>OX637661.1:8485230-9161730 GCA_951802225.1 Euspilapteryx auroguttella
TTACATTTCCTATCTCATTATTATTTTACATGATTGATTTCTCAATTCTCGATCGTTTATTATTTCTACAATTTAGGTACTTATATTTGAACATAACATAAACTTATGCACTTAGTAGAGGTCTGAATTAATCGTTACAGTACATAGACCTTCATGGGCGCTACAAGTTTAAATTTAGTTTGACAACAAAATTTTCTATAAGTAGTAAGTACCAAAACAATAGGAACTTTAAAAGTCATATTTTTTATAATCGTTACAGATTAAGGAACATTACAGTCGTCATTGTGAAGCTCCAGCTAATTACATTACAACTGTGAGAATTGGAAAATGTATTTGTTATCTGTTATAATTATTTGTACTGAACGTTAATACATGTGGGTAGTTTATAGTAAAACTTTACTAAAAATTTGCCTTAAAAGGCATACAAATAATAACCATTATTTATATTCTCGTGTCACTCTTAGGTAAAAAGTAATGCATCAAATTGTAAACATACTAATACCTAATCTCTACGACGTGGTCATGACATTCGCCAGCTACTTTTACCCCGGCTTCTCGCCTCAGTGCTTCCTTTGGCCTGGCTTGCCCACGTTCGTGACACAAGTCCTACTCATTGTTGGCGGTACTTGCCTTGGCACTGCGGGTTCAAGCCCCGATCAGGCTGTAGTATCCTACAATAATCTCTAGGTAGACATATACATAACTTTAGGTTAGGCTTTTTTATGTAATGTTCTTCTTATTAAATATTTTCAGTTTCATTTCATTTCATAAGGTAGGTGTGAAATTTAGCTTGATAATACTGACAATAATGAGAATTTGAAACACTAATTGTTGAACTATTCAATAAACTATTAAGTTTCAAGAATCACAGCATTGTTACAAGTATTTTGCCACTAACGCTGTGTTCGATCCTTTACACTTTACATTATGTTCCTGACACTACATCATATACAACCTTTTGCACTAACTAAAGGGGTACATCGTAAGGTCTTTAGATAACTTTTTCTATAAGTAAGTAAATCGTTTTACCAAGAGATTCATCCATACATTACATAAAAGTATATTCCTGCATTACGTAGTTTAGTTTGCAGAGTTATTAAAGCTTTACTTTTTGTCATATTTTTTTTTTTTGATTTAAATTTTGAATGCAATATTTAGTTTAAAAATTGCTATAGTATTTATTCATTAGAAATACTAACTAACTTTATACATGTAATACCAAAGATGTAATTTATAATTACCATAGATTTATTAGATTTTTTACAACCCATTCATTTAAACTTACATTAGTTCTTAACTTTAATTTCTTTATTTTCGTTTACACTTCTTGACCTTTGCATTGCTATGAATTTATGTCTTAAATCAAGAAGGAAGCCCTTTTTTGTTTATTACTCAAATTACGTAAATTATATTATCATTTCACTTTCTAACAAAACTGTAACTCTGTGGCATCTATTTTCAAGATAACATTGAAAATAGAAAATTGAAAAGTAATTTATTTATATAAATATGCAGAAATTTACAAAACATAAATTAGTATTATATACATATTTCTATGATAATAAAATCTACATATTTATTACCCATTGCATTAGTTCTCAAGATCCTCGTTTGGATCATGAATAACGCCTGTGGCTACTTTAGTTTCATAAACTAAACTTGTGTTTTCCTTGCTTTGACTATAAGTCCAGTCTGTTTTTTTTTTAGATTAAAATAAAAATTGCTATAATTAGTCACTTCTAACACTAAAAATCGATAAATTTTTAGTGAGTTGAGTAGTAACATTTTCAGCTTCAAGGAAACTGTTTGGTTTAAGGTACAATTTTGCATTACACAAACCACCTCTTCATCAATTGTAGGTACCATTTAGCATGTGAGCCAAACGACCTCTTTGGAGATTTTAGGTGCCATTTAGCATTTGCCTAACTACCTCCTTGTACACTTTAGGTACTATTTAGCATTTAGTTAAACTACCTCTTTGTACACTTTTGGTACCATTTAGCACTAAGCCAAACGACCTCTTTGTCCATTTCAGGTACCATTTAGCAATTGCCAAACTACCTCTTTGTACATTTTGGGTACCATTTAGCATTCAGTCAAACTACCTCTTAGTCCACTTTAGGTGCTACTTAGTATCCCTACTAAGTTACTGCAAACCTATTCAAGAAAATTGGTTTAGCTGTAAACCATCTAACAAATAGGTAGCTCGACTACCTTTTCAGCTCGTCAATAGTCATTTATTTCACTTTTGTTTTATTTAACGATCGTGATAATTTTGTTATCCACGCGCCTTCTTTTTTTTTTTTTTTTAACAGGAGTTATAAGAATTTTTAACTTCCTGTTTTGTTTATTAATGACCTATATTGATTTGAGCTGAGTTCTGAACAACGGTATCGTATACCTACTATTGTATTATTATGTTTGTCGAACTGTTAGCCCATTAGTTATGTCATGTGTTTAGCAACAACCATTGTAAAATGTCACCAAGTTTTAAGCTCTAATTCACAATAAATCCACAGCACATTACAATTTATCTTAATAGTAGATTTATAGAATGATAAGGCCAATTACGTTTTTTTTTTTTTTTTTTTTTTTATTTAATTATTGTGTTTAGCACTAACACTTCATATTATAAAATATCACCATATTTTATGCCACTTATGGATATTATTATTTTTCGGTTCCGGATTTACAAAGTAAATAGCGTTAGCTTTACAGCTTTTATTTGGGTAGGTACTTTCACACGCTATTGTTATGACATCACGTAGCAAGTGTGTGTCATAGAACATGTCCTATTGCGACATTACACTGTCCAAGAAATCTACTCGACTGCATAAATCCGCTAAAAGTCGGTACCGTATATTTAGGTTTTTACAAATTTGTTTATTTTTGTGTGATTAAGGGTTAAACTAAACTTACTTAAGCCTTTACAGACATAAGGTTTTCGCATTTTTAATACAGTTCGTAGTTAGCTACTACCCATGTAATGACTTTGTGTTGTCTATTTTGTAATACATTGGTTGTATACCTGTGTTAGGAAGTAGGCAACAGCGAACAGCAACGTTTAATTTTATATTTTGTCATTTTATTTTAGATGCGACATGGTATTAAAATATACAAGTTTCCGGTGTCTAACAGATTTACTTGATCGTTATTTAATTATCTCTTTGCTTACATCATCATTCTATGGTCTGGATTACCGTGGCGCACAAATAAAACATTTCTTTTAAACTTTTTTATGATATGTATGAGGGTAGATAGATAGTTGACTGTGCTGCCCGGTACCAGAGCCAGAGAGATGAGTGGAGCAGAATAAATTTTTGGACGATCTGGAATATTTTGTATAATTTTACGCCTATTAATAATAATAATATAATTATAATATATAATCTTTTATTTTTCTTATTTTAATTCTTATTAAGTAAATTATTTTTCTAGTTTTTCATTTTTTCCCCAATAGTTTTAAAAATGTAGTAATTTTTAAGTATTTTTAATTTTTGACATTTCAAATATTTACCATCTGCGATATTCACATATTTATCATTTCCCTTCTTTTTTTTTTTGACATTTTGAAATACAAATTTTGACATTTTTCATTTTGACATATTTGACTTATTTGACATATTGTCATTTTTGACATATTGTCATATTTGACATATTTGACATATTAGACATATTAGACATTTTTGACATTTTTGACATTTTTGACATATTTGACATATTTGACATATTTGACATATTTGACATATTTGACATATTTGACATATTTGACATATTTGACATATTTGACATATTTGACATATTTGACATATTTGACATATTTGACATATTTGACATATTTGACATATTTGACATATTTGACATATTTTCCATATTGACATATTCGCCATATTGACATTTATCATTTTGACTTGACGTTTGACATTTTTTGACTTGACGTTGAATTGACATATTGACATAATTATAAGATAATATGTCATTTTTTAAAATTTCTGAATTATGAGTATTATGATATTTTTGATGTATTTTTGGACATTGAATTACAGAGGCTAATATTTGTGTCCGAGTTTTACCCAGTCACTATTTATTGCTCATTGCACAAATGACGTCATAGCCATTTGTGTGTAACTATATGAGTATTACAAACACTCATAGGAACAAATATTTTGACAATACAGGTTGTCTTGTGTCTGTACTTGTACAGACACATTGCACAAATGACGTCATAGTCGTTTCTGTGGAACTTATGAGTAACAACTCATTGGGACAATATTTTGATAATACTGGTTGTCTTGTCTGTACATTACAGGTACATTGCACAAATTACATCCATAGCCTTTTGTGTGGAACTTTATGAGTAGCAACACTCATTGGAACAATATTTTGACAATACTTGTTGTCTTGCTTGGTACTGACTGGCACTGTAGTGAACATGCAGCCTCGTAATCTAGGCTTTAAATCATTTAAAGAAAAGAAAATAGTAACACGGACCAGATTGTTGTGAAAATAATTGATTTTAGTAGGTACTTATATTTTATTTACCTTTGTACGAGCTGAGCTGTGGCCTGTAGCTGTAATAGCTTGTGATAAGTTAGTGTCACTATAAGATTCACCAAATTTCTTTTGTTTTACTGATTAACCAAAAAACCACACTGTTTTAATGTCGGATTTACATCCAACATCATTTGATTTTGGTTTAAGAATATGTAAAAGAATGTACAAAATAATGCGTACAATTATCGTTATTGTCTAAGTAAATAACATTTTAGATTATATCTTATCTGTTATCTGTTACTGAGAAGTTAAAAACAAAACAATAAAACAATCTGTCCTCTGTCCGTGTTTTCTTTGTCCCTTCCTGAGACTTTAACCTAGGTACCCTTATGGTGGTATCAAAGTTACTTTATCTTTATTGAGAGATCTTTAGTCAGCCAGTCAGCCAACCAAGCACAAAGTTATATAATATGTTTCATTCCAACCAGTATCTTTTTTTTTTTTTTTTTTTAGCCAAAGTGTCTCCAACTCTATCGATCAAAATTACGGTGTTTCTAGTCCAAAATACGGCAGATGGTTAATGGAAAATTACAGTAGATTTAAAATGTAAAATACAGATATTTTACGGTACTTTCATTTCACTTTTTGTACAAAACAAATATTTTTCATTACAATGAAAATTTACGTAATTTCCGACCAAAAATATGTTGATAATTGGTTACTTTTCTTTGTCTTTCAGTTAGTACTGTGGCTAAAAAGGATAGGATACCACTCATAAAGACAAAATTACGGTAGATTTGAACATGATTACGGTGTAGTTGGAGACACTGGGTAGCCTTGTATTTGTAGTCATTTCAAGTGCAAGATCATAAAATATCGTCTTAAGGCATTCCAGCATTTTATTAACACTACTGCAAATTATAGCAGTATTTTGAAAGCAACTTTGCTTATTTCAAGTAGCGGTACCTCGCAGTTTTTTAACTACCTACGTAGGTACCTTTTTGCAAACCCATATTCTATTTTATTTTATGATCTCACACTGGATATCTTTAGCACTGACTTATTTAGTTTGTAAGTAACACTTTACTTACATGTTTTATCCTCGTCGCCATTTGTGGCGTTCAGGAGCCACTATACATTTGTAGCGTTCAGGAGCCACTATTAACTATATATATAAATATTATATAGTAATGAAACAACTATCACTTTGGATGTACATCGTGGTTGGAGCGCACTCCCTAGACGTGCGCTCTGCCCGAGCGTCAGACTTGGAATGGCAGCCGCACGACAGCCGTGCGAGAGCGCGGCGGGAGGGCGCTACCAACACCGGATAGTAACCATTTATTAGGACACCACAATGGCCACCGCGAATTGGCTATTGGCGGTGGCAGGCCTAGGGGGAGCACCGGGCCCCTTCCCCTTTCCTTTTCCCCTTTCCTTTGGCCCCTTGGCTGGTCTTGCCGCAGCTGCCCAGACTGTGTGAGGCAAGCTGGCCGCCTAGCAGAGCGGGCAGCTCACCTCAGCCTCGCAGTTTCGGGCAATGTGCCCTGGTCGACCGCAGCGGTAGCAGAGGCCACTGCGGTCGTTCTGCGAGGTGCAGTCTGCCCGGAGGTGCCCCGTCTCCAGACACCGGAAGCAGCGCCTCGTACGCCGCGGGAGGAGCCTAGCCCGGACAATGCTCCATCCGAGCTTGAGTTTTCCGGCGTGTGCGATCTTCCGCGCAGCATCTGTCGGGCAGCGTACCCACACTGCGCCGAGGCCCCTCTCGTTGACGATGCGCCCCACCTGGACGTCCGCCACGCTGCAACCACCGCTTGCCGCAACTGCGGCTGCGGTTTCAGCAGGGGTGACGGAATCGTCCAGATCTATGAGGCGCATCTCTGCGCTGCTCATGGGTCTGGAGACCCTCACCGTATCTTCGGTCAACACTTCCCTTAGTTTCTGGGCTAAGGCGTCTGCCTTGGCCCTGGCTTCTTCTGGAGGCCCGGAGATCTCCAGCAGGCGGGCACCGGTTGCAGCCGCACGGAAGCGGATGCTGTCGATGCCCAGACCTGCCAGGTCGAGCCTCCCTTTTGCAGCGGAGATCACCTGAGCATAGGTGAGACCTCCCTGCACAGCCTCTGGGCCAAAGCTGACCACCACCGCTGCAGTGCGGGGAGTGCGCAGCTTCTTGGCTGCTGCCTTGGACTTTTCCAAGGCCGTCTGCTTCGGCCCTGGAGTAGGGGCAAGCCGGGACTGCAGCCCGCTCCTTGTCCCTGTTCCTCTTCCTCTTCTTTTTCTTCTTTTTGCCCTTTTCAGGGTGCAGCCATCATCATTGGCCGGACCAGTGGGAGGAGGGACGTGGGGGGTAGAAGAAGTGCCCGCCTCTGGTTGCCAGGCGGGCGCTCGGGTCTTCGGGGCTGGAGCCGCTCTGGGCGCCGGGGCTGCTCGTGTGGCCGGTGGGGCCGCACGAGGGGCCGCGGCCGCTTTGGCCTTCGGGATAGCTCGAGGGGCCGGGGCCGCTCGAGGCACTGGAGCCGAAGGGGCTCTGTCCGACGCCAAGGACGGCCGAGGTCGCTGGGCCGGGAGGAGGCGCTCGTCCAGGGCCTCCAGTCGCGCGTTCAACATAGTCCCAAACTGGACCATCATGTCGCTTTTGACCTCCTCCAAGTTGAGGGCGGAGGGGGCTCCAGACCGAGCAATCGTCCGGAGCTCCTCCATCTCCCTTCGGAGGAGGGCCATTTCTCCATGGAGGCTCCGCGCCTCCTCCCGGGCTGCCTTCGCCTCTCCCTTGAGGCGAGCGTTCTCTGCCGCGAGCAGCCTGCTCTCCTCAGAGGAGGTTCTGTTCCTCAGCTCCTCGGTATTCCGAGAGATGGGAGCCGAGGCGGCTACACCCCCCCCCCCCCCCTCCTCTCCATCCCGCCCGCCGCGATGCCCAGCGCGCTATTCAGACTGCATCGCAAACAACGGCCACGGCGCTATGGCGGTTTTGTTTACTGTTTGAATTTTTTAATTCGTAATATCTTTTGAATGGAAAGTCCAATTAAAATAATTTTAAACACTATTTTATAGGTAGTTAAATGATCTTGACCATAAAATAATTTATTTGTATAAGGATTAATATAAACACATAAATAGCATGGTTTGAATTTGGTTAGCATTTTCATTAATGTTTAAAATGAAAAAAGTTGTTGTAGTGACATAACTACAATAGTTGGACATATGCTACCGCGGAGTTTTTTGTAGACATTATGATGTTCTTCAATATTGTTGTACATTATTTTGTTCTATCGCTAATAGTTTCGGCAGCGCATTCGACGAAAGACATTTTAAGACTCATTTTTCTACACCTTCGGTTACATTGTTCAAATTTTACCAAGGATCCCTAATTTTTTTCAAAATGAAATGTAGCCTATGTCAAATTGGAAGAATGTAGCATTCTATTGGTGAAAGAATTTCTTAAATCGGCCCAGTACTCTTTGAGCCTATTCATTACAAACATACAAACATACAAAAATAGGTACAAATCTTTCCTCTTTATAATATTAGTGTAGATTACACTAAATATAAGGTGTACACTTTTTATATACCGATATACAGTTGGACATAGATTCGCCCTTTAACGTGGTTCAGTCTAGAATGATCGTGCGCCCGAGTGTTGCCCGCTTAAATAGGTAACGTCGGCGCTGTCAACGCAACAGTGCTACCAACACAACAGTGTTGCCAACACGTCAGCGCTGCCAACACAGTGTTGCTGTTGTACAAAAACTTAAATAATCAGAATAACAATTTCGGAAATCATGACATTCGGCCATACGACAAACGTGCAGACTCCCGGCGCACGTTATTTACACATTTAACTTATGTATAATAATTATATCATAATATATTTGAACTAAAAATAAAAAAAAGTGATTAACTTATACAATACAATAGGATAAAACAAGCAAACAAAACCTGCATTACACAGGTATTTTATAATTTTAAATCATTAGCGAATACACAAAATCATTAATTCTATGAATTAAAACTAATCTTATGACACTAATTATAGTAAAATTCAGATTCTTAAATACTGACAACTTGTCCGCTCTACAATACAAATCATGACATTCTGTATTTGTTCCATTACCTACGTTAACCGAATATAGAAATTATTGTTTATTTACGTTTACCAATTGGCAAACAATTTATGTAAATACTTATGTAAATACACACACATATCTTCTATTATGTAAAAAGAAGATTAAAAAAAAAAATGTATTATAACATTTGAGTATTCATTTAAAAATTAGAAACAAATTTTATAACATAAATTGGAATAAGTACAGGATGACAACAATCATAAATATATACATAATACCTTGATAAACCAATTACTTTTCATTATTGTTGTCCATATTTCTATGATTATTCTTAACAAGTATCTAATTAATTTTTATTTTATTTTTTTAAACTACATTAAACAAATAAATTTTACTTTAACAATCTGGTCGTAAAATCTAATAAATTTACACGTGATGATTTACAACAAGAATATTTAATATACTTAATTATTATCACCAACATACATTATCTATACATATTTACTATTTTATTTTATACATTGATTATTATGATATACATTTATTTTATTATTTATATTTTAATGTATACAATTATTTAGATTACTTTGATTTTGGACTACCTATACAATATTTTAGATACTAACCCTGTTATTCATAAAAAGATAAAGAGCATTTTAGTTATTTGACGTATGTCTATTTAGATTGGATGTCACGTATTTACCATACAACAAACCAGAGAAGTAGACCTCCAGTAACGCTACTTAATGCAGTTCTAGGGTTTTTATGTGTATCCAGGGTCTTATCCTATCAGGAGAGATAATTGTAGTATAGGGCTTCCCTCTTTTATTGAACCCCGGTATATCGGCTATCCTATAACTGTCATTTTGCAATACCTCTGTAACCTTGTAAGGGCCGACAAACTTAGCCAGTAGTTTCGTGCTTTTCCCCTGATTATCAAAAGTATTGCCAGAGATTTTAACCAGATCTCCTACACTGTATTTTGCTGCAGGAGCTCTGTTACGATCATGTCTATCTTTTTATTTTCTCTGGTCTCTTAAAATATTTTGTTCAACATCCTGTCCTTACAATGTGTTAAGGCTCCCAAGAGAGGAGATTATACATCGTCTAGATTGGATATTCCCGTCGTTAAAATCAAAGTAGTCAAAGATTTAAAGTTGTGACCTACCGACGTCGAGATCAGAAAGTTTAATATCGTTGTTCCAAAAAACTCTACAAAACCACACACAAAATAACACATTTCATAACCTCATGTATGTACAACAAATCCATAACATTATTACACCAAAATGTACGTTCTATAACAGGAAAAACGGCACTTCTAGAGATGGTTTTAGCGGAACGAGTAGTTCATGTACTGGTAGTCATGGAAACTTGGTGCAAAAAGAATGAAATCCAACGTGTTGGGATCGAAGGGTATTGCCTAGCGAATTACTACTGTCGCACGCGCATCGCTCACGGCGGAACTGCACTTTATGTGAAGGACGGTGTTTTGTTTAGAGAACTGGCTGACCTTCAATGCTTATCAGTCGATTATCAGTGCGAAATGTTTGCAATAGAACTGTTGGAGTTTAATACTACAATTATCTCAATATATAGAACCGGACATGGAGACCTATGACATTTCTATCTGTTATAGAACTATTACTAAATCGACTTTTTAACGAAAATAAAAGATATATTATAGTAGGTGATATAAATGTAGATTTTCTCACAGCTAGCACTAATAAAGGATTAATTTCAGATCTATTGAGCAGCTTTAACTCAAAAATATTGTCGGATTTCCGACCCGAGTGGCCGACGGCTCCAGCACCACCTTGGAGTGGGGCGTGGTAAGCCGCGAGGATCGCTGCGTGACGGGTATGCCGCTCGATACACCGATAAGTGATCACAGTGCTCAGGTATTTACATTGGAATGCTCACAACCGCGAAGCAACAACAAAGACTTAAAAATAAATCAAAACTTTATTGAACGGCGTTATTTTTCAGCCGATTCAATTTAAGTATTATTTTTATTCTGACTTTGCAAATTATAATTGGAATCCGATTTTATACGATAATTTATAACATTGCTATAAAATTTGTTAAATTGTTTTCTATATTGACATATTATTTAAATATACATTTTCCTATAAAATAGACATTAGTTAAAAAATTTACTAGTGCGCCATGGATGAGTGGTGAACTGGGCCCTTAGTCTCATTGCGCAAAACGTAACTATCGAATAAAAGTAGAGTAGAAACAGTACGTTAATCGCAAGAAAATACACATTTGGTAGTCTCGTAATCAATTTTGCTATAACTATAGCAGTAGTATCGCAACAGATTGGAATTGACCAAAAAGGGTAGTCTGCTCCATAATAAGATAATGTTATGATTACGTTCGACTGACATTATATATGTCAATAATGATTGATATTAAGTGACAGTTGCACTACGTAATTTCGTCTAATAAAACAGGATTTACTATTTAGGTAAAAAAAAACACAGATTATTCTATAGCTTGCTATTCATATTCTATTGCTATACTGTAATGATTGATCAAAATTGCGAGACTCGCAATTTTTAGCACAATCGTGATAGAGTAATAGTAGAATAATCAAAGAATAAAAGTATAATCGTAAGTATAAGAGACTAGAGTCCCTGGTGACCTTTCAACATAAATTTGATGATTTTTGTCAACTTAAACATCAGTTTTGCACAAAACGACATGATTGCGAGCTGTGTTCGGCAGTATTCAGAACTTATTAAGACACATAGTGGGCGCGCTAGAAAATATAGACGAAAAAAAAATAGCTAGTGCTAAATACCCGTCTAAAGAGATCTGGGGTAATTAATGATGAGATCTCGCAAAAGACTAGATCAAACACAATTCATCTCGTTGATAAAGGCCAGGATGTTCCTACTAATAAGATTGCGCAGCGGTTTAATGAATATTTCCTAAATTGCACATCCACTCTTGATATCCAAGTAAACAAGGAAGGTGCATTTACGTTCTTAAAAAGGAATGCACATGAAGAATTTATATTACCCACAATTACCCGTGATAGTCTTGATAAGGTATTAAAAAGAAAAAGAAAAAAAAAGTTGCTTCGATCACCAAACGCATTAGATTTGTATGACATCTCAATTAATGTATTATTATCGATATGGCCAGTAATAGCTGATATCCTTGTTATTTTAATAAATGAAATGTTTTGTACTGAGAAATACCCGGATGTTCTTAAAAGTACGCGTGTGTGCCCTATATACAAAGGAAAAGGCGAAAAAACTGAAACTGGTAGCCACAGACCTATTACAATTGTACCAAACATTTCTAACTAATAGAGTCAATAGTGTCAGCCTCTCTTATGCAACATCTAGAAAGGAACGAATTACTAACACGGCATCAGTATGCGTATAGGAAAGATAGATCAACAACCACTGCCGCACACCATGTGGTGGACTCTATAATATCTAACATAGATAGTAAATATAAAACGGCAGGTTTATTTTGCGACCTCACAAAAGCTTTTGATATTGTCCAGCACGATCTTCTACTTGAAAAGCTACGGGCATATGGCGTGAAAAGGCATCCCAATTTATAGGATCATTCCTTTGCAATCGCAACCAAACAGTAGAAGTCGTCACTCACGGGCGAAGATTAAGGTCAAATACGGGAAATATTACAATAGAAATTCAACAAGGGCCCTCTCTTGGAAATACCCTATTTCTGGTCTTTGTAAATGATATAGAACAGGCCGTTACTGATGGAACAGTTGCTTTGTTTGCGGATGACACAACGGTTATAATGAGTGGTCCTTCATACGAAGAATTAAATGATAAGATCAATAAAACATTTACACAACTGGATAAATGGTATTCAACAAATGGTTTAATCCTTAATCCTTCAAAATATAATCTTATCATCTTTAGCACTAGAGTTACAAGACCACCGCCACCATGCCTGATTAGCCCTGTCCCTCTAGCCCAAACGTGCAAGTTCCTAGGTCTCATACTAGACTCTAATTTAAATTGGAAACAACATATTGATATACTGTGCGATAAATTAGGAAGTGCTGCATATGCGCTACGAAAATTAAAACCGCTCGTTTCCAGTTCAGTGCTTAGGCAAGCTTACTTTGCGCACTTTCATTCCATATTGTCCTATGGTATCATATTATGGGGTAATTTGACAGACTCAAATCGTGCATTCATAATGCAAAAACGCGCCATTAGAACATTGGAGGGTAGTCGCAAATCATGTAGATCGCTTTTTTAAAAGTATCGAGTAATGACCCTGTACCGGGGAGCCTGGCCGCACACAACCCGCGCGTCATCGGGCCACACTATTATGAGCATTTATTTGCCTACTGAGCCGAAGGCGGAAATCAATAAAGAAGCGTTTTGTCGCCGACTGAAAAATATTTTGTTGGAACATGAATATTATTGTAAAGATGACTTTTTAAACTATAAATTTGTTTGACATTTGACATTATTTGTGTAATTTTAAGTACTCGACGGTGAAAATATGTAATTTAAGTATATTGAAATTATTTTTAGTATTTGACATTTTATATACAATTATACATTTAAAAATTTGACATTGTTAACACAGTACTTAAATCATTAACTAACTAGTTATTTATTTTTTTATAATTTTTGTTCAATATTTTGACGATCACATTATACTTTGACATTTTATAATACAACTTTGTATTATTATGAATATGATAGTGTGAAATAAATGAATCTAATCTAATCTAGTCTAAACTACTCTGCCAGTTAAAAGAACCTAAACAGAGTAAATATAAACCACTTACATAGCGAGTAAACATATAAAAGTAAACATAATAATCTAGGGGATAAACATAACTCATAATATAAAGACTCCTACTAACGGATGAACACCACCCGCTTTCGCCTATGAGTAAACATAACTCACATAGCAGTAAACATAACTCATATAGCAGTAAACATAACCTACTATCTGTCCAACCCACTATATATATTTAAGCTTAACTTACTAAGGCGTAAACTTAACCAATTAATCTTGTAAATAAACACAACTCGTAAAGGGCAAACATGACCCACTATCTATAGGTAAAAAACTAATATAGGGGTAAACATAACCCTCTATCTAGGTAGTAAACATAACTCACGTAGGGGTAAACTTAACCCATTAATCTAGTGAGTAAACATAACTCACGGAGGGGTAAACATAACCCATTAATCTAGTGAGTAAACATAACTCACGTAGGGGTAAACATAACCCATTAATCTAGTGAGTAAACATAACTCACGTAGGGGTAAACATAACCCATTAATCTAGTGAGTAAACATAACTCACGTAGGGGTAAACATAACCCATTAATCTAGTGAGTAAACATAACTCACGTAGGGGTAAACATAACCCATTAATCTAGTGAGTAAACATAACTCACGTAGGGGTAAACATAACCCATTAGTCTAGTGAGTAAACATAACTCACGTAGGGGTAAACATAACCCATTAATCTAGTGAGTAAACATAACTCACGTAGGGGTAAACATAACCCATTAATCTAGTGAGTAAACATAACTCACGTAGGGGTAAACATAACCCATTAATCTAGTGAGTAAACATAACTCACGTAGGGGTAAACATAACCCATTAGTCTAGTGAGTAAACATAACTCACGTAGGGGTAAACATAACCCATTAATCTAGTGAGTAAACATAACTCACGTAGGGGTAAACATAACCCATTAATCTAGTGAGTAAACATAACTCACGTAGGGGTAAACATAACCCATTAATCTAGTGAGTAAACATAACTCGTGTAGGGGTAAACATAACCCATTAATCTAGTGAGTAAACATAACTCACGTAGGGGTAAACATAACCCAATAATCTAGTGAGTAAACATAACTCGTGTAGGGGTAAACATAACCCATTAATCTAGTGAGTAAACATAAATTACAGAGGGCTAAACTTAACCCATTCATTAAAGGTAACCCATGTAGAGTAAAACATATATCAAAATAAGTAAATTTAACCCACTTTCTAGGGAGTGGGTAATCATAACTCAGAAATGGTTAAACATGACCCACTTATTAGCAAGTTAACATAAACCGTATTGCATTTTTATTTTAAGTTACCTTTCAAATTTAAAATAATTGGCAAAATAATATAAGTAAGAATTTAAATTGTTAAATAAAAACAAGACAAACGTCAAAAAGTTTAATTGGAGACAAAGAGTACAATGGGCACCCTTAATACACAAAGCAATTTCTTCTAGACAACCCACAGTGTAAGTATAGATATAAATAGGGTAGGTTTATCTAAATTATGTGTGTGTTATTCATGAATTGCCAAATTCATTAGAAAATAACTTTTAAAATTAAATAATAAGAAAACACAAATGGGGGTAATCTGTAAAATCATAGTTACCAGTGCGAGAAATTATTTCAAAAATCACTGCCGAAGGGTAGCCTCGACCAAAAGATAATGTAAACAATGTCTCACACTTCGCTAACGAGAATATGTCACATTATCAGAGAGTTGCTCTGACCAAACGTAAAATAATTCTCGCCGCTGGTAATGAATTAAGTCTGCAAAATTAATGTGCACATCACTACCGGAGAGTAGCCCCGATCAAGTGACTGTACGCAAAAATTCACAAACTCCACTGACAAGAAAATCTCACACTATCAGAGAGTTGCCCTGATCAAATGCAAAAAATATTTCTTGGTTGTGGTTAAACTTTGGTGGATAGGAAAGCGAGGAAATGTTTTCTCGAGTGTGACAAAGTAGTAGTCCATACTATCGCTACCAGAGAGTAGCCCCGGTCAAGCGAATGCACAATACCTGACACACATGATTTAAATACATTGCACTATCAGAGAGTAGCCCTGATCAAATGCAATTACTTTTTCACATTAGGGCGTTACCAAGGAAAAGAAAAAAAAAAAAAAAAAATTAAGTGCTCACAATGATCGACAACTTTCGGAGCACAGCCCCGACCTACATAATGCTTCAATTAAAACACACGGAATATCCTCGATCAATTAAATTCATTGAATATCACACACAAAAATATAAAATTGATAAATTGAGCAAATAAGAAAGCGGTTTTTTTTTTTTTTTCATAATATTACATACCTTAGGTTCTCCCTCTTCTGAAGTATAATAATAACTCTCCAACAGAAACTTTTACTATAACTTTATTTCAAATTACACTAAATATAAGGTGTACACTTTTTATATACCGATATACAGTTGGACATAGATTCGCCCTTTAACGTGGTTCAGTCTAGAATGATCGTGCGCCCGAGTGTTGCCCGCTTAAATAGGTAACGTCGGCGCTGTCAACGCAACAGTGCTACCAACACAACAGTGTTGCCAACACGTCAGCGCTGCCAACACAGTGTTGCTGTTGTACAAAAACTTAAATAATCAGAATAACAATTTCGGAAATCATGACAATAGGTACACCCCCCTCCGAGAAGTAATGCTTTACGGCGAGCCGCGGAGGACTCAGGGGCAGATGAGCATGGGGCGAGGTTTTAGTCGGTAGTAAGAGTGCTGAGTGCTTGGCACGCACGTTTGCATTGAGTCCGACACTCTGTACGTAAATGTATTCCCTCATTACCCTCTCCCTCACCCTGTGTGGGAGTAAAAAAAAAAAAAAAACACACACACACACACACACACACTCACACACACACTGTGCACCTGCCTGCTGCGGAACTGCGGCGTCGGCGACCGACACATACACACAGTCTCTTACACACACACACACACACACTGCAAAACGACAAATTTCTATATCGTATTGCCACTTTTTAATTCCAAAATTTTTGTGCCGCACTGTACAGTGGCGGTCTAGGACAGCGTAACAGATTTATCTATGGTCTCGTGCGCCCTAGACTGTATTGCGAATGACCGAGAGCTCATTTATTTTACAATACAGGAAAATCGGAAGTGTTACGCTGTCCTAGACAGCCACTGTACACTACACACATAAATATACGAGACGCCGTGACGCCGCAGCACGATCAATGCAAATTTTATCGTCCCACTGTACTATTGTTAGTAATACTTTGCTAGTTCTGAACATGGCACGTGGCGGCAGCGCGGCGGCGCGGCGGCGGCGTCGTCTGTGACGCTATATGAGTTTTGAAGGTTTTTAAATCAAGTAATTCTCTTACCGTGTTATTCATACAGATGCAGTAGATTTTAAATAGCTTTACTGTAGGTCTACTTCGCTGGTTTGTTGTATGGTAAATACGTGACATCCAGTCTAAATTGACATACGTCAAATAACTAGAATGCTCTTTAACTTTTTATGAATAACAGGATTAATCTATAGGAGGTAAAGACCTGGAATTTCAATATAACCTTTTTGAGGATATAACAAAGTTTTTTATAAATAAGAAACACTAGTGGAATCAAAAAACCTCGATACATTATTTCGTCAAAGATTCCAAAAAAACGGGAATAGCTAGTTCTTCGAAATTACTTACTAGTATTTGCTAAAACTACCTATTATAGGAATAATGATAAAAAACAAAATCAAATTCTGGTAATTCAGATTTGATTTAAAAAAAATAAAAAATTAAAAGATATTCAATAATTATTCCTTTTTGCAATAAAATGTAGTAACCGATGTGAGCAACTGACATATTTATTTATTTATTTATTAAATTCGGAAAACTTACAGCATAGAGTTTAAGTAAATGAAAAAATATATGACTGTTCCTTTCCCTCAGTATGCTATAATCAAAGAGATAGACTCTGTTCATTCAGTCGTTTGATTTATTTGTCGTACATCGTCTTAAGCGCTAAAGATTTACTTGATCTGAAGTCAATATGTATTTCCTCAGATGAAGAAGCTAGAGTATCAAAAAGTGGAGCTGACGATGCGCGTGGGCAAGCACGCGGCGACCGTCGTCTGCAAGAACAAGAAGACCGCCAAGCAGCGCGCCTCGCAGGCCATACTGCAGGTTGGGGGACTTGGTTTTTATATAATTACTAGTCGACCTTTTTTTTTATTTAACGAGGGGAAATGCCTATCGCATTTCCAGACGCTCGGGGGAGCGTCGGGGGTACGTGGGGCTCGCACCCACTAAAACCCCTCGGCGGCCGTCTTGGCGCTTTTGGGAAGAACCCCGGGAACCACGCATTATAGCGTCCGAAGTCCTTCCCACGCTCAGCTACTATCAGCTTCGTGCTCGGGGAGGGCATGTTGTTCCCTCCCCGGCTCGCCTTTGGAGCTGCGGCGGCACAGTGCCACAAGTTGTGCCGCCGCCCATCTCGGGGCCGTTTGATGAGTGTGTCGGGCCCCCGCCCTTCACACCCACGACCCCAAAGACCCCTTTTAGTCGCCTCTTACGACAGGCAGGGCATACCGTAGACCTATTCTTACGCCCGGACCTACAGACCTTAGCTATTACTATGATGTTTTCCCGGTAATTATTGGAATTTTTCTTGCCTTAAAAACTATTCTTGGAGATAGATAAGACATTTATTCACCACACAGTACATCATAATTTAAGCAAGACCATACACAAATTATATCTATACCAATATTATAAAGAGGAAAGATTTGTTTGTTTGTTTGTTTGTAACGAATAGGCTCCGGAAATACTGAATCGATTTGAAAAATTATTTCACTGGTAGGAAGCGACACTATCCCCGAGTAACATAGGCTATATTAAATTTTCAAAAAAATTAGGGATCCTTACCTAAACTCAAATAATGTAACCCAAGGTGCAATATTTTTTCCGTTGTTTACATAATTTTGACAGGTGGTTTGGTTGTTGTTGTTTGTTTTTTTATTCGCCCATTCTGGGCAGTCAAAATAACATAGTCTATAAAGCCAAGTCTTATATTGTATGGCGTAACGAAGTAAGCGGGGACAGCTCGTAATATATAAAAATGAATCGTGGTTCGTTAGTCTCGCGAAAACTCGAGAACGGCCGATTTAGCTGATTTTGGTTTAGAAAAATGTTCGTAGTGTAGTCCAGGGAAGCTTTAAATGGTGAGAAAATATGGAAAAAATAAGGGAAATTAGTAAAAACAACAATTAATTTTCCCATATAAACTGTTCCATTACTGTTCTATCCATTTTCCAATCAAATATTTGACGTTGTTGTTTTTTGAACTTTCCCACTCTGGGCGGGCTGCCAAGATTTTAGTGGGTAGGTACTTAGTATAATAATAATCGTGTAAACTTAGGCGATACGGGGTGGGTTAGCTAGTGATATGATAAAATAAACTTTTATACAGGCATTGCATCCGCACATAACATCATGGGGCTCCCTACTGCGCCTCTACGGGTCCCGATCAGTGAAAAGTTGCAAAGAAAAAAAGCAAGAGGAACAAGAGATAACACTGCTACAGGATAAAGCGAAGCACAACGAGCCGAACTACGCTGTTCTAGAGAAATTAAGATCCGAAATGAGGAAGCTAAGGGAAAGGGACGAGGCTCTAGTGCCTATCGGGACACTGTTGGTTACAGATGATCTGCCCAAAAACTCTGGTTCCAATTTGAAAAATGTTGAGCTTTGAGATTTGCTGTTTTTAGGGTGTTTTCGTACACGGTTACTTTTTTTTATCGGGGAGGAAATTCTGAGGATTGCATGATATATGACTCGTTTTTTTGTTCGCATCTCGCGCATTTCCCTCCACCCCTGTCTCGTTTGGCACCAGCGAAGCTACCGTAGGTCATTGCTCTGATGCTATACATCATTATTATTTTTTTACAAAAACCTTCGAAGTACCTCAAGTGAGCACGGTTCATTCTTTTTCAATTTGTTTTTCAGGAATCAGCCCTGTATAACTATGCCTACCGTGTGTTAAATTTTCCTTCACGATAACCGTGGAGGAAAAGTACCGTGTATAGATGTTTTTGACCAGGCAGTAAGTAATAGTTTTGCGTTTCCACCAGAGATGTGTAGCGAGGAATGTGTTTTCGCCTATTTCGATTCTATTGGTTGTAAATTAAAGTAGTGATTCGGCTTACCATACCTAGCAACTTTTCCTTTGGCTGTTTTTAGAAAGACTTTGTTAGCTTTCTTTGGTCTCTTACCTAAAAGGCCATACAACAGTGCTTTAAAAATACTAGGCTGCATTACATAGTGGAATACTGTTTCACAATTTTGATATAATTGCCTTAGTTTAGAAGATATTAATTTTTTTCGCGGGTGGCGCTACTTTAGCTGTGCTATGCCTCTTAAGCTTAAGCAACATGGATCGAATCGCGAATGACTTGCTGAATAGTCATACCGACCCATATTATGTTTTATATGCCTTGTCAGAAGACCTTTTATATAAAGTAGTATCTTAGATAATACGTAGTATAGTAACTATATTTTGGAACGAAGTTCTTTATCCCGGCTGTGGCGTGGACCTAGCCAAGAAAAACTGTAACGTTACGGCTGAAGTGAGACACAAAAGCGTTACAGCGGAGAGAATTAAAGAGACCGAGATATATCTCTTTCTCTCGCTCGCTAGCTCGCAGTACTCGCTCCCCTCCCTGTGTGGCTTGGTCGACTGCCAGTCGGCCTTCGTTCCTTTTTTTATTTAGTTCAATTTGTTATTTTCTCGGTATTTTTGCCGCGCTTAGCCTGAAGGAAGCTTTGTCTTAAGTTGTGGGAAATCTAGTTTTTTTTGTGCATTGAGGTTTTGATGTATTATGTTGTTTGATGTATTATTCGTAGTAGTATAATGTCTCGTTTAAATTTTCAAGTATTCTATATTTTATATTTTGCTAAGGAAGTTTTAAAAAAATAGGTATTTTTTAATGAATGGGCGTAAGATTATTATATATTTTACTTTAAAAACTGTGTGTTGCTTGTCATATTGATATCTTAGTCATTAATTGAAACGATGTGAACTAAAATACATATAATATTCGTAAAGCAATATAAAATATGGCATATTAGAAACTTATAAGGTGCTTTCCTATTTCAGGTATTAGTTAAGTTATTGTTGTTTTGATAAGTGATGATTTTTTCTTGTACAGTGGCGGACTAGGAGGCCGTAACAGATTTGTCTATGGTTTCGTCAGCCCTAGACTGTATTGCCAAAGAAGAAGAGCTATTTTGCAATACAGAAAAACCGGAAGTGTTACGGCGACCTAGTCCGCCACTGTACCTTGTGATTTTTATAATTTTGAGCATGGTTCAGCAAAAATATTACTTTAGCATTGTTTCGATCACTTTTAAGGGGCAGAAAGAAAGTAAATTAATACTTACAGGAAGGTGTGATTAAATTCAAAAGAAAGTAAATTACATTTTATTGGTTTACTAGTCGACCCGGCGAACTTTGTACCGCCTAACTTTTACTATTTTGTGTATTATGGTATTATAATTATAAAACCTTGCTCTTGAATCACTCTATCTATTAAAAATGACCGCATCAAAATTCGTTGCAAAGTTTTAAAGATTTAAGCATACATAGGGACAGACGCGGGAAGCGACTTTGTTTTATACTATATATATTGATAATCGTTTAGATTGTTGCCAAAAGTGACCCTTTTTAGAAACACTGTAGCTTTATTTGGTCACTAACCTAAACGCTATACAACAGTGTCCTAAAAAAAAGAATACATTATTTAGTGGAATAGGTACTATTTCACATTTTTGATATTTGCCTTAGTTTAGAAGATATTGATTTTCGGGGGCGCGTTAGCTGTGCCTCATAAGTACTTAGTTGCTTAAAAAAGTTTACAATAATGTGAGATTAATAGCAATCCAAATTAAAAATTGTCATCTATGATCGTTTATGCTGAACCATGCTTTGAATTTAGCTTAAATCTAAGTAGTAGGTATTATAGAATAAATGAAATTGTTACTCAAAATAAATGTATTATTTGCTTTAATTTGGTGGTTGTTTCTGCTAACTTAACGTATTTTGGGCACCCTGAACCTCGCCTCTCACAGTGTAGGATACTTTACCAAATAAGGTATCAATATATATATTTTATATTTAAATTCTAATTGACTTTCAATAAGCGATATCTTGTTATCTATATTGAATAAATGATTTTTGACTTTTGACTTGAGTGCTCGTTGCCTTCTTCCTATTGAGAAAACAATTAAATGGGCCAGGCTAGGTACCTATACAAAAAAACTTTGAAATCTTTCAGAGTAAAGTAGTTGGTAAGTAAAACATTAAATTGATTTTTAATTAAGTAACTATTTTATTAATCTTAAATCTAAGAAAGCCTCTTCGACGTAGGAAAATAAATATAAAATAAATTTGTACGATAAACTTACACAAGTAATTAGGTACTGGTTATATCACTGTAATTGGGAGTGTTTATAAACATATTTTTATACGTATTTTTTGTAATTTACTAAGTATATCAAAAAGATGCGACGAGTATAAACATTTGATTTAATTTCCTAAGTTAGAAAAACTAAAATACTAATTTGTACATGATGAAAAAAAAAATACTAACTTTATATTCGGTTTACTATTTATTTTCGCGCCAAAACAGTAAAAAACAAAGGAATGAGAACGAGCTAAACATTTAATTTTTGTCTAAAAACTGGAACTCAACTATACCACCTTCCTTTTGGCTTCGCCGTCGTTGAGTAAATAAGTGTGTAATTTTCTGATTTTGGCGCGAATCTAGGGTAAATACTTGTAAATGTAGATAGGTAACTATAGGTTGGTAACCTTATAAACTAGTTTGTGCCCAAATGTGCTGTAATTATGGCAACAAAGACTTTTTACATTTAAAATTAAGTTAGAGAGCATTAAGAGCATAGCCATCATGAACCTAAATAATAGTACTAATAACATGAAAAAAAAAAACTTATAGGGCATGGTGCCAAGTTTCCAACGGCGATACTAGCGATAATCTCAAAAAAAAAAACATCTTCTAAACCATGATCAAAATCTTTCGATTTTCAAGCATTTGGCTTTAGTGCAAGAAAGGACATGGCATATTTATTCCTAAAAAAAAAAACCGTTTCTGAAAAATTAACCGTACTACGCAAATCTTAAGCTCCTATCTCGTCTACGTCAGCCCCAAGTTTGCCAAACAGGTGCGTCGCGTGAGTCGCTCGCTTGCAGGACGTTGGACACCCCGCCTTCTGACGATCCCGTCGCAGGGAATGGAGGCTAGAAAACAATTTGGCAAAGTTGAATGATGGTAACATTGATATTACTCCCCCACAAGGCGGAAAGCCGAAAGACGTTCACTGCTGGGCACAGGCCTCCCCCACAAATCGCCATCGACTGGTCTTGAGCGACCCTGATCCAGTACCGCACCCTTTACCAGATCGTCTGCCCACCTTGTTTGGAGTTCTACTTAACTCTGTATCTTCCGGTGCGCGGTCACCACTCGATCCTTGACTTATCCATTATCCAGGCAACCCACATATTATAATTCAAGGAGGGAGATACCTCAGTGGGTATATCGCCTTCCATGGGTGGCGTATAAAGCGACTAACCCAGATAGCAGTCACTTTCTGAAAATAGGCTTTTGTTTTGATTTTGTATGAATATTGACGAGCTATCTATCTAGATATGGGTGAGGCCGCCAATTTTGCCACTTAGTGACATAAAGTTACATACACACTTTTACGTTACGGTAACGCAGAAGTAACGCAAAAGTTACATATTTTTTTGTAAAGCTAAGAACACAACTTAGGTACTTATTTTGAGTATATATTTTTTTTAAATGTAATGAGTACGAATCTATTTCTATTATTTTTCATATTTAATGGTTAAATAGGGTTTTCTTTATTCACATAATAACAGTTGTTTTAGGAATAAAATAAACCAAAACGACCCACAAACCCAAATTGATTTTAATAGTTGAGCTTGTTCTCTCAACTAAATAAGTAGAGTTACTAAAAATATAGCTAAATTGTTAAAGAACAATAGTTATTTAAATAATTTTAATATAAAAATTTACAAACACAAAATTCGATGAGCACATGGCTTTATATCATTTTATGTAACGTTACATAAAAAAAATGTTAACGGTTACATAAAAGTCACATAAAAGCAACGTAAAAGTCACATAAAAGCGAAAAATTCAACATGTTTTTTGGTCAGCATTTCGAAAGTAAACAGAATAGCAGGCTTAAACCTAGATTTTCGGATAATATAAGCATTGTCGAAACTATGAATACAACATTCATCAAAAACAAGCGTATGCAGAGGTTAAAATAAAAAAAAATATGTTTTGCGATTTCGCTGACGAAGCACGTGTGCACCACTTTGACATCAATTCATTCTCAAAATCATAGAGTTTTAATAGGTTTATGAAAAAAAATATCGTTAGTGTTGCCAAAGTAATCATTACAATTAACCCAATTATATTCAAATGCTACGTAACTCGAGATAATTCGTCACATAAAAAAATGTTTCATAAAAGTGAAAAACTCGGGACATGGGTTCAAACATTGATAAAAACTAAATAAACAGAGTTATGATAGAATTCTTTCTTTTATTTGATAATAAAAATATCGTACTTGGGCTAGGCATAGAAAGATTTTTGCTAACTCCAAAAAAATTTTCATAATTTTGTAAATTTCGTCAGCAAGTGTTTTTGGGACAAAGATCATTTGTATGAAAAAAAAAAACTCACTTACAAAAAAATTAATTAAAATAAAACTACGCTAGCTACAGCCATTTTCTAATCGTCCATTTTTTCCCTAAAGATTGCTTTGCAAGAAATCATAGCCGAAGTAAATAAAATTTGAAAATTTTAAAAGTTATTTAGGAAAACTTAAAAGTGTAGCAAAAAGTGGCGAAATTGGCGGCCTCACCCATATACTGGGTGTTTCTGACAAGGCGGTAATAAATCAAAGGAGGTATTCAGCTACCATACCTAACAACTTTCCCAAAGCAACATGGGTCGAAATCTCAAAAAAAAAATCAGCTGTTCCATACATTGGTTCGATCAGCTGGCGGGGTCAATGTACGGGACAGCTGGTTTTTGTTTTGAGATTTCGACCCATGTTGCTTTGGGAAAGTTGTTAGGTATGGTGAGCTGAAACACTCCTTTGATTTATTACCGCCTTGTCAGAAACACCCCGTATATTATATTGAAAACGGCCGTAAAGGAACATAGCATAACATAGCGACCACTACTGCGCCGGGAACAACGGCTTAACGTGCCTTCCGAAGCACGGAATCATCTTACTTTTCGGACAATCAGGTGTTTCAAGCCCGCAATGTCCTATCCAACCGAAAACAACCACGAAATCTGTAGGGGAGGTCTATGTCCAGCAGTGAACTCTACGGTTGTAATGATGATAAGTATACCTCAGTGGAAGCCAACCAGCGCGTCTTGATGAAGTCGGCGGCGCGCTCGGCGACCATGACGGTGGGCGCGTTGGTGTTGCCCGACGTCACCGCCGGCATCACGCTCGCGTCCGCCACGCGCAGGCGGTCTATGCCTTGCACCTGTAATATAGTAATAAGGGAGTAAGTAGAATCATTTGACAGAGGAGGGCTCGTTTGGGGGCGTCTTCAGGCGACCATTGTCATAAGGCAAGCCAAACATTTGTTTGCCTGAGCCGCTTGGTGGGCACCCTGATCTACCTCGCCTCTCGCAGTATACGATACTTTACCAAATAAGTTATCAATACCAATTAGATTAGATAAGTAAATGTCTAAATTGACTTTCAATAAGTGATATCTTGTATGTACCTATCCTATATTGAATAAATATTTTTTTCACTATGAAGGTATACTTTAGTATTCGGACGGATACTGAGACAAGCTGGCCCCTTGTCACCATGGTGTTAACATAAAATCGGCCAGACGTGGGTCCAGCTCGTTCTACAATTCAGTCAAAGAGCTGGAGCCTCTGCGTAAACCTTAAGTAAATATAGGTGGGTGGGAGATTATGTAACGCGACAGAAGAAAAAGTAATTTTAGGAGCTTGCAAAAAATTACCATCCTGTCTCCTCCTGTGGGTGTCGTAAGGCGACTAAGGGAACACCCGAAAGACTGGCAGCGGCGTCCTTCCTTGAAAAACTTGAATCGCTCTCGTGATCTCCGGCCATTTCTTAATCGAATCTCGATATTTTATCCAGGTCGTCCCGCCATTCGCGGAGTTGAACATAACGATCGAAAGGATCACCCGATCCCAAGGACTCCCTTGCTAACAGCCGAGATGGACACCGGCGGGGTTTTAGTGGGTGCGAACTCTACATAACTGCGACTCCCCCCGGGGTAGCAGGGTACTCGTTAGGAGTTTCCCCGCCTTAAAAAAAAGGTCGTCGCGCCATCTCCGCCGCAGTCTACCACGCTTTCGCCGGCCATCTTGCGGTACCCACTCGGTGGGAATTTTTGCCCACCGGTCCGGGCTCATGCGGCAGACGTGGCCGGCCCAGTTCTACTCACTTTTATGTATAGTGCGACACAGAAATCTAGAAATGAAAATGTTGCAACACTACGAAACTTTTTGAATATCCGCCAAATTTCCATACAGTGTTGCTACTTTTTAATTTCTAGATTTTTGTGTCGCACTATAAATATGGAGTTTTTGCCTCTTACCTGTAGTAGGTTGTCGACGACCGCAGTGGGGTCCCCGCGGGGCCCCATCTTGCAGGAGCCGGCCTGGTGGTTCTCCGGAGCCGTCTGCATCCTCACCGCGCACTCCCAGTACGCGTCGCATCCGAACTAGGCAGAAATAATAATAATATTAACAAAATTGGTTGTCTGTAAACTGAACTAACTGATTTTAGGGACGATAGTTTAACGTGATAACGTCATAAAGAACAAACAGATGAATAAAACTATATAATGTATAGTTAAACTGCTGTATAAGTAACGCGGAAAATATAAAATTAATGAATGATTTTTTCATTGTTTCTTTTCTTAATGCTGTCAAATGCCAAGAACAAGAATCCTTATTTTCAGCCTCTTATTAATTGGAAGGTTGACAATAATTGGGTAGTTTACCCTACAATTCTTGCACCAACAGTTTACTTATTTACTTGGTAGGTACACAGCCTTAGGGTGGAAACAGACGACGCCGCCACCGCGCCGCCGCTGCCGTCGCACAATCAATGCAAATTTTGTCGTTGCACTCAGAATAACACATCACACTCAGAGCCCCTAACTAGGAAGAACCTGTACCTATCTAGGGTGCCCGAAACACACACAGAGACGAACATTACACCCAGACCGGAAACAAACATCGATATTCATCATATCAATATTCGCCCCGCCCGGGAATCGTACCCGGTTGCACACGCTTACTCAGTCCACATCACTGCCAACTGAGCCACGGAGCAATTGTTAGTAGCACATTGCTATTTCTGAACATCGCACGTGACGGTAGCGCGGTGGCGCGGTAGCGGCGTCGTCTGATTGAGCGCTTAGTTTGCTTGCACTTCTATTCAGCCTCTCTCTTGTTCTCTGCAACAAATAATTCCTTCCGACAGAAGGGCAGATAATCTTACCTTGATCTTCTCACATCCTTTGACTGGCGTCCGGTCCAGCTTGACCCCGTACCTCTTGAGGGCCTTCGTTTCTGACAGCTTGATCGCGAACTTGATGCCCTCGATCAGCGTCTTCACGTCGTCTGGATTTGTTAGGTAGCTGAGGGAATATCAATACATAGTATAAAATAAAGTCGCTTTCCGCGTCTGTCCCTATGTATGCTTAAATCTTTAAAACTACGCAACGGATTTTGATGCGGTTTTTGTAAATAGATAAGAGTTATGCAATGGGAAGGTTTATAAGTATAATACATGCAGAAAATAGTAATTGGTTAGGCGGTACGAAGTTCGCCGGGTCTACTAGTTAACAATAAATATAGTCTTATCAATTTTTAATCGGACTTAGAAAACGATGTTCTTAGTTTGATCTGTATGTAGATATGTCTTATGTATGTCCGCGATTATCTCGCGTTTGGCTGAACAGATTTTGAAGTGTTTTTCAATAAAGTGTTTGTTAAATTCGAAAAGGAAGCTTTAGAGTTTTAACCGACTTTGAAAAAATATGTATCAGTATTAATTTTAAAAGAAATTTCATGTTTTTCTAACCACTGCTACAGATAAATATCGGTCGAAACTTTATTGCAATCCACATAATTTCAATTTTCTTAAAATTATCATTTTTACTGCAATGGGCAGCGTCATCGCTTAAAGCCAAGTAACCTACCTACCAGGGATACATACTTAGCATAAATCTTCGGATGTTCAAAAGGATCAGCGGATTTGATCTCAAGTCTGCCCCGACTCTTGGGATGCAGCACAGTAGGTATGATCTGAATACTCCTGGAGTTGTTATCAAGTCGTTCTCCCACCATGCCGGTCTTGGCGCAGTCGGCCAGGAAGCCGCCGAAGAAGAGCTGGACGTCGGGGTCGTCTAGTGAAGGGTCCGAGTACTTGGTGTTTATGAAGCCCGTTACTTCGGATATTCCTGGAGGGGAAAGACTGATTTGATTACGTTTGTAGAGAATAACATCCTTATAAGAAGAAAGGTAGTCTTAATAGGTCCTAATACGGAGTCATTTTTTATTATTTAATGTTAGAATAGAATAGAATAGAAAACTAGAAACTAGAAAAATAGAAAAGAATTATTGCATACAAAGTAATATACAAGAGTAATTACATACAAATTGGCCTTATCGCTAAAGGCGATTTCTTCCAGACAACTCACTTGGAACTATATGCAGATGGATACATATTACAATGTTCTAAAAGTAGGCGATATAACATTAACAAACTAAATAGAATAATTTTTAAACGCATAACTTACAAAATGTTAGGTGTCTGTTTTAAATTGAGTAATGTAACACCATATTTAGTAATGTAAGTTTGTATTTTGACAGATACACTTAATCCAAATAATATACATATGTATATGTACAGTCATGGACTAGGAGGCCGTAACAGATTTGTCTATGGTTTCGTCAGCCCTAGACTGTATTAACAAAAAACAAGACTACCTATTTTGCAATACAGAAAAACCGGAAGTGTTACGCCGATCGTGTCCGCCACTGTACATTGTTAATCGCTATTCAAAACTACATTTTAAAAAACAAAGTCGCTTCCCGCTGTCTGTATGACTGTAGTAGGTATGACTTAGATCTTAAAAACTACGCAACGGATTTTGAAGCGGTTTTTTATAGATAGAGTGATTCAAGATGAAGGTATTTATAATACAATGCACAACATAATATAATGATGTTAAGCGGTACGAAGTTCGCCGGAAAAATGCCGCCGCATTAGGACGTGATTTGGAGTATCTTCGCGTATAAGGAAGTTTTACCATAAGTTTTATATAAATCTTATTTTTTAATATTTTCTATAAACATAGGTACTTTAATAAACCTGTAGAAAATGTTCTTACCAGTCCCAGCCATTAAACCGTCTCTGAACAGCAAGTACTCCATGGCAGTCGCCCAGTTGAGAGGCGCAGTGTTGTTATCATTGACCCTGAAGTTAAGAAAATGCGCCACATGGTTGTGGAGATTCCTGCCCACTGCTGGCAGCCGGTGTACCAGCTTCACTCCGGCTCTGGTTAGTACTTCCGGGTCGCCCACGCCGCTTAGCTGAAGGATTTGTGGTGAGGCTACTGCTCCGCCGCTGAGGATGTAAACCAACATGGTTAATGAATTTGTGTAATGAAAAGATGTAGGTATCATCAGGTCTTCTTTGACTACCTAAGCACTATAAAGGCTTTCTAACCCGATACGATCATCAGCTCTTTTCTAGGTGATGAGGGGATCTAACTACCTTCAATTTGTCCTTTCGATTTAAAATTTGGTACAGTGTTACTTTAATGATATTGAAAGTATATGGTAAGGTAACTGTGACCTGATCTGCCGTTTGAAGATGATCAGCTCTTAAATAGTGGATGAGGGGATCTAACTATCTTCCACATGTCCTATCGATTTGAAATTTAGTACCGTGTTTCTTCAATGATATTAAAAGTATATGGTAAGGTAACTGACCTGATCTGCAGTTTGAATATGATCAGCTCTTAAATAGTGAATGAGGGGATCTATCTACCTTCCATATGTCCGATCGATTTGAAATTTGGTACCGAGTTACTTCAATGATATTGAAAGTATATGGTAAGGTGACCATGATCTTTTTAAGATGATTAGCTCTAGTTCTAGTTAAGTTGATGAGGGGTCTGACTGGGTCGGTGGTTTTAAAATTTTTAAATTTGAGTTATGTAATTATACTATTGTAATCTTGAAATTGATAATGTGAAATAAATGATCTAATCTAATCTTTTTTTGATTTCGGCCATGGTTTAGATTTAGAAGTTTTTTTTTTCGAATGTGTTGCGCTAGTATCACGGTGATCGCGGGCGGATCACTCCGTAAGATACTGACATACAAAACTATTTTGATAATAGAATAACTTCAAAACTGGGACCTTACCTCAAAATAATCTCGTTGTTAGCAAAAATGGTTTCAGTTCCACCAAAACTGTTTCTGACTTCGACCGCGTAGGCCTGGCGAGTGGTCTGGTTGATGAGGACCTGAGTTGAGACGAATAAGGTACAATGTATTAAATATTGTGATAGAATAAGAAATGAAGAGATCCGCAGAAGAACTAAAGTCACCGACATAGCCCAAAGATTTGCGAAACTTAAGTGGCAATGGGCAGGGCACATAGCTCAAAGAACAGATGGTCGCTGGGGCCGAAAATTTCTCGAGTGGCGACCACGATCCGGAAGACGCAGAAGAGGCAGACACCAGATAAGGTGATCAGACGACCTGGTGAAGGCTACGGAAATACGCTGGATGAGGGTCGCTCAAGACCGGTTTGGCGTTTTGGCGTTCTGTGGGAGAGGCCTATGTCTAGCAGTGGCCTTTTTTCGGCTGAAATTATGATGATGATGTATTAAAGATTTATACGTCATCACGTAGGCTATTCAATTTCTTCAAGATATTAAGAGGAAAATTTTTATTCTGTGTTTGTTTGCATTGAGTAAAGGTTCCAAAAGTACTGAGCCGATTTGAAAAATTAATTTCACTGTTGGATGGAATATGGACCGGGTGACATAGGCTATAGAATATTCTCAAAAATTTAGAACTTAATCCAGTACGAAGTTCGCAGGGTCTACTAGAAAGTAATAAACTTACCTTGGTAACAGTAGCGTTGAGCATCACATGAAGGTTCTGTCGATGCTTGGCTGGTCGCAGGAACGCGCGCGCTACGCTGAGCCGGGACCCATTACGATTCGTTGTCTGCGCTATGGCGAATCCAGTGTGAACTGCGCCGTTCAGGTCACGTGGCTGGTAGCCTTTTGATATTGGAAAAGAAGATTTAAGTACTATAAGGAATTCTGTGGTAGGTGGTTAAGAAGTAAGGTCCGTCCGTCCCACAGAACAAGGAAGATGCTCTCTCTCTGTCCGTCCTATTACGGCGGTAGTCAAAATCACGCTATTAGGAAGGATTTTCTATTGAATTGACTGACAGACAACGCAGAGCCGACACTACTTGGCGTAGCGGGCTGAAATTTTTAATACATATATTTCGGCCATGGTTTAGAAGATATTAATATTTTTCCAGATTGGCGCTAGTATCGCGGTTGGTGATTTTGACCACCGTCGTATTTCTGTCTTAGGAAGATCTGATAATTACAAAAAAAAACTAGGGTTTTTGCGAAAACTCTACCTTACATTTATTTAATGTAGAGTAACGTCTATTTGTTTCATCAATATATATAAAACTCTTCCGTTACTGACTGACTGACTGACTGACTGACTGACAGACAACGCAGAGCCGAAACTACTGGGCGTAGAAAGCTGAAATTTGGCACGTGGGTTCCGTGGGGAGTGTAGGTGAGCACTAAGAAGGGATTTCCCGAAATTCCCACGGGAACGGGAAAAACCGGGATTTTTGTGTTTATGAGAAATCTGCGCGGGTGAGACAGCGGGGCAGCCTCTAGTATCATATAATGGTTCATATCATACCCATCTCCTCGCCAGCCTTGACGAGGGAGTAGCTGAGCGGCGGGTGGTAGGGGAACTGAGCGACGGTCAGCGGTCCGCCCGTCGCGTGGTAGCCGCTGTCCATCTGATCGGCCTGGAATCATTCCTTGTATTAAGAAGACAACGCAAAAACATTAAGAAAAACTCATGCGGTCGCCCACTAACCGCAACCATGCGAGAGAGAAAATTTGTCGGATAAAGTTGTTTGTTTTTCGAAACGAATGCATTTTTTTTTTATTTAGCCAAGTTAATGTCCCACTGCTGGGCAAAGGCCTCCCCCCCATTTCGCCAAGCCTTCCGATCTTGTGCAAACTCCAGCCAGTTCTCGAGGTGAGAGTCGCGAGATCGTCCCGCCATCTCCTTCTTGCAACAAAAGAAACCAATGCATATAAAAGAAAAATGGAAAACGTTTAAACCTAGATTATTTAATGCTGAAGCGATGGACATGAAAATCAACGTGATTTGCTAAGATTAAGGTAGTGAAAAACGTTTTCTCCCGAAACGCAAATTTTATCAAAAATTTAGCTCTCTCGCTATTCGCGGTTCGGGGGGGACAGCATGAGTATTTCTATATGTACTATAGTTACTATAATGTCCTGGCGCGGAGTTGGGCTAAATACGCAAAGCTGGGAGCTGCGATTGCTAACACACCCTAAAAACTACAGACCCTGTCTTCCCGAAATAAAAGATTTGAAATACTTAAACTTTTGAAGATCACAGTTTAGTTCCAAAGTTAGCAGACGCCCAATCTCCGCTGGGGAACAAAGGGCCGAAACGAATCGCTGCCACACTCGACGGTCTTGAGCAATATCGCAGACTTCCTCCCAGGTGCTCTGCGTGTGCTTTGCCACGTGTTCTTGGGTCTGCCAATTCTCCTCTTTCCGCCTTCCGGTTTCCAGTTAAGGCGGTAACTCTCGGTATGGCGCGAAATTCAAAAATTTTCGCGTTTGTTAATTATTCTGGCGAAATTATTCATTTTTAATAAAGTTTTAATGACTTCGCGTATGTAAAAAACCATCTCCCACATTGTAATACAACGTTTATGGAAGACAGACCTACTGATTTTGTGTCTTAACCTGTTATTCATAAAAAGTTATAGAGCATTTTAGTTATTTGACATATGTCAATTTAGACTGGATGTCACGTATTTACCATACAACAAACCAGAGAAGTAGACCTCCAGTAAAGCTACTTAAAATGTACTGTATCTTTATGAATGACGGTTAGGATATAAAGGCCAAAAATCAAGTTATTACTTTCGCCATTATTAATAAAAAAACGCGAAAAAATTTGAATTTCGCGCCATACCGAGAGTTACCACCTTAAGGGCTTTTCTTGGCACATCGTCTGCCGGTCGGCGAGCGACGTGACCCAACCACTTCCACTTACGCTCCTTGATGGATGGATTGTTGATGGATGTCAACAAAGACACTCGTAAGAAATAGATGTTTTTAGGTAAATCAGCTCATACCTGCTTATTGTCTTCAGATTTCAGGAAGAAGGGAAGAACTTCCTCATAGCTCCAGCCCTCGTTGCCAGCAGCTGCCCAGCTGTCGTAGTCACGTCTGGAGCCGCGTATGTACATCATGCCGTTCATCACAGATGTACCGCCGAGAACCTAGTAGTTAGAAGGGCTACTTAGAACAATGAGATTGTATCAAGGATATTAGGCTAAGGAATTCGTGGATGGGTCCATCTACTATCTACTATATATATAAAAATGAATCGTGGATCGTTAGTTTCGCTAAAACTCGGGAACGGCCAGGCCGATTAGGTTGATTTTAAATGTTCGTACTTAGTAGTCCAAGAAAGGTTTAAAAGGTGAGAAAATTTGAAAAAAATCAAGGGAAGTAGGCAAAAATAATAATTTTATTTTTCAATATAAAATTGTAAGGCACGGTACAAAGTTCGCCGGGACAGCTAGATATATATAAATGTTGCGCCTTGGGCTTTAGTTTCCCAAACGTTAGAAGATGGGGAAAATGAAATTTGGAACGGCTTTGGTAAAATTGAGAAGGCATAATATTTTTCAGGAAAATGTTTCCATGCGCTGTCATAACTCGATAATTTTTTGGTTTCGGCAACCATCTGGTTCTTGAATCCATAGGTATGCCCTGCCCAATGCCAATTATGTTTAGCATATATTCGGGCTATGTCGGTAACTTTAGTTCTTCTGCCAATTTTTCTTGAGTCATTCAATATGTCTTCGTATAAGTTTCGTGCACACATGTTCTTCCTAGTAAAGGTATGTTCACCTTCCCCCTGGGCCAGTAGCAGCGTCTCTCGTTCTCGGCAAGGCAGGCGGCAGGCTCGGGCTCCGTGGAGTAACCCCAGTCTATGCTTGACCCGATAAAGTTCAGGAACATTGACGGCACCTGGGCACCCGTCGGCTCGTCGAACCCTGCGGGGAATCAAACTTGTCATCATCTCTGTAGAAACGCACATACCAAGAAATTCTAAATTGAGGCGCCAGTAATCGCAATTCTGATTCAAAAAATCTAAAATTCTGAGGCCAAGAAATCTAAGGATTTTAGAGTCAAAATCAATCAAAATCAAAACGATTTACTTATATTCAATATAAGAAGGATACAAGGTATCACTTATTGTAGGCGTAGGGTCCTCTAGAATAATCTTATATTTAAGTATACTATTCTGCGAAAGGCGAGATTGTTCAGGTGCGCCTAATATGCGGCTCAGACAAACCAATGTGAAATCAAATGACTGAAGATAGACCAGTCCGCATAGCAGAACACTGTGCGTAGACAGCTGTTATTCCAAGCGCCACAGACTGCCACCCTGCCGCTAAATGTCGCGGACCAGAACCATCAGCAAAGCCAACAATGGAGTCGCCAGGAGACGCCCCCAAACGAGCCCTCCTCTGTCTAATGATTTTACTTCCTTTCGCAATGATTTTACAGCGTTAAGAAGAAAGGGGTAACAAACTCTACAATTTATCTATCCAATATCCAAATAAATATAATATTGTTTGTTACTAGAAGACGCCCACGGCTTCACTCGTCAAGTTTAGCTTATATTGCGCAGTTCTTTTTATCTTGAGATACCGAAGGATTTTTTCATACAAACATTAAAGTTCATTTATCGTTCCCGTGGGGATTTCGCTAAATCCATTCTTAGTGCTTAACTAAACTATTCATGGAAACTACAAGCCAATTTTCTGCTTTCTAAGCCCAGTAGTTAGTCATTCAGTAACGAAAGAGTTTATATCAGGGGGTCAAGCAGCTGGCGGAGATCATGGACGAATGGAGAATAGGCTCCATCGAATCGCAGCATATTTAGAGACAGGAAGAAAAGAAGAAGAGTAGTACTAACCAGCTTCCAACAGCAGCACTCGCCACTCCGGCACCTCGGAGAGCCGCGCCGCCACCACGGAGCCCGCGGACCCGCCGCCCACCACTATGAAGTCGTACACCGAGTCCATGTGTCGACGGTACTGGAAACAAAATACAACTCCTGTAGTCCTGTAACATCAATTCACGTGTGCACACTTCCAGGCAATACAAAAAAAAAACAAAAATCAAAAAATTCTTTATTTAATACGAGCTTTCCCGGCTTACTTCGTTACGCCATAGAATATAAGATACTACAAAAGACTTGGCTTTATAGACTATGTTCTTTTGACTACTCAGAATGGCCGAATTAAAAACAAACAACAACAACAAACCACCTGTCAAAATATGTAAACAAAGGAAAAGATCCCTAATTATTTTGAAAATCTAATATAGCCTATGACACTCTGGGTTAATGTAGCTTCCTACCAGTGAAAGAATTTTTGAAATCGGTTCAGTATTTCCGGAGCCTTTTCGTTACAAACAAACAAACCTTTCCTCTTTATAATATTGGTGTAGATAGGATACAAGATATCACTTATTGAATGTCAATTAGACTACATCTAATCTAATTGCTATTGATACCTTATTTGGTAAAGTATCCTATACTGTGAGAGGCGAGGTAGTTCAGGGTGCCCACCAATTGGCTCAGGCAAAGAAATGCACCTTTTTACTAATACACATTTTTAAAGTGCAATTTCATTTGGGCAGTTATAATAAAAAATATACTTACAGTACTGCAAAAGTGATAATTAATGCGCATAGAAATCTTGGTCTCAGTTCGACTAAGTTCGTATTCCCGAGCGTCGGAAGACGATATGTATCTAAGGTGGCTTAGCTGGCGCCAGACGAGTCAGGTGGTTGAGAGCAATACGCGGGTGAATAAACAAGGGGCCCATCGGCCTGAAATCAGTTTTTTTTTTAAGTTCTAAAAAAAAAGGCATTTTTTATTTTTATTCGAATCATATCATGCAAAGAATTAGTTCAGAATGTTTCCGCCAAGATAAAAAAGTTAGGTACCGTGTATAATGACACCACAAGGACAAAATTTGTGGGGGGTTTTCGGACTTACCGCCGCTCTAGGCATAGGCAGGCTATGAGGCTAAGCCCTGTAGGTCCGGGCGTAAGAATAGATCTACGGTATGCCCTGCATGTCGTAAGAGGCAACTAAAAGGGGTCTTTGGGGTCGTGGGTATGAAGGGCGGGTGCCCGACACACTCATCAAACGGCCCCGAAATGGGCGGCGGCACAGCTTTTGGCACTGTGCCGCCGCAGCTCCAAAGGCGAGCCGGGGAGGGAACTGAGTATAGTAGCTGAGCGTGGGAAGACTTCGGACGCTATAATGTGTGGTTCCCGGGGTTCTTCCCAAAAGCGCCAAGACGGCCGCCGGGAGGTTTTAGTGGGTGCGAGCCCCACATACCCCCGACGCTCCCCCGAGCGTCGCGAAATGCGATAGGCATTTCCCCTCGTTACAAAAAAAAAGGCTATGAGGCTTCTGAATATATGAATGAATATCGGACAGGCTAATGAATATCGCAATATGAATGCATATTTAAAAGGCATATCTCGGAAGAATACCCATACATAAATCATATAAAAAAGGAAGGCTTCCTAAGAAAGATAACTTATTAGCGCGTGTCTGCGAGACATTAAAGAGTGGCATTGTTTGTTTTGCTTATTAATGTTCGATAATAAACGTGGAAGCTCGCTCTTTAGATCCGTTTCTCACGGGAGATGTTTTAAAATAACTTCCGAAGGCTCTATTTCATTAGATTTAACATAAAAAGACGAAAATTTAGACCAATATAAGGTTAAACGTCTTAATATAACGGTAGACGAAATTTCGTCTTAAAATTTCATACGCCGGCATTTTTCAAAAAAGAGATTCTCAGTAGGTATGTGTCGTAGTAAGATTTGATAATTAGGTTTTTTGCAAAAAACCTAGGGATTTTGCGAAAACACGGATAATTTGATATAAGCATTACTTTTTTTTCAATCATCCTGACATGAAGCAGGTTTTTTGCAAAAAACCTAGTAAGATTGAAAACTTTGAAACCTCCCTATAATCTGATTGGCTTAATCAATATTTGGCTTGAGTTTAGTTAAGTATAACCGTAAATCTCCTCGCTCTGTAATATTTAATCTGCTCAGTTTTTTTGTCAACCAGTTTGTTACGGCACTAAAACTGTTGAACATACCTCTGAATATCTTCGTCGAGGCATTCTACCTGCGATAAATTTGGAAACTGGGAAAATTCACGTCAAACAATATTTTGCTTCATATTAAGTTTCAGTTTACCAAGAAAAGCTGAAATTTCACTCTTTGTTTTTATCAAATTGAGGCGGTCCCCTTGTAACTGTAGGTTGAGGTCATTGAATTTTTTGAACAAATCTGTCAAATAGGTACGCAATATCTGCTTTGAAATTCATGAGGTTTTCTTTTAAAACAGGATCTTAGTGTTCAGAAACTCTAAAACAGAGTCGAAAAGCAAATAGAATAATATAATATTGTCTGCTTATATTATATTCTCCCTATATTCATAGGAGAAGTCAAGTCGGGTCACCTAATACATTTTTATAGACCCCCGTTAACGAGTTGTGGACCCCCAATTTTTTTTCCACGCAAGCGTAGACCCCTGTCGGGCTCGCGTAGACCCCTGGGGGTCCTCTTGGACCACTTTGGGAATCAATGTTCTAAACTAAGCCAAATATCAAAAATGTGGCACAGTATGACACTAGATAATCTTGCTTAGTATTTTTTGAGCACAGTAAAGTAGTCCTTACTTAAAAGAACGAAATTATACACAGATTGTTGCTAAAAGTGGCCACTTTTAGCAACACTTTGTAGCTTTATTTGGTCTTTAATTAAATTTTTAATTTATTTAGTGTCATACTGTGCCACATATTTGATATTTAGTTTAGTTTAGAAGATATAATTATTGTTCCGAAATGGCGCTAGTATCGCGGTAAACTGGCTCTTAATGTATTATATACCTATATCATATCATAATTTCGCGCCAGCTAACTGCGTATGGTGCAACAGGGCCCTAAGCGGCAAATTGAATGTTTTTCGCCATTGCACGCTCTCTATCATTAAGTTGTTAAACATTATTGCTGTAATAATCACATGTTAATAGTATATTCATCAATTTTGCTTGTTTATTATATAGCTAACTTGTCTAAAAAGTGCTTTATTTGCAAAATAAATACTCACAGTTTAAGTTACCAGATGAAAAAATTAAAAAAACCGGACAAAAAGCCTGATTTCCATGGAAAGTTTTTATACAGTTTGAGATTTTTTTCTCAAAAAATTTGTTTTAGTTTGCTTTACTTTAATAAATATCAAAAGAAGAATTGTTATCCTGTGTTTTATTAAAAATCCGGAAATTTGAAAAGTCTGGCAGAAAGCCTGAGAAAAGTCGAAAAATCCGGTCATCTCCGGACAAACCCGGAGATATGGTAATGGTAACCCTAGTCACAGTAAAATTTCGAATAGCAGAGAAAGAGACCGATTGGCGGCCCTATTGCTTAAAGATTTTTTCCTGGCAACTCACGTTCAAAACTTCTGCTCACCTTATCATATTAGGCATAGGCAAAACAGACAGAAACATACTTATTCTTTGTATTGACACCTCTTAAGGGAGTAAGCCCATCAGACGTCGACGAAAGGATATGCCTACTATCAATAATAAATAACAATACATCAATACATAGTATAAAATAAAATTGCTTCCCGCGTCTGTCCCTAAGTATGCTTAAATTTTTAAAACTACGCAACGGATTGTGATGTGGTTTTTTTTAATAGATACAGTGATTCAAGAGGAAGGTTTATAAGTATAATAAATACACGAGCAACATAGTAATAGGTTAGGATGTATGAAGTTCGCCGGATGGACTTGTTCGTTATAATTAACATGGTTATACCTAATCACAAAGAAAAAAAACAAACAAACTTACAAACAAACCCACTGATTCGAGCTGAACTCTGCGAAAGGGCTACAAGTCTAGAAAATTAGAAACTAGACCGCTAATTTAGTTGCCTTTTGCGAAGGGATTGGTTGGCCCTACTATTAAGTAATCTGTGGCCCTACTTTGAAACAAAAGAATGGAAATTCTTTTTTTCATTGTTTAAAAAAAATGTGTTTGTTACTTCAGAACCTTCAGAACTTTGTCAGTAGCGTTCGATACAATTCCAAATTGGTCCTTGGTCATATAGTTTATTGAAATCGTTTTAGTAGTTTTTCCTGGATTTTTCTCTGGGTTTCCTTGGATCTAGCTGAGAAGTTATAAAGTTACCTACGTAATGATATAATGCGTGTATAAAGTTTATTTAAACTGGTGCATTAGTTTAGAGTATTTAAAGAGTCTATGTGTAGTTTTTTTTTTGTAAAAGAGAGAGATAAATTGTAAAGTAGAATTTGTTACCCCTTTCTTCTTTACGCTGTAAAATCATTGCGAAAAGGGAGTAGAATCATTTGACAGAGGAGGGCTCGTTTGAAAGCGTCTCCAGGCGACCATTGTCGTAAGGCAAGGCAAACATTTGTTTGCCCGAGCGAACTTACCCGCTTCTCGCAGTAGGTAAAGGATATTTTACCAAATAAGGTATCAACCACCAATTAGATATTTAGTCCCATTGACTTTCAATAAGTGATATCTTGTGTCCTATATTGAATAAATCATTTTTTTTTCCAAAACCTCTAAAAAAACTATCTTCAAGAGATCATAGTAATGTCTTCAGATTACAGAAACCTTTCGATCTGCAATAACAGTAAGATTGCGTTCACAATACTTCGTGATCAGGAAACGCAATGCAAAATACCCCTTCATCCTATTATGGTAAGGTTCAACTGTATTTAGAGATTTAGAGCAATCATCGGAGAGAATTCACGATTCTAGCGAAGATGTGGTCTCCATTGTTACGTGTTATTATGAGATTGTGGTCGAATGGTTGTCTGATGACATTTTGCTGATTTCTTTATTGGGATCTATTGGTGTACTTATCGAATTCAATCGGTTTTTTTTTATTGAGGACAGATTTTGAAATGTGGTGAACGAATATTGGATAAAAAAAATCCCTTTCTTTTGGAAATTTTGCATGCATCTTTAGATTTTCGGATTTTTGAAGTTTTTAATATTTGTTAGTATTCTTTGAGCAACAAGAGAAATCTCGTGCAAATATCTTAATTAGATTAACGAGCCGTTTCGGAGATAAGTAAGACGGACGGACTGATTAGTCCTATTTTTAGAACGCGCAAAGAGGAAATCCCTCCTATGCTTATAACTTGTAAATTCTATTGATTCTAATTGAGCTGCGTAAGAAACTTAGCTGGCGCAAGTTAAAAATTGGTACGTAAAATCTCCTCTGTAGAGTTAGTTTGGCTCTTCACTTCATACATACACAACATTACAACTGTCGCCTCTCACACAGTATAGAATACTTTACCAAATAAGGTATCAATAGCGATTAGATTAGATGTAGTCTAATTGACGTTCAATAAGTGATATCTTGTATCCTATATTGAATAAAGAATGATTTGATTTGATTTGACCCATCGGGGTAGGCAAAGACAATTGATTTCCACTTGCTACGAACGTACGAAGCCTTTTGATACGGCCTCAAGCCTCAGGACGTCACCAATTTGGTCGGTTATCGTTCGCCTACGTACCGAAATTCCAACCGCTCATTCCGCACCTATATTTCTTTTGTAAACCTCTTGTCATCCATCCGCTCTAAGTGGCCAAACCACCAAAGTTTGTCGCTACATATTTATAATGCCCGACGAGTACCGGTAACGGAAAAAAACGGGAATTTTGTGTTTATGAGAAATCTGCGCGGGAAAAACCGCGGGGCAGCCTCTAGTTCAATATAGGTAGGATATCACTTATTGAAAGTTAATTAGACTACATCTAATCTAATTGCTATTGATACTTACCTTATTTGGTAAAGTAAAGTATCCTATACTGTGAGAGGCGAGGTAGTTCAGAGTGCCCTCCAATTGGCTCAGGCAAACAAATGTTTGCCTTGCCTTACGACAATGGTCGCCTGGAGAGGCCCCCAAACGAGCCCTTCTCTGTCAATTGATAAAGGTTGTATACCTGAGCCCGCCCACAAGGGTCCTCCAGGTCGCACTGGCTGCGCAGGAAGACCTCTAAAAGGCCCATGAACAGCATGAAGGCGCCGCCACCGCAGGTCGCCGCCAGGGTCGGCCCCGGCTGCGACATCGGGCAGTCGCAGCTCAACGCCATCTAAAATGAAGATAAATACAAAATAAGCTTTATTACCATAAAATTACAAACACAAATACAAAAAAGACCATTCCGGTGACCGGCTGGCTGGCTCGTATCTTAGCCAGAGAATAAGTCTGGCCATTCAGAGGGGTAACGCAGCCAGCCTGCTAGGCACCGTATTTTCCGGTGGCAGCGATTTTGAGGCCATTTTTAATTTGTAAATATTTCTTTGTTTAGTTTATGGATGGCGGGACAACCTGGATAAACATCTAAAGAATTGGCCCCTAGTTACAGGTTCTTCCTAGTTAGGGGTTCTGTTATTATTATTATAATTCAAAGCAACCTTGTATTCAACATAGATGTTACAACACAAAGTTCTAGTTCTAATTCTAATCATACATACCTGCTTACTATATGCAAATTTTAATACGATATCAATTTATATATTGTGGAACATTTAAAAAGTAACTCGGGCTAAAGAGATGTTGCCCTTGACCACTCTGTACGTATAGGTATATATGTATTGTGTACACTCGCGTGCAAAAAATGTACTCTTTTAGAACATAATTGTTTTGACACCTTTACTCTGCAATTAAAATACAAAATTTTAAGGTCAATATCATCGACCCCGTTTTGGCAACGCGTATGAGCAAACTCTGCGAGCAAAAGTACTTTGCTAATCGATCGTTCTCCTATCGAATTACTTATGAAATATTCGTGCCCTGCAGTGGGCAGATGTATGAGTGACAACACTACGCTCCGTCCCAGTTGTACCCTAGGCTAGTACCCTTGAGGGTACAGCTGGGATTTAGTAAATCCTATTTGTACCCCTAACATAATTATTATAAAACAGTCTCTGATATCCTTGGCTGAAGCATGATACGCGGGCACGTACACGAGTTTCAGCTGTGCGCGAAGCAACGCGCTTTTTTCTATGAAGTGTCCGAGGTGGGACTGGACTAAGGCGACTATCCCCGTTTCCCCCACTTCCCCGTCCTGAGCGGATTCCTACCAGGCCCTGTCGTGCGTTTCCAGTTCGTCTCTTGCCACGTTTCGGAATTTTGATAGCGACTTAGATATCGATACTTAAGAGCCAGTTTACAGCGATGCTAGCGCCATTCGCGAAAAAAAACTTCTAAACTAAGGCAAATATCAAAAATGTGGATGTGTATGACACTAGATAATGTAGCCTAGTATTTTTAGGGCAGTTCTGTACAGCTTTTAGGTTGAAGACCATAGAAAGCTACAAAGTGTTGCTAAAAGTGGCCACTTTTGGCAACAATCTATGCTTTTTTTGTTTTTTTTTTTACTTAGGACTACTTAGCTGTGCTCAAAAAATACTAGGCTACATTATCTAGTGTCATACAGTGCCACATTTTTGTTATTTGCCTTAGTTTAGAAGATATCAATATTTTTCTCGAAGGGCGCTAGCATCGCTGTAGACTGGCTCTTAAGATAACGATCACATAAAATATCTACATAGATACCAAGACCTCTGATGCTTATCCAAACATTCTTGTAAGACCACATAGGTCATTCAAAGTGTTACTTTCGCAATAAGAAACGAGTCTTTTAACTAACTGGTTCTCTTTGAAAAATCAGTCCAATAAAAGTCTTATTTGACATTCTAAGCTGGGGTTTTAGACGGAGCGTGATTAATGATTAATGATCGATTCACGAGTATCGATTTCGATCATGCAATTGTTGTTTCGATTGCTATTGGAATAATTGGGAATTTGAAAAAATTACCGACTTTACAATTTAGAAAAGTTTGAGTTATTTTAGTTTGTTGTGTTTTCAGCCTGCACGTGATTCCGTGCTTCGGAAGGCACGTTAAGCCGTTGGTCCCGGCCGCAGTTAGTGGTCGTTATAACCGCGGCGACAAGCTGGCCCCTTGTCACGTTGGTAATAAAAGCATAAACTCGGCTAAACGTGGGTCCGGCTCTTAAGCTGGTACCTCTGCCTAACCCTTCGGGAAATAAAAGGCGTGAGATTATGTTATGTTATGTTATGTGTTTTCAGCCTCGAAGACAACACAATCTTTGAAATAAATAAGAATATTTTTTCAATGAAAACGTGTTTTTAACTGACGAAAAAACAAAAAGAAGGTGGTTCTCAATTCGTCGCGTACATTTTTACACATGTAGATTTTATATTAATGTTCTTTATAATTTTTTACGCTTTTTTTATCTAAAAACCAAACTGCCTCCGAATATCAATACATACATTGCAAGTTAAAAGCTTTAAAAAAATAAAGATCTCCAGCTCCTGACGTCACATAAGGCGGAAAGTTACGAAATAATCTAAAACTGCAAACTGGCTTTCACGTAATAAAAACTCGTACCTTACAATCAAAATTTAATTGAGACGTTTAATATTATATTTCATACGTGGGTCTATGTAGAACAAGGCAAGTTAGAAAAAAAGTTATAAGTAGATTAGATTAGACAACGTTTATTTTCACATATCAATTTCAAGATTAGATTATGTGTAATTCATGAACCTAGTACCTACACAACAGAGCCTTAAAAATTGTAAGCAAGATTATATCTAGGGAGTCAACGACGCATATTTTTTATTTCGGCCATGATGGTTTAGAAGATATTTATTATTTATCGAAGTGGCGCTAGTATTTCGGTTTTACGTGCCTTCTGAAGCAGGGATAAGAAAAGATCTAAATATTACTAGGTACATCAAGTTCATAAGTATTAAACCGAAGTGCCGAAAGCGTGTTGTTCATTTATTTCTATTGAACATCTTCAAAAATTGTGCAAGCTTTGTCGGTATTGATGAATGATGTTCGAAAAAGGCATAATTTTTCAACCACGCAAAGCTAGTAGGCTAGCACTGCACTCTCGCATTTTTTTTTCTAAATTATTCAGTAGGTTTAAGTGGTGGTAGACTAAAGGTAAAATGCGAAAGTCTCGCGTCCGAGAATCAAGAGTTTTTTTTGATCAACTCACTCAGAACCCCTAACTAGAAAGAACCTGTATCTTGGGTTCCCGAAATATATACAGAGACGAACATTACACAAACAAACATCGATATTCATCATAACAATGTTCGCCCCGCCGGGAATCGTGCCCAGGTGCTCCCGCGTCTCAGTCAAATCTAATACATCATCAATCAATATCATCAATATATAGTATTAAACAAAGTCGCTTCCCGCGTCTGTCCCTATGTATGCTTAGATCTTTAAAATTATGCAACGAATTTTGATGCAAATTTTTTTAATAGATAGAGTGATTCGAACGGAAGGCTTATAGGTTAGGTGGTACGAAGTTCGCCGGGTCGACTAGTAGAGAATAAAGATATCTACTCGCTAGCAGTGTAACGCCAGCTTTCAAAGCGGAACGAATGCATTAGCTAATTAAAACTGCGACGACAGGCTTTATATTGGAGTTCAAAGGTTATCCCATTGTAATAATATTGCCTTGTATGTAAGTTGTGATACAACTGACAGCATGTAGTTATGTCTGTTTGACTGCTCCATAGCTCAGTTGGCAGTGATCTGGGTTTGATTCCCGCCGGGGCGAACATTGGTATGATGAGTATCGATGTTTGCTTCCGGTCTGGGTGTAATGTTCGTCTCTGTGTGTGTTTCGGGCACCCTAGATACAGGTTCTTCCTAGTTAGGGGCTCTGAGTGTGATGTGTTTAATGAAATGTACAGTACAATCTGTTGTTTAAATACAGACACATGAAGCTAAGCGCAAATCAATACATAGTATAAAATAAAGTCGCTTCCCGCGTCTGTCCCTATGTATGCTTATATCTTTAAAACTACGCAACGGATTTTGATGAGGTTTTTTTATTAGATAGAGTGTTTCAAGAGGAAGGTTTATAAGTTTATAACATGCATTAGATAGTTATAGGCTAGGCGGTACGAAGTTCGCCGGGTCGACTAGTATCTTGATAGTAAAGACTTGAAATTACTGAAGAATTCTTGATACCCAACCAGCCGAGGCGAAAATACCGAGAGAGTAACATATTATCTCCCCTAAAACTAAAGAAATAATAATACAACTTAAACACGGGTCTGCCTACGCTGCGTCGTCCGGTTCGTGGTCGCCCCTCGAGAACTTTTCGGCCCAAGCGACCACATGTTCTCCGAGCTATGTGTTCTGCCATTTGCAATTCTTTGGGCTATGTCGGTGACTTTAGTACTTCTGCTGATCTCTTCATTTCTGATTCGATCACGCAGAGAAACTCTGAGCATAGCCCTTTCCAACTTTAAGAGCCAGTTTACAGCGATGCTAGTGCCATTCCCAAAAAAAAACAATATCTTCTAAACTAAGGCAAATATCAAAAATGTGGCACAGTATGACAATAGATAATGTAGCCTAGTATTTTTAGGGAACTGTTGTATAGCTTTTAGGTTCAAGACCAAAGAAAGCTACAAAGTGTTGCTAAAAGTGGCCACTTTTGGCAACAATGTGTGGATTATTTTGTTCTTTTTAGTTAGGACTACTTAACTGGGCTCAAAAAATATTTAGTAAGATTATCTAGTGTCATACTGTGCCACATTTTTGATATTTGCCTTCTTCTTCTTCTTATCCTCTTATCCCTAATCAGGGACATAGGGCTCGAATTAAAGCTTTCCAGCTCGACCGGTCTTGCGCCTGCTGCTCCAGTTTATCCCAGCTTAGGTCGAGGGAGGCGGCTTCCTGGTCCAATGTGCGGCGCCAGGTTTGGTTCGGGCGTCCTCTCCGACGTCTTCCACTTGGGTTCCATCTGAGAGCAGCTTTGGGGAGGTTTTCTTCCGGTCTCCTCAGGGTATGTCCAATCCAACGCCACTTCCTCCTCCTTATCTCCGAGTCTACAGTCCTCTGGTCTGATATTTGCCTTAGTTTAGAATATATTAGGTAATTGATTTCGAGAATAACGCTAGCATCTCTGTAAACTGGCTCATAAGGTTATTTTAGTGCAGAGCGATCAACTTGGTTATGCCATACACCGAGGTCAATTCAAACAATCGTGCCGTGACCGCAGATCGTTACGATAACGTATTTATTGCAAACTTTACAAATTGAATTAAGCTCTAGCGGCTCTACCACAAAAACAGTTAAACCAGGTCTAAATCACTAGACTAGGTTTAAATTCCTAATTCGTCAAACAAATTGGATTTAGCTGATTCTGGTTTTGAAATGTTCGTAGAAGTCTAGGGAAGGTTTAAAAGGCGAGAAAATTTCAAGGAAGACGGAAACAACTACAATTTTGTTTTGTTTTCTCATACAAATTATTCATTGTAAACTCGCAAAACCTTGTTGTTTGACCTAACTGTCAGTCTTTTCAATCAGTTTAAGACAAGACAACGTCTGTCGGGTCAACTAGTTTGCCAATATTTTTTCCTAAACCAGGAACTGAACTCGGATCTTTTGCGTCATTACCAACTGTGCCACTAGCTTCATCAATGGGGTGCGGATGTATCATGTAAGTAAGTATTGGTAAATGTGCTTCGCCGTTTCCGCTGTCCAACGAGTCTAAGGCTGACATTCACAGTTAGTGTTTGGAGGCTACTCGGTCGAGTATGATACTCAGACAAGTCGTTCCCGAGTACTGGTTATCCTGGCTCGAGCCGTCTCGTACTCCGTTGAACATAAATTACACTGTCACGAAGTCGCAACTCGACTATGTATATCAATTTGGAACGGAGAACGATTTAAAGTTACATTTTGACACTTTGGCGTGTGAGTTCGAGCTGCGACTCGACTGTGAATGTCAGCCTAAGCTGCAGTGCTAACTGATTATATGAAGCTTGCGTTACGCAATGAAGACTTTTACAAACGTAGTCTAACTAATCTAACTTACCATGATCTCACGCCTTTATTACCCAAAGGGGTAGGTAGAGGCAACAGCACATTGACTGGGCCCACGAAAGGCATCAGTGCAATCTAACTTTCAGGAGAATGACAGGAATCAATCTACCTAATGTACAGTCACGGACTAGGAGGCCGTAACAGATTTGTCTATAGTTTCGTCAGCCCTAGACTGTATTACCAAAGAACAAGAGCTATTTTGCAATACAGAAAAACCGGAAGTGTTACGCCGATCGTGTCCAGGGAGCACTAAAAAATAATTTCCCGAAATTCCCATGGGAACGGGAGAAATCTGCACGGGTGATACCGCAGGGCAGCCTCTAGTAACAAACATAAATCTCATTTAGATATCCAATCCCATAAAACAGCCAACTTTAGAATGGATAATTTAGGAATGCACTGAATGTAGACATAGATATGCGTCGTTTAAGGTAAAGCACATATCGTGGGGACTCGGTGAAAGTAATTGCATGTTTGTGACCCGCGCCGTGAGCCAGCAAATGCAACTATACACTTTTGCTGAGAGCAGTACTTACTATGTAGTTTGATAGAGATGCGACAAATTTGTTATTTTATCGACATATTTTAGCGACTCGATTAAGAAAATATTTTAACTAAGCTGTTATCTGTTCAAATCGTTGAAAGATACAGGCAACTCACAAGTTGACTAGTATTTTTTTATAAAAAACTAGTATTTTATTTATTTATTTGTTAGTATTACGTAATGTCCCGGCAAACTTCGTACCACCTTACCTATTACTATGTTGTGCATGTATTATACATATAAACCTTCCTCTTAATCACTCTTTTCAATTAAAAAAACCGCATCGAAATCCGTTGCATAGTCGTAATGATTTAAGCATACATAGGGACAGACGCGGGAAGGGACTTTATTTTATACCATGTGTTGATTATTTATTTTATAGTACCTAGTAGTATTTCAAAGACAAATATCCATGTTTCTTAGCCAGTCGGCAGCGTCGACTAGAGCACAGAAGAGTAGTAGAGTTACAAAGTCATCAGCGTTATTACAGATTTGATAAAGGTTTAAGAGCAAGTTTACCGCGATTCTAGCGCCATTTCGGAACAATAATTATATCTTCTAAACTAAGCTAATTATCAAAAATGTGGCACAGTATGACACTAGATAATCTTGCTTAGTATTTTTTTAACACAGTAAAGTAGTCCTAACTTAAAAGAACTAAATTATACACAGATTGTTGCTAAAAGTGGCCACTTTTAGCAATACTTTGTAGCTTTATTTGTTCTTTAATTTAAAAGCTATACAACAGTGCCCTAAAATACTAGGCTACATTATCTAGTGGCATACTGTGCAACATTTTTGATATTTGGCTTAGTTTAGAAGATATAATTATTGTTCCGAAATGGCGCTAGCATCGCGGTAAACTGGCTCTTATATAGTAAATTATCGATTATCGATATTAGCAAGTCTTTGCAATCCCTTCTTTTCTTCCATGTGAGGCGCGTGGGTGCATGCCACGCCATGTTGGTATCAGAGCGTGTGCTAGATGGCCTAAGCAAAACTTATGATAGACGTTTACTGATTTATATCATACTGACCCGGCGAACTTCGTACCGCCTAACTTATTATTATTTTGCTCATGTTACTTATAAACCGTCCTCTTGAATTACTCTATCGTTAAAAAAAATCGCATCAAAATACGTTGCATATGTTAAAGATATAAGCATACATAGGGACAGACGCGGAAAGCAACTTTGTTTTATACTATGTATTGACTAGCTTAAACGGCGAACTTCGTAGAGCCCTGCATTCTGAATATTTGACAATATTCTATAGCCTATGTCACCCGGGGATAGTGTAGCTTCCCATTCCCAATAGTGAAATAATTTTTGAAATCGGTTTAGTAGTCTCGGAGCCTATTTTGTACATACAAACAAACAAAATTTTCCCTTTAAGGTATAGATAGATATAGACTAGCTGCGCCCGCGGCTTCATGACTTTTCCATATTTTCTCACCATTTACACCTTCCAACAAACTGTACGAAAACTATCAGCTTAATCACCCCGCCGTTTTTTAGATTTAGCTAGACGAACGAACCACGATTGATTTTCCTATTATGCAATATAGGTACGTAGATGTAGATAGATACATTATTATTATATATACCGGGTGTTTCTGACAAGGCGTTAATAAATCAAAGGAGGGATTCTGCTCACCATAACTAAGAACTTTCCCAAAGCAAAATGGGTCAAAATCTCAAAAAAATAACAGCTGTTCCATACATTGGTTCGATCAAATCTCTGTGAGTCATTAGGCGGTGACGCTTACTGTGACTTCGTAGGGCTGGATGCAATTCCCGGAGGGGGCGAAAATTGTTCTAATGAATATCGATGTTTGTTTCCTGGGTCTAGATGTGTACCACTATTGTTTAAAAACCTACTAAACTTAGAAATAAAGTGTTTATCTATCCAGCACAGCATATCTCAGTAATAAGGGCGAGCACGACGTCACGCGGCTGCCCTGCACCCTGCATTAGGCAATGCTCGTGACATGTGTCGCTCTGTAATGATGTTGTTTTGTTAATATAGTGAAAACTGAGTTGAGTTTCATAATAATTTAAAGTTAGGTAATTTCTAATGAATAAGAAGGAGATCGCAACAACTGGTCTCAAATGGCAGGACCTGGGCCCTCAGTCTCATCGCGCAAAACGTAACTATCGAATAAAAGTAGAGTAGAAACAGAACGTTAATCGCAAGAATATACTCATTTGGTAGTCTCGTAATCAATTTTTCTATAACTGTAGCAGTAGTATCGCAACAGATTGGAATTGACCAAAAAGGGTAGTCTGCTCCTTAATAAGATAATGTTATGATTACGTTCGACTGACAATATATATGTCAATAATGATTGATATTAAGTGACAGTTGCACTACGCCCGTTTCAAATGCGTCTAATAAAACAGGATTCACTATTTAGGTAAAAAAATCCCAGATTATTCTATAGCTTGCTATTCATATTCTATTGCTATACTATAATGATCGATCAAAGTTACGAGACTCGCAATTTTTGACACAATCGTAATAGAGCGTAATAGTAGAATAATAATAGAATAGAAGTATAATCGTAAGTTTAAGAGACTAGAGTCCTGAAGGCTGCAGGAGTACACTGGCTGATGGTCGCTTAAGACCGGTCGTTGTGGCGTTCTGTTGGGGAAGCCTATGTCTAGCAGTTGCTATTAAAATAAAAAGTTTGGTTATGTACTTTAAATGTAAAAAGTGGTGTGTTGTTTCGCTTCGCTTCGTGATGAATCTGAACTTGACATAAAAGTGACCACAGAAAAAATCTAACATAATGATGACATTATAATTATTTGCACAAAATTACGACCAATTTTGACACAAGTTTATAATAAACGCGTTTACCGCGCAAAAGTTAAAATGGCGGTTGGCGGCCATTTTTCAAACGGTTTCCATGGTAATCGCAAAAACCACATACTCCGGCGCAGCCTTGTTCCCACACTGACAATGACAGTATGTTTCTAGGATCATAGATTGAATTTATCTTGAGACACATTTGAAATCAACCTAGATCTTAATAATATAGGTGTACTTATACATATCTTTTATAAGTATTATCTTTTAACCCAAAAAAAAAGTTTGTCCTTGCGGCGATATGTGGGAGAGGCCTGTGTCTAATAATAAATGATTAATGTAGAAAAAACATTCAGGTCAGAACTAAAAAGCAATCTTTCTAGAAAATCTAGAATATTATAATGTTAAATTTATTCTTAAATTCTCCTCGGCCCAGCTTCATCACAGTCCCGCCTAAAACACAAATGACTACACTAAGGTATCTGTATGAGTCAAACAAACACACGTGTCTCAGAGAACAGTAAATTACACTATAATCCTGACATGATCTGACACAAAAGCAGCCGGGCGGAGCCGGGCGCGCGGGTTAGTTCCAACTTGCAACACATACAGACAGACAGCGATTAATTTAATTAGAGACATGTGAGATAGCTTTTAATTAGTAGCTATTATTTGTGCTATTTTCTCAGTGCACACCACTTCTCGCTTGGGCTGTATTTAAGGGGCAAAATGGTGAAAAACTAGCGCCACTTTGATAAATAATTGATATCTTCTAAACCATGACCGAAATCAAAAATATGCGTCTTTGACTCCCTAGATAATCTTGCTTTGAATTTTTAAGGCCCGGGTGTGTAGCTTTCAGGTTCAAAACTAAAGAATAAATCATAAATCATAAATTTTATTGCGAACTAAGTGTTTTTACAGATGGGTTTAAAATAAAAAAACAGAGCTTAAGAACTTAGTTGCCCTTAAAGGGCGCAGCAAATCGTAGCACAGCAGATATTTTTTTTTATCTAAATTTGACACTGCAACTTAACATTAAATACTAAACAGAGAATTACTCCTTCAACATAATACGTATTTACTTAAATAAACTATTTAATAAAATTAAAAAAATAAGAAAAAAACCGTTTGTTTCCTAAAGTGGCCACTTTAGTTTCATAACGGTTTTTTTCTTTAAACTTATCTGGCGCGAAAACTAATACATTATTCGTAGAAACATAAAGAAATTTTACTTATACAGTGGCAGTCTAGGACGGCGACACACTCCCGGTTTTTCTGTATTGCAAAATAGCTCTTGTTCCTTGGTATTAAAGTCTCGGGCGCACGAGAATATAGACAAATCTGTTACGCAGTCCTAGACCGCCAACTGTACAAGCTAAAACCGAAGATCGTTTTGATATTTCAAGATTGCTAAGTTGATTTAAAAATCTTGCGTCTTGCGATTTAAAAAAAAAGTTAACTAACATCTGTCTACAACTCAAATCAAATCAAATCAAATAATTCTTTATTCAATATAGGAAACAAGATAACACTTATTGAAAGTCAATTAGACTACATCTAATCTAATTGCTATTGATACCTTATTTGGTAAAGTATCCTTTACTGTGAGAGGCGAGGTAGTTCAGGGTGCCCACCAATTGGCTCAGGCAAACAAATGTAAGCCTTGCCTTACGACAATAGTCGCCTGGAGACGCCCCTAAACGAGCCCTCCCCTGTCTACTATTAATTGGATCAATTAAAGTGACCACTAGTTATATACTTATCTAACTTAATCCATGTCCATTTAAATTAATCCAAATTAAGCGGCTCTTAATGACAACTTTAGATATCCGATGACAAGTGACGTAACTTAATGACTGGTGACTTAGAAAAGGGCTTAAGGGGCGAAACGGTGCGACACTAGCGCCACTTCAATAAATATTCAATATCTTCTAAGCCATGGACGAAATCAAAAATATGCGTCTAGGTTTTAGGATAATGATCTTAGAAACTTATTTTATGAAACTAAAGTGGCCACTTTAGGCAACAAACGATTTTTTTTCTTAGATCTTCAACCTGAAAGCTAAACAACAGAGCCTTAAAAAATCTAAGCAGGATTATCTAGGGAGTCAAAGACGCATATTTTTGATTTCGGCCATGGTTTAGAAGATATTAATTATTTATAGAAAGTGGCGCTAGTCTCGCACCGTGTAAGCCCTTAAGTAATGATATTATTGATTAAGTTATTGTTGTTAGTAATGCAAGTCTTCATGGATGTAAATGTAAGATTAGTAAGTACTTACTAACCAAGATAATCTAGACCATAAAAGAACAAATTTTTGATATTTGTTATTGTTTAGAAGTTTTATTTTTCGTGATTAGCGCTGTACTGGCACATATGGGTTTTAATGAATGTACACTACAGAATAAAATATACTTTTATAATAAGAATATAATAATAAAAATAATAACACATCACACTCAGAGCCCCTAACTAGAAAGAACCTGTATCTAGGGTGCCCGAAACACACACAGAGACGAACATCACACCCAGACCGGAAACAAACATCGATATTCATCATATCAATATTCGCCCCGTCCGGGAATCGAACCCGGGTGCACACGTTTACTCAGTCCACATCACTGCCAACTGAGCCACGGAGCAGTCGTAGCTTGGCATTTGACTCTTATTACAATTCACACTTAACTAACTCTCGAGTTGAGTAATGGGCACCCTGAACTACCTCGCCTCTCACAATATAGGCACAGAGTATATAATACTATAGAATACTTTACCAAATAAGGTATCAATAGCAATTAGATTAGATGTAGTCTAATTGACTTTCAATAAGTGATATCTTGTATCCTATATTGAATAAAGAATTATTTGAATTTGATTTGAAAAAAGTTGCTCGTGGCTTGTAGACCCTTAAAAATAACGTTTCATGAAATATTATTTAATTTAATTGACCTTTTAACACCTTTAGAATCCACAAACAATAAGTTAAAGTAAACAATGCAAGATCTCCGATCTTGTCGGCCGTCTGGCGTGACCGATGCGTTCGCCACGGCGTTTTCTTTACGCAATTGTTCTGTTAGAAGTATCAGCTCTATTTCGATGGTTCGTGAGAATTTTGCATTGTACTGTACAGTACAGACCTACAGTAAGACTAAACGAGCAACTCCGTTGTACTGGCAATCATTGAAGAAACAACGTAAAACTCGATTGAGGATATAGAAAAAAAAAACAAAAATAAATAGATAGTATTACTACAGTATAATAAAGAGTACTAAATACAGTATGGGCACACCCTGCCTCCCTTAGCAAGTGCGGCCTCCGCTCTCGGTTACCTCTCAGTTACCGCTCAGTACAAATAAAGCAGCGTCGCACGTCTCATCTCACTCACACAAGCATGATACGCGTGCACGTACACGAGTTTCAGCTGTGTGCAAAGCAACGCGCTTTTTTCTATGAAGTGTCCGAGGTGTGGTATTATTATGTTTCTCTTTCTTTTGGATATCTTGGGATCTATGATGCCGTTTTCCTTTCAATATTGATCGATAAGAAATCGATTACATAACAAAGCCTACGAGTACTTTGTAGATAAAACTATATTAGGTTTTTAAAGTGTTCCTCGCTTTCAAAGCCTGCGGCTGTTCGTATGTCTAACTGGTCTAACTCAACAATTTCGATGACAGCCTAGTAGATAGCGCCAACGGCCTCTTGCGAAAATTGCTTATAGATTATAGGAGATTTATGTAGCAACTTAACTTTGTGAAAAGTTTGTTCAAAACGAAGCAAGCCCCCACACACGAAATGAGTCACGGTTATGCATTACCAAAACAAAAGAAAGAGATGAATTAAATTGTAAAGTAGAGTTTGTTACCCCGCTGTAAAATCATTGCGAAAGGGAGTAGAATCATTTGACAGAGGAGGGCTCGTTTGGGGGCGTCTCCAGGCGACCATTGTCGTAAGGCAAGGCAAACATTTGCTTGCCTGAGCCGCTTGGTGGGCACCCTGAACTACCAACTAAGTAGTGGATACTTTAACAAATAACTTATCAATAGCAATTAGGTAAAATAATCTAATTGACTTTCAATAAGTGATATCTTGTATTTGTATCCTACCAACCAATATTGAATAAATAGTTTTAGACTTTTGACTTGACAGAAAGAGGGAGATAAATGAACGCTCAAAGTTCGATTTTTTATACAACCGCAATCTTCATTCAAGTAAGTATAAGACAATGAATTTGTGCTTGAATTATATGTAAGTAGATACAGGAAAAAGACAACCCCCCCAGATCGTACAATGGCCGGACTTGAGCGACCTTCATCCAGTGCTCAGTATTGGACAAGTTTAATTAAAATTGTTAAGGGGACCGTATTCCCCGAACGCGTCCATACAAAAAGAGAAAACGTTTTTCCACTACTAATTATTTTCCAATCGCCAGGAAGTCGTTACAATCAATAAAAAACTAGGTTCGTAAGTTTTACTTTTTACAAAATTCGCTATAGATTAAGAGTAACGACCAGTAACGACCCAGGATAGAATATTCTGGCGAAAACGTACAAGGAGGCCTGACCCCAAATAAATTGGGACTAAGGACAGGAGAAGAAGAAGAAGCTATAGATTAAGACTTATAGGCCTCTAAAAAACAGAGTTTTTGTGACAAAAAATTGGTCGAATAAAGTGGTTTATTTAACGAAAGCAATGCATATTAAAAAAAAAAAAAAAGGAAAACGTATAAACAATAATAGATTAAAAATAGATTATTTATTGCGGAAGCAATGGACATCAAAATATAATAATAATAACACATCACACTCAGAGCCCCTAACTAGGAAGAACCTGTATCTAGGGTGCCCGAAACACACACAGAGACGAACTTCACACCCAGACCGGAAACAAACATCGATATTCATCATATCAATATTCGCCCCGCCCGGGAATCGAACCCGGGTGCACACGCTTACTCAGTCCACATCACTGCCAACTGAGCCACGGAGCAGTCATCAACATCATCGTGATTTGCTAAGATTTAGGTAGCGAAAAACGTTTTTCCCCGAAACGCAAATTTTTACAAAAAATCGTCTCTCTCTCCGTCGCATGGTTGTGGTTAGGGGGCGACAGCATAAGTTTTTCTTAATGTTTTTGCGTTGCTATACTGTTCTCTTAAGAGCCAGTTTACAGCGATGCTAGCGCCATTCACGAAAAAAATTAATATCTTCTAAACTAAGGCAAATATCAAAAATGTGGCACTGTATGACACTAGATAATCTTGATTAGTATTTTTTGAGTACAGTAAAGTAGTCATGACTTAAAAGAACAAAATTATAAACAGATTGTTGCTAAAAGTGGCCACTTTTAGTAACACTTTGTAGCTTTCTTTGGTCTTCAACCTAAAAGCTATACAACAGTGCCCTAAAAATACTAGGCTACATTATCTAGTGTCATACAGTGCCACATTTTTAATATTTGCCTTAGTTTAGAAGATATTAATTATTTTCGAGAATGGCGCTAGCATCGCTGTAAACTGGCTCTTTAGAGCGATAATTATATTCATCTTTACCCCTTCTCTCGCCCACATTTCGGTGCCCTAGCTCGATAAAGCGATGCAACTGAAAGTGATGGCGTGGAGCTATTCAAGAACAAGTGAACGTCTTTAATGTCAAGGTGCTGGTGTGCTGCGCGTGCGCACAAATGGGACCGTTTTAATGAAGCTGCTGCTTTAATATAGAACATTTCATAAGTTTTGTTTACGGAAGGCTTTGTTTTATTTAACGGTGGTGAACGATCATTGATATCGATATGATAGTGATGGCTCCTGATGGGATTTGAACTGGGACCTCTAGTGGGAGTCCACGAAGTTAATATTTGGAGTTTTATTTGAGATTTTTTAGGTACGCGAATACTTTAAAGTTTATGAAGATATCATTTCTGTCATATTATTTTCTGTTACTATATAGGGAACTAGAGGCTGCCCCGCGGTTTTTCCCGCGCAGATTTCTTATAAACACAAAACTCCCGTTTTTTTTTTAGCAACACTTTATAGCTTCTTTAGTATTTAACCTAAAAGCTATACAACAGTGCCCTAAAAATACTACGCTACATTATCTAGTGGAATACTGTTCCACATTTTTGATATTTAACTTAGTTTAGAAGATATTGATTTTTTTTGCGGGTGGCGCTACTTAAGCTGTGCTAGGCATAGCACCTATCTTGAATTAATCATAAGCATCTGTAAATTATCAAAACAATAGTATATAACAAAGTCTCTTCCCGCGTCTGTCCCTATGTATGCTTATATCTTTAAAACTATGCAAAGGATTTTGATGCGGTTTTTTATATTAGACTAGCAGCCCGTCCCGGCTTCGCACGGGGTAGACAATTTAGTCATATGTTGTTTTGGCTGGAGACAAAAATACAGCCCGATCAGATCGACGAAATAATCGTCGCTGAGCTGCCTAATAAAGACGAAGACCCACTCCTATATTTCGGCCCAACCGACTGAAGATGTCGGTAGATGCGGGCAGCTATGACTCTGTCGAGCAGCTTTCCCGCCTCGTCCAACAGGACGATAGGCCGGAAATCTGACGGAGCGACAGAGTCGGCGAGCCGGCCCTCTTTTCTGATGAGGACCAGCTTGCCCGTTTTCCACTGCAGAGGGAACACACCTTGTTCCATACAGGTGGAGAACAGGCTGCGGAGCCGAATCTCCAACGCCTCCGGCTTCAACGACAGGAACCAGGCCTTGGCTGGAATTCCATCTAAGCCTGGTGCCGTCTTTTTGCCGCGGAGGCGCTCGGCCGCCGCTGCCAACTCTGCCTCTGAGTGCCGCAATGGGCGGCTAGGGGAGAAGTACGCGCTGAGTAGCAGCATGCAGGACACGAAACCCTTTCCCCGCGTTATTTATTTATGTTCTTTGTATTGTAAATTGAAATGTAATGTCACATATATAAGAATAAAAAAAAAAAAAAAAAAAAGAGAGAGAAATTGTAAAGTAGAGTTTGTTACCCCTTTCTTCTCTACGCTGTAAAATCATTGCGAAAGGGAGTAAAATCATTTGACAGAGGAGGGCTCGTTTGGGGGCGTCTCCAGGCGACCATTGTCGTAAGGCAAGGCAAACATTGTTTGCCTGAGCCAATTAGTGGGCACCCTGAACTACCTCGCCTCTATCAGTATAGGATACTTTACGAAATAAGGTATCAATATTAATTAGATTAGTCTAATTGACTTTCAATAAGCGATATCTTGTATCCTGTATTGAATAAATCATTTTTTATTTTTTTTACTTACTATACTCTCCGGCCGGAGCACGTGGTCAGCGGAGGGACGGACGGCTATGGCTGCAAGGCCTGAGCGGTCGAAATAGTAGGGCTCTGCCACCACCGCGACGTGAATTTGCCACTGCGCCAGACTCTGCATAACTGTGGCGCAGTGGTTCAAGTTCGCCTGCAGGATCCGGGTGGCCATTATTGGTCCTGAGGCGGAACGACATCCATGGCCACCGCGAATTGGCTATTGGCGGTGGCAGGCCTAGGGGGAGCACCGGGCCCCTTCCCCTTTCCTTTTCCCATCCCCTTTCCTTTGGCCCCTTGGCTGGTCTTGCCGCAGCTGCCCAGACTGTGTGAGGCAAGCTGGCCGCTCGCCTAGCAGAGCGGGCAGCTCACCTCAGCCTCGCAGTTTCGGGCAATGTGCCCTGGTCGACCGCAGCGGTAGCAGAGGCCACTGCGGTCGTTCTGCGAGGTGCAGTCTGCCCGGAGGTGCCCCGTCTCCAGACACCGGAAGCAGCGCCTCGTACGCCGCGGGAGGAGCCTAGCCCGGACAATGCTCCATCCGAGCTTGAGTTTTCCGGCGTGTGCGATCTTCCGCGCAGCATCTTTCGGGCAGCGTACCCACACTGCGCCGAGGCCCCTCTCGTTGACGATGCGCCCCACCTGGACGTCCGCCACGCTGCAACCACCGCTTGCCGCAACTGCGGCTGCGGTTTCAGCAGGGGTGACGGAATCGTCCAGATCTATGAGGCGCATCTCTGCGCTGCTCATGGGTCTGGAGACCCTCACCGTATCTTCGGTCAACACTTCCCTTAGTTTCTGGGCTAAGGCGTCTGCCTTGGCCCTGGCTTCTTCTGGAGGCCCGGAGATCTCCAGCAGGCGGGCACCGGTTGCAGCCGCACGGAAGCGGATGCTGTCGATGCCCAGACCTGCCAGGTCGAGCCTCCCTTTTGCAGCGGAGATCACCTGAGCATAGGTGAGACCTCCCTGCACAGCCTCTGGGCCAAAGCTGACCACCACCGCTGCAGTGCGGGGAGTGCGCAGCTTCTTGGCTGCTGCCTTGGACTTTTCCAAGGCCGTCTGCTTCGGCCCTGGAGTAGGGGCAAGCCGGGACTGCAGCCCGCTCCTTGTCCCTGTTCCTCTTCCTCTTCTTTTTCTTCTTTTTGCCCTTTTCAGGGTGCAGCCATCATCATTGGCCGGACCAGTGGGAGGAGGGACGTGGGGGGTAGAAGAAGTGCCCGCCTCTGGTTGCCAGGCGGGCGCTCGGGTCTTCGGGGCTGGAGCCGCTCTGGGCGCCGGGGCTGCTCGTGTGGCCGGTGGGGCCGCACGAGGGGCCGCGGCCGCTTTGGCCTTCGGGATAGCTCGAGGGGCCGGGGCCGCTCGAGGCACTGGTGCCGAAGGGGCTCTGTCCGACGCCAAGGACGGCCGAGGTCGCTGGGCCGGGAGGAGGCGCTCGTCCAGGGCCTCCAGTCGCGCGTTCAACATGGTCCCAAACTGGACCATCATGTCGCTTTTGACCTCCTCCAAGTTGAGGGCGGAGGGGGCTCCAGACCGAGCAATCGTCCGGAGCTCCTCCATCTCCCTTCGGAGGAGGGCCATTTCTCCATGGAGGCTCCTCGCCTCCTCCCGGGCTGCCTTCGCCTCTCCCTTGAGGCGAGCGTTCTCTGCCGCGAGAAGCCTGCTCTCCTCAGAGGAGGTTCTGTTCCTCAGCTCCTCGGTATTCCGAGAGATGGGAGCCGAGGCGGCTACCCCCCCCCCCCCCCCCCCCCCTCCTCTCCATCCCGCCCGCCGCGATGCCCAGCGCGCTATTCAGACTGCATCGCAAACAACGGCCACGGCGCTATGGCGGTTTTGTTTACTGTTTGAATTTTTTAATTCGTAATATCTTTTGAATGGAAAGTCCAATTAAAATAATTTAAAACACTATTTTATAGGTAGTTAAATGATCTTGACCATAAAATAATTTATTTGTATAAGGATTAATATAAACACATAAATAGCATGGTTTGAATTTGGTTAGCATTTTCATTAATGTTTAAAATGAAAAAAGTTGTTGTAGTGACATAACTACAATAGTTGGACATATGCTACCGCGGAGTTTTTTGTAGACATTATGATGTTCTTCAATATTGTTGTACATTATTTTGTTCTATCGCTAATAGTTTCGGCAGCGCATTCGACGAAAGACATTTTAAGACTCATTTTTCTACACCTTCGGTTACATTGTTCAAATTTTACCAAGGATCCCTAATTTTTTTCAAAATGAAATGTAGCCTATGTCAAATTGGAAGAATGTAGCATTCTATTGGTGAAAGAATTTCTTAAATCGGCCCAGTACTCTTTGAGCCTATTCATTACAAACATACAAACATACAAAAATAGGTACAAATCTTTCCTCTTTATAATATTAGTGTAGATAGAGTGATTCAAGAGGCAGGTTTATAAGTATAATACATGCACGTAAGGCAAGGCAAACATTTGTTTACCTAAGCCAATTGGTGGGCACCCTGAACTACCTCGCCTCTCACAGTATAGGATACTTTACCAAATAAGGTATCAATAGTGATTAGATTAGATGTAGTCTAATTGACTTTCAATAAGTGATATCTTGTATCCTATATTGAATAAAGAATTTGACTTTGACTTTGACTTTGAAAATAGTTATAGGTTAGGAGGTACATGAAGTTCGCCGGGTCGACTAGTAGACTAATAAAATTGTCTGCTAAAAGACGATTTCGTTTTAAAATGCTTTAACTTGGTACTGTATCGACGACTCTGCGGTTGGTTGCGACACTGTGACCGATCACACTTTATGTACTTGACTATAGTTTTATCATAACAGCCGCCAGTTTTTCTGATGAAATGGTTTTAATAGACAAAAGGCACAAATTTTTATAAAGATTTAGGGAGAGCAAAATACGCAAACACTGGATACTTGCCAGTTAGCTGAAAATCAGCGCTGATGGTACTAACCTTCAGCAAATGCTGAGCTAATGCCATTTTTGCAGCTGCAGCGGCACACTATAGCACTGCATCGTTAAATTATGAGCTTCGATGTTTGTAATGTAATTATTAATATTTTTATATTACGTTCCTTTAGTAGTAGCTTGTCTTGTATTCTTGTTTTGTGCTTTTTTTTTGTTTGTTTATTGTAATGTGTCGTTGACTCTGCGAAATAAATGTGATTTCTTTCTTTCTTTCTTTCTCTTTCTTTCTAGTTATATTCAAAGTCAAAAGTCAAAAAATATTTATTCAATATTAGCTGTCCCGGCAAACTTCGTATCGCGCCTTTCACTTTTAACTTCTTCTACATTTTTTCATATACTTAATGCACAATGGCTCCAAGTTCGCGAGCTAAGAGAGGCACTTCTCGACCCCCACAACAGAAGAAGAAGAAGAAGAGGTGGAAGATACATTACCTATTTCGTCAGGTCTAGGTATTTGTCAATACACAATCATTTTTTTTATCGTGGCGGAAACTTTCAGGACTTAGTCTTTGTCTTTAAATTATTTTTTTTTTTTTTAATTTCAAACAATAAAAAAATGTATTTAAGGCCGATGGACTCCTTTTTCACCCCCCTGCGCATTGCCCTCCACCCCCTGACTCATCTGGCACCAGCTAAGCCACCGTAGGTCATTGCTCTGATGCTACACAACGTTTTTTGTTTTTTTTTACAAAAACTTTCGAATTACCTCAAGTGAGCACTGTACATTATTTTTCAATTTTGTTTTCAGTAATCAGTCCTGTATAACTATGCCTACCGGGTGTTTAATTTTCCTCCACGATAAAAAAGTAACCGTGTATAAAGTTAAACATGTACAGTGGCGGACACGATCGGCGTAACACTTCCGGTTTTTCTGTATTGCAAAATAGCTCATGTTCTTTGGTAATACAGTCTAGGGCTGACGAAACCATAGACAAATCTGTTACGGCCTCCTAGTCCGTGACTGTACCTACCAGTCGTTTTTAGGACCGTTTTGGTGTTTTGATTAATTAACCAAGTGAGAAATTATTTTATGCTGCAACAAAGTAGACAAAAAAAGTAAAGAATTTATCCCAAGCTCGAAAAATGTTTGAGAATTAACCAAATAATGCATTTATTGATACTATCTCGCGGTCTCGCGTTATAGTTGCAAGTAAAAACTTGAAATTGTTTTCAATTACAAAATTTTCCCACGACGACTTTGGCGAGGGCAGTAAACCAGATTTTGTCATATAACTTTCATCATCATCAATCTCAGTCGAGAGACGTCCACTGCTGGACATTGGTTCCCCCCACAGATTGCCAAAAGGACAAACATTGTTAGGGGATTTTTTCGTTATCGCCACGACAGCGGGTTGGCGATCGCAGTATAGGTCTTCTAGTTTTTCAAGGAAAGAACGAAAATAAAGAGTAGACGCTGCCACCCTTCCTTCGTGTAAACCCCTGGAGGAGATGGGCTGGAGTTATTCTATTACGCTACCTACCACACGGTCATTAAAGATCTTTTAAAAATCAATACAGAGTATAAAACAAAGTCGCTTCCCGCGTCTGTCCCTATGTATGCTTAAATCTTTAAAACTTCGCAACGGATTTTGATGCGGTTTTTTTTAATAGATAGAGTGATTCAAGAGGAAGGTTCATATGTATAAAAGTTGCACAACATAGAAATAGGTAAGGCGGTACGACGTTCGCCGGGTCGACTAGTATCTTATAATATAAAAAAACTGCAAAAGTTTTGTTCACATTTAGGGCTAAAACAGACGAGCGACCCTGTGCCGCTCGGCAGTCACGCGACCCATACACCGAGAGCCGCGCGGCCCGAAAGGATCGCTCGTCTGTTATAGCCCTTAGGTACTTGAGTTAAGTCTCAAGCCATTGCGAGAGAATGCAACATATGACCAAGATCCATGATTAACACCGCAATCTACACCTGTTGTTCTAACTGTAACTTAAGAACCAGTTTACAGCGATGCTAGCGCCATTCTCGAAAAAAATTAATATCTTCTAAACTAAGGCAAATATCAAAAATGTGGCACTGTATGACACTAGATAATGTAGCCTAGTATTTTTTAAGCACAGCAAAGTAGTCCTAAGTAAAAATAACAAAAAAAAACATAGATTGTTGCCAAAAGTGGCCACTTTTAGTAACACTTTGTAGCTTTCTTTGGTCTTCAACCTAAAAGCTGTACAGAAGTCTACATCTATCTAGACTTATCTTAGGTTATCTAGTGTCATACAGGGCCACATTTTTGATATTTGCCTTAGTTTAGAAGATATTAATTTATTTCGCGAATGGCGCTAGCATCGCTGTACTGGCTCTTAAACAATTTTGTTTCATTTTACGGGTTGTTTAAGGACTGCGCAACCATTGTGTGTGCTAAGTTGTTTATAATGTTTGAATCTGTTTCTATAGGATTTCTTTTTTTTTTATTTCAAGTTAATCTTCTAAAAGGTCGCACAAATGTCACCTAAAGCCTCTTTAAATAATTGTTTTGTCCGTAGTGAATTAATTGATACAAAAAAGGACACAATTTTTGTAAACATTGCAAAGTTTTTAGCTGGAAAGTTTGATTATTATTATTAGGTTCATTCATACAATCCTTTCGTCTTTCCATATAGGTATTTCTTAATATATGTCACCGGCAAATAACAAGAACAGTAAATTTATAAATTTTCTAGGAAATTTATAAACTTTACTTTCGCAAGTTACTTTCGCATTCATAATCATCATCAATCATCATCAATACATAGTATAAAACAAAGTCGCTTCCCGCGTCTGTCCCTATGTATGCTTATATCTTTAAAACTATGCAACGGATTTTGATGAGGTTTTTTTATTAGATAGAGTGATTCAAGGGGAAGGTTTATAAGTATAATACATGCACAAAATAGTAATAGGTTAGGCGGTACGAAGTTTGCCGGGTCAACTATATAATATAATAGTATGGAGAAAAAGATTTGCCAAAGTGTAAATTCATGATCACAAACATTGCACTACTTATGGCAGAATTCGTTCGTGTGAACAACAAGGTTGATCTTACGACATTATTTTTGAGATGCTCGGATACTGTAATTATATTGCAATGGTGCGAAATTTATCTGCGATCAGAGAGTAATTTTTTTGTAAGTTAGCTATTACGTGTACAAAAGCTCTACATTCCAAGATATTTTACAAGATTGTAATATTTCTGTGGCGATCAAAATTTAGATTAAATAATTACAAGCAATATTCAAGATATCAATATATATAAAACTCTTCCGTTACTGACTGACTGACTGACTGACTGACTGACTGACTGACTGACTGACTGACTGACTGACTGACAGACAACGCAGAGCCGAAACTACTGGGAGTAGCGTGCTGAAATTTTGCATGTAGGTTCCTTAGGGAGTGTAGGTGAGCACTAAGAAGGGATTTCCCGAAATTCCCACGGGAACGGGAACAAACAGGAATTTTGTGTTTATGAGAAATCTGCGCGGGTGAAACCGCGGGGCAGCCTCTAGTATTCAATATTACTTTACTCGTTTATAATAATAATAATAATAACAATCACACTCAGAGCCTCTAACTAGGAAAAACCTGTATCTAGGGCGCCCGAAACACACACAAAGACGAACATCACATCCAGACCGGAAACAAACATCGATATTCATCATATCAATAATCGCCCCGCCCGGGAATCGAACCCGGGTGCTCACGCTTACTCAGTCCACATCACTGCCAACTGAGCCACGGAGCAGTCAAAGGGGCTTACACGGTGCAAAACTAGCGCCACTTCCGATAAATAATTAATATCTTCTAAACCATGGCCGAAATCAAAAGTATGCGTCTTTCACTATTTAGATAATCTTACTTAGAATTTTGAAGGCCCTGATGTGTAGCTTTAAGGTTCAAAATCTTAGAAATAAACCGTTTGTTGCTTAAAGTGCTACACAAAAGAGCCTTAAAAATTCTAAGCAAGATTATCTAGGGAGTCAAAGACGCATATTTTTTATTTCGGCCATGCTTTAGAAGATATTAATTATTTATCGAAGTGGCACTAGCTATCGCACCGTTTCGCCCCTTAAAGTCAAAATAATTTATTTAACAAAACGAAAATTTTAAAAAGTTTGCAATAATGCACATATGCAAGATAGTATAGCCTACTAATTATTTTTTAGATAGTTATATTATTAGACTAGAGGCTGCCCCGCGGTTTTTCCCAAAACGCAAAAATTCAGTTTTTCCCCGTTTCCATGGGAATTTCGGGAAATCCCTTCTTAGTGCTCACCTACACTCCCCAAGGAACCCACGTGCCAATTTTCAGCTTTCTACGCCCATTAGTTTCGGCTCTGCGTTGTCTGTCAGTCAGTCAGTCAGTCAGTCAGTCAGTAACGGAAGAGTTTTATATATATTGATAAAAAATTATCTAATTGTTTTTTAGAATTTTTTATCTAATAAGATTACAACTATTAATTACTCGTAATTTCAACAATTTTAACACACTGTCTAAATGTGCAAATGATTGCGTTACTTAGTGTCACAGAGTTTTTCCCACGAGGTGATGTTAGAAGACTAGGTCTCAGGTTACAGTCATTGCTAAATCTAGACTTTTAGGCCTAGAGACAACTGGCGACGATCACATAAAATTAAAAAAAGAGAGCCCCTAACTAGAAAGAACCTAGGGTGCCCGAAACATATACAGAGACAAACATTACACTTAGACCGGAAACAAACATCGATATTCATCATAACAATGGCCGTCCCGCCGGGAATCGAACCCAGGTGCACCCGCATCTCAGTCCACAAACTGGCAACTGAGCCACGGAGCAATCAAAATAATATAAGTCTCACTAAATTCGTGTTTTAAAATGAGTTATCTTGTTAAAAAATTAATAAACTCTGCTAATTAGTATTTGTTGTAAATAATTATGTTTCTGTAGTTTATAATGTTATGGTTTAAATTAATTCATTTTTTGATTATTATTTTTAATTTCACTTTTATTTACTGAACCAACCCACCGTACATTTTCTGTTCTCTATTTTATCTTAACAGTGGGTTGCCTGGAAGAAAGCGCTTTAAGCGATAAGGCCGCCCATTGCAATCAATTTTTGAATTTAAGAATATTGTAATATTTTAAGTTGACTGATTGTAATAAAGAGTCTATCAATCTATATAAACGTGGGCCCGGCTCTTGAGCTGGTGCCTCTGCCTAACCCTTCGGGGAATAAAAGGCGTGAGATTATGTTTTTTTTTTTAAATCAATCGACAGTGGCAAACTGCAATCATTGAATGTCATATCCTCGCCGGGAGGTCAGCGGAACCAATGCTTTTTGCCACTTAATTTTTACTTGAGAGTAATTAGGTACTTTAATATATCTATCGTAATATATTTTTATTGCTATTAGAATTTCCGGAACAAAGCTTTGTTTCTTAACCTATCATGCACTCACAGATTGGGCATAATTTAATGAATGCCACTTGGTTCTATAACCTATAATACTTTGATTTTTTTCTTTTACATTCTGAATCGATCACGCTGGGCAACTTCAAGCATAGCCCTTTGAGTGACTTTAAGTTTTCTGATAAGGTCAATGTTGTGTTTAAGTTTCCTGCTATCAAATATGTACCTATTTAAATAATAAAATTTTGGGCTTTTGTTAGATATAAGTATTACCCCATATAACGATAGGGTATACCCTAGTAACGATAAAAATAAAGATATAAACACAGCTTCATTGTCAAATATAAACGTGTAAGGACATAAAAATACTAAATAATACAAATATACTTAGTAAAATTTGGAGTATGAAAGAAAAATGGCATGGGCGACCTTATTACTAAAAGCAAAAATTTCCAAGTAATCCTTATAGATTTATTCCAACAAACATCATTTTTTTTTAATTAATACTTTTAATAAAAAAAAAAAAAACTAACCTTATTCTTCAATCAAACTCGAAAGAAAATCACTTGCACTGAACTCCACTAAAAAAACAAAAACCCTGTGGGCAAATAATTTTACGAAATTATTTAAATAACGAATTTATTATTATTATTAAGCGCACGTGTAACGTCTACGGCGCGGGTTAGTACACTGAACGTTGCGGCGGGCGGGACCCGCGAAGCCTCCACGGGTCAGGGGGCAGCCTTTTAACAACTACAAAAGCTATTTTGATTCTTATTTAAAGCATGTTTATTGCGATATTGGCTTAAACGATTTTAAAGAGCAAATTTAACCTTTATTTTTGTTAAAAAATATAGAGCTTTTCAAAAATGTTTTCGACTTTTTCTTTCGTTTTTTTTAAATATATGTTTTTTTTAACAAAACTATATATTTTTTTAAGATATATTTCAAACATAGCTACTTTTGATTTTTTAATTTTAGGGACTCAATTATTTTATGATAGCCAAAGCGGTGTAATACAGATAGAAGTTTTTGTTTACTGTCATCTATCTAATTTCAAGTTATTAAAATTTATAAGAAACTATTACTGTTTACGTATCTTGCTAAAGCTTGAGAACGGCTGCGCCAATTTAGCTAATTTTGTTATTCAAATGTTTGTCGAAGTTCAGGGAAGGTTCAAATGGTGTGAAAATATTAAAAAGTCACTATTTCGGACGGAGGATGACGAAGTCGCGGGCGTAGCTTGTAATAGATAAAACAAAGAATTCCCAATTTAATACAGGAACAAAGCAATAAAAAATGCTGGCTCCGTAAATTTTATGCAAATTAAATATTTTTGTAACGTTTACGAGCACCAGCAATTACAATTATAGACTACCTAATTATCGCTCTAATGTTTTGTTTCCTTCCATTTTAAAACTTCCGCGCTCCTAGTGAAAGACATCAACGCGGTAACAAAACTTGAAATTCTTTAAAAAAAATGTTTTTTTTCAAGGTAATCCTAGAAAAGCTGATAATATTTAATTTTTGACAGCTCCGTAGCTCAGTTGGCACTGATGTGGACTGAGAAGCGTGTGCACCTAGGTTCGATTGCTGGCGGGGCGAATATTGTTATGATGAATATCAATGTTTGTTTCCGGTCTGGGTGTAATGTTCGTCTCTGTATTTGTTTCGGGCACAGGTTCTTCCTAGTTAGGGGCTCTGAGCGTGATGCGTTATTATTATTATTATTTAACATCTTCTTAATATACTTATCTTTTAGGCCTCGCTTTCAAGGTCTTAAAAAACGAAGGTATGGTTTTTGATGCACTTTTTCCTTTTAATATAATTGGAGTTTTTTTTCTATGATATTCAAATCATAAAGAATAGCAATATAAAGAAGTCCGAAACTAATTGATTTGAAGTGGAACGCTTCTGCGTAAAGCCTACTTCAAGGTGAAGAAATAAAACAAAACGCCTATAATGTACTTGAATTTTTATAAAAAAAAAAACGATGCAATAAAAAATAGTTAATAGATAAAAAAATAAGTTATATTATAATAGTAACGAGAGCTCAGTCTCAATCTCAGTGTCTCAGAGAGACACTCAGAGCCCCTAACCACAGTATAGTAAGTAGTACTACATACAGTATGGGCGGCACTCCCTGCCTCCCTCAGCAAGTGCGGCCCCCTCGCTCTCGGTTACCTCTCAGTTACCGCTCAGTACAAATAAAGCAGCGTCGCACGTCTCATCTCACTCACACAAGCATGGTGCGCGTGCACGTACACGAGTTTCGGCTGTGCGCGAAGCAACGTGATTTTTTTCTACTGTGTAAAACCTGTATCAAGGGTTTTCGAATCATATACAGAGACATACAAAAACACCCAGACCGGGAAACAAACATGGAAATCATAACAATGTTCGCCCCGCCGGGAATAGAGCCCGGAGCTCAAAGATTTTTTTTTTACCAGCTAAGAAAACCATTAAACATTGTCTAAGCAATTTAGTAATTAAGTAATTTACAAAAACCAGGAAATACATTAAAAATTTACTTCCCAAATAAGATAATCTAGGTAGATAAGCAGGAAAATAAGTAAGAACATTGCATTATTACGTAGCTAGTAAATTTTATAGTAAAATCTTATCAACAATAATCTCGAATTTTCATCCAAATTTGGTTGTAAATTATAGAGTACGACCGCCTAACTCAGATCAATAGATAATTCGCTTATTTATTTTTCTTGCTTTGTGCTGCGGCGTGACGACACAGAATGTTACGGATTTATTTAAACATTGCAGAATTAAAGGGCTTATCTACTATATATATACAAATGAATCGTGGTTCGTTAGTCTCACTTAAACTCGATAACGGCCGGGCCGATTTAACTGATTTTGGTTTTGAAATGTTCGTAGTAGTCCAGGGAAGGTTTAAAAGAGACCGTATGGAAAAATTAAGGGGAAGTTAATAAAATCATCAATTTTTTTTTTAAATATATAATCGTTAAATGCGTGATACAAGTTCGCCGGGACAGCTAGTCTTCATTAATCAATATCAATACATAGTATAAAACAAAGTCGCTTTCCGCGTCTGTCCCTATGCATGCTTAAATCTTTAAAACTATGCAACGGATTTTGATGCAGTTTTTTTTAATAGATAGAGTAATTCAAGAGGAAGGTTTATAAGTATAAATACATGAGCAAAATAGTTATTGGTTAGGTGGTACGAAGTTCGCCGGGTCGACTAGTATAAATATACGTTATTTAAGTAGGTTTACGTTGCAGTGTATCATTAGAGCGAGGTAGTACAATGATTGGGTCGCGGAGTTGAACATAAAGATCGAAAGATCACACGTGGTGACCCCCTTGCCAACAGCCAAGATGGACACCGGCGGGGTTTTAGTGGGTGCGAACCCCACATAACACTGCGGCTCCCCCCGGGGCTGCAGGGTACTCGTTAGGAGTTTCCCCGCCTTAAGAGCCATAGCACAGCTAAAGTAGCGCCACTCGAGAAAAAAATAAATATCTTCTAAACTAAGGCAAATATCGAAAATGTGAAACAGTATTCCCCTAGATAATTCAGCCTAGTATTTTTAGGGCATTGTTGTATAGCTTTTAGGTTAAAGACCACATAAAGAAACTGATTGTTGCTAAAAACGGCCACTTTTGGCAAAAATCAGTTTCTTTCTGTGGTCTTTAACCTAAAAGCTATACAACAATGCCCTAAAAATACTAGGCTGAATAATCTAGGGGATTACTGTTTCACATTTTTGATATTTGCCTTAGTTTAGAAGATATTTATTTTTTGCTCGGGTGGCGCCACTTTAGCTGTGCTATGCCTCTTAAAAAAAATTAGATACATATTTTTTTACTTATTTATTTCTCCAAACAGAATTCTTATTTGCATACGGTTAGGGATCCAAGTGTAGCTCCATGCAAAGGACAATGTGCTGCTCTTGCTTTGGTTGATCCCTTAGTATTTATGACGGTAGGATTGCTCTCCTAAGTATAGCACAGTAGAGCACGCATATTCAAACGACCCTTGATAAGCCGGTCTGTGATAACGCGGCAACTTTCATTGCGCCTGCGCATGTTTCTTGTGCAACCGTGTGTGCTGTAGGACCGGCTGGCTACCGGGGGAGCGATACCAAAAAAAAGTAAATTAGAGAAACTGAAACCAGAAAAATAACCTATTCTCAGAAATGGCTAGTTTTGTAAGAAATAAAAATTAATTTCTAATCGTAAAAATATATATAATTGTATATATTATTACTTAGGTATTGGATTTTATATTTTATCTATCTTCTAACTTACGAATTTTTACTAAGCGATCGTAATGTAAGTTTTTTTGTACTTACCAAATATTAACATACAAAGTCAAAGTCAAAAAGAGTCAAAAATTCTTTATTCAATTTAGGGTACAAGATATCAATTATTGAAAGTCAATTCGACTATTTAATGTAATTGAAATACCTTATTTGATAAAGTATCCTATACTGCGAGAGGCAAGGTAGTTCAGGGTGCCCACCAATTGGCTCAGGCAAACAAATGTACGCCCTGCAGTACCGGGCCGAAGAATAGGACTGAGGTATCCCCTGCCTGTCGTAAGAGGCGACTAAGAGGGGACCCCGGGGTCGTTGGGTGCACGGGGCGGGGGCCTCGTGTAGTCATATAACGGCCCCGAGAAGGACGGCGGAACGCGGTGTCCCGTTTCCGCCGTCGAACGTAGGAAGAGCCATCCGCGCTCAGGGGGGACTACCTTCACCTGTCCCCCCGTGAAGAGGCTACACAGCCAATGCTGGGGGGGGGGGTCGCGGAGAATTCCACAGGCTTACCCGCGACCCTCCTGCTATCAGCCGAGAAGGACACCGGCGGGGTTTTAGTGGGTGCGAACCCCACATAACTCTGCGGCTCCCCCCGGGGCTGCAGGGTACTCGTTAGGAGTTTCCCCGCAATAAAAAAAAAAAGGCAAACAAATGTACTAAATTTTATATCCTTATTTGTTGTGCTGACCCTCCAGAGCCAATTCAGCGTAAAAAAGCATGCGTTGATGGATGATTAGTCTACCTCTAATGTCGCAGTGTTGCATAATTTTTCTGCGTGCGATGTGTGATTTAAGCTCCGTGAGCTAGTTCGTTTTGGAAAAGGCCCGTGTTCGAATCCTGACAGAACACTTGCCTCTAAGGGTAGCTTGATGTAGTAGATTACGTTTCTATCGCTTCTATTCTGTCGCTGTGAGGGCTATTTTCAATGTTTAGCCACCAGCACATCGACCTACCCACTCCCCATACTCATACCACATAAGTAATAATAACACATCGCACTCAGAGCCCCTAACTAGGAAGAACCTGTATCTAGGGTACCCGAAACACATAGATACGAACATTACACACAGACCGGAAACAAACATCGATATTCATCATATCAATATTCGCTTACTCAGTCCACATCACTGCCAACTGAGCCACCGAGCAGTCGGGAATGCGAAGCTTAGGCTGCTTGCTGGTGACTTTACTATCTATTGAGATAGATAGAAAGCTAGTCAATTCAAACAAAATCAAAACAGAAAAATTATATATATACATGGTTCCAGCAGAATCATCAGCGCTTTAGACCACTGGTCTGGAGCACGAGCTGAGTTGGGACCCTTTTGCAGTATTGATATACGAACACATAATGTGCCATTTACTGTTTGTTTTATTTCGTGTACTTATATGTATCTGGTCTATACATTATTCTTTGTGTGTATGTATATCATTACATTGGAAATAAATTTATTATCTATCTATCTATCTAATTTTACTTTACTCGTATGTACCATCACTGTACTAGGAGTCTAGGAGGGCGTAATAGAATATAGTATTATGGTCTCGTGCGCCCTAGACTGTATTACCAAAGAACAAGAGCTATTTTGCAATACAGAAAAGACCAAAAGTGTTACGCCATCCTAGAACACTAGTACCATAGTAACAGCTATTTAGCACTATAACTGTCTCCGTAAATTCACTTGCAGCATGGAAGACGACCCTTCGGACGACGGTTCGCGCCCACTAAAACCCCGCCGGTGTCCTTCTCGGCTGATAGCAGAGGGGTCGCGGGTAAGCCTGTGGAATTCTCCGCAACCCCCCCCAGGCTTTAGAGCCTCATCTCAGGGGGATATGGTTGAATGGAGAACCGAAATTACGGGCTGAAATTTGGCATGTGGGTTCCTTGTGGAGTATAGGGGAGCACTAAGAAATGAATTTCCGAAATTCCTATGGGAACCGGAAAATAACATGGATTGTTGTGTTTATGAGAAATCTGCGCGAATAAAATGATAATTTGAATTGACTTTAAGTCCGCTAACACAAAAAATGTGTATTCATAAGCAACATTAAGAGTTTACAGCGATGCTAGCGCCATTCGCGAAAAAAATTAATATCTTCTAAAGTAAGACAAATGTGCCACAGTATGACACTAGATAATATAGCCTAGTATTTTTAGGGCACTGTTGTATAGATTTTAGGTTAAAGACCAAAGAAAGCTACAAAGTGTTGCTAAAAGTGGCCACTTTTAGCAACAATCTGTGTATATTTTTTTCTTTTAAGTTAGAACTACTTTACTGTTCTTAAAAAAATACTAAGCAAGATTATCTAGTGTCATACTGTGCCACATTTTTGATATTTGCTTTAGTTTAGACGATATTAATTTTTTTCGCGAATGGCGCTAGCATCGCTGTAAACTGGCTCTTAACACAAAAAAATGTGTATTCAGATCAGAAGCAACGTTAAAACAAAAATCAGCTTTTACTTAACTCAAGTAGGGATTCAAGTAAATGTCCGTTGATATCCGTGACATTACAACTTTGTGCTCCGGCTACAATATTTATTTTAAACTGGAACTGAACGTTGCATTGCAATAGCCCGGTTATAAGTAACTATGAATAAATAAAATTAAAGTTTCTGTTAGGAATCATTTTTCAAAACGGCTGATGGGATAATAAATGTATGCCAATATTATAAAGAGGAAAGATTTGTTTGTTTGTTTGTAACGAATAGGCTCCGGAAATACTGAACCGATTTAAAAAATTCTTTCACTGGTAGGAAGCTACACTATCCCCGAGTGTCATAGGCTATATTAGATTTTCAAATAAATTAGGGATCCTTACCTAAACTCAAATAATGTAACTCAAGGTGCAATATTTTTTCCGTTGTTTACATATTTTGACAGGTGGTTTGTTGTTGTTGTTTGTTTTTTTATTCGCCTATAGTCTATAGAGCCAAGTCTATAATAGTATCTTATATTCTATGGCGTAACGAAGTAAGCCGGGATAGCTCGTGCAACATAAGATCGCGAGATTGAGAACCAAGGCTCCAAGCAAAGTTACCGAAAGAAAAACAATTTAAAGTTTCTTATTCCTTATATTTTTACTTAGTCTTCATTTTAATTCATTATGTATTATGAATACCAGCCAATGGCAGAGGACTTAATATTACCAACTAGTCAACCCGGCGAACTTTATAGCACCTATTACTAAGTTGTTATTATAGCAATTATTCGAATTCTTTTCTCCCCGTAAAAATCATCCTTGGACTTCAACTCAACGGACATTTAAAAAAATGAATTGGTAAAATTGGTCCATGCGTTGTTGAGTTTTGCGCTTACCACCACTTTTGCGATTCATTTTTATATTATAGATCACAGGCCATTTAATGATAGAAAAATTATGTTCAACATTGTACAGCATGTGTTAAAAAAGTCATCTTGGTAAATTACTAAGTAGTATAATATATACCTATGTATATAACAGCTGATCTCTTTTCTTAGTATGAATGAAAACGAAAGTTCTTCTAATAATTACTAGTGGCACTGTCTATTTCATTCGGATCCGATCTGCTACGGGAAAATAACTTTTATTTCATGTACAGTAAAGTCGAAAGAATAGATTTTTTTCTGTGTGGGATAAGATTATTTGTGCTGCGTTTATATTATCTTACGAGCTGTCCCGGCTTACTTAGTTACGGCATAGAATATAAGATACTACAAAAGACTTTGCTTTATAGACTATGTTCTCTTGACTGCCCAGAATGGCCGAATTAAAAACAAACAACAACAACAAACCACCTGTCAAAATATGTAAACAACGAAAAAAATATTGCACCTTGGGTTACATTATTTGAGTTTAGGTAAGGATCCCTAATTTTTTGAAAATCTAATATAGCCTATGACACTCGTGGTTAATGTAGCTTCCTACCAGTGAAATAATTTTTCAAATCGGTTCAGTATTTCCGGAGCCTATTCGTTACAAACAAACAAACAAATCTTTCCTCTTTATAATATTGGTATAGATAAGACTAGTAACATTGGCAACCTAAGTTAACTCTAAATATGAGTTAGTCCGCATTCGCCCGATTTCTTTCGCCCGAATCATTAAAATCCTACTTTCGCCCGAATTGTTGTCCTCATTCGCCTGCAATAATTATATGTACTGTAAATACATTCAAGTAAATAACTTTGCCAAGTACTTACCATATAAAACAATGAATTTCTCATCAGAGGACATAAATGAGTATTTAAAAAAAAATACAGATGCTGCATGCAATCCTTTACTTTAAACTTTTCAACGATGAGTGATAAGAATAAGTTTTTAGTAGTAACAAATAAATTGACAATCTGTATCTAAAGATTAAACGGTATGAAGAATACCCAACGTATGCTACAATAGTTTTTTGAACAGATACCGATTTTTTCGGAGTTAAGGTTTTTATTCCCGGCGGGATCGAAAATTGTATTGTTATTAAAGACATTTAAAGACATTTATTTCCAAAAAATGTTACATTATAATGTGACGTGGGGTCTCTTTTCAAGTATAAATACCTGTACTAAGAGACTCCCTCTTCCACAGTGTCCATGTACTTAGAAATAAACATAAAAATTCTTAAATAAAATAAATTATAAGTAACTTTTGTTTTTCTGTTTGTCTGTATGTATACATAAATAAAAATATTTATTCCAAATTAAGTAATTATAGTCTAAAGTTTAAACAACATTATTCAACAAAAGTTCAACATCTATATATTCAAGAGTTAAGAGCCAATCTGTTAGTTTATTTTTAACATCGCACTTTTTAAGAGAATAAATGTTATGTATTTTATTTAAGTCATTATACAGGTGACTTGCTTGTGCAGTAAACTGTCTCTGGGCAAATGCAGCATACAAGCCTGAATTTTTGCAACAGCATACTCACGTCGCGATCCTAATTTTTTGGGGTCGTATGGTTATTCGTTCGTCGTCGTCGTCGTCGGTCGTTATGGTTGTGATATTGATGTGTGTTTCATGGGTCTGTGTCTGTGTGTATTTGTAAAACATTTTCATGTGTTTAGGCACCCTATACACAGGTTCTACCCAGTCATGGGGTCTTAGTTAAAACGTAAATTGATATAAAACGCAGTCCTTATCTTTTCTCTATCTTCTTCTTTATTTATCTATACCAATATTATAAAGAGGAAAGATTTGTTTGTTTGTTTGTTTGTAACGAATAGGCTCCGGAAATACTGAACCGATTTGAAAAATTATTTCACTGGTAGGAAGCTACATTAACCCCGAGTGTCATAGGCTATATTAGATTTTCAAAAAAATTTGGGATCCATACCTAAACTCAAATAATATAACCCAATGTGCAATATTTGTTCCGTTGTTTACATATTTTGACAGGTGATTTGTTGTTGTTGATTGTTTTTTATTCGGCCATTCTGGGCAGTCAAAAGAACATAGTCCATAGAGCCAAGTCATTTGTAGTATCTTATATTCTATGGCGTAACGAAGTAAGCCGGGAAAGCTCGTTTAAAAATATTTAGAAATCAATTGCTGGGGGGCAAGTTTCTTTAGTTTCTTCTTTAGGGGCAACTAAAAACGATCGACTCGTAATTGTTTTGTTAGCGACTACGTTAACCATTTCCGCTTTAACAAAGGCAATTTCTGTTGCACGCCCAAAAAAAACAGCAATGGTTAACGAAGTCGCTAACAAGGCAATTATGAGTCGATCGTTTTTAGCTAAGAAACTTGAACCCCTGGTCTGACTGAGAACTGAGAACCGAAGAAAATAAATCTTTCAATTAATCAATCAAACCGCTGGAACGATTTAGCTGATCTTGGTTTTGAAATGTTTATGTTTTTCGTAGTCCAGGGAGACTTTAAACGGTAGCAAAATATGAAAAAGTCACTACTATTCCACGCGGATGAAGTTGCTGGCGAAGCTAGTAAATCGATCAATCAGTAAGAGTTGCTGTACCGATTACTCTGTCAGTGTAAACACAGCTCAGATTATTCAACAAAAACTGTGCCAACAAAAGTTTTGTAGGTACTTGATTTACCGGCTGTTAGGCTAGAGCGAGTGTGTGAGAAGTGACACTTATTGGTGTGTGAAAAATTAAACTTGCTGAGTGTCTGAGGCGGTTAAAAATTCAGCTCACCATACTTACCATTTTTTTTCCAAAAAATTCGAGTCACGTTTTTCGGGAAATTTGTTACGTATGGTGTACTGAATTACTTCTTTAAAATTTAAAGCTATTAAATTAATTAATTATAAAAAAAAGGTAATACACAATTAAATTGTGTATTACCTTGTGTGAGTATTTTTCAGAAACCTCTTAATTTTTCGGTTCTTGAATGTGGATTTATTTTTACAAATACTTAAAAATCTAGTGCTGCCATCTGGTAATAGCGAGATGAAACTAGAGTTGTACGTTACGTCACAACACACAAGTCAGTCACAAGTGACGTTGCTTATTGCTAATGTACTGTCACGGAACTGATACTACTATTTCGCTAGTTCAAATATCGTTTCCGTAGTGTAGCGGTTATCACGTGTGCTTCACACGCACAAGGTCCCCGGTTCGATCCCGGGCGGAAACATTTTATATTTTTGTTTTTTTTGTTTCGAGCAAATAAAATATGCACGATTTTGTAAACCTAAGAAACTTGATTTTTAATAAAATTATTAAAAAAAAACCATTGAATTTGTGTTTGTAAATTTATAAACAACTAATTTATCTACGTCAGTTTCTAAACTCAAAGTTTGCGTTACTTCAACCTTCAACCTAATGGTTGATCGTAGTACAAACTGACACAAACGTAAACTGAGAACTTCCTCTTATTTCGAAGTCGGTTAAAATAGGTACTAAAACCTTCTCCTGAATCTCCTGTAACAAATACATTAGGTAATGAAAACCGGATCAAAATCGGTTTAGCCAAACGCAAGATAATGGCAGACAAACATACATACATACAGGCCAAACTGATTGATAACCTTCTTTTTTGAAGTCGGTTAATAATAGTGTTTGCATTATTTTACGGTAACATCTTAGTTTACTTTCTAACTGAACAACGCATTGCAAATTTGCAAACGCATCAAAGTCAAAGTCAAAGTCAAATTCTTTAATCAATATAGGATACAAGATATCACTTATTGAAAGTCAATTAGACTACATCTAATCTAATCGCTATTGATACCTTATTTGGTAAAGTATCCTATACTGTGAGAGGCGAGGTAGTTCAGGGTGCCCACCAATTGGCTCAGGTAAACAAATGTTTACAAACATCTTATCTTAGTAAGTTTGATAATACTTTTACGACAGGCACTGGAACCGTTCTCACGGGATCACTATGTTATTAATACAAAATAATAACTTATTGGTGTCTTTTAAGGTGGTAACTCTCGCTATGGCGGGAAATTCAAATTTTTTTGTGTTTTTTATTTATTGAGGCGAAAGTATACATTTTTAATAAAGTTTAAATGAATTCGCGTATGTAAAAATCCATCTCCCACATTGCAATACAACGTTTTTGGAAGACAGACCTACAGATTTTGTGTCTAAGGGGTAAAAGGCTAAAAAACAAGTTCCTTGAATATACACAAAATCGGTAACTCTGTCTTTCAAAAACGATATATCACAATGTGGGAAATAGGTTTTTACGTACGCGAATTCATTTCAACTTTATTAAAAATGAATACTTATGCCAAAATAATAAAAAAACGTGAAAAAATTTGAATTACGCGCCATACCATGAGTTACCGCCTTAATTATGAGTTTTCGTCCGCAATCTACGCTGTACTAACGCCAACTTCAAAAAAATTACCTCTGTCTTCTTAACCATTTCATTTTCATTAACCAAAAAAGGTACCCGCCTTTAATTAACTAACACATACATCATAGAACTGAGAACTCCCTCTTTTCTCAAGTCGGTTAAAATAGGTACTAAAGCCTTCTCCTGAATGTAACAAATACTTCTGCATCAAAATCGGTTCAGCCAAACTCGAGATAATCGCGGACAAACATACATACATACAGGTCAAACTGATAACTTCCTTTTTTGAAGTCGGTTAAAAATAATAATATGCGTCAATGATGTACTTAATATATATTTTTTTAGGCACTGTTGTGTAGCTTTCAGATTCAAAATTTATGGATTATACTGTTTGTGGCCTAAAGAGCCATTTTAGCAACAAACTAAGATCTTAATTCTGAAAGATAAACAAAAGTGCCTTAAAAAATTCTAAGCAAGATTTTTTAGTCCATCTTCTTCTTTTTTATTTCGACCATGTTTTGGAAGACTTTAATTTTTTTCAAGATTTTCGAAAAAAAAATTACGCTTAATTGAAAATACTTTACAATAATCGTGCAATGAATTAAAATAAATAAATAAGTACTAATATTATGAGTATGTAAATAGATTGCTTAGAACAGTTTAAATTATTTACCGTAGTATGGTAATATCCGCATTACTTGACAGCTAAGTTTGGTGCACACTGATATGAAAGATAACTAGTATTAGGGATGCTCGATGTTGGAAAAACATCTATGTTGACATCGATAGCTCAACATCGATGTTCGATTGGTCATCGAACCCAAAACATCGATGTTAGTTAACATCGATGTTTTTTTACAGACATCTATTATAAAGGTAAGCAATTATTTTTTCATGTTTCGTTGCGTTCAGAAATTGAAAAAAACAATCTGTGGATGCAAAAAAAATATTTTTATTTCATAGATAGGTACAGTGGCGGACTAGGAGGCCGTAACAAATTTGTCTATGGTTTCGTCAGCCCAGGACTGTATTACCAAAGAACAAGAGATATTTTGCAATACAGAAAAAACGGAAGTGTTACGCCGACCGTGTCCGCCACTGTACGTATTTGGTTGAGGGTTGTTGATCGAAACTCGATTTCTTCCAGGGGCCAGATGTCGATTTTGTGTTTGTAACATCGATGTTAAGATACAAAACCGATGTTTCGATTTTTGATCTAACAACATCGATATTACGATGTTTGATATAAAGCAACATCGATGTTGAAACATCGATGTTTTCGCTCCTAACATCGATGATCATCGAGCATCCCTAGTAACTATTCAATTTCGTTCGACCCAAAGCCTGTGATTTTATTTGATGTGACTTTTTGTCAGTAAAATAAGTGCCAAGTGCAAAAAATATCTTCTAAACCAAGGCAAAAATATGATCCTTTATCACACTATCTTGCTTAGTTTTTTTTTGGGCACTATTAGTTGAAACTTGAGCAAGAAAACTCATCAGGGAGTAGAATCATTTGACAGAGGAGGGCTCGTTTGGGGACGTCTCCAGGAGACCATTGTCGTAAGTCAAGGCAAACATCTGTTTGCCTGAGCCAATTAGTGGGCACCCTGAACTACCTCGCCTCTCACAGTATAGAATACTTTACGAAATAAGGTATCAATATTAATTAGATTAGTCTAATTGACTTTCAATAAGTGATATCTTGTACCCTGTATTGAATAAATCATTTTTTACTTTACATAAAAACGAGTTAATACTGAGGCTGACATTCACAGTCGAGTCGTAGCTCGAACTCGCACTCAGTGTCAAAATGTAACAATAAGTCGATCTCCAATTCAAATTGATTTACACAACAGAGTGTAGTTACACTCGACGGCGAATGAGACTGCCCGATCCAGGATAATGTGTACTCGAAACTGAGTTGTCCCAGTTCAAACTCGAGGGAGTTTGGAGTGACTAGACTCCAAACACTGACTTTGAATGACTGCGTAAGTATACTCTAGTCTTAAGAATAAGTAATAGCTACTCTCAAGCGTCGTGGTCGTTGTATAATGGTAGTTGCGCTTGCGCAGTGCTGCTTGTAGGCCTCTCCGCGACGGACGCACTCACTGACCGTATTTTTTTATTTATTGTGATGTTACGTTGAAGTTTTTTTTAATAGTATTATTTTATTGAAAAGTTTTTTGTTGTGTTTTTGTGATACATGAGAAGTAAGTAATCAAAAGAGCATAATTACTAATTATTAATAATTTACCTTTTAGAGTAAGTTGTTTTATTTGTTTTTTTTTTTTGTGTTTTTTTTTCTATTAAAAAAGGTATTTATCCGACTTAAAAAAAATATGGGATTAACTTCTTGGTATATATATACCCTATCCAATAAAAAAATAAATAATCAAATTTCGAAAATAATATATACTAGAGGCTGCCCCGCGGTATTTCCCGCGCAGATTTCTCATAAACACAAAAATCCCGTTTTCTCCCGTTCCCGTGAGAATTTCGGGAAATCATTTCTTAGTGCTCACCTACACTTCCTAAGGAACCTACATGCCAAATTTCAACTTTGTACGCCCAGTAGTTTCGGCTCTGCGTTGTCTGTCAGTCAGTCAGTCAGTCAGTCAGTCAGTCACTCAGTAACGAAAGAGTTTTATATATATTGACTAGAGGCTGCCCCGCGGTATTTCCCGCGCAGATTTCTCATAAATACAAAAATCCCGTTTTTTCCCGTTCCCGTGGGAATTTCGGGAAATCCTTTCTTAGTGCTCACCTACACTCCCTAAGGAACCTACGTGCCAAATTTCAGCTTTGTACGCCCAGTAGTTTCGGCTCTGCGTTGTCTGTCAGTCAGTCAGTCAGTCAGTCAGTCAGTCAGTCAGTAACGGAAGAGTTTTATATATATTGATTAGTTACCATCACAACCAATAGACGACCACTGCTGGACATAGGTCTCCTTCACAGACACAGATTGTCACAAGGACAAACATTGTGGAAGGAATTTCCATAATCGCCATGATAGGAAGCCGGGTTGGGGATCGCAGTCTAAGTATCTGTTTACATTTTTCAACGAAGGCCGCTGCTGCCTGTTGATGTTGAACTTCGGAAATTCCCTTAGTCGCCTTTTTCGACACCCACAGGAAGAGATGGGGTGGTAGTGTTCTATGCTGCCACCACACGGTCCTCGCCACCACCAGATTATCATTCTTATTAAATTAAAATGAATATACACGATGAATTGAGAACCTAGCAGCAGAGTATTGAACGGATACAGAATCTCTTTATTAAATACATGAATTATAAAACCGGTACTTATATTAACAACTATGAGGATTCATGTGCTGCTCATAGAATTATGTCACTAGAAAATAGACGGAAATTACTCGATATGTCATTTCTGCACGACATCTACTCTGGAGCAGTTGACTGCTCAATGCTGGTCAATGAGATGCTACGGTTATCTGTACCTAGTAAGCGCACTAGACACGCTAAACTTCTGTCCATCCCACCTGCACGAACCAACTATTTATCTAATAGCATTTACCATAGATTACCTAATACATATAATAAGTACTTCACTGAGTTCGACATTTTCTTTCTTTCCAAAACTTCTTTTAAAAACAGAATTTCTTCCTCTTATTTTAATCAATAAAAAGTTTAAGTAGCTTGCAACTATATTATACAACTCTCATACACACATTTACACACACTCAAACACATACATACTCACACTCACACCTTCTTGCTTGCGATCCATTATTATTATTATATTTTACCCTTTTTTTTTTTGGACTTGCCAACATTTACCAGTTCGAATTTTTTTATTTGTTGAAGTTAAGTGTTCTTGTAGCTAGTTATAAACTTATTAGATACTTTGTTAACATAGTGAAATCCTGTTATTGGCATACATAAAAAGCACCTAAATTTTACTTGTAATACTTTTCTGTAACGCTGTTGGATTTTTGTTTATAAATAAATAAAAATAAATAAAAAAATAAAACCTCTCCCGTTGTTTTTTGCGTCGGTAAAAAGAAACTTACACACTTATTATTTTGTATGAAAAATAAAAGATCAAAAAGCCAGTTTCTAATGCAAGTGATATTTGAATCCTGTAATCCGGATAGACTGGTTGCCAATGACGTCCGAGGATGTATGAAGTAAACTCCTTTTAACGAGTGAAAAAAAAAAGTTGATTTGTAGCATCCAGTGAGCGCTTACCTTCTTACTAATTGGTAGTGTCATCTTTCACCTCTACGCGCCGTTGATAAAACTGGTTGCTTTCAATATTCAATCTATCCACGATCTGTAGATTAGGTACAGTCACGGACTAGGAGGCCGTAACAGATTTGTCTATGGTTTCTTCAGCCCTAGACTGTATTGCCAAAGAACAAGAGCTATTTTGCAATACAGAAAAACTGGAAGTGTTACGCCGATCGTGTCCGCAACTGTACCATTTACATCAATTTTGAAGAAAAGTTTAAATAATAATAATATTATAATAATTAACGCACCACACTTAGTGCCTCTAACTAGGAAGAGCCTGTATCTAAGGTGCCAGAAACAAATACAGAGACGAACATTACACCCAGACCGGAAACAAACATCGATATTCATCATAAGAATGTTAGCGCCGCCGGGAATCGAACCCAGGTGCACGCGAAACTGAGCTACGGAGTAGTCAGTTTAATAAAGACCTATAGGCCATTATTTGAAGGCCGTAAAAATGGGTTCTGGAACCTATGTTTATCCAATAACTTTAAACTAAACGTTACCGATCTTTATACCCACTCTTCTTCTAGCTCTTGTCTGTGAAGCCTCCACTCCAGTCGTCTCTCCGCTGCTTCTTTCACGACCCTACAAGTCTCAACTCCAACTTTCTGCTTTATCTGCTTCATGTAGCTTCCTCTCGGTCTCCCTCTCCTTCCTTCTATTATAATTATTCACTAGAGGCTGCCCCGCGGTTTTTCCCGCGCAGATTTCTCATAAACACAAAATTACCGTTTTTTCCCGTTCCCGTGGGAATTTCGAGAAATCCCTTCTTAGTGCTCACCTACACTCCCTAAGGAACCTACATGCAAATTTTTAGCCCGCTACGCCCAGTAGTTTCGGCTCTGCGTTGTCTGTCAGTCAGTCAGTCAGTCAGTAACGGAAGAGTTTTATATATATTGATTACTAGCTCTTGCCCGCAGCTTCGCAAGCGCTTTTTATAATAAATGTAAATTACTTGTTCATTTGTTTTGTTATACTCTCTAATCTGTGGTTTTACTCAGAAATATCAGGAAATCATTTCTAATTTTTAATCCAAACCCCTATAGAAATCAATATCAAGCAGTTTCCTTTTACAATACAAAAATCTTTAGCTGTTTGGGCTGCAAGCTTTAATATCCGTTTTTCTGAATACACAAACTAACCTTAGCTACTCCGTTTACTTTCATCATCATCGTCGCTCGCTACCGATAGACGTTCACTGCTGTATATTGGTCTTGCGCGACTCTTATCCAGTATACTTCAACAACCATTTCTCTTTTCATAAAAACTGTTAAGCCCTGTATCAGCGTCCGCATAAACTAAAGGACGCCCCTTTATAATTAAACTTTTTGTCCACCATGTTGGATTTTAAAAAAACTTTTTCGTAATCAGAACCATAAATATCCTTAAAAAACTCCACACATATCGATTTACATTTTGCATTTAAAAAATAAAATGATGATGTCTTTTTGGTAATAACGATTTCAATCATCCTAGAAACATTATCACCCATTTCGATTTGTAAGAAAAATAATGAGCGGTTTCGGTTTTTCATACAAACTTTCACACCCTGTATCAAGGCTTTCAGGACTAATAAACGCAGTTTTGATATCATATTTGATGTTTGAGTATTATAAGAAGCTTATTTTGAAAATTTCAAGTCTCCAGTGTCATTAGTTTAGATTTTAGTATAAATTTGTTTCACCATGTTTATAAACTCAGGGGCAAAATATAAAAAAATAACCATTTATGATGTTGGTGATGCAAAAATAATCTTCACCCATTTCGATTTGTAACAAAAATAATGAGCGGTTTCGGTCTTCATAGAAACTTTAACATCCTGTATCAAGGACTCCAGTAACTATAAAAGCAGTTATGATACCATATTTGATGTTTTAATATTAACAGGAACTTATTTTGAAAATTTCAGTTTCTAGTTTCATAGTTTAGATTTTAGCGATAAACTTGTTTTACCCTGTATAAGAACTTAGAACTCAGGGGCAAAAAAAAATTCTTATGATGTTTTTAATGCAAAGATAATGTACAGTGTAAATTTAAACATTCTGAATCCAGACGTTTAGGAGTTTCATACACACTGTTACATCCTGTATACGGCTTCCTGTTTGTTTTTCGTAATTAGCGCCCCAAACAATCTAGAAACATCACCCATTTCGAATCAAAGAGAATCTACAGTGTAAATTTCAACTTTCTAAATCCAGACGTTACATCCGAGTCCCGTTTGTTTTTCGTATTTAGCGCCCCTAAAAATCTAGAAACATCACCCATTTCGAATCAAAGAGAACCTACAGAGTAAATTTCAACTTTCTAAATCCAGAAGTTACATCCTGTATACGGTATCCCGTTTTTTTTCGTAATTAGCACCCCCAACAATCTAGAAACATCTACCACTTCAATTTCTAAAAAAAATAATGAGCGGTTTCGGTTTTTCATACAAACTTTAACACGCTGTATCAAGTCTTTCAGGACTAATAAACGCAGTTTTGATATCTTATTTAATGTTGTAATATTATAAGGAGCTTATTTTGAAAATTTCAAGTCCCTAGTGTCATTAGTTTAGATTTTAGCAAAAAACATATTTCACCCTGTATAAGACCTCAGGGGCAAAATTAAAAAAAAAACCTAATCATTTGTGATGTTGGTGATATAAAAGGAATCCACAGCCTAAATTTCAACATTCTAAACCCAGTAGTTTAGGAGTTTCATACAAACTGTTACATCCTGTATACGGCGTCCCGGTTAAGTTATCCCAAAATCCCGTCTTAGTGGGTGCTTACGTCACGTAAAGAAGCTACTGTCCAAATTTCATCTTTCTATCTTCAGCGGTTTCGGCTGGGCGATGATGAGTGAGTGAGTGAGTGAGTGAGTAGATCAGTGGTATTTGGATTTTATATATATAGATACCCACTCTAAGATAACTTACCTAATAATTATGTGAAAATGAGAGATGGCAAACTTAACTGAAATGAATTTTAGTTAGAGAACTCCCTGGTTGCAACCCTACCTACGGTACGGTAGGTATTATGGGCGTTGGTCTCGCAATATCAAAAGCAAGGAAATTCGTAATTTTAGTAAAACTGTAACTTAATTGTGTAAATCTCTGATGCATGACTAAACATCGTATGTTGTAACGGACGGTAATTGGCAATAATACTAGCAAAAACATGTTTCTGAATTATTGACAAGCCGAATTTTTAGTTAGTGCTGATGAAAATAAAAAACAACTGAGACTGACATTCAAAGTCGAGTTAGAGTTCGAAGTAACACTCCAAAGTGTCTAAATCGGCAGAATACCAGCGTCATAGGTTTCTGTGACAATATGCTGAGTCGGAGCCTATTTCGGATGTGATATGCGCCACTGTGCCTTACACTGTGTGTAAATATGTTGAATTTTGTAATGCAAGATGTACAATCGTGTTTTTTTTTGTAATAATACTGAGTTTTTGTTAATTAATCTTTCAAATGTGTTGTGTATTACTTCTTAAATAAATTTTAATATCTATCTATCTATTTATCTATCTTAATATAACTTGCAATCGTTCTACGGTCCAAATTGAGAGTCGGAGTCGAGTTTTGATTTCAACACAGTGAGTATACGATCGACGGAGTATGAGACGGACCGATCTGGGATTGTCTGTACCCGAGAACGACTCAAACTTAGTGAGTAAACTCAAAACCAAAACACTGACTGTGACTCCTTAGGCTGATAATCCTGGCTCCGACCGTCTCGTACTCCGTCGAACGTAAACTGTGTTTATTAAGAGCGGAGAACGAGTTACAGTTATATTTTAACCGTTTTGAGTATAAGCTCGAACTCCGACTCGACTGTAAATTTTAGCCAAAACGACGCACATTTTTTAAGTTGTTTTTTAAATTTAGGTACTTAGTATTATTCCCACAGCACGCCAAAATAGGAACGACAGCTGTCAAATTGCGAAAACTCGCCTGTGAACTAAACTCTTATCTCTTTGACTGGCTCAGTTGGCAGTGATGTGGACTGAGTAAGCTTGTGTGCTGTGCACCTGGGTTCGATTCCCGGGCGGGGCGAATATTGATATGATGTTTGTTTCTGGTCTGGGTGTAATGTTCATATCTGTGTGTGTTTCGGGCACCCTAGATACAGGTTCTTCCTAGTTAGGGGCTCTGAGTGTGATTGTTATCTTCTATACCATCTATACCAATATTATAAAGAGGAAAGATTAGTTTGTTTGTAACGAATAGGCTCCGGAAATACTAAACCGATTTGAAAAATTATTTCACTGGTAGGAAGCTACATTAACCCCGAGTGTCATAAGCTATATTAGATTTTCAAAAAAATTAGGGATCCTTACCAAATAATGTAACCCGAGGTGCAATATTTTTCCGTTGTTTACATATTTTGACAGGTGGTTTGTTGTTGTTGTTTGTTTTTTATTCGGCCATTCTGGGCAGTCAAAAGAACATAGTCTATAGAGCCAAGTCTTTTGTAGTACTTATCTTATATTCTATGGCGTATAACGAAGTAAGCCGGGAAAGCTCGTTATTATTATAAATAGTTTTTATCCCATGCGTGTAAAAGGCGACTAGCGTGTCTAGTTAGCGGCTGAAGTTCATGTCATACTTAGCTGTTAATAATAGATCATTTGCACTCTTATTGAAAGACCAATGTCAGCGATCATTGCAGCTTAGACACTTGCTGCAGTACAAGCTCACTCACACACAACTATAGTTTAGAGATAGAGCTAGTAACATGAAAATAAAGAAATTTTTCGTTTTAGTCAATGGTCACAATATCTTACCCTTTTTTTTAGGCGGGGGAACTCCTAACGAGTGTGAGTGTTATGTGGGGTTCGCACCAACTAAATCCCCGCCGGTGTCCATCTCGGCTGTTGGCAAGGGGGTCACGGGTGATCTTTCGATCGTTATGTTCAACTCCGCGACCCCCTCCAGCATTGGCTGTTTAGCCTCTTCACGGGGGGACAAGTGGTGGTAGTCCCCCCAGAGCGCGGATGGCTCTTCCTACGCTCGACGGCGAATCGGGACACCGTGTTCCGCCGTCCTTCTCGGGGCCGTTATATGACTACACGAGGCCCCCGCCTCGTGCACCCAACGACCCCGGGGTCCCCTCTTAGTCGCCTCTTACGACAGGCAGGGGATACCTCAGTCCTATTTTTCGGCCCGGTACTGCAGGGCGTACAATATCTTACCCTAGACGTTATCGTATTTGCATTGCCATAATTTTTTTTTCATAAAAATGACAAAACTGATGCACAAAGTGACCAAGATCTGGTTTCGATTCCTGGTAGGGGTGGACAATGTGGACATGCCTTGATGCTGAACTATAAAAACCAGTAGGTAGTGGCGATCACAACAGATCTGCAAATGTCGCAGTGATACTGGGCTGATAAAGCCCTGCATTGCATAGCTTCCAATAAAAAAAAAAGAAGGTGCCCATTTTTGGGATGGATATCGTTGGCACGTTGTTTGGTGCTATCGCCATTCGCGAAAAAAAAAAAAACTTCGAAACTAGGCAAATATAAAAAATGTGGCACAGTATGACTCAAGATAATGTAGCCAAGTATTTTTAGGGCACTGTTGTATAGTCTTTAAGTTAAAGACCAAAGAAAGCTACAACGTGTTGCTAAAAGTGGCCACTTATAGCAACAATCTGTGTATAATTTTGTTCTTTTTACTTAGGAAAACCTGCTCAAAAAATAATAAACGAGATTATCTAGTGTCATACTGTGCCACATTTTTTTTATTTGCCATAGTTTAGAAGGTATATACATTTTTTTCGAGAATGGCGCTAGCATCGCTGTTAACTGGCTCTTAAAGGATGTTTTACGTCTGTCTTTCTAATAGCCCTTGAGTGCGTACACAGACAGATTTTCTTTTAAATATTATAATTGAATATTTTTCTGTAGTCTAGCGTATCTTAGCATGAACTATGTGACAAGCCTAACGTCAAAGCCAAGGTAAAGGTCACCGAAGGTCGTTTGACCTCTAAAGTAAGTTTATTAATTAACTTGTTAAACCAGAATTTTAAAGGATTATTGAACTTGTTTCATTAGCACATTAGAAAAAACTTAATTTCTTTAATATGTCTTTTTATGATTATATTTCGACTTATTGGTTTAAAAAAATGGCTTATTGGTTTTCCATTTACTTCTGCTGCATATACCTATTAGCTTTGTGAACTTTATGTATGTCTTTATAGCCTAGCTCAAATTTTTCTAATTTAACTCTTATAAAAATAACAAATTTTACTTGAAATCGTATAGCACAGGGTTGAAAAAATATTTTAGGCCACCACAAGTAACAGCACAATTATTGGTCCTCAAATAGGGTTACCATTCTCCGGATTTGTCCGGAGATTACCGGATTTTTCAACATTTCTCAGAATTCCGGCCGGACTTTGCAATTCTGAGGATTTTCAATAAAACACAGGATAACAATTCTTCTTTTGATATTTATTAAGGTAGAGAAAACTAAAACTAATCTTTTGAGAGAAAATTCTGAAACTGTATATCAAGACTTTTCCATGGTAATCAGGCTTTTTCTCCGTTTTATTTAATTTTTTCATCCTAAACCTTGTGCCATTGAAGTTAAAAACCAGTTTAAATTGTTATCCTCTCAATATCTTCGTTCCAAATCGCCAGAAGTTCGCCGGGCCTGTCGTAACCACCGATTACCGACCAAGATAAAAGAGTAGTTTGCCTTAAAATTACAGTTAAACTTATAGTAGGTAATGTTTTAGTATGAGCTTAACGTCTCAATACTAGTAAGTGTTTATGGCCCTTTTCCTGTCAGCGGGTTTTTGCCGGTCCTATTATTTCATGTTTTAACTTACTTTTTAAAAAAAGACACCCGCCCTTAACGAACTGACACAAACATAATCTGAGAACGTCCTCTTTTTCCGAGTCGGCTAAAATAGATACTAAAACCTTCTCCTGAATGTAATAAATACATTACTGAAAACCGCATCAAAATCGAAATCTGTGTTGAAGTTAATGAAACAAAACAGGATTCTTTCAAAAAACCCGGAATCAGTTTTGACTAAGTAACCAGTTTCTTAAAAATTGTAAAAAAAACTTAGTTACGTATGAGATTTTGATTAAGTAGTGGTTAGACGAGTCACAATCAAAGGAACCAGTTGGTTTGTTTGTTGCATTTTTTATGTTTTATAGCTTTAAAACTTCAAATTTTACCAAGGACACGTCCCAAAGTCCAAAACAACAAAAAACCTTATTCTAAGGTCATTGTCGTAAGGCAAGCCAAACATTTGTTTGCCTGAGCCAATTGGTGGGCACCCTGAACTACCTCGCCTCTCACAGTATAGGATACTTTACCAAATAAGGTATCAATAGCGATTAGATTAGATGTAGTCTAATTGACTTTCAATAAGTGATATCTTGTATCCTATATTAAATAAAGTTTTTTTTTTTTTTGACATACGATTGATCAATTACCCTGCTACCACAAAAAAAGTTAGACCGGTCTAAATCGCCAGTTTGTATGACAAATTAGTGTTTTAAACCTAGTCTAGTGATTTAGACCAGGTTTAACACTTTTTGTGGTAGAGCCGTTAGCTGTTGCCACTAAATCTCACCGTGTAGTGGTTGCATAGAACACTACCACCCCATCTCTTCCTGCGGGTGTCGCAAAAGGCGACTAAGGGAACAGCCGAAGGTCGGGGCAGCAGCTGCCTTCTTTGAAGAATTTGAACATCCATACTGCGATCGCCAACACGCTTGCAATGCGTGGCGATTACGGCAAATTCCCTCCAAAATCTTTTTCCTTGTGACAATATGTGTCTATGGGGACATAACCCTCCCATACTGATAGACGCTACTATCTGCTTACCTCGCGTCTTTGGCGTTTTCATTTGCGCATTTTATTGGGTTAATTTTTTGTTTTTTTTTTTTTTTTACATAAAAACCCACGGATTTGATTGCTTGTTTGTTTGCATTTAATAGGCTCCGAGACTACAGAACCGCTTACAAAAATTCTGTAACTGTTGGGAAAAGCTATAATATTCCTGGATGACATAGGCAAGGCATAGGCTAGAGATATTCTCAAAATTAGATTAGTAGTGGTCGTTATAACCGCGGCGACAAGCTGGCCCCTTTTTTTTTTTTTTTTTTAAGGCGGGGAAACTCCTAACGAGTACCCTGCTGCCCCGGGGGGAGCCGCAGGGTTATGTGGGGTTCGCACCCACTAAAACCCCGCCGGTGTCCTCCTCGGCTGTTAGCAAGGGGGTCACGGGTGATCTTTCGATCGTTATGTTCAACTCCGCGACCCCCTCCAGCATCGGCTGTGAAGCCTCTTCGCGGGGGGACAGGTGGTAAGAGTCCCCCCTGAGCGCGGATGGCTCTTCCTACGCCCGACGACGGAACTGGACACCTCGTTCCGTCGTCCTTCTCGGGGCCGTTATGTGACTACACGAGGCCCCCGCCTCGTGCACCCAACGACCCCGGGGTCCTGCAGCGGTACTGCAGGGCGGATTGGGGGCTTGTCGGCCCCGACACGGTGTACGGATTATCACCGTGGTGGGACCGAGGCCCCGCCCGCTCTCCTCCTCGACCGCCCCATCCGGCAGTCGAGCGGGAGCAGGGCTTGTCACTCCCCCTATGGCACCTAGAAAGTTAATGCCATAGTGGAAGTCCCAAGACCCCGCCCCTTCCTCCTCGACCGCCAGGTGCTGCTAGCCGTTCCACCTTGGCCGCAGCACCCAGCGATCGTGTGTGACAGTGCCCTAGGTAGGACACTGCCACCCTCTCCTACGGGGCATTGTGAGCGCCCCATCGGCACGCCCATTGCGGCAGTGACGGCGACATCAAGCCGACCGCAAAGCGTGGAGATGTGATAGCCCGGCATCTACTCCCCTGCGCGTTCGGATCAGCCGAGGGCATCTGCTCCCAACGATCGGCGAGCAACGAGCCGACCTCGGGGAAGGGGAATCCCGGCATCTAATAACGCAGGGTTTCTAATCAGCCGAGCCATCAATCTCCACGTGGGCGCGCCATTGGGGAGCTTCCAACTCCCGCAACCATCACGCCGCCATCGCCACTTCTCTCTTCCTAACTTCTTCCTCCCCTCTTCTGCCTCCTCGTTCAGCAGGGCTCCTCGTCCCCCCACGGCGCCGAGGAGTACGCCGTGGTGGAAGTCTCAAGCCCCGCTCGCCTTCTCAACTCACACTATGCTCTCTGATGGGGCAGAGAGCATGTGGAGCGCCACTCCCGCCAGATTATCAGCCACCGGACGATCACACCAAACGGGAAACGAAAAGTGTGATCGTCCGCTGTTGCCCGGGGTGCACCACGTGGAGGTTATCTGGCTAGCACCCCACAAGCTGGCCCCTTGTCACGTTGGTAATAAAGCATAAACTCGGCTAAAAGTGGGTCCGGCTCTAGAGCTGGTACCTCTGCTTAACCCTTCGGGGAATACAAGGCGTGAGATTATGTATGTATGTATATTCTCAAAATTTAAAAAAAGCACATTGGTTACAACATAAAGATACTGGCTAGTTATAATTTGGGTTTTTTTTTTTGAAGATTACAAATAACTGTGTTCTTCTAATCCAGTTCTAATGCTTATTTCATATGTAAAATAGATATTCACTTGATTTTTCGTGCTTTAAAAAAAAAATAACAGTTAAGAATGAATAATATCGTGTAAACCCAAATTTGCAATGTAGTACTAAGTTCACCTTTGTCAGTTAGTATATAATGTTATAACCTCGTTTACTTCCAGAACAATGTCGTCGACGAAGGCAGTATTTCCGTTTCCTCTAGAGAAAGAGTTCGAGAAAAATCCCGATATCAGTCGTGCTGATATCAACAGACTTCGGGAATGGCTCAAAACACAGCCGCATCTCCCCAGAGACTATATCACAGGTTTGTTTGTTTGTTTGTTCGCTTTTTTAAAATTAAAGGTATACTAACTGAAATTATTAAAAAAAAACAAAGTGTTCCACTTTTGGCAACAATCAGTATCTTTCTTTGGTTTTTAACCTAAAAACTATACAACAGTGCCCTAAAAATACTAAGCTAGTGGAATGCATCTTTCACATTTTTGATATTTGCCTTTGTTTACAAGTTTTTTTTTCGCGGGAAGCGCAACTTTAGCTTTGCTATGCCTCTCTATAACTCTACTATATGTTATCAATATATATAAAACTCTTCTGTTACTGACTGCCTGACTGACAGACAACGCAGAGCCGAAACTACTGGGCGTAGCGGGCTGAAATTTTGCACGTGCGTTTCTTGGGGAGTGTAGGTTAGCACTAAGAATGGATTTCCCGAAATTCCCACGGACCGGGAAAAAACTGGATTTTTGTGTTTAAGAGAAATCTGCGCGGGAAAAACCGCGGGGCAGCCTCTAGTGTCTAATATGTTTGGGGTACTCTTGACACAAAACTTATATTTTTCAAGTCAAATAATCAAATCAAATCAAATAATTCTTTATTCAATATAGGATACAAGATATCACTTATTGAAAGTCAATTAGACTACATCGAATCTAATCGCTTGTTACCTATTTTTATATATGTCGGAGGGTAGTACAGACTATCATTCGCTCATCGGGACAGAAGATTGACAGACCTGTCAAATTGATTATTTTAAGTGTTGCCAACTTTAGTTAGGTTTGGTAGTCTATGATTTTGTTCAGAAACGTCAAGCAATGATTGACAGAGCCGTCAATCATTCTTGGATGTGGTCCGTTCTTGGTCTGTGGGATTGAAGGGGTATTTAAAGGGAAACAGTTGCGAATTCAAGGCAGACTTGTGGAGACTTATCGTGGACGCGGGACTGAGCAGACGTGAGAACGGAACTCATCGCGTTTCTTTCAAATAATAATTGTATCCAGTTACATCGCTTTCAAAATAAGTTATTTCTGCAACATGATTGTGTGACTTAATAAACCTCATTAAGAAGTACTCTGCTTAGTGTTTATTTCGGGAGTACAACCTCTTTGGCGTTGAGTATGGAAGATGGTCAGCACACCACTACTGACCAACCACGCCCCTCTTCCTCGACATCAGAAGTGGGATGGCATCTTCACGTTCCACATAGAGTAAAAATAGAGGAAAACCAATAACCACGAGGCATGTGACTCAAGAACCGATGTGAACGACGCAAAATGGACTCTTATTTCGGAACAGCAGAGTCGCAGTCTTTTGGCTTTGATACAAGCAATGCGCATACCTGGGACCAACAACGATAACACAAATACGCTCTAAGTCAAGCGACCGAGACTCAACGTCATAAAGTGTTTTAATTGCGGCAAAGTTGGGCATTAGCAAGAGGAATGCCAAAGTTTCGTCAACAAGGAGTAGCGACCAGTGGCAGCGACCAGTGGCGGAGACATCGGGCCCAGCAGTAGCGGCGCAGCAACTAGCAACACCGAGAGTCCTGACCCCCCCCCTGAACCCCTTTAAGTGTGACAAAAGCGGCTCGGCGGCGCAGGCACAGCAGCACGGACCGAGCACATTGTTGCATAAAGGTGAGCTGTATTGTTTCAATTATGATAGCTGTGTTGAGTGATCGATGTTAAAATGATATTTCACATTCATTGAGGAAAAAAAAGGGACTTACATTGTATGTAGGTAGTATGTTCAGACGGTCTTAGACAGTCGCGAGTATTTTACGACTTAGTTCATCCCTATTCGTAGGCCACGCTTTGCTAGTCAGGAAACGTGACACTTTGGAAGTGTGTAGAGCTGTAGGCTAACCCTGTAGAAGTAGAATCAGTAAAGAAACGATAGAGACCTATGTAGAGCTTTTTGAATTTATTGAGTATGCAACGAGCTTATTTGGCGCTCTAGTGAGAATAATAGCGGATCAAGGTAAAGCCAAAGTAGGTGCTTTGCAAGTCGCGAGTTCCGTAAGTTCTGCGAGTCCACAAACATTCAGCTACACTTTATTGCAACAGACGTTGTTAGACGGGGATAGATACGTGCTAAAAACACTTGATTCTCTAATAGGGCGTACAAGTTTGCTCACGATCGATTGCGTAAGATGCCTGAAGGTTAAGTTGTTAAGAGTAGTTAGTGAGTTGTGATTCAGAAAGTGAGCCTGCAGAAGAAGCAGGGCTTAGTAGTCAAATCATTGCTGACTCATAGTACTCGATGGAGGTACTATGAGTGGTGTGTGTGAATACATTGTTGGATGGATCACTCGATGGAGGTGATGCCATGCCATCAGTATGGTGCTCGATGGAGGCACAGTTAATGAACGCTCGATGGAGGCGTAAGTTACTAGTTATTGCTCGATGGAGGCATAACTAGAGTGTGTTGAGAAGCAATGATTTGAGCTGTGTGGTTTACTGATTTTAAGTTTATTAACCTTAGAGAGAGACCTTCAGAATTCTTATGATTTGTTAATTGTAAAGGAATTGATCTTTAGTGTGTTTAAACATTTTTGACCTCTAGTTCAAGCAGATTAAGTGCGAGCTAAGTTTAATTGAGAAAGTAGATAAATTTGATTGAACTGAAGTTTGTTTCTTATTTGTCAGAATGACCGAGTATAGACCCTAGTATTGCCGAGTTAATTTTATTTTCAGACGGACGTTGATCACACGAGGACGTGTGATGCTGCAGGATGGCCGTGTCGGAGGGTAGTACAGACTATCATTCGCTCATCGGGACAGAAGATTGACAGACCTGTCAAATTGATTATTTTAAGTGTTGCCAACTTTAGTTAGGTTTGGTAGTCTATGATTTTGTTCAGAAACGTCAAGCAATGATTGACAGAGCCGTCAATCATTCTTGGATGTGGTCCGTTCTTGGTCTGTGGGATTGAAGGGGTATTTAAAGGGAAACAGTTGCGAATTCAAGGCAGACTTGTGGAGACTTATCGTGGACGCGGGACTGAGCAGACGTGAGAACGGAACTCATCGCGTTTCTTTCAAATAATAATTGTATCCAGTTACATCGCTTTCAAAATAAGTTATTTCTGCAACATGATTGTGTGACTTAATAAACCTCATTAAGAAGTACTCTGCTTAGTGTTTATTTCGGGAGTACAACCTCTTTGGCGTTGAGTATGGAAGATGGTCAGCACACCACTACTGACCAACCACGCCCCTCTTCCTCGACATATATATATTTTTTAAATAATGCCTCTTTAATGTCCCACTGCTGGGCAAAGGCCTCCCGCTCTTGCCGCTCCATTGATCTCTGCTCATTGCAGTCTCAGGCCTATTTATATTATCAAATCTAAATGCAGAAGTATAGAAAACAAGGAAAAATGTTTAAACAGCATTGTTTTAAACAAGTTGTGGGAAAACGCAGGTAATTGCCTGCAATCTGTCCTCTAATCGGCCATTAGAGCGGTGCACAAAGGTCGCTGAGGCAACATTTATATTTAAATTTGTATAAAAACTACAGTTATTTTCCCCAAACATCCGTGTTTCAAAAAAAATATTTAATAATTTTTAAAATGCGTTTTTTTTGCTTTGAATATGACTTCTAGGGCCCGGGTCGATTCCCGGCGAGCTAAACATTGCTATAATGTATGTGTATCGGATATCGAATTTTGTGGTTTGGTTGCGTTTGTATGTTTGGTATTTGCATTTGACACACTCTAAAACTACTACTAAATTTGCAGCGGATTACTGGTTATTAAATTCAGTATACGACCTGCCGAATCTGCCGATCCAGCTTATTTTTAAACTTATTCAAGTACTTATCCAGTATCCGACGCAACTATCCGATGATACCGGGTAGCCGAATAGTAGTTTTTTTTTAATAATTTAAGGCGCGAACGGGTGCGATACTAGCGCCACTTCGATAAATAATTTATATCTTCTAAACCATGGCCAAAATCAAAAATATGCGTCGTTGACTCCCGAGATAATCTTGCTTAGAATTTTTAAGGCCATGTTTTAGCTTTTAAGACAATGAAATATTCTATTATGAATCTAAAGTGGCCACTTTAGGCAACAAACGGTTTATTCCTTAGATTTTGAACCTGGAAGCTACACAACAGGGCCTTAAAAATTCTTAGCAAGATTATCTAGGGAGTCAAAGACGCATATTTTTGATTTCAGACAATGTTTAGAAGATATTAATTACATATTTATCAGAAGTGGCGCTAGTGTCGCACCTTGTAAGCCCTTAGATTTAACCCCAATACCAATTAGATAAGTCTTATTGACTTTCAATAAGTGATATCTTGTATCCTTTATTGATAAATAATTTTTGACTTTTGAAAGTTATTTTATATTTGTTTAGTAAAGGAATATCTAAGTCAAAATTATAGTATCCTATACTGCAAGAGGTGAGATGGTTTAGATCTTCTATCGATAATTCCAGATGTTGACCTCCTAGTCGTTTACCACTGCTGCGACCTCTCCTCCGAGGTCTCGAAGCAGGTCCTGGATCTGCACTTCACTCTTCGGACCCTCTTCACTGGTTTCTTCAAGGACCGCAGAGTAGACCAGAAACTTCTACACACCTTGAATACTATGTAAGAACTATTTTATTAACCGACTTCAAAAAAGGAGGTTATCAGTTTGACCTGTATATATGTATGTATGTTTGTCCGCGATTATCTCGCGTTTGGCTGAACCGATTTTGATGCGGTTTTCAGAAATGTATTCGTTACATCAGGAGAAGGTTTTAGTACCTATATTTACCGACTTCGAAAAAGAGGAAGTTCTCAGTTTATGTAGTGTCGGTTTGTTGAAGGCGGGTCTCTTTTTGTAAGAAGGAAATTATTTTACCTTTTTGTGTAATTCAATAGCGGCTTACAGTAAACCCAAATTAATAATGCGCATGCATATCTTCGCTTAATGTCGTTTTCAGGGAGACACCCGAATCAAAAAACATAATTCTACTAAATTACACATGAAGAAAATGCACTTAACCACCTTAGATTAATATAATAATAATAACACATAATAATAACACATCACACTCAGAGCCCCTAACTAGGAAGAACCTGTATCTAGGGCGCCCGAAACACACACAGAGACGAACATCACACCCAGACCGGAAACAAACATCGATATTCATCATATCAATATTCGCCCCGCCCGGGAATCGAACCCGGGTGCTCACGCTTACTCAGTCCACATCACTGCCAACTGAGCCACGGAGCAGTCAAATATCGTCTTCTGATGCTCGGGAATACGACCGTAGTCGAAGAGAGACGAAGATTTCTATGCGCATTATCACTTTTGGAGTACTATTCCACTATGACGGACATGGTACACAGTCATGGACACGTTCAGAGTAACACTTTTGTCTATAGTCACGTGAACACTAGACCGTAATTCTAGACAAAAAGCGGAAGTGTTACGCTGAACGAGTCAAAGCTAGCTTTGTGAAAACTAACAGTTTTTTTATTCACTCCTCAAAATTTCTCGCTTCCAGTTTGTACGCACCATTTCCCGTACCAGCAATCAACGGCTACCGAGCGGTCTACTGCCGTCTCCTGGACCCCAACCCTCGCAACTTCATCTTCAGTGAGGTTATAAGAGCCTTCATGGTAGTCTTCGACTTGTGGCAGCTCGAGGAAGGCACCTGGCCTGGGCTTGTTCTCATGATAGACATGGACCAGTCACAGCTTGGCCATGTAGCCAAGCTTGACATCATGTGTGTTCGCCAGGTCTTGTACTTTTTGCAGGTAAGTTTTGTTGATTAGGACAAACGAGCTAGAATAACAAGAAGAATTTTTTGCTATGAAAAAGAGCCCATGGCGACCCAATGGTCACCTGTGCTACAATGTATTGTGAATGCGATCTAGTTCTGGTCAAGTTAAGTCACTGATGTTTACTTTTTTTTGTCTCAGTTAATTTCAAGCCATTCGATCGAAGGTCGAAAGGCTTATTAAAAATCTGGAAGGCTTAGTGTGTTTTCCAAAGCCCAGAAGCGCTCATCTTTACTATTAACTAATATTTTTTATCTTCATACAGGAAGCCATGTTATGTCGTCTAAAAGGCGTGCACTTTCTGAACGCGCCCTCCTTCATGGACAAAGTCATGATGATCCTGAAGCCATTCATGAAGAAGGCACTGCTGGACATGATCCACATTCACCAGGTCGGCTCCGAGTCTATCCACGATTTCGTGCCTAAAAAGGCCTTCCCTAAAGAGTGGGGCGGAGAATATAAGGATTACAGCACTTTGAGAGGTGAGAACTGGGTTTTTGGGCTTTCCTATGGTTAGGCTGGGTCTTGATTTGTAAAGTCGGCATAGCTATAATTAAAACACTTGGCAAGCGGGCAAATACATACTAAAGTGGCCAACCACCACCCCATCTCCTGCCATGGGTGTCGTAAAAGGCGACTAAGGGACCAACCGTAGATTGATAACAGCATCGTTGAAATACTTGAAGCCTGAAGCACACCTCGGACACTTCATAGAAAAAAGCGCTTTGATTCGTTCGCGCACAGCCGAAACTCGTTTACGTGTACGCGTATCATGCTTATGTCAGTGAGATAAGACATGCTATTTGTACTGAGTGGTAACTGAGAGGTAACCGAGCGCAGGGGCCGCCCATACTGTATGTAGTACCATTATTATACTGTTCTGTGCTTGAAGAGCCAATACTCCGAGGCGATTACGGCAAAATCCCTTCACAATGTCTTTGTGTCAGTGGACGTCTTTCGGTTGTTGATGATGAATGTACTTAAGTACTTAGATTCATTTTCCTGTTCCAGATGAAACAATAGACCGTGTAAACAGCAATAAGCAGTACATAGTAGACGAGAACAATAGACGAGTCGACGAGGGACTGCGGCCAGGCGGCAACAAGACCACTGTCGCGTCACTGTTTGGGATTGAGGGTAGTTTTAAGAAACTGGACATTGACTAGGACCTTCAAGCTTTAATCCTCACATTTCAAAGCTTCGCGAAAACAAATTTCGACATCGATAATGGAATTAATTAGTCATGAATTAGTCCTAATTGGTCCACAAAGTAAAATAATTAGTCCACTTATAATTAAGAAGTTACAGCCAAATGTTTGTGAGGATTATGACTTGACGTTCGAGCTGCAATCCTCACCTCTCGTCCAAGAAAATGGTATGGCCTAACGACTTGGTTGGTCAATATTTGGTCCTCAATTAATCCACACTGCATGCCAAATATCAGAATTGGTGCTCAAGAGGTTCCTAAGTTATGACCTTAAACTTATCTCCGAAACGCCTATAGCTTTTGATCATGTGTTAAACCTAAAAAAACTAGTTGAAATTTATATTCTAAGGCAGGTGTGCACCTATTATAATGGGCTGTTCAACAATTAGTTGTAGTAGTCAACTATTTATTTAACCGGCTGTTGTACAGCTGATTATTGTTGGTGCACACCGAATTTAGGATACCTATAGTGAATAGATAATCTTTATGGTGCATTTACATCAACCGAGTTACCGGGATAGTATTATAGCATTGGCTCGCTTGATGTAAATGCACTATGTTAGTTGGTTAGCAAAGTGAAGCATTAAGAACAGTTTGTGAAATTAAAAATAATATTAGGATAATTTTAATAATTTGTTTTATTTCTTCTCCTAAAATTAAAATGTCAGTTTTTGGGTTTAAAGTTTCAAGTATAGAGTATATCTATTTTGACTTTTTGTAATTTGACGATTCCTTATTCAAAAGTGACACCACTCTTAAAAATATTATTAACCAAAATAGGAAAATAAATATTATCTTGCAAGCAGCTCTTTGTTATTTTAATAACATAAAATAACGCATAAAACGTTTCCAATTTTGAATTTTGCTCTAAAATAACGAAATTTGACAGCGGATTCCGATTGAAGGCAAGTAGAGAGGGCAAGCTAGAGCAAAAAAAAAAAGGCATTACAATGAAAATGAAAAAATGTTAATTTAAATTTTAAAATAATTAACACAACATTTTTTTACAATAGCTTCCACACTAAGCGTGAGCCTGTGTTGTGGCAACTAATAGATGTTAGTTTTAAAAAGATTACAATATTATTTAGCGGGCGCTGCTAAACATTTACATGTATAGCGTTCGCGAGATATGGGTGAATTGGTTGTTTAAAGAATTGAAAAATCTTGAATTTGGGTACCGAAAGGGGTACCGCTACCGCCGTTTTCATGAGTTTTTGTTCTTTTTAAAATACTTGTCGACCCGGCAAACTTCGTACCGCCTTACCTATTACTCTGTTGTTCATGTATTATTCATATGAACCTTCCTCTCGAATCACGTTTAAAAAAATACGAATCAAAATTCGTTGCATAGTTTTAAAGATATAAGCATACGTAGGGACAGACGCGGGAAGCGACTTTGTTTCATACTATAATGTATTAATATTAAAGAGAATACAGGCACAGGGGGTATTACTAACGTCGACATTTGCAATAAGGCTTTTGGTCAAAAAGCAAAAAGACAATACAAAAACAAAAAGCTAAGAGGATAATAAGAATTATTGCAAATGTGGCCGCAATATAGGGGCAGGTGTAATAGAGCTAATAGCTAACTATTTAACCATATTAACCATAGATCTTTAATAATAATTAGTAATAATATAATAACACATCACACTCAGTCAGAGCCCCTAACTAGGAAGAGTTTAGGGTACCCAAAACATACACGACGACAACACACCCAGACCGGGAAACGAACATCGATATATATTTTTATTAATCTGTATAATGTTCATTGTATTGTCACCTAATTGTATTGTAATTGTAATATCACAAAAGAAAAAAAAAGAGAGATAAATTGTAAAGTAGAGTTTGTTAGGTACCCCTTTCTTCTCTACGCTGTAAAATCATTGCGAAAGGGAGTAGAATCATTTGACAGAGGAGGGCTCGTTTGGGGGCCTCTTCACTCTCCAGGCGACTATTGTCGTAAGGCAATCCAAACATTTGTTTGCCTGAGCCAATTGGTGGGCACCCTGAACTACCTCGCCTCTCACATTATAGGATACTTTACCAAATAAGGAATCAATAGCGATTAGATAAGATGTAGTCTAATTGACTTTCAATAAGTGATATCTTGTTTCCTATATTTAATAAAGATTTATTTGATTTGATATTTGATTTGATTTGATATTAATCATAAAAATGTTTACCACCGCCGAGAATCGAACCCGGTGTACCCGCGTCTGACCACATCACTGCCAACTGAGCCACGGAGCAGTTAACCGATGATGTCGTTCATTCATTCACCAATCTCCATTCACTTAGCCACCTCCACTGTTCTATTATTGGTGGTTTGTAAGATTTTGGATGGAAGCAGTGAGTGAGCGGAAACGCCAGAAGGCTGTTGTGTCAGTGAATATACATTCTAAATCAAGGTAAGATAAAGATATTGCTATTTTTTTCGACGTTAATTTAAATAATTTGAACGGTATTTGTCTGTGAAATTAAAGAAACCGTCTTACCACAATTTATAGCATATATCCTACATAGGGTATTTGACTGCTCCGTGGCTCAGTTGGCAGTCATATGGACTGAGTAAGCACGTGCACCCGGGTTCGATTCCCGGGCGGGGTGAATATTGATATGATGAATATCGATGTTTGTTTCCGGTCTGAGTGTGAAGTTCGTCTCTGTGTGTGTTTCGGGCACCCTAGATACAGGTTCTTCCTAGTTAGGGGCTCTGAGTGTAATGTGTTATTATGTGTTACTAGTCGACCCGGCGAACTTCGTACCGCATAACCTATTACAATTTTGTGCATGTATTATAGTTATAAACCATCCTCTTGAATCAATCTATATAATAAAAAAAGCCGCATCAAAATCCGTTTCATAGTTTTAAAAATATAAGCATACATAGAGAAAGACGCGGAAAGCGACTTTGTTTTATACTATGTATTGATTGATATTGATTTAAGGGTTCCAAGTGATGCCGGTTGCCTGTAAGAAATCGCTTTTAGCGATAATGCCGCCGTTATTACGAATGTGGATGTTGGTTTTCTTGGGCATCCTAGTTGATCCTGATGGGTTTTACTTAAACAGAGGCTCCAATTGAGACTGTTATTTAAATAAATAGATACTGTATCTAACACATCAAGAATTAAGCTACAAAATTTTGTTGTAAAATCGTCTTTATGCAGTTCGAATTATAAATTGAATTAGTGTCCGAACACTTTAATATTTAGTAGACTGTACCTATCTTGATTTCTATAAATAATCCTAAACATATAATTTGCTTTGCCAATCGTTAGCTAACTTCCTTTTCTAACATGATTTAAATATTTTCCCGATCAGGCCCAGCGCTAAAGAATAACAATTTAAACTAGTCTTTAAATTCAGTGACATAGGGTTCAAAACAGGTTATCAGTCTCATATTATTATAAGTTACTATCATACACGGTGTACTTCGTACAACGGCGGACTGGGACGGCGTAACATTTCCGGTTTTGCTGTATTGCAAAATAGCTCTTGTTCTTTGGTATTACAGTCCAGGGCGCACGATACTATAGGCAAAAGTGTTACGCCGAAATAGTCACAATACTATTATTTAAGTATATAGCCCATGTGATTCTCAATACTTAAGAAAGTTCTTTAGGTAAGCTACATTCATCATAGATAATGTAGGTATCCTATAATGGTGAAATAATTTTCAAAATCGGGTAGTAGTTTCGGAGCCTATTCAATGCAAACAAACAAATAATCAAATATTTCTTTTTATAATATTAGTTGTGTAGATAAGATATTTTTGACAATAATAATCAATCTCTAATACAGAATTAATGACAAAAAGGTGGATACCCATTTAAGAGTAATATAAAAAATTTCAAAATTAATTTCATTCCCATAGCCATAGGCCCAACTTAAAATTTGCCACAAGCTTATTGGGCAAGACAAGAGGCTTTGAAACATTTAGATTGTGAGTCTTCTGAAGATCAAGGACTTTGGCAAAATGTTACATGACTGTAGTTTTTTACGATATGTAAATTAACTATGTTTTGATTGTTTTTTTTTACACACATATAAGCCTTATATTACCTTAATTGCACAGCCTTATATTACCTTAAAGACACAATACTAAACACAACACTTAGAACAACTATCATCATTCACATACTTTATTTTACATATGCATTTAAAAGGAAAAAAAAAGAGAGATAAATTGTAGAGTTTGTTACCCCTTTCTTCTCTACGCTGTAAAATCATTGCGAAAGGGAGTAGAATCATTGACAGAGGAGGGCTCGTTTGGGGGCCTCTCCAGGCGACTATGTCGTAAGGCAAGGCAAACATTTGTTTGCCTGAGCCAATTGGTGGGCACCCTGAACTACCTCGCCTCTCACAGTATAGGATACTTTACCAAATAAGGTATCAATAGCGATTAGATTAGATGTAGTCTAATTGACTTTCAATAAGTGATATCTTGTATCCTATATTGAATAAAGATTTTTTGATTTGATTTTGATTTTACATACTATACAACACTTATATAAATAAGTATATATATGTTCCTATTACACTTAATGTTTCCCTCCCTCATCCCAATTCCCTCTCTCTTCCAAGCCCTCTATCCTTGACCCTCTCCTGCAGGATTTATTTTATTTCATACAGTCTGAGTTTTGTTGACTTTTTTCTTTCAGTTGTATATTGATTTTTGTTATAATATTGTTGTGGATACCTGTTATTGGCCATATGTACTACAGTTTTATTTTTTAATGCTCAATTAATTGTAAACGCTGTTGGTGTCCTAAATAAAATAAAAATAAATAAAATAAGTAAGTTCAACAATATTCGCGCCTGCCGGGAATCGAATCCGGGCCTTCGAAGCCACATTCAAATTCATTGCCAACTGAGCCACGGAAGCGGTCAACCAACAACATTTCAATATCTATATCAATACATAGTATAAAACAAAGTCGATTTCCGCGTCTGTCCCTATGTATGCTTAAATCTTTATAACTATGCAACGGATTTCGATGTGGTTTTTTTAATAGATTCAAGGTTTATAAGTATAATACATGCACAAAATAGTGATAGGAAAGGCGGTACGAAGTTCGCCGGGTCGACTTGTCTATTTCTATCTATTTAAAAATGAATGGTGGTTCGTTATTCTTGCTAAAACACGAGAACGGCAGAAGATAGTAAAAGTAACAATTACTTTTTCCCATACAAATTTTAAGGCACGATACGAAGTTCGCCGGGTTGACAGGTATCGAATAAATCTGATTAAAAAAAATGCAAGCCACTTAAACGCCCAACATATTGCTTTGCAACGATTTTAATACAGTCCATTAGTCGGTAACGTTAGCTTTGTTCTAAACCTTGTGGCTTATAAGTTAAGGTTCATTTTAAAAGTTATCTCTAGTGAACCGGAGAGTTAGGCAACATTGTAGAAATAACAAAATATCAGCCTAATGCATCGTGTTGTAATGTATGTAACACTTATACACGATTACTTTTTTATCGTGGAGGAAAATTTAACACACGGTAGGCTTAGTTATACAGGACTGATTCCTGAAAACATAATTGAAAAATAATGAACCGTGCTCACTTGAGGTACTTCGAAAGTTTTTGTAAAAAAAAAACCGATGTGTAGCATCAGAGAAATGACCTACGGTGGCTTAGCTGGTGTCAGACGAGACAGGGGGTGGAGTGCAGTTCTACAAAGTTTGATAATCAAAATTAAGAATAGAATAAGAATAAGAAAACATTAGTACAAAAAAAGTATAAATTCTTGAGCGTGACGCGTCTCGACCTCCGTCCACTGCCGAGCATCGGCCTTCTTCTGCTACGACCTAGACGCCACAGAGGACGCCATTAGAAAACGGGTTTCACATTTTTATAACGTTTCTGAAGGTACTTTATATAAAAAAAACATCCCTAATCAATAGTTTAAAGACTTCATTATTCAGGGTGTTTCTGACAATAAATCAAAGGAGGGATTCTGCTCACCATACCTAACAACTTTCCCAAAGCAACATTGGTCGAAATCTCAAAACAAAAATCAGCCGTCCCGTACATTGACCCCGTCAGCTGATCAAACCATTGTATGGAACAGCTGTTCTTTTTTTTGAGATTTTGACCCATGATGCTTTGGGAAAGTTGTTAGTTATGGTGAGCAGAATCCCTAGTTTGATTTATTACCGCCTCGTCAGAAACACACAGTATATAGAGGTAAAGTAGAGTTTGTTACCCCTTTCTTCTCTACGCTGTAAAATCATTGCCAAAGAGAGAAGAATCATTTGACAGAGGAGGGCTCGTTTAGGGGCGTCTCCAGGCGACCATTGTCGTAAGGCAAGGCAAACATTTGTTTGCCTGAGCCAATTGGTGGGCACCCTTGGACCTCGCCTCTCGCAGTATAGGATACTTTACCAAATAAAGTATCAATACAAATTAGATTAGTCTAATTGACTTTCAATAATCTTGTATCCTATATTGAATAAACAATTTTTGACTTTTGATTAGGACGATATAGTCAGTCAGTGGGAAAGCAAGCTGCGGCGCTGACCAAAAACCGACGTTCTAGCTGTTTTTAACGAGTGATGAGGAGATAAATCCGCTTCATAGCTCAGTTGGCATGGCAGTGATGTGGACTGAGTATGCGTGTGCACCTGGGTTCGATCCCGGCGGGGCGAACATTGTTATGATGAATATCGATGTTTGTTTCCGGTCTGAGTGTAATGTTTCGGGCACCCTAGATACAGGTTCTTCCTAATTAGGGGGCTCGGCTCTGAGCGTGAGGCGTTATTATTATTAATACTATAAATCATTTCAGCCGAAAGACGTGCACTGCTGGACATAGGCCTCCCCCATAGGAGCTCAACATTCATGCTAATTGTTACTACCTTTAATATAGGAATGGCTTCAGAAGTTTTTTTGACGTTATATAAATATTTCACCATCATCACCATCATCACCATCATCACCATCATCATCATCATCATCTCAGCCGATAGACATCCACACTGCTCGTCCAAAAACCTCTATAATGATCGGCCTATGTTCATCATAATTCTAATTTAGGATTCATAAAGTGAAATAATTTTTCAAATCAGTCGAGTAGTTTCGGGGCCTAATTAATTCAAAAAGACAAACTTTTCTTTCCTCTTTATAATATTAGTATTAAAGATTAAACAACAGTATTATTAACATTGATTGAATCAATATCAATACATAGTATAAAACAAAGTCACTTCCCGCGTCTGTCCCTGTATGCTTATATCTTTAAAACTACGCAACGTAATTTGATGCGGTCTTTTTTAATAGATAGAGTGATTCAAGAGGAAGGTTTATAAGTATAATAGATGCACAGGATAGTAATAGGTTAGGCGGTACGAAGTTCGCCGGGTCGACTAGTAATAAATAATTGTTCTAACACCTATATTATATGGTATACACTAGGTATACAGTTCTGACGCGCCCGCGTAACGCGTGATCTGTTTTCACTTTCAGTTATTCAATTCAATACACAATGGCATACCCGCAGATTTGCCTGCGCTTTTAAAGTCCTTCATTTTTATGATTTATCGGACTTTTGTGAGATTTTGTGTTCTTCTTCAGTGCACTTCTACACCTTAAAATGCGAAAGGAACTCTCGTTTTCACCGGGGCTTGCTCGAATGATGACAGCACAGGGTTTTTCCTTCAAGGTCCTTTCCATATACCTGTGAATATAACAATGAACGTATAATCAATCAAACAAAACAAAATCAAAACTCAATTGCATCAACATAATTTATGTATTGTAATTTAAAAGAGAGCCCTTTTTTTCGACACCAAAAACCTTGATGTCAATCAGCGTGATGTACTGACAGAAAAACAAACAAACACACATGATCATTGATTACTATGATTAAGTGGTTATACGTTATACCCATTTGATTTATTCATGGTTAGAATTATGTACTAACGGTTTTGATATGGAAGCGAACGCGAACCTTCGCGAACCTTCTCGAATATTTTTAGTGGAACTGAAAATCGCGTTCTAAGCCAGATCATAAGGGACAATGAGGGGTTTTCGTTTTTGACAGTTTTAATGGTTCTATTAGAATGCTAATAGATGGCATTGTATAGCCAATGTATTATTATTATTATTTTAATTTAATGGACTTGACTCCACTTCAGTGGAGTATTTTGCCAATGTCAAGTTCACAAATTAGATTAAAAGGGTGGGCATAAAGCCCGGCAACGTTGTACGGTTAAATTATAAGTTTATTGGATTATTGTTTTAAAGCCCGCTAACAAAACACGTGGTTTCGGAACCAACGTTAAAACAATAATCCATAGCCAATGTATGTAGGTGTAATGTCAACGTCAAATCTGATTGACCTGACTGATTGAATTCATATAGAATTTGACATTTAACCTGATTGCTAGTGCCATCTCATGGCAGTCTCTGTAACTAAAAGTGACAGTTCGAAAACCGCTCATTCTAAATAAATACTGTTTACAATAAAAATGGGACAGTCGAATTACTGACTAACTGTGTGACAGCTATCATAGAGACGACCTTGTTCCCTAAAGTCTCACTTTAAAGATTTATGTTCGTTCGTTCGAGTTCGTTCGTTGCGCTCGTTGTAAACCGACGTGGGATTAGCAGCATCGAATGCGCACACGCATCGTCTCAGAGTAGGCGAGCCCACCGCTATTATTGTATCATAATGACGCCCACTAATGAAAGTGTTATATGGATGGCAGTGCAGGTTGCAAATTTTAAGCTACTTTACCATGATTATGTTATAAAGAATCTGCCCACTACAACGTATCACGCCATTTTTGTGCTAGGAACGTTATATGTGGCATACATTATAGCCCAATTTAAGACGATATACAAGAAATAAATCAAACGACCGAGGAACAAAGGATGACCTTTTTCCTCAAACATACTGAGGGAAAAGAACAGTCATATGTCAGTCGCCCACATCGGTTACTACATTTTATTGGAAAAAGTAATAAATATTAAATATCTTTTTAATTACCTATTACTTTTAAATCAAATTTGAATTACCAGAATTTGATATACTTTATTATCATTATTATATTTCGTGGTTTCATTTTCGATATAAATCATTTCACTAGGTAGTCCTTTCACCTACAAGGCAACATTCGCACGTTCTTACAAATAACTATTAGTCGATCGATTTAATCGATATCGATTACTCGATTAATTTGAAATTTACCCATGCTCCCATCCCTACCACTCTACGCGCCCATCACTAGCAGCGTCCGCCAAGCCTGTCATTCTTTTTCCGTGCGAGGCAACGAAAGCACGCGTTCGGATCTTGTTCGCAAAAAACTAATTTTTCAAGATACCGAAAAGATCCTACGAATATTTAACAAAAAATTAAGTGAGTTACTTAAACTTTGATGGATTTCATTATCCTCATACTATAAATCGAGAGACAATGTCTAATGTTACGGTAAGTTCATCTGCTTACCTACCTTCAAAAAAAAAAAAAAAATATATATATTTAGACAGAAATTTCGAATTGAAATTCTGCATAAACTTACATTTAAAAAGTGTAAAAGAAATATTTTTGCAAAGCCATAGATTCGAACAAGAACCAGGCTGCCATACTGCCATAGATTCCAATAGGAACGCGGCAAAATTTAAAACTGTACATCAGTTTTTATCATTAAAATAATTTTTTTTGCAAAGCCATAGATTCAAATATGAACCAGGCTACCATACTGCCATAGATTCCAATAGGAACGCGGCAAAATGCAAAAATAATCATAATTTTTTATGTAAGTATAAAAATATAAAAAGCATAATTTTCTTTTTCTTCTTATTCCAGTAGGCGAAACGCCTTTACAATTTAAGGAATGTGCCCAGAGCAAATATCATTCGAATATGAGGATATATTTCTAGCCGAAACTATTCCCTACAACCCATGATCAGGTCTAAATGAGACTGAATCACCAAAAATCATGATGGCGACATACCAAGTGCCAATTGCCACCACTGCCCCAACAGTGATCACTTTCAATACCAGGTCCAGGTTTAATACCAAACAGGTCCAAGCACCAGCAATAACTTCCTTATTGGAACTAGTAGCGGTTACACCAACCAATTGAACTCGGACCCTGAGGCAAAGTTTAAATTTCCGGAACTGGACCCATAAATTTTATTAACCCTGGGCGAAGCCCTGGATGATGAACTAAAGTTGTGTGATTGAATCTACGATAATCTCTCTCAAATGGCTAGAGAAGTCAAGGAAAAAATCCTTCAGCAATATACTATACCTAGCAACTACATATTGGTTCAAGCCTCAAAGCTAAATACTAAAATACTCTCATCTCAACTTGGACTGACTTCACATCACATCGGGGAGTGGGGCCATGGCCATTCTCCTAACTCAAGATATAAAATAGAGGCAATCAAGATTCTAAGCGAGGGCTCCCGTAGTTCATGCAACCTTTATAGCTCGGAGACACAAGCTCGCATTTAAAAGACCGCACCAGGTCTACCCAGACGTTTTTAAATATCTTTCAGTACAGAAAACGAGATAAAGCACTGTTCGGTGCCAAATTTTAGAGAAAATTAAATTAAGCTTCAAAATTGAATAGCAATGCCTTCAAATCAGGAAGACAGTAGTCTTCCCAGAAATACTGTTGCTTACACAACACAGCCGCCTCTACGAGCTCCACGGGCACAGCTTGGCCGCAGTTTCAGGAAAACTCAGGCCCTCCTCGCTTTGCGAAAAACAAGGGGGGGGGGCGTGCCAGGGCCAGAGTACGAAGATACCACTCGTCAAGTTCCAAATTACAACGACCCAATACCGACGCAGTCGCACGTTTAGAGAACGACCCATCAGGCCACGTGCTCAACCACCATTCTGGCAGAATTCAGTACAATATTTTTAAAATGTGTTGGTTGTATTGTATATCACAAATTCACAAACAATAAAGGTATCCTTAATTGGATTTGTAACAAAATAATTAAATCTTTTTCTAATTTTCCACTTGAGCAATAATATGTTCCTGTTGTAACATGGTTAGCACAGTAACAACAAGAAATGTCAATCGCAACTAATAATTTGCTAGAAATCGTATCTAAAACCTTTTTGACACCAATTCAAATGGAGGTAAGAGATTTCATTTTAACCTAAAACTGTAATAAATTTGTAAGTAACTAAACTTCATTTCGAAATGGCAGAACAGCATGCAAGCTATTATTACATGGCATCTATTGACCTAAAATGTCTCGTAACTTTTTATTTCTGTCGCTTAAAACTATCGTAAGTACTTACCCACGTTTCCTGTTTAAGGATGTGAACACACAGAATCTTGTTATCCACCTATTTCAACCCAATTCCTTATCTTATTGGCTCACGATAGCGCCTAGAACTTTTACTAAGATTAAAGAAGGGGTCGTAGGTCACTTGCGTTCATTTGGTCAAAAATTGGTAAATTTTTGTATGTGACGATATCCTTTACATAGACCGTAGTTACATGGAATATTTAAATAAAGTTAGGTTTACACTCTAATCACTCGAGTGCTTGGGCTTTATTAAAAACTATGAAAATAGTAGCTTATAGCCACAAAATAATTACAAATTTTCAGGATTTAAGTAAGTAGATGACTTAAATATGACTTTATCACTTACAAGCCATAAACGTAATAAAATAATAGAATTGGTTCTGAAGTGTTCTCAACTACCACCTGTTACAATCAGATAATTTTCACAAATGATTGGCATCCTAATGTCCGCTAGCGCAGCATTTTACAAAAGGCTGGTTGAAACCAAAAATACTTGAAAGGCAAAGGTACAGGTACCTTCTACCTACCTTCTATTCAGAGAATACTATGATAATTATTTTACAGGACCTGAATTGATGAGATAATAATATTAAAAGCTTTTAAAATTTCATTTAAACACAAAAATATGATTCATAAGTTAACACGGACTCGAGTCGTAAAGTCGTAACTCAAACTTACTATAGTAATTATATGTCGTATTATTAGCAATATACTAAGCCTTAGATGCCCCGAAACTTAAACAATTTGTTAATTTTTATTATGGGTAGATAACATATTAGCATTAGCTATCAGCTACATTACCACACGAAGTTGCATACAATTTCCTAATTTCAATTAACTTACCAGATATATTTGGCCTTGGTTCGAGAAGCGAAAAATCTAGCTATTAGCATCCTATATTACACGAAATATAATTTAGAGGCAGATCGAAGATTTAATTTAAAGATGCTTTTCAAACATTCTAGACCTGCCTGTTATCCTCCATTGATTGATATAGTTATTTCGTAATAATCACTTGAGGGCGTGACGAAAACCTATGTTGTCTACTAACAGGGACCGTCACCCTCTCCTACTCACGCTTACCCTGAGTGCCGCAGTATGCTCGAGCAGGCAATGCCAGGTCTCATTATCCCCTCAACAGCATCTCATCAGCATCTTATACTAGCCTCACTTTCTAATATTACTATTCAACAATATCAATATAATGTTATTCAATACTATGATTAAATTAGATTCTTTCGAATGTTCTGTTTTTAGTGTAATTACTTTTTCCTCCGACGTCTTCGAAAAAGACGCATCACAGGATTCACAGGGCATCATCATAAGAGCCACCGCTTTATCTCTGCTTTTAGGCAGAAATATTTCTTCGGATGATTGCATCAGCGCCTTCCTTAAAGATGTTTTAGACTAATACCCAATCCACCAAAGTACACAGGTACTTGGTAAGTATCCACAATTGGTTCTCAAAAATCTCTAAAAATGTATACCAAACAAGAATGAACTTATCCTAGACAAAAGTAGCTTTATACTAACATTATCTACAGCCTACAGCACACATGGTCGAAAGTATTTCTCTAAATAACAGATTATTATAAATAAAAATAGCAATGGCATTAGAATCATAAAGTAAATGAAAATTTTATCAAAACAATAGGCGCTAAATGCAATCAAAAGCTATCAACCATTGTTAGTTTTACTTTATCTTACGGTGAATCCGTCTATATATAAGACGGTTACTAACTAAATAAATCAGACCTAAATAAGCCAATCACCTCTTAATAACTGTGAAGCGTAACGTCCTCACAGGAACACAACAGCATAGTCAATAAGCATGTGGATCAGGCAGATCCTTGCGGTGTACGGCACACACAGCAGCACGCGACACGCCGCCGCCACATCGGCTGCTCATGCTACCGGCGTCAATCTTGATCAGATCAAAAGACGGCCGCCTGGACCTCTACCTCTAACAAGTTTGCTAAACTTATCAATGTCCTATGATGATTGATTATCAATTTTTTATCAAATCTCTGACCAAATTAGTTCATTAAAAAATATACAATAAGTATATAAGTATGTTATAAATAATGTAGCTGAGTACCTACCTACCAAGTACTTACCTAAGTAACTACGCAATGTTAAACTTTGAAGTACTCTATAAACTAACTATAATGATTACTTTTATATGTTAAAATATAGTGTTTTTAACTAATAAGATGAGTAATATTATTTAATAATTGTAGGTACCTATACTAAGAGTTCAAATAAAACTAGCCAAAATTACATCTTTTTAATTAATAATGTTTCATTATCATGAAAAAATATAGACAAAACAATGTCTCTAAACATCTACCTAGTGAAATGATTTATATCGAAAATGAAACCACGAAATATAATATATGATCAAACGAACTTCTCAAGTGAAGTTCGATCAATATTATATGAGTGGTTTCATTTGAAGATATAAATCACCCTCCCTACCCAAATCCCGAGTTTTGTCAAAAAAGTCAATAAACGACGTAATTTATGCCAGAAAACTATCTCTAAAAAGAATGACAGGCTTGGCGGATGCTGCTAGTGATGGGCGCGTAGAGTGGTAGGGATGGGAGCATGGGTAAATTTCAAATTAATCGAGTAATCGATATCGATTAAATCGATCGACTAATAGTTATTTGTAAGAACGTGCGAATGTTGCCTTGTAGGTGAAAGGACTACCTAGTGAAATGATTTATATCTTCAAATGAAACCACTCATATAATATTGATCGAACTTCACTTGAGAAGTTCGTTTGATCATATATTACTATGTAGTTTCAACAAAAACTTTTTTTTGATTCCGAGGTTTTTTGATTCCACTAGTGTTTCTCAATTTTAATAAACTTTTTTATATCCTCAAAAACGTTATATTAAAATTCCGGATATTTACCTCTTACAGATTAAGAGAATTACTTGATTTAAAAAACCTTCAAAACTCATATAGCGTCTTAAGTAAGCTGAGATTTTTAGCTTGGAAACACATACTTATTTATTGTTAATTAGTCATTTAATCCTTATTTCCACAAACACGGTTCCTTTTTTTATCGTCGCGAAAACTTTCAGGGCTTTAGTCTTTGCATGATATATGACTCAAATAAATCATTAAAAAAACATTTTTTTTGACTTGAATTTGTTTTCAGAATTTCAAAGTTAACAAAAACTCATTTGAGGCTGTAGGTACCCCTCGTTAATATCTCGCGTAAGATATGGATATTAGTATGAGGGAAGAGTTAAGAGCCAGTTTACCGCGATGCTAGCGCCATTTCGAAACATTAATTATATCTTCTAAACTAAGGCAAATATCAAAAATGTGGCACAGTATGACACTAGATAATCTTGATTAGTATTTTTTGAGCACAGTAAAGTAGTCCTAACTTAAAAGAACAAAATTATACACAGATTGTTGCTAAAAGTGGCCACTTTTATCAACACTTTGTAGCTTTCTTTGGTCTTTAATTTAAAAGCTATACTACAGTGCCCTAAAAATACTAGGCTATATTATCTAGGGTCATACTGTGCCACATTTTTGTTTGTTTAGAAGATATAATTATTGTTCCAAAATGGCGCTAGCATCGCGGTAAACTGGCTCATAAGAAGAGAGACAGTCCATACAACCGCCCCATTTTCAAATCGTTTCTATTTGTGCGCAGGTTATACCTAGTATACGGAAGGCTCACAAACTATCTGCGTACACAGAGTAGAATTAGTAGAATTTAGCTCTCTCGCTAACTTCTGCATTTTTATCCTAAACTCCATTGCCGCAAAACATTCACGCGAAAATGAACCGTATCACTACGGTTACAGCACGTTACACTAACATTGCCCTTGAAAACCATTTCACGTTTTTGAGTTTTGAGTGTAAATGCCTTTCTCCGTCGACAGCACGAATACAGGTTTTCAATAACAATAATAATTTTAAAAACAGTATCGAAGACGACCTTGACCTGGCTTGCTCGCGTTGTTTCACTGTCGCTTGTCGCAATATGCCGATTGCTAAAAATAGACAAATGGACAAATCTCATTTAATTAGGTTGCGGTGCGGATTCGATAATTATCAAAGACTAGCTGACCCGACAAACTCCGTATCGCCTTATAAGTTTACACGATTGTTATTAAACTACGTACCCACTAAAACTTGGCTGTATGGACTTTCGTTATTTTGCCCACCCAAAATAAAATTATTTAAAATAACAAGAGGAAAATGCATCGAATAGTAATGAAACATTTTGTAATTTTGTGTCCGTTTTTACTAATTTCCACTAATTTTTTCGTTTGTAACGAATAGGCTCCGGAAATACTGAACCGGTTTGAAAAATTCTTTCACTGTTTGGTAGCTACACTATCCCCGAGTGACATAGGCTATATTAGATTTTCAAAAAAAATAGAGATCCTTACTCAAACTCAAAAATAGTAACCCAATGCAATATTTTTTCCGTTGTTTACATAATATTTTGACAGGTGGTTTGTTGTTAGTGTTTGTTTTTTTATTCGCCCAGTTTGGGCAGTCAAAAGAACATAGTAGTAAGTATCTTATATTCTATGGCGTAACGAAGTAAGCCGGGACAGCTCGTGTGATATAAGGATTTTTTTTCAATCATCCTGACAAAAAGCACGTTAAGGGGGCCTAAGCTAATGAGACGTCATTAAAATTTAACATGGCAGAAAAATCAAGATGGCGGACGAGTTGTTTTAGTGTAATACAATATGGGTATCAAATGAAGAACTTGCTGGGAATAACTCGAAAAGTAACTAAACGAAAAAAAAACCTTAATTTTTAAAAGGTTTTTAACCTCAAACTTATTAAGGTTGAGGAGCAATAGCGTGCCATTTCCTTAGCTTAGAATAATTTTTGATTGAAAACCTGTTATCAAACCTGTACCATAGAATTTGAAGACAAGTTTAAATTGTTTTTCTATTGGTATATTCGACGTAATCCAACCAAATAAATTTTTTCAAAATCAGATCAATAAACAATATGCATAGAATAAAACAAAGTCGCTTCCTGCGACTTTTGTCGCTATGTATGCTTATATCTTTAAAAATACGCAACGGATTTTGATGCGGTTTTTTTTAATAGATAGAATGATTCAAGAGGACGGTTTATTTATATGCACATCATAGTATAAAGTAAGGCGGTGCGAAGTTCGCCGGGTCGACTAGTAAATCTTATCTGAGAGCATTTGCATGGCGTTAGTATATAAAATACATTGTATTACTTCACCTTAATAGTATCATTCGCAAACCATGCGTAGAAGACTCCAAGGTTGTGATTGCATAAAATATAAAATTACCTACATTAATTCGATATCCATGTTTCATTGAGATGAGAATCAAACACTGCTATACTACCGGTATCGGATTGTGTGTGGCCAGGAAACAGGCGATTGGTTTTGATTTCCGTTTAAAATATTTTCAATATAAATCTTAGGAAGTAACTAATACGGAAACTGAGATTTTGATGAGCTCATATCGAAGTTTTTAAATGCTTACTGACCTGACTAACAATAGACATCTGTTCGTCTTAAAATGCAAAAAGATAATATAATAGTAAGTAGGTATTTAATTAAATGATGATAATAAACTTTTAGCATTTAGTGGGAGTGCTTGGTGGTGAACAGTGATATATTTAAGAATATAGCAAAACTCTCGCAAGGGCCTCTACGAATTGGATTCCCTCTCAAAGCCCGAAGAGAATGAAAAACAAATAATTATAATTTCGCGATTCTTAATGTTCTAATTTTTTTTTTTAAATATATTTACCGTATTATTAATAAAGATATATAAGGTTTTAAGTAGCATTACTCGAGGTCTACTTCTCTAGTTAGTAGTATGGTATGACATCCAGTCTAAATTAACATACGTAAAATAACTAAAATGCTAATTAACTTTTCATGAATACCTAACACAAACTTCTAAGTTCCCATCTCTTTGCATTTAAAAAAAAACAAAAACTCCGTTCCTCTAACCACACTATTGGCCATTCAATAAAATCCATAGCGCACTATTACCATGACGCAACAAGCAAAGGTCATGCGCACGCGTCGAGCCAGGCTGTGGGAACCGAAGATGCGCCGGCGCACACCTGCGTCGATGGACGAATAGGCCGAGATACGTGGAGATGTAAAATAGAGATAATACTACTTACGGAGTCGTTTATTATGCAATTGGGGCTGCCATAGCAGTTGGCATTTGTGAATCAATATTGTTTTTAAAGATTGATTCTTGACTGATTAGACTTTTTTTTTTAAATTGTGCCCGCGACTTGGCACCTTGATGCTACCCTTATGCGCGTTTTATGACAATCTATCTGGATAATGATGATGTTGGTGTCTTTTTATCTCTTATCAGGGACCTAGGGCTCTCAGTAAAGCTCGCCACTAGCACCTTCCTCCGTCCTGTCTTGGGCACCTTCCTCCATCTTGCCCCACGGTGCTCCGAGGGCAGGATCCAGGATCAATTTAGATCAGATGTTCTTGGACGTTTTTTCCCATAACCCACTTTTAAAATTAAGAAGGTCCCCTTACAACTATTTTTATCATATTGCCAAAACTTAGAAAAATCATTTTTTTTTAAAACTAGCCAACATAGATCTCCTTCATCAAAAGTCAGAAGTCAAAAAAAGTAAAAATATTTATTCAATATAGGATATGTACAAGATTATTACTTATTGAAATTCAATTAGACTAATCTAATTTGTATTGATACCTTATTTGGTAAAGTATCCTATACTGCGAGAGACGAGGTAGTTCAGGGTGCCCACCGTTGGCTCAGGCAACCAAACGTTTGCTTTGCCTTACGACAATGGTCGCCTGGAGACGCCCCCAAACAAGCCCTCCTCTGTCAACTGTCCCTGGGAGGACACTTTAACCACTTTAAGCACTAATTATCTAAGTAAATGTAGATCAATGTGAGAATCTATGTATACTAAAATAATAACTCAACTATTCCAGATGCTGTCGATCATCTGTGTCCTGTCACTCCTGGCCCTGGGCTCAGCAGATGTCTCCCACCTGGAAGAGGCACACCCCACCACCCCGCCACCGCCGCCGAGGCCGTACGCCTTCGCGTACACAGCTGGGAGGTTCCCAGGTCATACTGACAGGCACCATGCTGAAGTCAGCGATGGCAGTGGTACTGTTAGAGGTGAGACTGTTAGAGTTTTCAAATTATAATTCACTTATGATATTAAATAACGTTTTACAAACATCTCTTTGAAATTTGTATCGAACTTTGATTTTTTTTTATCGAGATGAAACCTTCGATAACATATCGAAGGCGCAGGAATAAGCCTTCTGTAGAAAATAAAAGGTGAGTTCTGAAATTATTAGATATAATAATATGTCAAATTATTAATTATCATCAATATATATAAAACTCTTCCGTTACTGACTGACTGGCTGACTGACTGACAGACAACGCAGAGCCGAAACTACTGGGCGTAGCGGGCTGAAATTTTGCACGTGGGTTCCTTAGGGAGTGCAAGTGAGCACTAAGAAGGGATTTCCCGAAATTCCCACGGGAACGGGAATAAACGTGATTTTTGTGTTTATGAGAAATCTGCGCGAGAAAAACCGCGGGCAGCCTCTAGTAAACATATATTTTTATCAGAGACTGACTTGTAGTTAAAGTCAAAACTTCATCCACCTTTCTTGCTTTAAAAAACTATTGCTTTAAACCAAAAATAAGCATATTATAATTCCATAATTCTCCTTTCTTCCCTCATCTAGGCACCTTCTCCTACCTGGACCCTCGCCAGAAGCTCAGGCGAGTGGACTACACAGCAGACCAGGACGGATTCCACCCGATCCTGAATGAGGAGCCTCCAGAACACCCCAAGGACTCCGAAGCCGTAGCCCAAGCTAAAGAGCGACATCATCAGCTCTATGAGAAGATTGCAGCTGACCACGCCAACCACCCTCATCCGGCTGGTAAGATTATACAAGAACTTCTGACAAATTCAGCGTAAAAAACCAGGGCGAAGAAACCTGATTATTAATGTATATGTCACCGGAAAATAATAAGATTCGCAAGTTTATAAATTTCCTAGGAAATTTATAAACTTACGTAGGATTCTAAACGAGAGATAAATTGAATTATTTTACGCCCACTTTTTCGCAAATTTATAAATTTTCGACGCGTCGTAGTAAATTTATAAACTAACGGATATCAATCCGTAAGATTCTAAACGGATCGACCAATAACAGAAGAGCTTTTAATTTTACGCTTTTTGAAATACGGAAAATAACACACTGCTCTCTGATTGGTCGATGTTGACAGTGAAAATGCTTGCGTCCATAGACTTACGTACAATCAGACTTGCCAAACAATTCGATCATACTAAAAGTATTTTTACTGGTACTAAAAACTAAGTAGGTTTATAGGTTATTATGTGACCGCTAATGTGCGAAATTCAGTAAAAGTGCACTAACTGGCTGAATCCGTTAGAGTTCGAAATAAATGGTTGTTCTCAACATTAACTAGGTAATCTGCAAAATCCCTAGGTAATCTACAGAGTTAACGATTAAGTTAAGTTCGAAAAATTGTTGCCTTAGATTTCAGTTTAACACAGGTAACCCAAGCTCCGCTCGCTTCACTCGCTACGCTGGTTAAAGATCACAAGCCAAACCTTTTTTTTTTTTCTTTTTTTTTTTTTTTTTTTTTTAGGCGGGGAAACTCCTAACGAGTACCCTGCAGCCCCGGGGGGAGCCGCAGGGTTATGTGGGGTTCGCACCCACTAAAACCCCGCCGGTGTCCTTCTCGGCTGATAGCAGGAGGGTCGCGGGTAAGCCTGTGGAATTCTCCGCGACCCCCCCCAGCATTGGCTGTGTAGCCTCTTCACGGGGGGACAGGTGAAGGTAGTCCCCCTGAGCGCGGATGGCTCTTCCTACGCTCGACGGCGGAAACGGGACACCGCGTTCCGCCGTCCTTCTCGGGGCCGTTATATGACTACACGAGGCCCCCGCCTCGTGCACCCAACGACCCCGGGGTCCCCTCTTAGTCGCCTCTTACGACAGGCAGGGGAAACCTCAGTCCTATTCTTCGGCCCGGTACTGCAGGGCGTATCACAAGCCAAACCTAACCTAACCTACAATTTTGCCCTAGATTTAAATTTTCGGTCGGAGCTTTCTGTTTTCCGCACTTTAACGGCGAGACATCCGCACCGCAAATTTCGCACATTAACTGACCTAAACAGTGTGTCCGGTAAAAAACACATTAACTTATTTCGCACTATAACGGTGACAGATTTAATATGCTATTAGGGGATAATAGCATATTTTATCAAAAAGTAACCTTGTATTTTAGGTACCTACCTACCTACCCTAGTAGGGGGTTAAAATTCCCTATTTCGCTCTACCAAAATAAAACATTTTGGTCATGGCTAAAACTTTCGTAGCTCTGTGTTAAATTTCAATTCATTATACGTGGCGTTTGGTTATTGGTTACTTATTATTTTACGAGTGAGTTTAGTAAGTTTATCAATTTACGAAAATGTAGGCTCTTCTTGTTATTTTCCGGTGACATATACATTTGAGCTGTAAATATGTAAATAAATAAAGAACTTTTAAAAACCTGAAATAAATAAAAGAAAACTAAAAATTAAATATTGCGTTCAGAACACTGGTCGGAACCGTATGCCCAGCCAGGCGGCAGCGAGCTGTAATTTAAAAAGATTTAGAGCTTATACAGTTACAAATCTTTGGTAAACTTATGTTATGTCTACTGCTGGACATATGCCTCCCCATGCCACCCTCATCTAGTGTACTGTCGCAACATTCACCAGGTCACGTTGTGGGGGGGTCTGCTTGCTATGCTACTTCCAGTGCGTGGCCTAAATTTAAAAAGTTTAGCGTTTAGCAGTTCTTTGTTTTCTGCCCTAGTGATTTGCCCTGCCCAATGCCACTTAAGTTTAGCAGTTCTTTGGTATATATTTGATCATCATCATCATTATTGCAGCTAATAAGACGTCCAATGCTGGAAACAGGCCTTCCCAGAGATCAGCACAAGAACAAAACTTGTAGTTTGGGATGGGTTGCCATAATCGCCAAACTTGGCAGGCCGGTTGGCGATTGCAGTAGGTTATTAAAACTTTCATCGACGGACGCTGCTGCCGGCTGCCCGTCCTTTGGAAATTCCCTTAGTCGCCTTTTACTGCTTTTGACTGCTCCGCGGCTCAGTTGGCAGTGATGTGGACTGAGTAAGCGTGAGCACCCGGGTTCAATTCCCGGGTGGGGCGAATATTGATATGATGAATATCGATGTTTGTTTCCGGTCTAGTTGTGTGTGAGTCTCTGTGTGTGTTTCGGGCACCCTAGATACAGGTTCTCCCTAGTTAGGGGCTCTGAGTTATTATTATAACTATTTTACGACACCCACGGCAGGAAATGGGGTGGTAGAATCCTATTGCTTCTACCACACGGCAAACGGTGCTTTCTTTGATAACACGAATCTTTGTTTTTCCTTCCAGAACAATCAGCCCCTCGTCAATCAGCTTCAGTTGTGGCAGCTGCAGCGAAGCACGCAGCCTTGTTCAGAGTCATAGCGGAGCAGCACGCTCGCATCGCCGCCGAGAGAGAGGCACTGCTACAAGAAGAGGGAGAAAGCGATAGCTTCCAGGCTTTAGAACATTAGGGCTATTATCACGTTAGATAATTTCTAAAACTAGACTAGAGTGCGTACCAGATAAGTTTGCGCGCGGTCAAAGTATGGCCCATTTATCAATCAGCCATTTTTTCTGAATGGCGGGTGAAGTATATGTCGTAGTAAGATTTAATAATTAGGTATTTTGCAAAAAAAACTAGGGATTTTGCGACAACCCGTATAATTTGATACAAGCATTTTTTTTTCAATCATCCTGACTTAAAGCAGTTTTTTTTTGCAAAAAACCTTGTATAATTGAAAAATCTGAAACCTGCCTTAACTCTGATTGGCTAGATTATTGGTTGCTGGTAAACTCTTATTCTGATTGGTTCTCTGTAGCGTCAAAGGATATTTTAACGAACCAATCAGAATAAGAGTGTACCAGCAAGTAATAATCTAGCCAATCAGAGTTAAGGAAGGTTTCAAAGTTTTCAATTATACAAGGTTTTTTGCAAAAAAACTGCTTTAAGTCAGGATGATTGAAAAAAAAAATGCTTACTTATATCAAATTATAGTTTTTTTTGCAAAAACCTAATTATCAAATCTTGCTACGACATATACAGTGGCGCCACCAGTCCACGCATACTTATCTGGCGCGTGTAGGTACTTAACGCGCGTTATTGGAACACTTTTTTCTCTGTCTTGTTCAAGAGTATACCGCTATGATAATGCTGATAAATGAATGTGTGGAACCTATTTTTGTAACGTTGACATTGGAAGGTTTTGAACTTTAATGAACTGAATGCTTATAATTACTCAATAAAAATCGATGTTGTGCATTACAAAATGAAAGATTACTAGTATAATAAAGGCTTCTTGATGAAAGTTATCTGAAATACCAAAAGGTTTATGAAAAAATTCTTACATATAATTATGTAGCTATAGGTACATAATAAAGTAACTACATAGTTTAAACTCGTAACGATTGAAGTCTTTTTTAATAAATTTGTTTAACTACTTCCTATTTTTAATTTTTTATAAAGTCTACTGTATAATGTGGTGTTGGAGAAGAATGGAGGGAATAAGTTGGATGGACAGAGTCACCAATGAAGACGTCTTGAAAAGAGTAGAGAAAAAACGAATGATCTTGAACACCATAGAGATAAGAAGGGGAAAGATGATTGGCCATCTGATACGTAACGACGCACTGATTACTAACATTATAGGAGGAAAGATTGAAGGAAAGAGACAGCGTGGACGACCAAGGGGAAGCTACTTCGACCAAATAAAGGAGCGAGTCAGTGCAGAGTCGTATCAGATGGTCAAGAAGCTGGCGGGGGGAACAGGGGTGAATGGAGGAGGCTCCACCGACAAGAGCACAGCTCTTAAGAGAGAAGAGAATAAAGTCTACTGTGTCCCACTGCTGGAAAAAGACCTCCCCACTTTGTTTTGTATCCACGTGTCCATTTTCTATGCCACCTGAAGATAGATAGGAATCGATGGCATCCCGCCATCTCCTTCTCGGCCGGCCAAGCTTTCGTCTACCATCAGTTTTGGCACCCAATCGGTATCTAAGAAATTTCTATTTAGCTTTCAAACAGACGACGGCGCGACCGCGCCGCCGCCGCCGCGCAGCAACACTGTTCACACTCACCGCCACCGCGGCGACGCTTCGCAATCAATGCTAATTTTCTTTTCCGTGTACTATTGTCTATACTCTATACCAATATTATAAAGAGGACAGATTTGTTTGTTTGTTTATAACGAATAGGCTCCGGAAATGCTGAAGCGACCGAGTGACATAGGCTATATTAGATTTTAAAAAAAATGAGTGATCCTTATCTAAACTCAAATAATATAACCCAAGGTGCAATATTTGTTCCGTTGTTTACGTATTTTGACAGGTGGTTTGTAATGTTGTTGTTGTTTGTTTTTTATTCGGCCATTCTGGGCAGTCAAAAGAGCATAGTCTATAGAGCCAAGTCTTTAGTAGTATCTTATTTTCTATGGCGTAACGAAGTAGGCTGGGAATGCTCGTTAGTAATACATTGCTAGTTCTGAACATCGGTGGCGGTGTGGGGCACAGTGGCGGCATGTATGAACAGTTTTGCGGCGCGGCGGTATCGGCGCGGTGGTGAGCGTCGTCTGTTAGAGCGTTTACGTTATTTATTCTTCTTCATTAATATCAACATAAGTGATTTTGTATTCAGAAAATTATTATAATACTCTAAGCGCCATTTTCTTTCTCTAAAGACTAGTCGATCGAGAATATTTTTTTTTTAAGTTTATATATTTTGTATTTGTTTTGCAATAAAATCAATTTTAATTAGTTTTTTTAGTTTTCATTATTCAAAGCTCTTCTGTAAATTTTGTTATTTAATTTTAGAAGAACTTTTCGGTGCTCCATTTTTATTTTTAATGTACCTAGTCATTGTCAAAAAGTAGTAACTTTTATTAAGTGTAAAAATCTGAAAAAAAACCTTATGTTTATCTATCTTGGTTTATAACCTACTAGCTGTCCCAGCGAACTTCGTATCGCACCTTACAATTATATATAAAAAATGTGTTTTTTTTTAACTTCTTCTCCAGTTTTCCATATTTTCTCACCTTTAAAACCTTCCCTGTACTACTACGAACATTTCAAAATCTAAATCAGCTAAATCGGCCCGGCCGTTCTCGAGTTTTAGCGAGACTAACGAACCACGATTCATTTTTATATATATAGTAGAGTAGATTCGATTAAAGGTGTTTATCCGATATTACACCTACTGGGGCTCCAAAAAGGATAAGGCAAAAAGAAGGTAGGCAATTCCTCTTTACGCTGATCTCTAAATGTTAAATATTTTATCAAATAAAAAAAAAAACAAATAATAGATTTTAACAGTATATTTAACAGTGCATATCTTTATTATCTTATTATCCCATGTCCAAAAAGCCGAGGTCATCAAAATGGTAGAGAAGCTTATCCCGTCGCATCTGAAAAATAAAACGAAATATTTTAATGTGTTTTCGAAAAACACATAAAAAAGCCGCCTCCGTAGCTCAGTGGCGTAGCGCGTCGCGCCTTTGATTAGGGCACGGAAGGTTGTGGGTTCGATCCCCGCAGAAAACACCACATATTGATTTCTCACAAAGAAACACGTTGTGCTTGTTTTCGGTTGGATAGGACATTGCAGGCTTGAATCACCTGATTGTCCGAAAAGTAAAATGATTCCGTGCTTCGGAAGGCACGTTAAGCCGTTGGTCCCGGCCGCAGTAGTGGTTGTTATAACCGCGGCGACAAGCTGGCCCCTTGTCACGTTGGTAATAAAAGCATAAACTCGGCTAAATGTGGGTCCGGCTCTTGAGCTGGTACCTCTGCCTAACCCTCCGGGGAATAAAAGGCGTGAGATTATGTATGTATGTTTTCGAAAACAATAAAGCTAATATTCACAGTCATTGTTTCGAGGTTACTCTCTCGAGTTTGATACTCAAACAAGTTGTTACCGAGTACGGTGTATCCTGGCTCGAGCCGTCTCATACATATTCGAGCGTATGCTTCACTGTATTGAAGTCGGAACTCGACTCGACTACAGTTTAGCAACGGTTTCTTGAAACGGAACCATTTTTATTTTAAGGCTTCAAACGCTCAGGCGGATTTGTATCCGAGCGGTTGGAAAGGTTGTTATTTCATTTTCAACCTTATTCATAGGCCACGAAGGTACAGGCAAATTTTTAGCCGCGCGGAAATAAACCCGCGACAGCGGATTTTTAACCGCGCGGTTTTTTATCCGCTGGTGCGCACACTTCCATAGTATTCAGTATGTTACATAAAATCCGCGCGGCAAAAAACCGCCTGTGCGTTCGTAGCCTAAGTTGGAAAATCAAAAAAAAAAAAAGAATTACTTCTTGTAAAGAAACAGGTGATAAATTTGTTGATTTGTTGATTTTTGATTTTGACCTACTTTGGGCTTAAATTGTGTTTTATTAATGGAGAAAATTTATAAAGATTTCTAAGTCCACATACATAGTGGCGATTTTCTAGATATCTGTGCCAGACTCTGTGTAGGACGATTTAAAGTAACATTTGAGGCAGAATGGCTATTAATTTTTTACAATACTTAAAGAACGCTGAGTAGAATCATTTGACAAAGGAGGGCTCGTTTGGGGGCGTCTCCAGGCGACCATTGTCGTAAGGCAATTGGTGGGCACCCTGAACTACCTCGTCTCTCGCAGTACTTTACCAAATAAGGTATCAATACCAATAAGATTTAGTCTAATTGACTTTCAATAAGTGACATCTTGTATCCTTTATTGAATAAATTATTTTTGACTTTTTAACTTTGATCACTAAGCGCACTACTAAGCACTACGTACGTAGTACTCTTTCTTATACCGTGGTAGTGGGTTTATTGGTACTAACTGGTGGGAGGAGGGGGTGGGGGTCCACCACCATTGCAGCCAGCCTTCTGGGGACCGTCGTGCAATCGTGCGGGGGCGCCACCTGTCGCCATGCCACTCTGGAAAAAATAAAACTAAGTATTAGGTAAATTGTGTAAAAAATTACACTGGATATGGGTCGCTCCAGACCGGTTGCTGTGGCCATGTGTGGGGGAGGCCTATGTCCAGCAGTGGACGTCTTTCGGCTTGGATGATGATAGTTAAATGGATAGTCTTCTCTACGCTGTAAAATCATTGCGAAAGGGAATAGAATCATTTGACAGATGAGGGCTCGTTTCGAAACAAATACGTTTCTGAAAACCGCATCGAAATCGGTTCAGCCAAACGCGAGATAATCGCGGACAAACATACATACATACAGGTCAAACTGATAACCTCCTTTTTAGAAGTCGGTTAAAAATGAAGCTTAACTCACCACAGCAGCAAAAGCTATAACAAAAACAGCAAGTAGAAACGCCAGGACCTTCATCTTCGCTTCAAACTGGTGTCACAAAACTGAAAACCATGACTTTTATAGCAACCAGCACCTATTACTGATAATAATAATAATAATTGTAACACCTATGGTCTGGTGCGGAAGTAGTAATTCACGAATTTGATATTTAAACACTCTCTAAAAGTGTTATTTAGCGCTAACATAACATTAAAATCAAATTGTCCATGGCGACTGGTTTTAATATTTTTTTTTGTCACATGCTTAGGATTAAGGCTACGAACGCACAGGCGGTTTTTTGCCGCGCGGATTTTATGTAACATACTGAATCCTATGGAAGTGTGCGCACCAGCGGATAAAAAACCGCGCGGTTAAAAATCCGCTGTCGCGGTTTTATTTCCGCGCGGCTAAAAATTCGCCTGTACCTTCGTGGCCTATGAATAAGGTTGAAAATGAAAAAACAACCTTTCCAACCGCGCGGAAATAAAACCGCAACAGCGGATTTTTATAAAAATCCGCCTGTGCGTTTGAAGACTAAAGATTGCCCAGAGCGACATGCCCGGGCCCGTACCCCCCCTGGGCACTCCCTGCCTCCCTCAGCAAGTGCGGCTCCACCGCTCTCGGTTACCTCTCAGTTACCGCTCAGTACAAATAAAGCAGCGTCGCACGTCTCATCTCACTCACACAAGCATGATACTCGTACACGTACACGAGTTTCAGCTGTGAAGTGAAGTGAAAAAGTTTCTATAAAGTGTCTGAGGTATGCCTGTACTCCGTAACTCTATATATCAATAGAAATACCAGCTAATTATGATGCCATTATAACCTCTATTTCTTCAAATGTAAAACATAAATGGGAATAATCAACTGTACCCGATAAGGCTGACCACGCACTGCGATTAAACGCCGGAATTTAATTAATCACAAGTTTGAAATCGCAAAAATGTAACAGCTATCAATATATATAAAACTCTTCCGTTACTGACTGACTGACTGACTGACTGACTGACTGACTGACTGACTGACTGACTGACTGACTGACTGACTGACTGACTGACTGACTGACTGACTGACTGACTGACTGACTGACTGACTGACTGACTGACTGACTGACTGACTGACTGACTGACTGACTGACTGACTGACTGACTGACTGACTGACTGACTGACTGACTGACTGACTGACTGACTGACTGACTGACTGACTGACTGACTGACTGACTGACTGACTGACTGACTGACTGACTGACTGACTGACTGACTGACTGACTGACTGACTGACTGACTGACTGACTGACTGACTGACTGACTGACTGACTGACTGACTGACTGACTGACTGACTGACTGACTGACTGACTGACTGACTGACTGACTGACTGACTGACTGACTGACTGACTGACTGACTGACTGACTGACTGACTGACTGACTGACTGACTGACTGACTGACTGACTGACTGACTGACTGACTGACTGACTGACTGACTGACTGACTGACTGACTGACTGACTGACTGACTGACTGACTGACTGACTGACTGACTGACTGACTGACTAACAGACAACGCAGAGCCGAAACTACTGGGCGTAGGAAGCTGAAAATTGGCACGTAGGTTCCTTGGGGAGTGTAGGGGAGCACTAAGGAATAATTGCCCGAAATTCTCACGGGAACGGGAAAAAACGGGATTTTTGTGTTTATGAGAAATCTGCGCGGGAAAAACCGCGGGGCAGCCTCTAGTCTTTGTATATAAGCGCTCACATTAGCGCGTTTTTCCGCCAACTGATTTCAGAAACGCAACTGGTACATTTTACCTATAGGTACGCGTTTTTAAGCAGCGTTTTGTCTTCCAGTAACAGTATTTGTGATAGTATGGTGGGGCTGAAACCGCAATGAGTGTTTATATGCGGTTTAGCGTTTACAGACCTTTAAAAACCGCTCGCGTTTAATCGCAATGGGTGCTCAGCCTTATTGTGAAGAAACGTCAAAGTATACTTGCACCATTTTTTTATTTTATTTTTTAATTTTTGTTCGGAGCGGAACCCTAAAAATAATATTATTACGTAATTTATTACGCATCCACTTTTTATATAAAAATAGTGACTTCACTTGCCCTGCGATTTCACTCGCGCTTTTTTTTTATAAAAACAAAAATCCTGTTTTTTCCGTTCCCATAGGAATTTCAGGAAATGCTTTCTTAGTGCTCACCTACACTCCCTAAGGAACCTACATGGAAAATTTCAGCCCGCTACGCCCAGTAGTTTCAGCTCTGCGTTGTCTGTGTCTGTCAGTCATTCAGTCAGTCAGTCAGTCAGTAACGAAAGAGTTTTATATATTTTGATTATCCTATGCTAATCCTATGTAAATTGTAAACTGAGTGACCTTCAGTGGAGGTCGTTTAGTAGTCCCGAAAATTACACTAAACAGGCATCACTGCTTCGTGCTAGGTTATTTAACACGTCTACTACAATCCCTATGATATTATTTGTATCCAGTGGTAAAATAATCAGGTTATTTTTTGTCATTTCACTGGATCAACGTGAGTATATTATAAAATTTGTTAAAATGACTAGATTTGTTAAGTGAAATGATAAAATAGTGTTGTTATTTTAAAACCCTCCGTGATTTTATCAAATCCCTTAGAGATTGACCAAAACTCGGACTTCGTCATACCTCAGCAACTTATATCCTGATCAGTTTTAATATTTTAACTCGGTATCTTCGACTAGCGCGACTCTGTGAAACGAGGCGTGGTATTACCTACTACTTATGACCTTACTACTTACCTACTTATTGTCATTATCATCTTAGCCGTCAGACATCCACTGCTGAACATAGGCCTCCTCCAACACAGCAACACCGACTGATCTTGAGCGAACCTAAGCCAGTGAAACTCCAGGTACAGTGGCGAACTAGGACGGGACAAGTCCGGTTTTTCTGTATAACTTCCATGAGTATTACAGTCTAGGGTGCACGAGACCATAGACAAGAGTAACGCCGTCCTCCTTTAGTTGTTTTTAATGCACCCCATGTGCACCCCTACAATATGGGTATCAAATGAAAGGCCTCGCTGAGAATAACTCTAAAATTTATTAAACGAATTAAAATCTTGATTTTAAAAAGGTTTTTAACCTTAAACTTATTTTATTGATCTTACTATTTTGTCGTAGAGTGACGCGCTAGAAGAAAGCGAATCGGATTCATACATTTTAGATTGGTTCCTAAAAAGACACCTTAAGACGCTATATGAGTTTTGAAGGTTTTTTAAATCAAGTAATTGTCTTAATCTATAAGAGGTAAAGATCTGGAATTCTAATATAACTTTTTTGAGGATATAACAAAGTTTTTTATAATTGAGAAATACTTGTGGAGTCATAAAACCTCGGTACATTATTTCGTCAAAGATAACCAGTCCAAAAAACGGGAATAGCTAGTTCTTCGAAATTACTAACTAGTTTTTGTTGAAACTACATAGGAATAATGATAATAAAGTAAATCAAATTCTGGTAATTTAAATTCGATTTAAAAGTAATAATTTGAGTAGTTAAAAAGATATTTAATATTTATTACTTTTTCGAATAAAATGTAGTAACCGATGTGGGCGACTGACATATGACTGTCCTTTTCTCTCAGTATGTTTGAGGGAAAAGGACAACCTTTGATCCTCGGTCGTTTGATTTATTTCTCGTATATCATCTTAAGTTTCCATTAAAGCACTGGTCTAGCCTAGATATACAAAATGTATTAAACCGATACGCTTCTAGCGCGCCACGCCACGCAATAAAGTATGTTTTTAAAGTGCGCACTAGATAAGTCTGCGCGTGGGCAAAATATGAACCAATTGTAAATCAGGCATTTGTTTTGTATGACGGGTGTAAGTACGTATACAGTGGCGCCCCCAGTCCTGCGCAGATTTATCTTGTGGTCATTTATTTTATCAATGAGGTTGTTTCAAGAAGAGATTGTTAACTTTTGTTTAAGGCACTATCTGTTGGCATTTTATGGGCTACTTTGTCCTTTCTAATCGATATCAAGTTTCTTGAAGGACCCCTCGACGCCGCCGAAGATGTCGCTGATGGTCTTGGGCCGGCCCGGCCGCCGCGCCTCCGTCACGCGCTTCTTGTTCTCCTCAACTATATACTCCTCGCATGATTTCACCATTTTGTTTAATTCCGCTGAAACAAAAGATTGCATCACATACTATCTTGAAGTTTCCAAAAATCTGGTTTCTAGAGACCCTAAGTTTACGCTGACGTCTTCGGAGGAGGCAGCGACTTGAAAAACGGTGGTCAAGTTTCTTAACTACAAACGATCGACTCGTAATTGTCTTGTTAGAGACTTAATTATCCTAACCATTGCTGTTTTCTTTGGGCGTGCAACAGAAATTGCCGTGGTTAAAGCGGCAATGAATAACAAAGTCGCTAACAACACAATTTACGTCTCGATCGTTTTTAGTTAAGAAACTTGACCCTTTGCTGAGCCTCTCTCTACTCTAGGCACAGTATAATAAATAGTACTACATACAGTATGGGCACTCCCTGCCTTCCTCAGCAAGTACGGCTTCCCCGCTTTCGCCAAACACTGACTGTGATTTAATCCTTAGCCTACGCACCCTATAATAGCTTTTATTGTTATAAATATCTATAGGTAAGTAGTTTCTTACCAGCGCACTCCTTGAAGCTCAAGAAATCTCCACCACACTCCCTAGGAAGGGCAGATTTGGGGCAGTATTTATCGAAGGTGGTAGTTCCAGGCTGGTGGATGAAGAGGGACTCCATCAGTTGCTTCTTGAGGAAGGGCTTGAACATCATCATCAGCTTGTCCATGAAGGATGGCGCGTTCAGGAAGTGAAGGCTTTTTAGTTTGACCAGGAGACCTTCCTGAAATTGCAATATTATTGCTTCATGTTATAGAATAGAATAAACATTTATTCACCAAAACCGACATAATTACAAAGATAAAATCAAAACAAAATAAAATACAACTTGCAAAGAGACGTTTCATAAACAAAATAAAATAACTAAACATTGATAGCAAGATGCCTACGGTCACTCGTCACTCGGGCCCTGCACGCCTTCACTGACGCGCGTCGTCAGTCGGTTATATGGTGAAATGGAGGCCAATTCAGCTAACGACCTCAGCTGCAAGGAACTGAAGCTGAAGCCAACTGTTCTTCCATTGGCCTTTCATTCATTTCCATTGACTTGTCAGTGTGTAGTCGTGAAAACGAAAAGTATGTTACTAATTTGGAAATCATGGAATGCAGCCCAGCCCTTTGAAAGGCGTGCGGACGAATCGTACGTATTCTCAGGATAACCATACGATACCAAGCGTTTTTTTACTTTACTGTACTTTCCTTTTACAATCACTTTGGTATAGTCAGAGAGAAAGGTTAATCACAGTCACCAAAGTCATTGGAATTGAAAATAAATTATGTTTTTATCCCATCCGCTCGAAAAGTGGACTTTTTGGTTACTGTTCTCTAGTCGCAAAGTTCCTCATTATTCAAATGCGGTTTATAGCTGATCATTGATAAATTTCCATACATTCTTTATTGTCCTCTGGGCAATAATGATGTATAATAGTAGTGGGGAAGAGGAGTGCCTCTTCCCCTCTCTTGGTCTCCATTCAAGGACGGCTTTGCGCTATCTTTTGTCTTCTCTGCGTGACTTGTGTCCCGCCCACTATACTACACACATATACTACTTCTACATCATGAGAATATTACCTGTAAGAAATACAAAAACTGCTGCAGACTTTGCAGGTCCAGGCGTGACAGGTGACCTAAGGCGACCTGGTCCATATCAATGACGATGACCAACCCTGGCCACGTGCCTTCCAGGTACTGCCAGCAGTCCATTATTGTGAAACATGCCCTGGAAATTCACTATGAAGATTATTCATGTTTTATTTTATGCTGCAAAATAGATAAGCAGCCTGAGCCAATTGGTGGGCACCCTTAACTACCTCGCCTCTCGCAGTATAGGATACTTTACCAAATAAGGTATCAACACCAATTAGATAAGTCTAATTGACTTTCAATAAGTGATATCTTGTATCCTATATTGCATAAATCATTTTGGACTTTTTAACTTTAGATCATCTCAGCCGAAATATGTCAACTGCTGGACAAAGGCCTCTCTCGCTGATCGCCAAAAAGACCCTCATGGAAATGGTTGAAGCCAAAGAAGTGTCTCAGATCAGGATTGTAGCAATAGCAAGTGGAAATAAATTGTCTTTGGCTACCCCGACGGGAAGCAAAGATTTTAAATAACTTTTCTGGAGGTCTACTTCTATAGTTTGTTGTATTGTATGGTAAATACGTGACATCCAGTCTAAATAGACATAGAATCAAATAACTGAAATGCTCTTTAACTTTTTATGACATTAGGGTTTATTCGTTTACTGTAGGTGGGTAACTTGGTACTCAGGACAATTATTAGGTACAATATGAGTAATGTTAGAGAGGTTAAGAACTATCCCGGATTCAACTTTACCTGATGCAATCCGTGAAGATTAAATGCTTCGGATTTGTGTCCAGAAGATGGATGTATAAGACGGCGTAACCCTCTGGTGTCCTCTGCTGAAGCGGCATAAATAATCTGTAAATTAACAAAATTGTATTTAAAACTGTTGGTTACTAAGTGAAGTATAGTGGGTACTCTTTACTTGCGCTATATTCTACGTTTGCCAGGCGGCATTACATAATTACATTCGTAGGAAAATTTGATAATTATTATTTTTGCAAGAAAACTTGGGATTTTGCGAAATCTCGGATAATTTGATGTTTTACAAAAAAAAAACGATTTAGGTATCAAATCCTCGTATAACACATACAAAAAAGCAATGCTTTCTTTATGAAGGATATTGACCACTAACAACGGATCGGGCAGAGCCGGTCGCAACCAAACAACAAGCAGGCGGATTGAGTTGCGATGCGGCTGCCTGGTGAGCGCCGTCCTAAATCCACGTTTTACCTTGAAATTTCCTGTTTTTTTTTATGCAAATCCACTTCTGTCGATCTTGATTCGATATCCCTGATTCGAACCCTTTGTCCCTGATGAGGAGCTTCAGGTCAAGTCCAATGTTCCCGATGAGAGAAATGATTTCATCATCATCAACTTACGCAGTATCCAATCCGCTTTGGAGTTTCTTGTCCACGCCCCGGTCCTTGAAGAAGTTGTTGAAGAGCGTCTTCAGCGTCAGGTTGAGGTCCAGCACCTGCTTTGCCACCTCCGTGCTGCGCTCGCAGCAATGCAGCGTTAGGATCAGGTCCAGGTCTATAAGCCAAATCGATTTCCAGATCATTTTGAGCTAAGTTATGACAATTCTTAGTACAACTCGTAGAGTATCAGGACTCAAAACTATCCTGGGCTTTGAGTTAGGCGTCAACCGAATTATGACCACAAAAATAATCTCAAGCCTTTTATTCCCCGAAGGGTTAGGTAGAAGTACCAGCTCAAGACCCAGACCTACGTTAGCCGAGTTGTTTTATTACCAACGTGACAAGGGGCCAGCTTGTCGCCGCGGTTATCACGACCACTTCTGCGGCCGGGACCAAGCACGGAATCATCCTACTTTTCAGACAATCAGGTGTTTCAAGCCTGCAATGTCCTATCCAACCGAAAACAAACACAACGTGATTTTTGTGAGAAATCAATATGTGGTGTTGTGGATTATGAGCAAAGCTTTCATTTATCGTGGCACTTACATCATCACAACCACAAGACGTCCACTGCTGGACATTTGTCTCTACCGCGAATCTCCACAAGGACACACAAAACGTAGTCTGATAGATGATACCGTGCTTCGGAAGGCACGTTAAGCCGTTGGTCCCGGCCGCAGTAGTGGTCCCTTGTGACTTTGGTAATAAAGCATAAACTCGGCTAAACGTGGGTCCGGCTCTTAAGCTGGTGCCTCTTGCCTACCCCTTCGGGAAATAACAGACGTGAGTTTATATTATTTTCTTCCAAAAGTGTTAACACTGACGAAAAAAACCCCCCTCCTTCCATGGGTCATGAAGGCCAGGCAGCGAACGAAATACTTGAAGAGACACACAACGATCAATCGATCTGCGGTAAAGACCTATGAAAAGCAGTGGAAGTCTATTGGTTGTAATGGAAGAAGCATCCTCACCAGTGATTTCTTCGCTGGGGAGATGCGGCTGAGTTCGCAGCCAGTCCCGGAACTTCTTGATGTCGTCCGGGCTGATGCCGGTCTGCTTGCTGTACTCCTTCTCCAGGGGGAACGCAGACATCTTGAATTATATCTGATGATAAAAGTTGAAAAAAACTAACTATATTTAAAAAAAATAAAAAATAAGGGGGAACGCTGACATCTCGGATGATCTGATGAATCACCGATTTCATTTGGTAAAAAAAAAAAATTCCCACTAATTTAGACCAGCTAGAAATGCAATACACAAAACAGTTGGTAAGGAATGTACTTAACCTTATACTTTGCTATTAATGAATCCTAAAGCAAAGAGAATAAAATTGTTACTATGCCTTGAGAGCCAGTTTACAGTAATGCTAGCGCTATTTCGCGAAAAAAAAAAAAACACACACACATACAACACACATCACATTACACTCTAGAGCCCCTAACTAGAAAGAACCTGTATCTAGGGTGCCCGAAACACACACAGAGACGAACATCACACCAAGACCGGAAACAAACATCGATATTCATCATATCAATATTCGCCCCGCCCGGGAATCGAACCCGGGTGCACACAGTTACTCAGTCCACATCACTGCCAACTGAGCCACGTAGCAGTCAAACTAAGGCAAATAAAAAAAATGTGGTAGAGTATTACACTAGATAATGTAACCTATTATTTTAAGGGCACTGCTTTTAGATCAAAGACCCAAGAAAGCTACAAAATATTGTTAAAAGTAGCCACTTTTGGCAACAATCTGTGGATTATTTTGTTCTCTTTACATAATTGTTCAAAAAAAATGCTGTGCCACATTTTTAATATTTGCCTTAATTTAAAAGATATATTTTTTTTACCGAGAATGGCGCTATCGCTGTAAACTGGCTCTTAAAGTAGGAGAAATTAAACGACCAAAATAAATTCAGTTTGTTTGATAGATACAAAAATATAACTTACATCAAACACGATAGAGGAATTTTAAAATCATATATAGTTTATAAGTAAAATAAACAGTTGGAACTATTAAAAATACCCTCGATGTAAATTTTCTGAACTTAATAAAAATATGTTTCTAATTTTTATCGTTTTAATCTAGGTACATAGTTTAGCGAGTGATACGAATTATTATCTAACTAGCAGCCCGTCCCGGCTTCGCACGGGGTAGACAATTTAGTCATATGTTGTTTTGGCTGGAGACAAAAATACAGCCCGATCAGATCGACGAAATAATCGTCGCTGAGCTGCCTAATAAAGACGAAGACCCACTCCTATATTTCGGCCCAACCGACTGAAGATGTCGGTAGATGCGGGCAGCTATGACTCTGTCGAGCAGCTTTCCCGCCTCGTCCAACAGGACGATAGGCCGGAAATCTGACGGAGCGACAGAGTCGGCGAGCCGGCCCTCTTTTCTGATGAGGACCAGCTTGCCCGTTTTCCACTGCAGAGGGAACACACCTTGTTCCATACAGGTGGAGAACAGGCTGCGGAGCCGAATCTCCAACGCCTCCGGCTTCAACGACAGGAACCAGGCCTTGGCTGGAATTCCATCTAAGCCTGGTGCCGTCTTTTTGCCGCGGAGGCGCTCGGCCGCCGCTGCCAACTCTGCCTCTGAGTGCCGCAATGGGCGGCTAGGGGAGAAGTACGCGCTGAGTAGCAGCATGCAGGACACGAAACCCTTTCCCCGCGTTATACTCTCCGGCCGGAGCACGTGGTCAGCGGAGGGACGGACGGCTATGGCTGCAAGGCCTGAGCGGTCGAAATAGTAGGGCTCTGCCACCACCGCGACGTGAATTTGCCACTGCGCCAGACTCTGCATAACTGTGGCGCAGTGGTTCAAGTTCGCCTGCAGGATCCGGGTGGCCATTATTGGTCCTGAGGCGGAACGACATCCATGGCCACCGCGAATTGGCTATTGGCGGTGGCAGGCCTAGGGGGAGCACCGGGCCCCTTCCCCTTTCCTTTTCCCCTTTCCTTTGGCCCCTTGGCTGGTCTTGCCGCAGCTGCCCAGACTGTGTGAGGCAAGCTGGCCGCTCGCCTAGCAGAGCGGGCAGCTCACCTCAGCCTCGCAGTTTCGGGCAATGTGCCCTGGTCGACCGCAGCGGTAGCAGAGGCCACTGCGGTCGTTCTGCGAGGTGCAGTCTGCCCGGAGGTGCCCCGTCTCCAGACACCGGAAGCAGCGCCTCGTACGCCGCGGGAGGAGCCTAGCCCGGACAATGCTCCATCCGAGCTTGAGTTTTCCGGCGTGTGCGATCTTCCGCGCAGCATCTGTCGGGCAGCGTACCCACACTGCGCCGAGGCCCCTCTCGTTGACGATGCGCCCCACCTGGACGTCCGCCACGCTGCAACCACCGCTTGCCGCAACTGCGGCTGCGGTTTCAGCAGGGGTGACGGAATCGTCCAGATCTATGAGGCGCATCTCTGCGCTGCTCATGGGTCTGGAGACCCTCACCGTATCTTCAGATTACAGATTACAGATTACAGATTTATTTATTTTGTACAACACAGGTAAGTACAGGATATTAAATAACATAATTTTGTGTGGTATCTCCGTGTTCAGCCTTTTCAGGCATACAAAAAATATGAAATCTTAAACTAAAAAGAAGAAGGTATCTATTTACAGAAATATTTACAAAAAGTATAGAGGAATTGAAAATTGTTACTGCGTTTTGTCACTCAGATATTCTTTAATGCTATAATATGCTTTATCATAAATTTCTTCCCTTTTCGTTTGAGGGTCAAGGCGACATATTTGTGTACATTGTTTTCTACCAACTAAGTAACTTTTGAGAAGTTCATTAATAGTACCCCTCACACCATAAGACTCTAGCTTTTCCAGAAGTATATCATGTCTCACAAAATCGAACGCTTTAGTCATATCCATAAATATAGATACTACTGGGATGTGCTTATCTATATTCAACATGACATCTTTAAGAAAATCATAAATTGCTAAATCTATCGATTTTGATTTCCTAAATCCTTTTTGTTCTTCGGCTAATATATTACGGCTCTCCAAGTAAGGGTAGAGAGTATTATAAATATATTTTTCAAAAATTTTAGAAAAAATTGTAATTAAAGCTACGGGACGATAGAATCCCATGTTTTCTCTATCTTCCTTTTTAAACAGTGGCTTGACAATAGTTAATTTTAATGATTGGGGAAAAACTCCTTGTACAATACACAAATTTAGTATATGACTAATGATTGGGGCTATGGTCTCAGCAACACTTTTAATAATTTTAGTATTAACGCCGTCGTAACCAGTACTAGGTGTATTTTTTAACGATCTTATTATTAATAAAATATCATGTGACGTTGATGGATGCATAAAGAATGAGGTTAAATAATTATGTGTCAGAGTATCCTTATAATTATTGTTTGAATAGGTTGTTGTTTTCACCTGGTCAATAAAAAAATCATTGAAAGCATTGGCAATTTCTTTAGGATTCTCAACAATTCTTCCATTTACTTTGATTTTATCAATGTATTGCTTACTAACGCTTGTCTTCGATCTATTAATAACAGACCAGGTTGCCTTTGATTTATTTGACGCTGTTTTTATGTAATAATCATTTTGTGCCTTTTGTGTTAGTTTAACGATTTTTTTAAAACGCCTATTGTAGTTTTTAAATTCTTTCCGCCTTTGTAGAGTAGGATTCATACGGTATTGCCATAAAAGCTTCCTTTTTTGCTTGCTGCAAGTTTTAATGCCTTTTGTTATCCATTTTGGTTTTTCCGTAGTAGGTATTTTAATTTCAATTTCAGGAAAACAAAGTTTATAAATCAGATTGAATAAGTCGTTGAAACTATCAAATGCTTCATTTGGATCATCAGTTTCGAATGTTTCAGCAAAAGAAAGGCTTAGCAAGTAGTTTTGAAATTTTTCAATGTTATCCTTAGAAAAATCGCGTTTAGTAGAGTACCAGTGTTTAAAGTTATAGGTTTTTTTAACTGGACATTCGAATAATTGGGATGTGTGATCAGATAGAGCTAATTCTATAACTTCGGTAGTAGATCTTTTTATATTATGAATTATATTGTCTATGCAGGTTTTACTAATTAATCGGGTTGGTTTATTTATAGCTATTTTCAAATTAAAACTAGATATAATATCTTTAAACATTCGCGAATTTTTATTTTCCGCTATAAGGTCAATATTAAAATCTCCGCAAATAATAACTTTCTTGTTTCTATATGCAATTTTTTTACATATGCTGTTAAACGTTTCAAAAAATAAATCTATATAATAAGACTTCTGTTTCGATCTTGGTACTCGATATATGCATACAATAATTATTTTATGTTCTATTATTTCCACGCAACAGCATTCCACAACATTTCTTATGCTAATATCCTTAATTTCTTGCAATACTTTAAAATTAATCTGTTTTCGGAGTAGAATACAGGCTCCTCCATTTCTTTTTCCTCTGGCAAAGTAAGACGCAACTTTATAATTGGTAATGTTTAAATTATTAATATCAGATTCTTTCATATTATGTTCCGTTATACATATTACATCAATTTGCTTCGATTTACAACCAAATTCATTCAAATTAACAGCTAAAACGTCTGATTTACTAATCAGACCATCAATATTCTGATGTAGTATATAAATTTTATTGTATGAGAAATCTTTATTTACGAAAAAAATCTGATGCAATATCAGTTTGAGTATACATTTCTGAGCCAAACTTGTTTTTATTATTTACGTAAATTACTTCTGTCTGTGTATCTACACTTCTGTACGAACTAGGTTTTTTTTGTATGTCTTTGTGTTTGTTATAGTTATTTTGATAGTTAGTTTTCAATATGCGCTTGAGAATTAATCTACATGTACATAGCTTAATACTGATTTGCCTCCCGTAATCAATTTCTTCAACCATATACACATGTTTAAATTGAGATATTATAAATGTGACACAATTTTGTAGAGGTTTTAAGTTTAGATATTTACTATAACGCAAACCTGTAATTAGGACGTTTGTATGTATAAGTTTACTAATGTAGTGATATAAGTGAGATTGAAATTTACAAGGATTTTTATCATTGGATCCGGCTGTTATTATTACAAAGTCTTCTTTTGTAAAGTCTTTACACAATAACTCGCATGATTGCAGAACGCAATCTAAAGTGGCATTTGGTTTTACCCACGACATTACCGAGAATCGGTCTCCCAGTAGATTTTGCAATACCTTTCCAAAACCTTTTCCTGTTTGGTCTGCTAGAATCAGTACTCGTTGTTTACGCCTTGGTTCACCTGACTCCTTTGATGGAATACTAGTAGCAGAAACAGGGTTTGCCAGATTTATTGCTGATTCCTTGTAGTCAGTGCATGGGATTCGTTTCGTATTCTGCATTTCGGTGAATGTAGATGTCAGTGTCGCAAATTGGTTATTTGTAAAATCCATTGTTTTATTTGTAGAGCATTCCAAAATGTGGCGTTGAGTTCCGTTTTCCAGAGATTCATGAAGGGGTTCTATCAGAGTAGAATTTAATTTTCTTCGGTCAACACTTCCCTTAGTTTCTGGGCTAAGGCGTCTGCCTTGGCCCTGGCTTCTTCTGGAGGCCCGGAGATCTCCAGCAGGCGGGCACCGGTTGCAGCCGCACGGAAGCGGATGCTGTCGATGCCCAGACCTGCCAGGTCGAGCCTCCCTTTTGCAGCGGAGATCACCTGAGCATAGGTGAGACCTCCCTGCACAGCCTCTGGGCCAAAGCTGACCACCACCGCTGCAGTGCGGGGAGTGCGCAGCTTCTTGGCTGCTGCCTTGGACTTTTCCAAGGCCGTCTGCTTCGGCCCTGGAGTAGGGGCAAGCCGGGACTGCAGCCCGCTCCTTGTCCCTGTTCCTCTTCCTCTTCTTTTTCTTCTTTTTGCCCTTTTCAGGGTGCAGCCATCATCATTGGCCGGACCAGTGGGAGGAGGGACGTGGGGGGTAGAAGAAGTGCCCGCCTCTGGTTGCCAGGCGGGCGCTCGGGTCTTCGGGGCTGGAGCCGCTCTGGGCGCCGGGGCTGCTCGTGTGGCCGGTGGGGCCGCACGAGGGGCCGCGGCCGCTTTGGCCTTCGGGATAGCTCGAGGGGCCGGGGCCGCTCGAGGCACTGGAGCCGAAGGGGCTCTGTCCGACGCCAAGGACGGCCGAGGTCGCTGGGCCGGGAGGAGGCGCTCGTCCAGGGCCTCCAGTCGCGCGTTCAACATAGTCCCAAACTGGACCATCATGTCGCTTTTGACCTCCTCCAAGTTGAGGGCGGAGGGGGCTCCAGACCGAGCAATCGTCCGGAGCTCCTCCATCTCCCTTCGGAGGAGGGCCATTTCTCCATGGAGGCTCCGCGCCTCCTCCCGGGCTGCCTTCGCCTCTCCCTTGAGGCGAGCGTTCTCTGCCGCGAGCAGCCTGCTCTCCTCAGAGGAGGTTCTGTTCCTCAGCTCCTCGGTATTCCGAGAGATGGGAGCCGAGGCGGCTACACCCCCCCCCCCCCCCCCTCCTCTCCATCCCGCCCGCCGCGATGCCCAGCGCGCTATTCAGACTGCATCGCAAACAACGGCCACGGCGCTATGGCGGTTTTGTTTACTGTTTGAATTTTTTAATTCGTAATATCTTTTGAATGGAAAGTCCAATTAAAATAATTTAAAACACTATTTTATAGGTAGTTAAATGATCTTGACCATAAAATAATTTATTTGTATAAGGATTAATATAAACACATAAATAGCATGGTTTGAATTTGGTTAGCATTTTCATTAATGTTTAAAAGGAAAAAAGTTGTTGTAGTGACATAACTACAATAGTTGGACATATGCTACCGCGGAGTTTTTTGTAGACATTATGATGTTCTTCAATATTGTTGTACATTATTTTGTTCTATCGCTAATAGTTTCGGCAGCGCATTCGACGAAAGACATTTTAAGACTCATTTTTCTACACCTTCGGTTACATTGTTCAAATTTTACCAAGGATCCCTAATTTTTTTCAAAATGAAATGTAGCCTATGTCAAATTGGAAGAATGTAGCATTCTATTGGTGAAAGAATTTCTTAAATCGGCCCAGTACTCTTTGAGCCTATTCATTACAAACATACAAACATACAAAAATAGGTACAAATCTTTCCTCTTTATAATATTAGTGTAGATGTAGATAAGTATAGTTATCATACACCGGTTTTTATTGCAACTTTTATCATTAGCGCTCTTTTTCTAACTAATAATATGCTAAATCTAATCATATTACTTAGCTCGGCTCGAGGTCATAGTTTAAACCGGTTTACTAAAAAACTAAGATGCTTAGGTATTTAGATTATCTATTTTTACGTAGGTAAGTAAATTAATTAAAAAAAAAAAAACTCGATACCTATTATATCTATCCGTGTATTTAATATGGAAACTACATATAAAGAAAAAAGTTAACCGAAGAAAAACCTGAAAAACTAAAACGAATAAGTAACCCCTTTTTCTGTTTTAACTTTATAGAAAATATTTAATATTTTTTGCTTTTCAGTTACCTTTATTATTCATAAAGATACAAGAGGTTTCAGTAGCTTTACTGGAGGTCTACTTTTCTGGTTTGTTGATGTAGATTGTATGGTAAATACATACAGTCTAAGGTCGTATTCACGTACAAAGCTGCCAACAAGCGCTTGTTACCAGCTTTGTACGTAAATAAGCATTCTTTCATGTTTCTCAAAAGTTCTGGAATCCCTTGTCTGCGAGGCTCTGTATGCTCATTTCGAACCGCACTTTGTCTTAGAGCAACATGGCTTCATTAAGAAAAAGTCCACTGTCACCAATCTTATCGAATACACACATTATATATCTGACGCTTTCAACGACAAGAAACAAGTAGATTCAATTTATACTGATTTTAAAAAGGCATTTGACAAAGTCAGCCATAGATTGCTTTGCAAAAAATTAGTATTCTATGCAGTACACGGTAGTCTTCATCGATGGCTGGTTTCCTATATATCTAACCGCAACCAAATAGTTGCATTGAAGGGTTTCCTCTCTGATCCTGTTGAAATAAAATCCGGGATTCCGCAAGGTTCATTGACTGGGCCTCTTTTATTTGCCATCTTCATAAATGATCTTGCCCAGCGACTGTCAAACCCGTGCCTCTTATACGCAGATGATCTAAAGGTATTTTCGCGTGTAGCCTCCCAAAGTGATTGTGAAAGCCTTCAATCAGACCTGAATGCTTTAAACGATTGGTGTAAAGTAAACCAAATGAAGCTGGGTATCGAAAAATGCTTTATAATAACTTTTACGCGCAAAGAGCAACCAATACGCTACTCCTATAATATAGACGGGAATATTCTGCAACGTAAGTCAGTGGTTCGTGACCTTGGCGTCCTTTTTGATGAAAAGCTTAGCTTTGCTCAGCACTGTGCATCTATTGTAACAAAATGCAATCAAATGATTGGATTTATAGCTAGATTTACCAAAGATTTCAAAAAAACGAGCAGCTTACTAACACTCTATAAATCTCTCGTCCTGAGCTATGTCAGCTATGCTAGTGTTATTTGGTCCCCTATCTATAAAGTGCACTCTGACTTAGTAGAAGCTGTGCAACGTAGATTTTTAAAACTAATATGTGCTCGTTTTGCCATGAAGAGAACGCTCGGATCGTACCACTCTCGTTGCAGAAAATTCAATATCATGCCTCTAGAGGCTCGAAGGAAGCTGCATGAACTTCAGTTTCTGAGTAAGCTAGTAAATGGTGCAATACATACACCACTTCTCTCACAGATCACCTTCAGTGCACCTCAGCGTTCAGCAAGGGATTTGCGAACGTTCAGTATCCCTGTGCGTAGAACTAATGTAAGTGCAAATGACCCACTTTACAGAATGTGTCGCCTCTATAACAACATTGCATCTGGCTCACGCGGCCATGCTGTAGAACCCGACATCTACCACGATTCGCCTTACGCCTTTAAAAACAAAATTCTAAAACTAGTTTGGATTTAAATCACTCCACTAAATTGTCTCGATATATATATTTTTTTCTTTTTCTTTTGTTGCTGCCAATTTAATATAAAAAAAATTGTATACTGACTGTAACCGTCTTATTTTTATCATTTTTCTTTCTACTACAATGCTATGTGCACATATTTTGGCTATGGGACTAGATAAATAATTTAACAATGTTAGTATAATAAGTAGTATAAGAATATTATTCTACTGTCTATTGTGCAATGTCTGCATAGCTGTTTGTGTACTTATGAATAAACTAGCAGCCCGTCCCGGCTTCGCACGGGGTAGACAATTTAGTCATATGTTGTTTTGGCTGGAGACAAAAATACAGCCCGATCAGATCGACGAAATAATCGTCGCTGAGCTGCCTAATAAAGACGAAGACCCACTCCTATATTTCGGCCCAACCGACTGAAGATGTCGGTAGATGCGGGCAGCTATGACTCTGTCGAGCAGCTTTCCCGCCTCGTCCAACAGGACGATAGGCCGGAAATCTGACGGAGCGACAGAGTCGGCGAGCCGGCCCTCTTTTCTGATGAGGACCAGCTTGCCCGTTTTCCACTGCAGAGGGAACACACCTTGTTCCATACAGGTGGAGAACAGGCTGCGGAGCCGAATCTCCAACGCCTCCGGCTTCAACGACAGGAACCAGGCCTTGGCTGGAATTCCATCTAAGCCTGGTGCCGTCTTTTTGCCGCGGAGGCGCTCGGCCGCCGCTGCCAACTCTGCCTCTGAGTGCCGCAATGGGCGGCTAGGGGAGAAGTACGCGCTGAGTAGCAGCATGCAGGACACGAAACCCTTTCCCCGCGTTATTTATTTATGTTCTTTGTATTGTAAATTGAAATGTAATGTCACATATATAAGAATAAAAAAAAAAAAAAAAAAAAAAGAGAGAGAAATTGTAAAGTAGAGTTTGTTACCCCTTTCTTCTCTACGCTGTAAAATCATTGCGAAAGGGAGTAAAATCATTTGACAGAGGAGGGCTCGTTTGGGGGCGTCTCCAGGCGACCATTGTCGTAAGGCAAGGCAAACATTGTTTGCCTGAGCCAATTAGTGGGCACCCTGAACTACCTCGCCTCTATCAGTATAGGATACTTTACGAAATAAGGTATCAATATTAATTAGATTAGTCTAATTGACTTTCAATAAGCGATATCTTGTATCCTGTATTGAATAAATCATTTTTTATTTTTTTTACTTACTATACTCTCCGGCCGGAGCACGTGGTCAGCGGAGGGACGGACGGCTATGGCTGCAAGGCCTGAGCGGTCGAAATAGTAGGGCTCTGCCACCACCGCGACGTGAATTTGCCACTGCGCCAGACTCTGCATAACTGTGGCGCAGTGGTTCAAGTTCGCCTGCAGGATCCGGGTGGCCATTATTGGTCCTGAGGCGGAACGACATCCATGGCCACCGCGAATTGGCTATTGGCGGTGGCAGGCCTAGGGGGAGCACCGGGCCCCTTCCCCTTTCCTTTTCCCATCCCCTTTCCTTTGGCCCCTTGGCTGGTCTTGCCGCAGCTGCCCAGACTGTGTGAGGCAAGCTGGCCGCTCGCCTAGCAGAGCGGGCAGCTCACCTCAGCCTCGCAGTTTCGGGCAATGTGCCCTGGTCGACCGCAGCGGTAGCAGAGGCCACTGCGGTCGTTCTGCGAGGTGCAGTCTGCCCGGAGGTGCCCCGTCTCCAGACACCGGAAGCAGCGCCTCGTACGCCGCGGGAGGAGCCTAGCCCGGACAATGCTCCATCCGAGCTTGAGTTTTCCGGCGTGTGCGATCTTCCGCGCAGCATCTGTCGGGCAGCGTACCCACACTGCGCCGAGGCCCCTCTCGTTGACGATGCGCCCCACCTGGACGTCCGCCACGCTGCAACCACCGCTTGCCGCAACTGCGGCTGCGGTTTCAGCAGGGGTGACGGAATCGTCCAGATCTATGAGGCGCATCTCTGCGCTGCTCATGGGTCTGGAGACCCTCACCGTATCTTCGGTCAACACTTCCCTTAGTTTCTGGGCTAAGGCGTCTGCCTTGGCCCTGGCTTCTTCCGGAGGCCCGGAGATCTCCAGCAGGCGGGCACCGGTTGCAGCCGCACGGAAGCGGATGCTGTCGATGCCCAGACCTGCCAGGTCGAGCCTCCCTTTTGCAGCGGAGATCACCTGAGCATAGGTGAGACCTCCCTGCACAGCCTCTGGGCCAAAGCTGACCACCACCGCTGCAGTGCGGGGAGTGCGCAGCTTCTTGGCTGCTGCCTTGGACTTTTCCAAGGCCGTCTGCTTCGGCCCTGGAGTAGGGGCAAGCCGGGACTGCAGCCCGCTCCTTGTCCCTGTTCCTCTTCCTCTTCTTTTTCTTCTTTTTGCCCTTTTCAGGGTGCAGCCATCATCATTGGCCGGACCAGTGGGAGGAGGGACGTGGGGGGTAGAAGAAGTGCCCGCCTCTGGTTGCCAGGCGGGCGCTCGGGTCTTCGGGGCTGGAGCCGCTCTGGGCGCCGGGGCTGCTCGTGTGGCCGGTGGGGCCGCACGAGGGGCCGCGGCCGCTTTGGCCTTCGGGATAGCTCGAGGGGCCGGGGCCGCTCGAGGCACTGGTGCCGAAGGGGCTCTGTCCTACGCCAAGGACGGCCGAGGTCGCTGGGCCGGGAGGAGGCGCTCGTCCAGGGCCTCCAGTCGCGCGTTCAACATGGTCCCAAACTGGACCATCATGTCGCTTTTGACCTCCTCCAAGTTGAGGGCGGAGGGGGCTCCAGACCGAGCAATCGTCCGGAGCTCCTCCATCTCCCTTCGGAGGAGGGCCATTTCTCCATGGAGGCTCCTCGCCTCCTCCCGGGCTGCCTTCGCCTCTCCCTTGAGGCGAGCGTTCTCTGCCGCGAGAAGCCTGCTCTCCTCAGAGGAGGTTCTGTTCCTCAGCTCCTCGGTATTCCGAGAGATGGGAGCCGAGGCGGCTACCCCCCCCCCTCCTCTCCATCCCGCCCGCCGCGATGCCCAGCGCGCTATTCAGACTGCATCGCAAACAACGGCCACGGCGCTATGGCGGTTTTGTTTACTGTTTGAATTTTTTAATTCGTAATATCTTTTGAATGGAAAGTCCAATTAAAATAATTTAAAACACTATTTTATAGGTAGTTAAATGATCTTGACCATAAAATAATTTATTTGTATAAGGATTAATATAAACACATAAATAGCATGGTTTGAATTTGGTTAGCATTTTCATTAATGTTTAAAATGAAAAAAGTTGTTGTAGTGACATAACTACAATAGTTGGACATATGCTACCGCGGAGTTTTTTGTAGACATTATGATGTTCTTCAATATTGTTGTACATTATTTTGTTCTATCGCTAATAGTTTCGGCAGCGCATTCGACGAAAGACATTTTAAGACTCATTTTTCTACACCTTCGGTTACATTGTTCAAATTTTACCAAGGATCCCTAATTTTTTTCAAAATGAAATGTAGCCTATGTCAAATTGGAAGAATGTAGCATTCTATTGGTGAAAGAATTTCTTAAATCGGCCCAGTACTCTTTGAGCCTATTCATTACAAACATACAAACATACAAAAATAGGTACAAATCTTTCCTCTTTATAATATTAGTGTAGATAAATAAATAAATAAATAAATAGCCCTAAATTGACATACACAGAGTAAAAACATATTGAACAAGATCGGTAAAAGTCATGGCGGCCATCTTGGGTTAAATGGGCTAGTTCAACAGACGCGGTAAAGGTCATGGCGGCCATCTTGGGTTAAATGGGCTAGTTCAACAGACCAGGGGATAATAACTTAAATATTCTAAGTATTACTTTTTATGAATAACAGGGAGTCTATAGTAAAGTACGTAAGATCGAATTTCATAGGCATAGGATTCAGTATAACGTTAGTCATGTGGTAAAAAGTAAAATGCAATGCTACTACCACTGCATCTTCTTTTTCTTTTTGGTAACAGAGGGGGAAGTGCCTATCGCACTTTAGGGTTAGTGTGGCTCGCTCGCACCCACTAAAATCCGCCGTTGGAAGTCTTGGCATTTTTGGCAAGGACCCCGGGAACCAGAGATTATCAGCGTCCGAAGTCCTTTCCACGCTCAGCTGCTATCAGCTTCGTGCTCTGGGAGGGCATGTTGTTCTCTGCCCGGCTTACCTTTGTAGTTGCGGCGACACAGTGCCACAAGCTGTGCCGCCGCCCATCTTGGGGCCGTTTGAGTTTAAGTGTGTCGGGCCCTTCACACCCACGGCCTCAAAGACCCCTTTTAGTCGCCTCTTACGACAGGCAGGGCATACCGTAGACCTATTCTTACGCCCGGACCTACCTCCCTTCCCCCTTCTACCAACCCATCTCTTTCCATAAGTATCGTAAAAGGCCACTATGTAAATTTCCGAAGAAAGGGAGGGTCCAAGCTAGCACCAAGCGTCCTTCGTTAAAAAAATTAAACAGACCTGGGATTGCCAACCCGCGTGCTAAGATTATGGCAAAACTCTCACATTGTTCATCATTGTGGTTGTCTGTGGGAGAGGCCCAGCAGTGGACGTTTCCTTTGGTTATAAGAAGAATTATAACGTAGGTAAGAACTGAGGTACTTACTTGTATTATATTCTCAATTATCTAGATATTTGCCTAGACGTGCTTTTCCACTGAACACAACATGGACTGTGAGATGAGATTAATTCGCCAAGCTGTTAAAAATATAATTATGTTATAAAAAACGACATATTCTAATCGATGCGCATTTGGCAAATTTATATATAAAATTACAATTTGGTAATTTCCTACGCAGCACAGTGCAAAAAATCCAAGGCTATGAAAGTATCTAAAATAAAAATACTTGTTATACTTGTATGTTACACTTTTTTGCTTTGAATAATCGACCATACTGGTGATCAGCGAGCTGGCTCATACCTTGGCCTGAGCCAGCGCATTAGCCTGGCCATTCAGCGGGGCAATGCAGCCAGCCTGCTGGGCACCGTGCCTCCGCGTGGTGGCGCTTTGGAAGCAGTTTTCTATTTGTAATTATGTGTTTTTTTTTAATGCTTTATTAATTTAAATTTGTATTTATTAAGGTAATATGTATGGTACTAATAATAATTTAAATTACTTGAATAACATATTATTGTAACTGTCGTATATGTATAACTAGTAATTAGGGAGGTGGCGAGCAAAATTTCTAAATAATAAGCACGCTTGGCAGACGCTATTAATAGCGATAATAATACCCTAACAAACATTAAGGACCGCGTCTGCCAATATGGTAGCCCTGCGTTTACATTTGACAAGGTTTCAAAAATGTAAAAAAAAAAACTCTACTAAATCATTTGCACGTGTCTGCCTCTGGGGCTGATGATAACAACCATCCTGTCAACACGTAAAATCGAAGAGGCAGACATCTAGGGCGCTGACTTTTGTAGATATTAATTTTTGATTTTTTTTTTATGATTTAAAAAAAATAAATTATTTGCACGCTTGGCAGACGCTATTAATAGCGATAATAATACCCTAACAAACATTAAAGACCGCGTCTGCCAATATGGTAGCCCTGCGCTTACATTTGACAAGGTTTCAAAAATGTAAAAAAAAAAACTCTACTAAATCATTTGCACGTGTCTGCCTCTGGGGCTGATGATAACAACCATCCTGTCAACACGTAAAATCGAAGAGGCAGACATCTAGGGCGCTGACTTTTGTAGATATTAATTTTTGATTTTTTTTTTTATGATTTAAAAAAAATAAATTATTTGCACGCTTGGCAGACGCTATTAATAGCGATAATAATACCCTAACAAACATCAAGGACCGCGTCTGCCACCATGGTAGCCCTGCGTTTTCAATTGACAAGGTTTCAAAAAAGTAAAAAAAAAAAACTCTACTAAATCATTTGCACGTGTCTGCCTCTGGGACTGATGATAACAGCCATCCTGTTAACACGTCAAATCGAAGAGGCAGACATCTAGGGCTCTGACTTTTGTAGTTATTAATTTTTAAATTTATTTTTATTATTTAAAAAAAAAATATATATTTGCACGCTTGGCAGACATGTATAGTTTGAATAAAAATAGTCTGCCAACATGGTGGCCCTGCGTTTTCAATTGACAACGTTTCAAAAATGTAAAAATATGAAAAACTATACTAAATCATTTGCACATTGTCTGCCTCTGGGGCTAATGATTATATAGTCATCGTGTAAACGTATGACGGAATTAAAACTATAAGGAATCCTATTTATCAGATAAAATACACGCATTGCTTTGATTCCGTGAATTTCAAACAGTCGTACAACTAAAAATCAGCGAGCAAAGTGTCTTCCAAATGGTTTTTTTTATCCAGGGAGTCCAAATGAATCGAATGATCACAATTAGAATCGAGAGCAAATGATTTAGTAGAGTGTTTTTTTTACATTTTTGCACCTCCGTCCCATGAAAACGCAGAGCTCTAAGTGTCTGCCTCTTCGATTTTCGTGGTTTTTAAGATGATTGTAATCATGAACCCCAAAGGCAGACACGTGCTAATGATTTAGCATAGTTTTTTTTTTTTACATTTTTACAACTCCGTCCCATGAAAACGCAGAGCCCTAATTGTCTGCCTTTTTGATTTTATTTAGTTTCAAGATGATTGTAACCATGAACCCCAAAGGCAGACACGTGCAAATGATTTAGCATAGTTTTTTTTTTTGACAAGTTCAATCCGCTGTAACGCGAAAACGCAGCGACATAGGACAAAATTTTACTGAACCAAATCAATTCGTACTGACCTAAACTTCAACCCACCGCGATGTGGATTCCGTGCAAGTACTTTACCGAAATGCTACGCACCTCCTTATCTATAGAGGCTGCCCCGCGGTATTTCCCGCGCAGATTTCTTATAAACACAAAAAACCCGTTTTTCCCGTTCCCGTGGGACTAAGGACTAAGGAACCTACATGCAAAATTTCAGCCCACTACGCCCAGTAGTTTCGGCTCTGCGTTGTCTGTCAGTCAGTCAGTCAGTAACGGAAGAGTTTTATATATATTGATTATGCAAATGAATAAGATTATTATGAAAACGTTCCTGTATCTAAGCTAAGCTAGGGTACCTGAAACTCAAACAAAAACATACAACCATTTTACTTTATTTTTTACTTTTACTTTTTACAAGTTTCAAAAAACCATGCAAAAGCGCCTGTTATAAATTTTATTTCAAACTGTAACAAAACGCCCCCGAGTTACAACCAAACTACTACTTCCGGATTGTTCAAGAGTGAACACTTGTTCACTGGAAATAGAGAGTTATTCTTCATCTTATCCTGTTATCCCTAGCGGGGACATAGGGCTTCAAGAATTTTCCTCCAATTTTGGCGGTCTTGAGCAACAGCGGGTAACTCCTCCCAGTTAAGTCCCACACTATTTGCTTCTTGCAGCGTGGCTGGCGCCAGGTTGCCTTCGGGCGTCGCCTTTTGCGTCTTCCAGAGGGCTATGCTCTTCTTAGCGAGTGTCCTATCCAACGCCATAGAACTTAACGGAAATAGAGATGCTTCCTATTTAAAAGGTTCATATTTGCAAAGTATTGAATTGAAGTTTTTATTTTTTATTTTAATAAATGCTTATTAAAATTAATAGGCATATACCTTGATTAACAGTAATCTAGCATAAAGATTTACGTAAATATATCGATCATGGAAATGCCAATTGTCGTAAGGGACAAAGCACGAATTTTCAGGAGAGCCAAAAAACAATTTTTTTTTTTACAAATCCTTTTGTAACTTTTGATTGCCTTGATTTACAGCGATCAATTAAAAGAAGACCAGTGCTAATTTTTGAAGATCTTTTCATTTATTTTAGTTTGAATACGCTACAACTAATGGTTTAGAAGATTTTGTCCCTTACGCCCTACCAATTTTAGCAACATTGTCCCTTACGCAGAGCTTTTTTTCAACTTTTTCCCTTACGACCTATACATTATTTTTAACTTTATAAAATAATTGGTTGTAAGTCCCATTTGTGTTTTTCCAATGTAGTCGTATGTCTATTATAATATTAAATTTTAAAATTACTATGTAAAATTTGAGGGGCGTAAAGGTATTAAAATAACAACAAGTGTGTTGTTATTAGTACTGATGAAACTAAAAAATATATATATTATTGAGCCTATAGTGTTAAATGTTATTGTTTGGTTACCCTTTAACATTACAAACATTAAAGATTTAATATTTATTATTAAAATAAAAAAATAAAAATTTAGTAAATAATTTTTATAAAATAACAAATACCTAGGAATTCCAATAGCGCCCTCGTAAGATTTAAACGAAAATAAGTTATTAATCTTCAATTTCTACAATAAAAATTAACATTTTAAAGAAGATAGTTAAGTAGTAATTCGTTTATAGAACAATTTTAAAGTTATTTTCCTTTTAACACGGTTAAGGAATGAATACTTCAGTTAGACCAATTAAAAAAATCACAAGACTTACATTAAAAAGCTTTTTTGTTATGGTTGGTATGTAACGTAATGTATGACTAGATTACCAGCACCCGATCTCCCATGTATATGGCTAAGGCGACTAAATGAAAAAAACCGAAGCATGGGCAGTAGCGTCCATCGATGATCCTACAACACCTTAGTACAACAGTCAAACTGCGATCTCCAACCTGCCTGCCAAGTGTGACAATTATGACAAACTAACTAGTATAATCATCGCTAAAATTTACGTTTTGGCCTAGTTTGCACTTTGGTAGCGGTCAGGAAAATGTGGGACAGAGAGTACTAACTAAAGTTGATCCCGGGCCAACGAAGCTAAAGCAGGAATTGAGTTTGTTACGGTAAAACATTATTTTTGAGGAGGGAGAACCACAATCCCAGGAAGGTTTCGGGTGCATAGTGAACAATTCCCTTCACAGCATTGTAAATACCAATATTATCACGGCAAGGGTAGCGTGTCTTGTACGTCGATGAATCTAGCAGTATTTGTTAAAAATTATACAAGTATGCGCTCCCACATCGATCAACGACAAAGTGGAGATTATGTATCCCATGCTATGCATAGCTCAAAAACTTACGTCACAGTTGACATAGGGGGATTTAAATGCGAAACGGTTCAATTCTGATATTAGCGACGGGATAACGCCAGAAACGTGGAACAGAAGTTTGTTAGTACTGTTCTTCAGGCCATAAAACCAGCTGAAGAACATCTAAGCTACCTTAATAAATTGCTCTTGAGAGTCATCAAGAATCGTTTCGCGCGCAGGTTTGACGTCTTCGCCCTTTGAATTAGCTGTTTCTCGTAAAGGTGAAGTACCATGGACCACATACATGCTTTAAGGCAGGTAATATAGAAGACGGAAAAGTATAATCTGCCTCTTTGTCTAGCATTTGTGGACTATGGGAAAGCCTTTGAAGCTGGGTAGTACTGCAATCTCTTCAGCGGTGCCTATTGGTATATCGAAGTGTTTGGAAATAAAACGCCACTATGTCAGCTCGGCTACAGGATCAGAGCTCGAAGGCTCCTGAGGACTGGTTTCAGAAAGGGTTATGTTATATCCCTAAAACTGTTCACCGCAGCCGCTTTGCACTCGAGTATGTCTTTAAGACTCGGGACATAAATGAACTAGGCATCAACAAAAATAGTGAGTTCGTCAGTTGTTATGTTATCTTAAAACCCGCCGTTACGTTAAGATTAAGGAATACAACAAATTCTAAAGCTAAAAAGTAATGCAAATTGACATTTGACGTCGTACCCACTCAGAGATAGTTACATTTTTTAGGCTGATTAAATAGATCAACGAATGGGTACTTTTAAAAAAATATTTTCAAACAAATTCATACAAAATAATACATAAAATCTGAGTTTATAATAAACATTACATTAAGTTACGACCCTTACGACCTTGAGTTTTAGATACTACAACTTTTTTTTTTACGTCGTAAAGGACATATTGACAAAACCGTATAAAAATCATCAATAATATTTTAATTTATTGGCCCTTACGCCAATGTGGAAAAATTAAATGTTCCATAAAGCTTTTTTTTTAATAAATTTCTGAGCTAGGCCAAAAAAAAGTCAGGTCGTAAGGGACATTTTTTGGAAGCTGGAGAGGTTTCAAATATACCATTCGATAGAGCGTGAAAAATTGAGTATAATGGCATCAAAAACGAAATTTCGAAAAATGTCCCTTACGACAATTGGCATTTCCATGATCGATATGTGGCGTAGCGCGAGAAGCGTATCGATTACATACATTTTAAATATGCATACGAACAACTTAGATCGGTGTTTTGTGTCGAGGCTTGATTTTTTTCTAGTCATACAAAATGTATGAAAAAAACCGATACACACACCACATGTTACAATAAGTATCTTGCTACCTTGTGCCGTAACAACACACTCCAATTTTCACTTATCAATATCATCAATCAATGAATACATAGTATAAAATCTATAAAATAAAGTCGCTTCCCGCGTCTGTCCCTATTAGGGTTCATTCCCGGGATTTCTCGGGTCGAGAATTCCCGGGAAATCCTTGGGTTCTGTTCCCGGGAAATTATGCTCGAGAAAAGTCGAGAACTCCAGAAATCATACTTGAGTCTATGTAGTGCAAATAAGTTTGTGAATTACGTAAAAGATGGAAATGTACTTTTTACTTCTATAAGCATAATGATGGTACGCGGTGGAGTCAAGTCTCGTAACCAAAATCGTTCTAGTCGTAATCGTATTACAAGCGACTGTCTTAACCATTGCTGGATTCTTTAGGCGTATAACAGAAATCGACTTTACAAAGTGGCAATTGTTAACGAAATCGATAACAAGACAACTACAACAATTTGATAGATTTCAAAGACGACGCTTGACGGTGTACTGATTGTGTATATTATGTGTGTTATTTTATCAAATTAAATTTATAATCTTAGGAATTTCACAGTTCACAACCTACATCTGAGTATCAAGTCTCTTACAATTAACAATGAAAATTTAATGTCAGTGACAGCATTCGAAAATCATTGCGGCTTTTTAAAGACGACAACAGTACATGCCTCCCGAAAAGCAGCAATAGTTTTCGAATGCTGTCATTGTCATCGAATTTTCATTGTTTATTTAGCTAAGCGACTCAGGCAGGTATTTTTTATTAGTTAACGGTTTAATAGGTATATATTGAGTGGAGAGAAGTTAATTTTTTTTAAGTTTTATAACTTATATTTGGCAAAAACTACTCAATTTATTGGTTTAAAATAAGTTCTTTTTTTATGATTCACATTGTTAATTTTGTGTCAACTTTTTTCATTATTTGAATCGAAAAGATATGCAAAAACATAGGTAAATGTAAATTTCTCGACAACCCGAGAAGACCCGAGAAATTGGCCTCGAGAATTCTCGAGACCCGAGAAACTGAAAAGCTCGAGAAATCATGAACCCTAGTCCCTATGTATACTTAAATCTTTAAAATTAGGCAACGGATTTTGATGCGTTTTTTTTTAATAGACAGAGAGTTTCAATATGAAGGTTTATGAGTATAATACTTGCACAAGATAGTTATTGGTTAGGCGGTACGAAGTTCGCAGGGTCGACTAGTAAAAAAACTCAAATCTAAAATTCCTTGGTAACTTTTTATTATTATTCTATAACTATAACCCCTAATCAATATCAAGTTTCTTGAAGGACCCCTCGACGCCGCCGAAGATGTCGCTGATGGTCTTGGGCCGGCCCGGCCGCCGCGCCTCCGTCACGCGCTTCTTGTTCTCCTCAACTATATACTCCTCGCATGATTTCACCATTTTGTTTACTTCCGCTGAAAAAAGAGAAAGTTTTTTTAGTTACTTACTACCCAATTTTATTAGAAGCTTTTATTTAACTTTCGTATGTATGTATGATGTTCGGGTGAAATGTTGAAACTAAATTTTGAAGCAGACTGAAATGGGTTTTAGGTTCAAAATAAAAAAAACCGTTATGAAACTAAAGTGGCCACTTTAGGTAACAAACAACGTTTCGCACCTGAAGGGAGCCTAGCAATACATATTAGGCTATGTGACGTCATAAAAAAACCAACATGGCAGAAAAATCAAGATGGCGGACGAGTTATTTTTAGTCTACTACTACAATATGGGTATCAAATGAAAGGGCTTGCTGAGAATAACTCGAAAAATAACTTGGTGGTTCAGGAACGTATCCCATGCGGCTCCAGACAAGCGAATTGGAACAATCCTCTTTAATGCTCTAAAGAAGAAGAAGAATTCTTACCAGCACACTCTTTAAAGCTCAAAAACTCTCCACCACACTCTTTAGGCAAGGCCGTTTTAGGGAGGTACTTCTCAAAAGTGGTAGACCCTATCTGGTGGATGAAGAGAACATCCATCAGAGCTTTCTTGAGGAACGGCTTCAGCATCATCATCAGCTTGTCCATGAAAGATGGCGCGTTCAGGAAGTGTAAGCTTTTCAGCTTTACTAGGAAGGCTTCCTGAAAAAAAAAGGTTGTAGGTAAATTACCACGAAGTCGCATTTTAAGAAAACCATGGATAAAGATAGGGTGGTGGTAATCCTTGCCACCGCCCTTCGCGTGTTCCCTTAGTCGCCTGAAGGGTCTGTCTACTAAAATTTTTACCTGAAGGTAGTATAAGAACTGCTGCAGACTTTGCAGGTCCAGGCGTGAAAGGTGACCTAAGGCGACCTGGTCCATGTCAATGGCGATGACGAACCCTGGCCACGTGCCCTCCAGGTACTGCCAGCAGTCCAGTATTGTGAACACTGCCCTGGAAATTGGTTTTTTAGGACCTTTAAAAAATGATTTTGCAAAACAATAGAAATAACGGGGACAAAACGTCGATATTCATCATAAAAATGTTTCCAAGCCAGGAATCGAACCATGTGCTCCCGCGTCATAGTCGAAATCGCTGCCAACTGGAACACGGAGACACTCTACCTACCGTTATCCATTGACAAAAATTGATTTTCCATATTTGCCTTATTTTACAAAAAATAATTATTTTTCTCGGGTGGCGCTACTTTAGCTGTTCTATGCCTCTTTGTTACCCCTTTCTTCTCTACGCTGTAAAATCATTGCGAAAGGGAGTAGAATCATTTGACAGAGGAGGGCTCGTTTGGGGGCGTCTCCAGGCGACCATTGTCGTAAGGCAAGGCAAACATTGTTTGCCAGAGCTAATTAGTGGGCACCCTGAACTACCTCGCCTCTATCAGTATAGGATACTTTACGAAATAAGGTATCAATATTAATTAGATTAGTCTAATTGACTTTCAATAAGCGATATCTTGTATCCTGTATTGAATAAATCATTTTTTACTTTTACTTTTTTTACTTAACCTCTTTATGAAGAATTTGGCAAATTAAATAATTAATAAAGGTATTGAGCACCTGCACGAGCATTTTTGTAAGATAATCACAATCATACCTTATAGCATCCATAAAGACTAAATGCTTGGGGTTGGTGTCTAGAAGATGTACGTATATCACTGCATAGCCCTCCGGCGTCCTCTGCTTCAGCGGCGCCAAAAGTCTGAAATATGAAACAAACACTCGCTCATGAAATTGAAAATTAAAAATGATTTATTCAATACAGGATACAATGTCCATGGCGACCGACGGAGGGAATTACCTGGAAGGACAAAGTTACCAATGAGAAAGTGCTGACAAGAATGAAGGAGGAATGGAATGTGTTAAAGACAATTGAGACGAGACGCGGCAAGATGAATGGGCATCTGATACGACACGACACCTTCATCACCAACATTATTGGAGGCAAGATTGAGGGGAAAAGAGAGAGGGGACGACCAAGACGGAGTTACTTTGATCAAATAAAGGAAAAGATAGGGGTCGTGTCGTATCCAGAGATCAAGCAGCTGGCGGGGAAACGGGAGGTGTGGAAGACGCTCCACCGACAAGAGCCTAGCTGTTAAATTTGAAGAAGAAGAAGGATACAAGGTATGACTTATTGTGTGACCAAGTGTTACGCTGAACTAGTCCGTAAAAGTACAAGAAGCGATAGCTTACACGGTATCCAAGCCACTTTGGAGTTTCTTGTCCAAGCCCCGGTCCTTGAAGAAGTTGGTGAAGAGAGTCTTCAGCGTCAGATTGAGGTCCAGCACCTGCTTGGCTACCTCCGTACTGCGCTCGCAGCTGTGCAGCGTCAGGATTAGGTCCAGGTCTGAAGTTAGAATTAAAGAAGAAATTAGTCTTAACGGCTCTACCACAAAAGGAGCTAAACCTGGTTTAAATCACGATATTGTCATACAAATTGAGGTTTTAGACTGGTCTAACTTGTTTGTAGTATGGGGGATGTCGCATTAGAGTTTTCTGTAATGGCAATATTATAATGTGTGAATAAATAAATCGCTTCCCGCGTCTGTCAGTCGCTATGCTTAAATCTTTAAACCTATGCAACGGATTTTGATGCGGTTTTTTTTAATGGATAGAGCGATTCAAAAGGAAGGTTTATGTGTATTATACATATAAACAAAATAGTAATAGGTTAGGCGGCACGAAGTGCGCCGGGTCGATTAGTCTCATCTCACTGATATAAAAAATGCGAAATTTTGTTAGTGTGTATGTTTGTTACTTCTCCACGCCTATACGGCTGGAGCGATCTGAATGAAATTTTGTATGGAGTTAGCTGGCGACCTAGATTGACACATAAGATACTTTTTACTGCGGTAATAAACCGCGGGTAACACTGCTGGACGCAGCTAGTTTAAAAAAAAACCAGACGAATTCGAGAGCAACGCAACACAATGACATGTTATGAGGACAATATAGCAACGCAAAATTATACGAAAACTTAAAAAAGAAAACTTACAAACCTAGTTTTTTATGGAGTTAGTAACATACTAAAACTTCATGGCGATTGGAAAATAATTAATAGTGGAAAAACGTTTCCCTTTTTGTATGGACGCGTTCGGAGTATACGGTCCTCTTAAGAACTTGTCAAATTATAATAATTTCAAAACACTGACAGGGTCATAATTGTTATAGGTAAGGTAGTGAAGTGACTCTAGGAAATAAATCGAATATCCTCATCCGTAATCCAGTTATCCATCACGCCGCCAAAGCGTGCGATCTTCAGACACAAAACTAGTTTTAGTTTGCTTCAAAAGTGATTTGTTAGTTACTTTATTGATTTGCATATCGGTTGTTAATGGCTACAAAAAACTTAAACTCGACAAACTAATTAAAAGTAAATAATCCGGTATTTGAAAATATTTAAGGTTCCGTCTAATAACGTCGCGGGAACAAAGTAACGGAAATAATAATAATAACACATCACACTCTGAGCCCCTAGGTAGGAAGAACCTGTGTCTAGGGTACCCGAAACACACACAGAGACGAACATCACAACCAGACCAGAAACAAACATCAAAATTAATCATATCAATATTCGCCCCGCCCGGGAATCGAACCCGGGTGCACACTCTTACTCAGTCCACATCACTGCCAACTGAGCCACGGAGCAGTCAAAATAATAATAATAACACATCACACTCTGAGCTCCTAAATAGGAAGAACCTGTGTCTAGGGTGCCCGAAACATTACAGAGACGAACAAATTAGAAACAAACGAAATTTTGAGAAAAATGCTTACATTATCATTATCGCCCTTGTGTTTGCTTAGAGTTTAGTAGGTAAAATCAACGGCCAAGAAGATTTAAAGATTCCGGAAGAAATTTATTGTGTAAAATTGGCTAGCTTTAGCATAGTTTTCAGTATTTGTTGTTATTCTACTTTATGTGAAGTTGCGTTTATTTTGTGCCTGTTAACCGGTCGGTTTCTCAGTAGAGGCTCTACAAAAGCGGTTAAAAAAAACAAAGTTTTTTGCATTTATCTCTCTCTGAGCCGTTTCGTAGACAGAAAGGCCTTTGACAGAAGAACGGACGGAAAGACGGTCATATTGATAAGGTCCCAGGGCGAGTACCCGGAACCTTAAGAATTAATAATTTTATAGTACCCATGTAACTATAAACGCAAAAGACGCAAAATAGGCAGACCCCACAATGTGATCAAACGTCCACGGTAAGGTTCTCTATTCCACTAGAAAAAAGCGCTAGCTCTTGAGAGGCGCATATTATAGCACAGCTAAAGTAGCGCCTACCCGGGAAAAATAATAATACATACATACATACATAATATCACGCTTTTTATTCCCCGGAGGGTTAGGCAGAGGCACCAGCTTGAGAGCCGGACCCACGTTTAGCCGAGTTTATGCTTTATTACCAACGTGACAAGGGGCCAGCTTGTCGCCGCGGTTATAACGACCACTACTGCGGCCGGGACCAACGGCTTAACGTGCCTTCCGAAGCACGGAATCATCTTACTTTTCGGACAATCAGGTGATTCAAGCCTGCAATGTCCTATCCAACCGAAAACAACCACAACGTGATTTTTGTGAGAAATTAATATGTGGTGTTTTCTGCGGGGATCGAACCCACAACCTTCCGTGCCGTGGCGCAACGCGCTACGCTACTGAGCTACGGAGGCGGCTAAAATTAAAAAAAATAATATCTTCTAAATTAAGGCAAATATGAAAATGCGAAACAGTATTCCACTAGATAATGTAGCCTATTATTTTTAGGGTACTGTTGTATAGCTTTTAGGTTAAAGACCAAAGAAATCTACAAAGTGTTGCTAAAAACGGGCACTTTTGTCAACAATCAGTAGCTTTCTTTAGTCTTTAACCTAAAATCGAAACAACAAGGCCCTAAAAATACTTAGCTGCATTATCTAGAGGAATACTGTTTCATATTTTTGATATTTAACTTAGTTTAGAATATACTAGAGGCTGCCCCGCGGTTTCACTCGCGTAGATTTCTCATAAACACAAAAATCAATTTTATTCCCGTTCTCATGGGAATTTCGGGAAATCTTAAATCATTCTTAGTGCTCACCTACACTCCTTAAGGAACCTACATCCAAAATTTCAGCCCGCTACGCCCAGTAGTTTCGGCTCTGCGTTGTTTGTCAGTCAGTCAGTAACGGAAGAGTTTTATATAAATTGATTAATTTTTTTCTCGGGTGGCGCTACTTCAGCTGTGCTATGGCTCTTAAGAAGCCTATAAAAAACTCAAGTAGACAATTCCAATGATTTGGTTTTTCATAATAAGTAGTTACTAACAATTTGCTATTTAACAATACAAACAATGAGGTGTAAACGCCGTTTAGTTACGACGTCACACAACTATCTGACACGTGTTACTGTGTGTAGGCCGTACTTAAGAGCCATAGCACAGCTAAAGTAGCGCCACTCGAGAAAAAAATAAATATCTTCTAAACTAAGGCAAATATCAAAAATGTGAAACAGCATTCCCCTAGATAATTCAGCCTAGTATTTTTAGGGCATTGTTGTATAGCTTTTAGGTTAAAGACCACAGAAAGAAACTGATTGCTGTCAAAAGTGGCCGTTTTTAGCAACAATCAGTTTCTTTCTTTGGTCTTTAAGCTAAAAGCTATACAACAATGCCCTAAAAATACTAGGCTGAATTATCTAGGGGAATACTGTTTCACATTTTTGATATTTGCCTTAGTTTAGAAGATATTTTTTTTTTTCTTAAAATCAATACTTACCCTGTTATTCATAAAAAGTAAAAGAGCATTTTAGCTATCTGACGTATGTCATCTACAATACCGTTTTTTTGTGTACTAACTTATTGGTGTGTGTATAAGTTGACGCAAAAAAAAATTCTTTCTTTCTTTCTATGATACGCACAGTATTTGCCATACAATAAACCAGAAAAGTAGACCTCTAGTAAAGCTACTGAGAACCTACTGTATAATATATTTTTGAATAACACAGTTAATGTCGTAGCCATTTTTAGCAACAGTACACAATATAAGTAGAGCTTAAATTACTAAGCAAGATCATCTAGTGGCATAAAGAACAGCGTTTTTAAATTTTGTTATACTTTTTTTTATATGTATTACTAGATGCGCTGCCCCGCGGTTTTTCCCGCGCAAATTTCTCATAAATTCAAAAACCAGTTTTTTCCCGTTCTCGTGGGAATTTCGGGAAATCCCTTCTTAGTGTTCACCTACACCCCCCAAGGAACCCATGTGCCAATATTCAGCTTTTTACGCCCAGTAGTTTCGGCTCTGCGTTGTCTGTCAGTCAGTCAGTCAGTAACGGAAGAGTTTAATATATACTAGAGGCAGCCCCGCGGTTTCACTCGCGCAGATTTATCATTAACACAAAAATCCGTTTTTCCCGTTCCCGTGGGAACATTGAGAATTCCTTTCTTTCAACACTCCTACATGCACTGAGAAGCCTGTACACCAAATTTCACGTCGATACACTTCATAATGTAGATTTTTCATACAAAAAAAATACAAAAGTCCCGTAATTCCCGTTCCTGAGGGAATTTCGGGAAATCCTTTCTTAGTGCACACCTACACCCCCTAAAGAACCTACATGCCAATTTTCAGATTTATACGCCCATCTACGTTGTCTGTCAGTCAGTCAGTAACGGAAGAGTTTTATATATATTGATTGATTATTGACGGTAGGATTATTGACTGCTCCGTGGCTCAGTTGGCAGTGATGTGGACTGAGTAAGCGTGTGCACCTGGTTTCGATTCCCGGGCGGGGCGAATATTGATATGATAAATAATATCGATGTTTGTTTCCGGTCTGGGTGTAATGTTCGTCTTTGTGTGTGTTTTGGGTACCCTTGATCCAGGTGTTTCCTAGTTAGGGGCTCTGATCTGAGTGTGATGTGTTATTATTATTATTATTAGGTACTTAGATACTTAGTTATAACTTATAAAGTTTTTTTGCGGTTTTGTCGTGATTGGTTCTATATTAGTTACTTAACAATTCAGGAAAAACTTTGTATTATCTTCAACTGTTTGTAGTGGCAGTGGCTTCATTACTTTGTATAAAAATAGGTTAATTCATATTATTATGGTCCGTGTTTAAATGATATCTTCCGTACATGATAATCATAGTTGAAAGACATCGCTTTATCTTGTTGGTTGCAATTGAAACATCAAATAATAATACCTAGTTCTGATATCTTTGTTTTAAAAACATTGGCAAAGAAACCTTTTTTGTATGAAGAATGAGAAGGCAAACCAAGTATTTTGCTCGAACATGCATCTGAAAAGTAAAATTTTCAGGTCGTATATTGTTTGACGTATCGACTACTGTACATGGCGAACTTCGTACTGCATAACTTAATATACTTACTATAACATACTATGTTGTGCGTATTAACATACTATATCCACACCAGCGGACAAAAAATCGCCTTTGCGTTCGCGGCCTATGAATAAGGCTGAAAATGTGATACCATCCTTTTTTTAAGACAAATGGTTAACTTAAATTTCTATTAGTAACCTATGTTAGTTTAGTTTAGTTTAGTTTACGGGCGAGTTTCCGCAATTTGACAGCTATCGTGCCTATTTTGCGTGAAAAGGGGTAGCGCTACTCTAACCACCCCAGCTCCTCCACGAAGCTCAGCAGCGCTTTCACGTTGCCTACTGCCTCGCGTACGGTGCTTGGGAACCCTAGGTACTTACGTCTGTATACTTCTACCTGTTTGCAGTCTAGTAGAATATGTTTAGTAGTTTCGTCCGCCTCCATGCAAGCCCTACACGTAGGACTGTCAGTGATGCCTAGAGTAAACATATGTTTATTAAGAGTGTTATGCCCGGTCAGCAACCCTACATACTTCCTTAGTTGGGGTTTATTAAGCCTCAAGACGTTGGCTGTAAGCTTGTTGTCGAGCGTTGGTATTATTTCTTTAAAGTGTTTGCACGTCTCGGCGCTTTCCCAGTTGTCCTGGTGCAGAGTCCTGATACGCTTTCTCATCTGGCTGAGCAGCCAACTGAATGGCAGGGGTACTATAGGTTCAGGCCCATGCGGAGGAGTGTCTGAGCCTCTTCGGGCCAGTTCGTCCGCTGCATCGTTTCCTCTTGAGCCGCTGTGTCCTTTTATCCATTGTAAAGTGATTGAATTGTTGTTTCTACATGCGCTAGTCAGCTGTTGATGACACTCATGTATTAGTCCAGAGTTGATCTTGTCGCTCTTTAGTGCTTGGAGTACTGACATACTGTCCGATAGTATCTTTATGTTTATGTCTTTTACATGTCTTCTTTGGATCGCCTTTGCAGCCTCTATAATGCCCAAGCATTCTGCTTGGAATGGAAGACAGTATTATGTTTACCTAGGGGTTTTGAGATGTGTATGTTAAGATCTTCTGAGAATACACCACATCCTGTTCCTGAGTTGGTTTTAGATCCATCTGTAAAAATTCTTAAGTTTGCTTCCCTTAATCCTTCATTTTGGTCCTCTGATAATATAATATTATAAGGTTTGTTGAAGGCCAAGGTCATCGGTATCTTATCTGTCATTGCCTCAAACAGTGGTTCCCCCGCTGTTAGCGAGTCATATATTTTTGTGTGGGATGTTGTGTATTTACTCCAAAGGTTTAGCTTCTTTAAGCGCAGCGCCGTGGCTCCTGCTTCTTGTTGTATTTGTAGATGCAGTGGCGTTAGTCCAAGCAATATCTCCAGGGCAGCTGTTGGAGTTGTCTTCATGCACCCTGTTATTGCCATGCACGCTAGTCTCTGCATTTTCTGTAGTTTACTGATTGCACAGGCAAGTTTTGTTCTGGTCCACCATACAACAGCCCCGTAGCTGATCATAGGGAGGATCACCATTTTGTAAAGCCAGAGAATGATATGCGGGGCCAGTCCCCATCTCTTCCCAATCATTCTTCGACATTGCCAGAAAGCCACCGTAGCTTTGTTTATCTTGTTTTCCAAGTGGCTATTCCAGATTAGTTTGCTGTCAAGTATCACACCTAGATATTTGACTTCCGTTGACAGTTTTAGTTGAGTTCCAAATAGTGCTGGTGGTTTGTGCCTGCCTGGAATTCGTTTCTTTGTAAATAGAACAAGTTCAGTTTTCTTCGGATTCACTGAAAGTTCATTGTCTATGCACCAGTCCTGTACTATGTTTAGGGCGCTTTGTGTCACTTCACATAGGGTGCTAGTTACAAGTCCGCTGACTAGTATAACTAGGTCATCGGCATACCCTATTGTTTTGTATTTCTTTTGGTTTAGTTTTGTTATCAGGTCGTTGACCACCAAGTTCCAGAGAAGAGGGGAGAGTACTCCACCTTGAGGGCATCCTTTTATTACAACGGCTTGGTGGTTTGCGCTCTCCGACAATTTTATGACTCTTTGTCTGAGCATGTTCATTATCCATTCTATAATGAGTGGTTCGGTTTAGTTAGTAACCTATGTAAAAATTATAGTGTTTCTAAAACACAAAAATTGTAGCGCCCACCAGGGTCCACAATGTAGCCTAGCAAAATGTTTAAAGTAGCTAAGATTCGTCTAAGACTTGTGTAAAACTTTTATATGGTGATTTATGGTAACAATAAAGTATTGAGTATTGAGTAAAACCGCGCGAAAACAAAACGCACAGCGGATTTGTTCCGCGCGGATAAAAATCCGCCTGTGCGTTCGGAGACTAGTGAGCGTAAGCCCCATCACATTCTTACGTCGATTCCCTAAACGACGGGAAGTACGTTAGGCACATTTTTGCCAGTTAAAAAAAAAAAAGTAGTCCTCACCAGTGATGTGTTCGCTGGGGAGATGCGGCTGGGTTCGCAGCCAGTCCCGGAACTTCTTGATGTCCTCTGGGCTGATGCCGGTCTGCTTGCTGTACTCCTTCTCCAGGGGAAACGCTGACATCTTGAATTATGTAAATCTGATGATAAAAGTTGACAGTCTAGTTAAGAGCCAGTTCAGAGCAAATATCAAAAATGTGGCACAGTATGACACTAGATAATGAAGCCTAGTATTTGTAGGGCACTGTTGTATCTTTTAAGTTAAAGACCAAAGAAAGCTACAAAGTGTTGTACAAGATTGTTGTTAAAAGTGGCCACTTTTAACAACATTCTGTGTATAATTTTGTTCTTTTAAGTTAGGACTACTTTACCGTGCTCAAAAAATACTAAGCAAGATTATCTAGTGTTATACTGTGCCACATTTTTGATATTTGCCTTAGTTTAGAAGATATAATTTTTTTCGAGAATGGCGCTAGCATCGCGGTAAAATGGGTCTTAAACTAACGTAACTACAGTCGTTACAAAATAAGATGCACATTGTCAGAGGGCCTAAAATGCTACTTTTTGACCTGTAAAATGTAACTGTAACTGTATTAATCCAAAAAAAAAAGTTAATGGCCTAGACACCCTAGGTTATCAATATTTTTTTTTTTGTTTCATTCAGTTATATTTTACAGGTCAAGAAATTACATTTTAGCATCCTAGTTTAACTTATTTCCAACTTATTTTGTAACTACGTTCTACGTTCTACGATAACTACGTTTAAAGTAAAAAAGTAAAAGTAAAAAATGATTTATTCAATACAGGATACAAGATATCGCTTATTGAAAGTCAATTAGACTAATCTAATTAATATTGATACCTTATTTCGTAAAGTATCCTATACTGATAGAGGCGAGGTAGTTCAGGGTGCCCACTAATTGGCTCAGGCAAACAATGTTTGCCTTGCCTTACGACAATGGTCGCCTGGAGACGCCCCCAAACGAGCCCTCCTCTGTCAAATGATTCTACTTCGATGATTCTACGTTCTGTTTTGTGTTCGTCTAATCCACTTTAATACTAGAATAGACTTGGATCTATAGACTATGTTCTTTTGACTGCCCAGAATGGGCGAATAAAAAAACAAACAACAACAACAACAAACCACCTGTCAACATATGTAAACAACGGAAAAATATTGCACCTTGGGTTACATTATTTGAGTTTAAGTAAGGATCCCTAATTTTTTTGAAAATCTAATATATTAGCCTCTAATATGTCACTCGGGGATAGTGTAGCTTCCGACCAGTGAAAGAATTTTTCAAATCGGTTCAGTATTTCCGGAGCCTATTCGTTACAAACAAACAAATTTTTCCTCTTTATAATAGTAAGAAAACAAAAGGTTTAGCAGTTTACCTCTAATAAAAAAAGTGTACAGGACTAATTATTATGAAGTACCTAAGTGTATGCTCCATCCAACCTTTAATTATTTACAATGACACTGCGTGTCCTCAGACCTTGCTGTAACAAGGTTGTTTTATGGTAGCTCGATTAAGTATCCAGTAATTATAACGTGTGCTGTAGTTAAAGACTATTTTAGCACAAAATAAGAGTTAAACCTGGTAAAAAACAATAGACTACCCAGGTTTAATCGCTAAATTCGCAAAAATTGCGATAAAGCGCCAGTTTAAAGCGATGCTAGCGCCATTCGCGAAAAAAAAAACTTCTAAACTAAGGCAAATATCATAAATGTGGCACAGTCAGTAAGACGCGAGATAATGTAGCCTAGTATTTTTAGGGCACCGTTGTATAGCTTTTAGGTTAAATAACAAATAAAGCTACCTAAAAATTTTGCTAAAAGTGGCCACTTTTGGCAACAATCTGTGGATTATTTTGTTCTTTTTACTTAGGACTACTTTAATGTGCTCAAAAAATACTAAGCAACATTATCTAGTGTCTTACTGTGCCACAATTTTGATATTTGCCTTAGTTTAGAAGTATTTTTTTTCGAGAATGGCGCTAGCATCGCTGTAAACTAGCTCTTTAGACCGTGTTAACCTATTTTTGGGCAAGATTTTTGCGCTCCGCGCATAACTGCTTTAACTTTTAAGGGTATAAGTAAGCTCCTAGTTACTGATCGGTACTAGCACGCGGTAAATATTTGGAGGTTTTCTTTTCAGACATCGGGTGATTTTTTCGTCGATGACTGGTACTGATAAACTTTACGTTAGGTACAGTCACGGACTAGGAGGCCGTAACAGATTTGTCTATGGTTTCGTCAGCCCTAGATTGTATTACCATAGAACAAGAGCTATTTTGCAATACAGAAAAACCGGAAATGTTACGCCGACCGTGTCCGCCACTGTACGTTATGGCGGTAACTCACGATATGGCGCGAAATTCAAATTTTTTAATTATTTTGGCGAAAGTATTCATTTTTAATAAAGTTTAAATGAACTCGCGTACGTAAAAACCTATTTCCCACATTATGATATATCGTTTTTGAAAGACAGAGTTACCGATTGTGTGTATATTCAAGGAACTTGTTTTTTGGCCTTTTTCCACTTAGACACAAAATCTGTAGGTCTGTCTTCCAAAAAAGTTGTATTGCAATGTGGGAGATGGTTTTTTACATACGCGAATTTATTTAAAAATGTATACTTTCGCCAGAATAAATAAAAAACACGAAAAAATTTGAATTTCGCGCCATAGCGAGAGTTACCACCTAAAACGGGTTATTCTGATTTTGCTCCAAAGCCATTGTTCTCTAAAATTTTTAGCTTCCATACATTCATTCCGATTTTGCTCCAAAAAATATTTTGGTACGGTCAGAAGTGGTAGCATAATACTTAATAATGATTTTAGCGTTCTATTTAAAGTTTTTTTTTTCAGTGAACTTAAAGTAATCCTTGAAAAAAGTTTATATTTAATTATTTATTAAAGCGGAAATGTTTAATTTAGTATTTTTTCTGTTGCTATGAAATGGATGTATGGATTGGATATCAATCAACGTAAATCTAATTTAATAATGTTCTTGCCAGAATGTATGACGGACAAACAGCTGAACATCGCCATGTAGCAAATGTTTTAACCAAACACGTTAGGCCACACTACCTGATATAAACAAACGAACAAACATCACACGCATACGTCAGAGCAAAATTTTTGAATGTTTAGACATCAACAAGCATCAACATCAATTTAGGCACACAAACTTAAGTACTTAAATTTTATGAAAAGGAAACAACTTTTTAAATTTATTTATGGTACTGAATTGAACACCTACTACATCAGTTTTTATGTTTCTCAGTACTGTTTTAACTTATGAGGCCTATAACACCGAAACTAGCGCCACCCGCGAAAAAAAATTAACATGTTCTTTACTAAGGCAAATATCAAAAATGTTGAACAGTATGTTGCACTAGCTAATATAGCCTAGTATTTTTAAAGTATTGTTTTATTATTTTATTACAAGAAAGATTACATACAACTTAGAATACAGATTCTACCAAGTATTTTAGGAACACTTTGTATTTTGCTTAAAAAAATCGATGGTTATTTCACATTCACAAAAACGGAACTCTAAAAACGTTAAACTTGAACTTACATAAAAAAATGGATACAGAACCGGTTCTCCGAATTGTTGGAAACGTACATACGAGCACGACTGTTAACACTGACTTCGAGAAAAACTATGACAAAACGTTATGAGACCGGTTACAATATTCTATCATCTACGGATCGTTGCTCGAAAAAAATTATAACACTATGCTTAGAGGAAACCGACGACGTTATTATGATTATATTTTTAATTGAATAATTTTTTCTCGTTTGTTAAAGTTAAAAGTTAATAAGTATACTTACTTATAACTCAAATTAAAAAAAAAACTCCTGACCCAGCCAGACCACTCATCAACTTAACTATAGAACTAGAGCTAATCATCTTCAAAAGATCATGGTTCCATTTCAAATCGATAGGACATATGAAAGGTAGTTAGATCCCCTCATCCACTATTTAAGAGCTGATCATCATCAAACGGCAGATCAGTTCATGATTACCTTACCATAATGCTTGCAACATACCGAATTGAAGAAACACGGTAAGTATCAAATTTCAAATCGATCGGACTTAAGGAAGCTAGCGAGCTGATGATCTTCAAACCTCTGATTAGATCCTCATGAGACATGGCTAAAAACGCTTGGGCTGAAATTATCTATGATACAAAAAAAACTAAACGAAAATCGGTTCATCCGTTTGGGCTCTACGATGCCACAGACAGATACCACATGTTAAAATTATAACACCCCTCTGAAATTTCGTCGGGAGATAAAAAAAAAGACAAATGCACACACACACACATGGTACACATGATTAAATTTGCATGCAATGGGAGGACTTATCGCTAAAAGCGATTTCTTCCAGGCAACCCATCGGTTTGCTGAATGAACACACTCTTACACCGACTTACTTACTCAATTGTAAGTAATAAAAAAAAACAGAAGAAACAAAAGAGAATTCAGTTGTAAGTTGACCTAGGGCGACCTTATCGCTCGTAGCGACGTCTCACTTTTATAGTGTTCTCAAACGTGGCTCAAACCAATGGCTGTCCAGTCCACATGGAATTTGAAACCTTTTGCTTTTATCTCCACATCAAAACTAGTTTAACCCGTTCTTGCAGGCTAAATTTGACGAAATTTCCAAAATTAATACCTAGTCTATCTATACCAATATTATAAAGAAGAAAGATTTGTTTGTTTGTTTGTAACGAATAGGCTCCGGAAATACTGAACCGATTTGAAATATTCTTTCACTGGTAGGAAGCTACACTATCCCCGAGTGACATAGGCTATATTAGATTTTTTTTTAAATTAGGGATCCTTACTTAAACTCAAATAATGTAACCCAAGGTGCAATATTTTTCCGTTGTTTACATATTTTGACAGGATATATTCTGGGCAGTCAAAAGAACATAGTCTATACAGCCAAGTCTTTAGTAGGTACTTATCTTATATTCTATAACGTAACGAAGTAAGCCGGGACAGCTAGTAAAATATAAAATTAGACCTGCTGTCATTTTAAGAATTTTTTAATCGACAACGGCCATGTGACTAACATCACGAGCTTTAATTTAGCACTGATTCTGCGCCAAACGAAACCGTGGTAAATATCAAATCAAATGTAGGGTCTCTGCTGCTGGCTTCTTCAGAGAGCCCATTACTTATGAGCCAGTTTACCGCGATGCTAGGCGCCATTCGCGAAAAAAATTTATATCTTTTAAACTAAGGCAAAATGAAATAGGTATCTAAAATGTGGCACAGTATGACGCGAGATAATGTAGCATAGTATTTTTAGGGCACTGTTGTATAGCTTTTAAAATAAAGACCAAAGAAAGCTACGAAGTGTTGCTAAAAGGCCACTTTTAGAAATAATCTGTGTATAATTTTGTTGTTTTAAGTTAGGACTACTTTACTGTGCTCAAAAAATACTAAGCAAGATTATCTAGTGTCATACTGTGCCACAATTTTGATATTTGCCTTAGTTTAGAAGATTTTTTTTTTCAAGAATGGCGCTAGAATCGCGGTAAACTGGCTTTACAAAGCAAAAGTTTTATATTTTTTGAGCGCAATATGTGAGTTTAGAGTGCTTGCTCAAAAACTTCGTAAGGCGTTTAAAAAGTTATGTCTGCTCCTTGTAGGCACGAACTTTCGATAAGAAAGAAGTCACCTGTATTACTTTGTCAAGTCAGTCAAGGCTAGGATAGGACCGTATACCCACGCCCTGCAGTACCGGGCTGAAGAATAGGACTGGGGTATCCCCTGCATGTCGTAAGAGGCGACTAAGAGGGGACCCCGGGGTCGTTGGGTGCACGAGGCGGGAGCCTCGTGTAGTCATATAACGGCCCCGAGAAGGACGGCGGAACGCGATGTCCCGTTTCCGCCGTCGAGCGTAGGAAGAGCCATCCGCGCTCAGGGGGGACTACCTTCACCTGTCCCCCCGTGAAGAGGCTACACAGCCAATGCTGGGGGGGTCGCGGAGAATTCCACAGGCTTACCCGCGACCCTCCTGCTATCAGCCGAGAAGGACACCGGCGGGGTTTTAGTGGGTGCGAACCCCACATAACCCTGCGGCTCCCCCCCGGGGCTGCAGGGTACTCGTTAGAAGTTTCCCCGCCTAAAAAAAAAAAAGGACCGTATACCCGGAACGCGTCCATCATCCAAAAAGAGATACTAAAAACGTTTTCCTTCGAAACGCAAATTGCATTAAAAAAAATTAACTCTCTCTCTCTGTCGCATGGTTGCGGTTAGGAGGCGACAGCATGATGATATTTTTTCCGTTACTAGCTAACCCGGCATATTGTGTAGGTATCGCCTTACAATTCACACAATTTTTCTATTTTCCTAACAATTATTCTATTCCCTCTTCTACCTAACGCCATCTAATGGTGAACTGCAAGACCGAAATGGGCATTTTTTTTTAAATATAAGGGCCTCCAGCCTCCGCAGCACGACGGACCATTTGTCGAATTTGTCGTATCAATCTTTCACTTTTGTCGATCGTGTCCATACATTTTCCCGCATTGAAATGTCAAATGCGATCAAAAGTGACAGAAAGATTCGACAAATAGTCCGTCGTGCTGCGGGGGCTGTATGGATTATTGGCTGAAATCTATTTTTCTGTTTGGCATTTTTAATTTCTCGTTCTGTACTCTACAAAGTATGAAATGTAACAATAAAAACTATAGTTTAGCCGTTTCCCCGTTGAGGTAGGTAACTATCATTAGATCTATACCAATATTATAAAGAGGAAAGATTTGTTCGTTTATTTGGTTGTAACTAATAGGCTCCGGAAATACTGAACCGATTTGAAAAATTATTTCACTGGTAGGAATCTGCACTATCCCCGAGTGATAATAGATTTTAAAAAAAATTTGGGATCCTTACTTATAATCAAATAATGTACTTAACCCAAGCTGCAAATTTTTTTCAGTTGTTTACATATTTTGACAGGTGGTTTGTAGTTGTTGTTTATTTTTTGATTCTCGCCCATTCTGGGAAGTCAAATGAACATAGTCTATAGAGCCAAGTCTTTGAGTAGTATCTTATATTATGGCGGGTTGCGGCGGGTTCCTTTTTTGTAAAAGCAATAATGGGCTAAACAGCCTGAAAACTTTTACTTTTATTAGCCGTTTAATAGAACAGAAAAGAAATACTCTATAATGCCATCAATAGACAGGTGATAACAATTTATAATTACTACATTGATTGCATTGGGCGGCCTTATCACTGAAAGCGATTTCCTTCCAGGCAACCCATTGTCATGATCAAATAAATTACATAAATGTACGGTGGGTTGGTGTATAGAAAAATAAAAAAAAATATGTTTTAATTTTGACCCTAAATTAAATTACAGAACACATAATACCTAGTACGTAAATAGAGTTTCTAGGTTTTTGGAACTGAACCCTTCGTTAAAATGTGGTTTTCCAAAGGAGGAGCGTAAAAAAAACAAATAAGTTTATTTTATACAAATATATTTCATAGAAACATACTTGCTATGTTACGCTTATAACAAAACGGAATAAAGACCGCGTGACGCCGCCATCTGAAACAATCAAAATGATAACATTAATAAAATATTATTAACAAAACTAGACAACTATTAAATGCAACACGTATCGCAATCAGAGATCCTAACTAGGTAGAACCTGTAACTAGGGTTCTCGAAACACACACCACATACAGACACACCTAAACGTAAAAACAAACATCAAAAACCAATATAAGCAGCGCACAGCGCATGCTATCTCGCGTATATCAGTATGAGGGAAGAGTTAAGAAGAGAGATAGCCTATACAACGACCGCCATTTTCAAATCGTTTCTATATGTGCGCACTGCGCAGGTATAACAATGTTCGGCCTTGTTGGGAAACGAACCCGGCCTTTCGAATTCAAAGTCACAGTCAACAATGGGAGTGAGTGATGTTTCGTGGAGTTGAAGGCGGTAATAAATCAATGAACGGATTTAGCTCACCATACCTAATAACTTTCCCTAAACAACATCGATCGAAATATAAAAAACAGCTAATTCTATTTTGCAGTTTCTATATGTTACTTTGGGTAAGTTGTTAGGTATTGTGAGCAAAATCACCTTTTAAATTTATTACCGACTTGTCAAAAACATCCAGTGTTACCACAGTCTTCACCAGGTTTTCTGACCAACTTGTAGGGGCCTGCCTACTCTTCATCTTCTGGAGCGCGGTCGCCAGAAAACTTTACTTACTATAATAAAACGAAAAACAAACTATGTAAAAAAATACTTACAGAATTTAGTCAAAAAGACCGAAGCCCATGTCCTCATCCTCGGACTCCGACTCTTCCTTCTTAGCCTCCTTTTTGTCCTCTGTAAGAAGAAGAAGCAAAAAATATTAAGAAGAGAATAGAAGAACTATTGTAAAAGAGTTTTACAAGTTTATCTTCAGATACAAAGTGTAACAGCAGCGACTGTCAGTCGAAAGATGGTGTTGTTTGAAATCATCATGTTCATATTGAAGTGTTGAATAGTGTTGCCTGCTATTCTTAAGCCAGAATTCTGAACAATTTGGCACAGCAGTGCTGAGCAGAGTGCAGCACAAATATTTGTTTTAAGTACCTACTCATGCAAATAATAAAAAATATGCAATACCAGGGCCCTGAGTCTCATCGCGCAAAACTTAACTATCGAATAAAAGTAGAGTAGGAACAGTACGTTAATCGCAAGAAAATACACATTTGGTAGTCTCGTAATCAATTTTGCTATAACTATAGCAGTAGTATCGCAACAGATTGGAATTGACCAAAAAGGGTAGTCTGCTCCATAATAAGATAATGTTATGATTACGTTCGCCTGACATTATATATGTCAAATGATTGATAATAAGTGACAGTTGCACTACGCCCGTTCCTATTTCGTCTAATAAAACAGGATTCACCATTTAGGTAAAAAAATCCCAGTATATTCTATAGCTTGCTATTCATATTCTATTGCTATACTATAATGATCGATCAAAGTTACGAGACTCGCAATTTTTGACACAATCATAATAGAGTAATAGTAGAATAATAATAGAATAGAAGTATAATCGTAAGTTTAAGAGACTAGAGTCCCAGCTTAGTTTAGTTGCACTGAAGATTGCACAAAATGATTACAACAAATCTTTTGCTTCATATTATAACCAGACCAAAAATAATTAAATTCTGTTAAGTACATATTTAATAATTTTTATTTTTGGGATTGCCCCTACCATCGGAGCCATTAAGAGGCCTCCTACATAAGTACACTATACAGAATTTCTTTTTTACAAAAAGAGACCCGTCTTCAACAAACTGACACATACATAAACTGAGAACTTCTTCTTTTTCGGTCAGTCGGAAACCTTCTCCTGAATGTAACGAATACATTTCTGAAAACCGCATTAAAATCGGTTCGGCCAAACGCGAGATAATCGCGGACAAACATACATAGGGTGTTTCTGACAAGGCGGTAATAAATCAAAGGAGGTATTCAGCTCACCATATCTAACAACTTTCCCAAAGCAACATGGGTCGAAATATCAAAACGAAAACCAGCTGTCCCGTACATTGACCCCGTCAGCTGATCGAAACAATGTATGGAACAGCTGATATTTTTTTTTGAGATTTCGACCCATGTTGCTTTGGGAAAGTTGTTAGGAATGGTGAGCTGAATACCTCATTTGATTTATTACCGCCTTGTCAGAAACACCCAGTACATACATACAGGTCAAACTAATAACCTCCTTTTTTGAAGTCGGTTAAAAAGACTGAGACCACTGCTGGATTATAGGCCTCTCCTTACATCTCGGTTCAGTTAAATCATCAAGAACCCTCATTGTTTGAAGGCAATTCTTTGAGATGTGAGTGAACTAAACTCACCCTTCTTGTCAGCCGCAGCGGCGGCGGCCGGCGCGGCGGCGGCGGCGGCGGGCGCGGCGCCTCCCACCGGCATCGAAGACAGCTTCTCACGACCTGTGGACATCATTATACTAACTTTACAACTTGTTACACTATGCAATAGTGCGAAATAGAAGTTGATATCATCAGTTGAGAGTTGACAGCAGGGTATGTCAGTCGAAAGATGGTTGATTGTTAGATCATCATAAAAGTTGTAGATAATTTAGTCCATGTTGAAGCTATGTTTTCACATTTAAATACTCAGATGTTTAAAGTTATGATAATATTTGCTTGGTACAGCAAGGGATTATGATTTTATTGATTCTCAATCTATACCAATATTATAAAGAGGAAAGATTTGTTTGTTTGTTTGTAACAAATAGGCTCCGGAAATACTGAACCGATTTAAAAAAATATTTCACTGGTAGGAAGCTACACTATCCCCAAGTGACATAGGCTATATTAGATTTTCAAAAAAATTTGAGATCCTGACTTAAACTCAAATAATGTAACCCAAGGTGCAATATTTTTTCCGTTGTTTACATATTTTGACAGGTGGTTTGTTTTTGTTGTTTGCTTTTTATTAGCTCATTCTGGGCAGTCAAAAGAACAAAGTCTACAGAGCAAAGTCTTTAGAAGCATCTATATTCTATGTCGTAAAGAAGTAAGCCGGGATAGCTCGTCTTTAAATAAATTTGTTGAAGGATTTAATAGACACTTACTTAACACACTAAGCAATGACAACATTTTTGCAGATAAATACGTAAAAATTAATTACAAAATGTACTCAGTTCACTACTCAAATTTATTGTTTCTAATACATTCATAAAAACTACACTTAAGTAATACATTTTGAGATGAGTTTGTAAGTAACACCATATTTTTAAATCTTTTCTGCCAAATAAAAAGGACAATCATACTGTATTAACTCAAATAGGTAGGTACTTGTATTAACAATAACAGAAAAGAAAAAGTAAAAAATTATTTATTCAATACAGGATACAAGATATTGCTTGTTGAAAGTCAATAAGACTAATCTAATTAATATTGATACCTTATTTGGTAAAGTATCCTATACTGCTAGAGGCAAGGTGGTTCAGGGTACCCATCAATTGGCTCAGGCAAACATTGTTTGCCTTGCCTTACGACAATGGTCGCCTGGAGACGCTCCCAAACAAGCCCTCCTCTGTCAAATGATTATACTACCTTTTGCAATGATTTTACAGCATAGAGAAGACAGACTCAGTAAAAACATCAATCAATATTAATTTAGTAATGCTTCACTCCAGCTAAGTCTCAAAATCTCGAAATTGTAGCCAATTAATAATATTTCAAATAGTAATATTTTAATATTACAGTGGACTGAGTAAACTTGAGCACCCGGGTTCGATTCCTGGGCGGGGCGAATATTGATATGATGAATATTGATGCTTGGGCTCTGAGTGTGATGTGTTATTATTATTATTACTAAAATAACATACCTTGCGCGATCAGCTCCTCAATGCTCTTGCCAGAGAGCTCAGAGATGACTTTCTTGAGCTTCTCGGCATCAGCCTCAATACCGACCGAGCTGAGGATCTTCTCAACATCGGCTGCGGCAGGGGACGCCTTGCCTCCCAGGACGGCGAGCAGGTACGCGGCCACGTAACGCATTCTGGAATTGTAAAAAGATTGGGCTGGTTTTAAAGACTGGTTGTTGGGACGATTTATGGGGAAGGCCTATGTCCAGCAGTGGACGTCTTTCGGCTGAATATTTGATGATGCAGGTGAAAGGGATGGTTAGTGGGTCATTTGGATTTTTCTTTGTCCATTATGTTTGCTGTGAAGTGTGTTGTTTGTCAGTTAGTCATGTTACCTAAGTACATAATGATCGGTTTATCAATAATGCAGAAATAAACATATATATTGTAGAAGACACTTTACCCACATGGTCAGTGGGTCATTTTAACCATACGCCTAGTTATTGGGGCAACTATGAGAGGTGTGGTTAGTTTAGTACCATGGTTGCGGTAGCAAGCACAATGCACTCACTAAACATTAATTAGATCCATGAATTTAGTTACCTACCTATCAAGAATGACGTTAGGAACTGTACACTTTCGTAATCCCTTACACTCTCTTGCTGTGATATCAATCAGATAATGCGGCCGGTGTATGTAGAGGATAAGGTAGGTAAGCAAAAAACAAGCATGTTTGAGGTTATGTGTATGGTGGTGTGTGGCACTTAACACATTTTCCACGTTTAATTTATTAGCGACGTCGGGAATAATGAAAACTAAGTGAATACCATGATAATTAACTTCCATTGTCAGTCAAAAGTTGTTATAAAACACAAAGCTAGAATTTTCACCGCGCTTTTGCATCCGATTGAATCTTTTGCAGATAAACATATTTTCTTAATACCATAACAGAAACACATTATCCAGCTTCTATTTAACCATTTTACGCAAATATTTCACTAAAAACACTTACTTTTAAGTCGTTGAGACACGAAACGTGTAATTGCCGAAACGAAACAATCGTCTTGAACAAATCGTCAAGAAGAAAGAATTTTTGACGTTTTGCAATGCAAAATCTCAAGTGTCACCTGTCAACTTGACAATGACGGCGACACAGATACAGCACGGTTCCGTTTCATTTCGATCTCAACCTCAAGTTAAAATATTTTCAACTTAATGTTATTATTTTATTATTTATTACTTTGTTTTAATTTTTCTTGATGGGTTACCTATTATTTTACTTTCGTTAATTATATAAATAACCTAGAGATAGAAAAAATTGTTTTGTTAACTTTTACAAAAAAAAAATGTTTTTAATTTAAATTATTTTGCGTGTAACGAAACAGGTTTATTAAGTGTGGCAAGCGCAACCACAAAATAAAATAAAAAATATGTGTAGGGTATCGATTCTCTGATTCGTTTGGAATCGATGTGTAGGGTATCGATTCTCTGATTCGTTTGGAATCGATAGTTTTGTTTATACGTATTTTTTTTTGTGCCTTTACTGGAATTTGAATTTAAAAGCTAAGTTAGCGTTAGTTAGCATCCGGTACTTACAACTTTTGCTTGCTTATGAAAATTAACTTGATTTATTACCTAAATTATATTTCAATCTTTATTAATAAATACTAGTCGACCCGGCGAACTTCGTACAGCCTGACTTAATAGTACTATGTTGTACAGTGGCGGACACGATCGGCGTAACACTTCCGGTTTTTCTGTATTGCAAAATAGCCCTTGTTCTTTGGTAATACAGTCTAGGGCTGACGAAACCATAGACAAATCTGTTACGGCCTCCTAGTCCGTGACTGTACATCTATACCAATATTATAAAGAGGAAAGATTTGTTTGTTTGTTTGTAACGAATAGGCTCCGGATATACTGAACCGATTTAAAAAAATATTTCACTGGTAGGAAGATACACTATCCCCGAGTGACATAGGCTATATTAGATTTTCAAAAAATGTAGGGTTCCTTATTAAACTCAAATAATGTAACCAAAGGTGCAATATTTTTTCCGTTGTTTACATATTTTGATTTTGACAGCTGGTTTGTTGTTGTTGTTGTTTTTTTATTCGCCTATTCTGGGCAGTCAAAAGAACATAGTCTATAGAGCAAAGTCTTAAGAAGTATCTATATTCTATGGCGTAACGAAGTAAGCTGGGATAGCTCGTGTATTATACTTGTACGGTCACACCGCACAATACCTTTTAGTATTAATCAGCAACCTAGTTTAGCAAGCATGTCTCGCGGCTAGCGAGTTAACAGCACGAAACTGTAACTTTACTGAGTCTTACAATAACTTGACTAAGATTAACATCTAATTAGAATAAATCTATAAACAGCATCAACTCTCTTACTTTAACTTATAACTTCTACGAGTGTGTGGGATAACTACTACGTAAACTACGGGTTAGACCATACAATACTTATAAACCTTCCTCTTGAATTAGGTACTCTATCTTTTAAAAAAACCTTATTTATATCCATTGCATAGTTTTAAAGAAGGATAGAGGCGGAAAGCAACTTTATTTTACTAACTGTGTATTTGATGATTTACGAGAGCCCCAGGTCAAATCTATAGTTCAGGCATTCTTTAAATACCTCAAAAGCTTTCTTAAACTCCTTTCAAACCTTTATTCCAAAGCAGTATGGTTGAAATTCTGGTTAAATTTTGAGTACAATCAACCTGGACTGATATTCCCCCGCCGCCGCCGCCATCGGCGTACGCGCGTCTATTATTGGAATAGATCTGATATAGAGCAGTTTGAATACAGATAGCAAGATCTCTTTTAAACTTTCTGCCTTCATGCATCATACGACCGATAGAAGTCCACTTCTGGAAATAGGTCTCCCCCACAGATGCAAAGGCTAACATTTTGCAGGGACTTCGGCGAAATCTGCACGCTCGTTAGGTAAGTTGGCGATCGCAGTTTGGTTCTTCAAATATTGGAACAAAGGACGTTGCTGCTCGTCCTTTGGCTGTTCCCTTAGTCACCTTTTAAGATACCCATGGGAGGAAATGGTGATCATAATATATTTTTATTCTCGTATTTGAAATACTTGAAGAGCCACACAGCGATCGCCAAACGCCTGGCAAGCGGCACGATTACGGCAAACTCCCTTTAGAAGGTTTGTCCTTGTGGAATCTGTGGGCAGACCGATATCCAGCAGTATGGACGTCCATCTGTTTTAATCTTCTATATCTACTATAATAAATAAAAAATCATCGTGGTTCGTTAGTCTCGCTAAAACTCGAGAACGGCCGGGCCGATTTAGCTGATTTTGATCTTAAAATTATTGTAGTAGGAAGGTTTAAAAGGTGAGAAAATAATGGAAAAAAGGGTGACCAGTTTTTTAAGAATTGTAATGTAATACGAAGTTTTCCGGGACAGCTAGGAAGGCATAAATTATCATCTGCATTATTCACAATCTTTGGTCATCTCAATTGGGTTGCTATTTGCTATGAACTCGACCACCAGTTGTGTAGTCAGTCAGACGGTGTGCTGGTTATTTTACCTGTTTCTGAACCATTCTGAACTATATTAGAAAAATCGTTGTTTATTTTTGTTTCGTCTACTGTGTTAAACTGTAAACCGAAACTTTAGTTTTCAACGCGTGCATTTAGTTCGGCTTGTTTCAAACTATTGAATTTAATTTTATTAAGTTTTAGAACCTAATTGCAATGTTGTGTTTTGAGGTGTGCTCTAATTGTGTTTGTGGAAATTCTGTGTTTAATGAATTAATAGGTGAGTTTATATCGTACTGAGTATATTTTAAAATTATCACAGAGTATTAAAAAAATACCTACTAAAGTTTTTATGCCCTTAAATACCTATCCCTAAATATAGACTTTTCAGATAATTTATTTCAGACAATATTAAATTAATGAATTCTAAAAGAGGCCCATATATTTCATAACTTTACAATTAAATAAATAATTTAAACTTAATCAAACTATTTTACACGTATATTGTCGTAAATGGCAGATTGAGATTAGACAAGACCGTTTGTACTACTACTAGTAGTACTAGTTTGTACTAGTACTCGTAAAAAATAAGGTAAGTACCCTTTTTCAATTCAATTCAATTCAATACTTTATTTTGCGAAAACAGGTCTTTACATAAAATCAGATCTAAAAAACTTAATCTATTTTTAAACTGTCCGGAAAAATTTATTCTTAAAAAATTGGGAACACTGAACACCAGTAAAATGAACGACACTTGTCTTTGATACAGATAAGTAGATTGTGTTTTATTTGATCCTAGGTGATTTACTAAAGCAATTCAGATTAACGACAACGAGAGAGCTCAGCGGGGCCATAAAGTGTCACGCAAATCATGTTAAACACCGTATTCCTCAAACCTTAACGATTATAACGGCAATCGTTAATATGTCCATAGCACAAGATGTTTTTCCTTCGGAGTGGAAAACTGCCCTTGTCAATCCTCTTCCGAAAGTAGGAAACCCACAAAGTGTCAAAGACTTGCGTCCTATAAGTTTGCTACCGTATTTATCGAAGATATTAGAGAAAGTAGTCTACAACCAGGTCTCTAGTTTTTGTGAGTCGAACGATATTCTTCCTAGTCATCAGTCTGGTTTTAGGAAAAAGCATGGTACTGCTACGGCTTTAATTGACGTAATCGATAATATTCTTTCCGCTCAAGACCAAGGTAAAGGAACAATCCTAGCTCTTTTAGACTTCTCACGCGCTTTTGACTCGATAAATATAACTGTTCTCTTATCCAAAATGTCATATTACGGGTTCGATATTTCTGCAATAAGATGGTTTGAGAGCTATCTCAATGGACGTCAACAAAAGGTGGTCATACGAAAATTAGATGGGTCTAGGTTAAGCTCGAAACCTAGCGCTGTAGTTAGAGGAGTTCCGCAGGGATCTATTCTTGGCCCACTTCTCTTTGTGATTTATAGTGCCGACATAGTTAATTGTTTAAAGAATAGCTCCTTCCATCTGTATGCAGATGACCTGCAGTTATATGTTTCTGCAAGACCTAATGACATGGCTCAGTCAATTCGGAACATGAATGAGGATCTGAGGAGGATTTCCTTATGGTGCTCTGCAAATAATCTTGTACTTAACCCTCAAAAATCCAAATTCATGATACTGGGATCTAAACAGCAAATCTGTAATATTAACAACCTCAATCCGACGATACTGATTAATGATAGCCCTATTGAAATGGTGACTGAAGCGCGGAATCTTGGTTTGCTCATGGATGGACATCTTAATTTCGATAAACATGTCTCGGCGATCGTAAAAAACTGTTTTTTCCGAATTTCCGTTCTGTACCAGATCAGACCATTTCTTAGTGTAAATATGCGTGTATTGTTATGCGATAGTCTGGTTTTATCGAAGCTTAATTATTGTATAACAGCTTACGGTCCATGTTTACTTCAGAAAACTCAAAGGTTGATCCAAAGAGTACAAAATGCATGCGCCCGTTTCTGTTTTAGGATTCCGCCTCGAACTCATGTAACACCTTTTTTGAATGGTGCTAAAATTTTGAAAATGCAAAGTCGACAGAAACTTTATTTTGCTAGTTTACTTTTTGGCGTGATTCATACTAAGAAACCTGCCTATTTATTTGAAAAACTTTCATGGCGAAGTGCAAATCTTAGGTACGGTATAAGATCGCTTGCTAACTCCCTATCGGTTCCTCATCATCGTACAGCGGCTTTCCGCGGCAGTTTCCGGTACCAGGCAACATTGTGCTGGAATAACATTCCCCCTCCTTTACGCAGAGCCAGTTCGCTTTTTGTTTTTAAAAAAGAATTAAAATCATACTTTCTGAAATCGCAACAGCAAAATGTGCCTTGTACTTGGGGGACTCCCTGGTAGGTTGAATGTAATTTGATTTATTGATTTATCTAAATTTTAATTTTATTTCTAGTTTTTTATTTGGATAGGATATCCATGTACTTGGAGCGATAAGTCCATTTATTTATTTCTAAAAGTATTATAATTTATTCTTTTATTTATTTTCTTTTTTAAGCAATTATTTGTTATTATTATTATGTTAGAACCCGAATAATCTGGATATGGGAAATATTCTTACGTTTACATATATATTTTTATACGCAAGATTTATTTATTTATTTATAACTAGCTATAATTTATATTTTTTTTACCCTCTCTCGGAAGGTACCGGCAGAATACCAGCGTCATAGGTTTCTGTGACAATATGCTGAGTCGGAGCCTATTTCGGATGTGATATGCGCCACTGTGCCTTACACTGTGTGTAAATTTGTTGAATTTTGTAATGCAAGATGTACAATCGTGTTTTTTTTGTAATCATACTGTGTTTTTGTTAATTAATCTTAAAAATGTGTTGTTTATTACTTCTGAAATAAATTTATTATCTATCTATCTATCTATCTATCTATTTTATTTGAGTCGACTCATGCGTCGGTCTGTTGCGCAAATATCTAAACTAGACTGTACTGCTGAGTGCAATTTAGCGACACTATTTCTGTGCACTAGTTATTTTATTCTATTCTCGTTAGTAAGTACTTACTTTAAAGATATTGCACACGATTTAATTCTGATAAAGTTTATGAAAATAGGTTTTAAGCGTTGGTGGATGGGTCTGATCGGCAGCATACCACGAGAGGAACGGCGTAGCTCGTCAAAAGTCAAAACTCAAAAATTCTTTACTCAATATAGGATACAAGATATCACTGATTGAAAGTCAATTAGACTACATAAAATAGTCTAATAATTAGATGGGATACTTTACCAAATGAGGTATCAATACCAATTACTACTGCGAGAGGCGAGGTAGTTTAGGGTACATACCAATTGGCTCAGGCAAACAAATCTTTGCCTTGCCTTACGACAATTAATGGTCGCCTGGAGAGGCCCCCAAACGAGCCCTCCTCTGTCAAATGATTCTACTCGACGTGTTTGGCATGACGGCTGTTTCCGTACAGTGTTCTGCTTTTTGTGCTGGTCTGGTCTGTACTGTGTGGAGGGAGTGGATGGTTTATCACACAAAAACACAAAGCTAATTCCAGTAATGTTAAATCTAAAACTCTGCTTTTTTAGGCGAAAGTGTAACCGATATCTTCCACCTGTTAGCAAAGAAAAGGAAATAACTAAAAAACAATTGCGAACTTTTTGCATAACAAAAGATATGTGACACTTTGGGTTTAGACTTTGACGAAATGTTTTCTTTTGCGTCAACACCGCCATACATATCGTTAAAATAGTTTTTATAGACTTTTTAAGTGCATTAGCATCCCCGGTCAAAACCAAGTAAATCATAGTTCAAAGCGTTAGAATTGATACATCTCAAGCGCTCACTATTTCAATCACGCATTTCGGTTGATTTACGACAGTTTAGTCACGCGTTTTAAAAATAGCATGTTTTATAACTTTCCTGGTTTTTGATTCGTTGTTCTATGGGTGATGGTTGCGCTTGCGCCACGGGAGCGGCGGCCGACCGTAGACATCGAGCAGACGTCATTGTTGTTATGTGAGGCTAGGAGAAACGCGGTAACGTTATGTATAATACTAGAGGCTGCCCCGCGCAGATTTCTCATAAATACAATAAGTATTCCAGATTTTCCCGTTCCCATGAGAATTTAGAATAGAATAGAACAAACATTTATTCACCAAAACCGACATAATAACAAAGATAAAATAAAGACAAAATAAAATACAACTTGCAAAGAGACGTTTCATAAACAAAATAAATGATCTAAAAATTTTTAGCAAGATGCCTACGGTCACTTGTCACTCGGGCCCTGCGCGCCGTCACTGACGCGCATCGTCAGTCGGTTATATGGTGAAATGGAGGCCATTTCAGCTTACGACCTCAGCTGCAAGGAACTGAAGCCAACTGTTCTTCCATTGGCCACCGCTAGAATTGGACTTGTCAGTGTGTGAATTTCGGGAAATAATTCCTTATTGCTCCCCTACACTCTGTCAGTAAGTCAGTCAGTCAGCCAGTAACGAAAGAGTATATTATATTGATTGACAATCATCATTCATCATCATCATCTAAGCCGGAGACGTCTACTGCTAGACAACACCCTCTCCCACCGATCGCTGTAATAACCTAAGCTGTCATCTAGGCTACATAAAATTTCAATTCTGATAGTTTCTATTCTATCCTTGTGTATGTGGATAGATTATACACTACGCCTTGACAAATGAAACGCACATTCATTAGACAGCATAAAAAGAATCGAAATTTGAATCGATACATATTATAAAAGTAAAAAAACATAATCGATTCTTGCGTTGAGTATTGAGATTTATTTTGACAGTGTTGCCAACTAACCGCTTTTTTTTTTCAAAATTAAGGTGGACGAAGCGGAAGCGACCCAAAATCTAAAGCTTTCTCTAAGCTTCTCGTTCTCGAAAGACGTTTAACTGTGGGACATAGGTCTCCCCCACAGATCTCCACAAGGTGAGGGGGTTTTGGCGGAATCGGCAAGCTTGGCAGGCGGGTAGAGTAGGCGATTTCAGAATATATAATAATGCCTCTTTAATTTTTCGTTGAAAAAAACGCTGATGCCCGACCTTCGGTTGTTTCTTAAGCCACCTTTTACCCATCCATGGAAGGAGAGAGAGTATTCTAGCTGCATCTATATGGCTAAATCTTCTCTTCCGTGGCCCCAACATCACAGAAGAGCGTGGGCGTGATGCCGTCACGACTCCAGCGTCTGTTTCACAAGCGACCGTCATTGTTACCGACGACGAGAATATACGGGAACGAGAGGTTATGATCTTGTTATGATGAAAATAAACATAATAATAAATTACCTACCTATTTAGCTATAGCGAGGATGGTAGATCGAGGATTATTGTTTTAACGATGGTTCGGAAACCAAGTGTTTTGGCTTTAAAACAATAATCCAATAAACTTATAATAACCGTACAACGTTGCCGGGCTCTAAGCCCACCCTTTTAACTATACTTGACATTGGCAAAATACTCCACTGAGGTGTGGAGGTAGATCGAGATAGACAGATTTCCTATTTTAAAACGCCAGCAGCAGTGACTATTTAGTGATGCTATTTTCTATCAATATTTTAAAGGTAAGTACTTACCTATAGGTACCTATTTTCAAATAAGTTTTCTGAGCCTCCTGTGCAAAGTGATGTACATTTCAAAAATCGACGAGGCGAAAGAGAAGTACGCTAAACAGAGTAACAAACCCACGTTCGGATAATCGACGATCGACGTACCACAAACCTATCTTCTCCCATGAGTATCGTAAAAGGCGACTTGGGAATACCCGAAGAACGGGTAGCAGCGTCTTTCACAGCCTGCCAAGCGTGGCAAACCCCAAACTAAAATGTCCAACAGAGTGAGTGGATGTCTCCTGGTCGAAATTATAATGATGATAGACAGGCACGAAAGATTATTTTATAAGAGGGCGCCCCGAGGCTTCGCCAGCGCATTTTCCCTTAAAACACCTAATTCCCAATTTTCCCGTGGGAAATTCGGGATAAAAAGTAGCCTAGGGGAGACCGAGGGGAGTTGGAACAACGCGTTTTAAAAAAAAACCTAAAGCTGTTAGCGTCCTACCGCCATCGCCTAGCTACTGCTTACCATCACTCGCAGGCTATTCAGTTGGCACCTATGGCCACAAGCCCCTCGTTTTGGCTATCAGTGATGTCGTAAAAATAGATCGTCATGAATCGTATGTCATTTCTCAGGCTCTAGACTATCCATATACAAAATTTCATTCAAATCGGTCCAGTAGTTTGGTCGAGAAAGCGAGACAGACAGAGTTACTTTCGCATTTATAATATTACATAGTTATGGGTTGTTTTTAACGATGTAGCTCGAGCGAGATTCATTTTATTACTTACCACTTTACTCAATTATTTAAAAAGGTGTAAATATAGATTTAGTATGTAAATAGTTTGCTAACATCAATATTCTGAATTGTAACACAAACCATTTGCCTGTGGGTAAAACAAACAATGCTAAACAGCAGTTAAGACGTTGGTTCCTACATATTTACTATGAATAACCTACTCGAAAGAAAGAAATAAATTATTTATTCACGACAGAAAACACAAAAATTAAAAAAACTACAAGCCTACTTACTTTATGTTTTTATTTAGGTAGGTGTACCAAATAATTTAATCTGAATATTTGTTCGAAGGGTTTAAATACTAGGCTACATTATCTAGTATCATACTGTGCCACATTGTTGATATATGAAGACATTATTTTTTTTCGTGAATGGCGCTGGCATCGCTGGCTCTTAACTTCGTTACTAATTTAATTTAAGTAAATTTAGACGGTCATTATACCTAAATTTTGTGTTAGCAGTTAATTGGCAGTGTTGATTACGCAGGTCCAGTGTTCGATTTTTGATGTTATGATGGTTATCGATGTTTGTTTCTAGAGTACTTATAAGTAAAAAACGGTCAAGTGCGAGGGCTCGCGCTTAGAAGGTTCCGGAAGAAATTTATTGTGTAAAATTGGCTAGCTTTAGCATAGTTTTCAGTATTTGTTGATTTTTAAATATTTGTTGGTATTCTTTGGACATCAAAAAAAATTTAGTGGAAATTGATATTCAGAGATAATTATGTGCCTTTGACAGACGGACGGACGGATGGCTTAAAAAAGGGTGAGTAAGAACCTAGTTACCTACTTAACATATACCTATATTCAAGATATATGCGCCAATGCAAATCACCTTCTATTCTGGTTTGGGTGAAATTTGTATGGCTTCCGGCACGCTCTCAAAGTAATTATTCATTTTGTTGGCGGCAAAGTAATCAAGACAATATTTTGTGTAGAAAATTCGTATTTAAAGTAACAAGATTACACATTCAGGTCACGTTTCCTCTCATAATAATATATTACAACGTAGGCTTTCTTAATTTATTTATCTTAATATTAAAAATTCCACTTCAGAGTGTGTGAAATATTGCTGAGTTGTTAACGAACTACAGTCGGTGAGTTTAGTTTGCTTCATTCCAATAGACTTGTATAAAAATATAATAGTCAAACGATCACTTGGCCAAAACGTTGAACGTTGAGATTTTAACGATCTGGCCAACGAATAGTGGCCATTTCATGAAAAAATCACAATTTTACGATATGGCCAATACATATTTTCATTTAGAGATTCTTCCCTAATTATGATCTACTTATTCTTGACTTTTAGTGGTATCTATAACATGCGCACATAAAGAACCAATTTGAAAATGGCAACCGTTGTATGGGCTGTCTCTCTTCTTAACGCTTCCCTCATACTAAAATACGCAAGTAAGCATGCGTTGGGCCGCCATTTTCAAATCGTTTCTTTATGTGCGAGGCTTATAAATTATATCTACTAAACCATGGAATGTCAAAATAATATAAAACTCTTCCGTTACTGACTGACTGCCTGACAGACAACATAGAGCCTAAACTAATAGGCGTGGCGGGCTCAAATTTTGCAAGTGTGTTCCTTGGGGAGTGTAGGGGAGCACTAAGGAATAATTTCCCGAAATTCTCATGGGATCGGGAAAAAACGGGATTTTGTTGTTAATGGGTGAAACCGCGGGGCAGACTCTAGTGTCAAACTAAGGGATCCTAGATAATCTTGTTTATTAACACTATAAGGACTATAATTTGTCACAGTATAAACACCCGATAAAGAGATTGTGTGGCTTTTAGGCAAATTAACTAAGAAAGCTATTAAGTGTTGCTAAAAGTGGCCGAGTTTAGGCAATAATTTGTACATTATTTACGTCTTTAAACTTAAGAACTGTGCCCTTATTTTTTACTAAGTAAGAATGTCTAGTGCAAAACAGAATCAGTTTTGAAATAATAAAATAAAACGCAATTTGCTTTAGTATTATTATATTCTGTGTGTTTTTTTTTTAAAAAACATCGCCGCCTTCAATCCTTCAATAAACTGACACATACTTACATAAACTGAGAACTTCCTCTTTTGAAAAATCGGTTTAAATTGGTACTAACCTTCTCTTAAATGTAACAAATACTTTTCTGAAAACCGCATCAAAGTCGGTTCAGCCAAACTCAAGATAATCGCGGACAAACCACCAAACCAAACAGACAGTAGGTCTCTAGGTTTCTTTTTTTGAAGTCGGTTAAAAACAGTGTCTGTAACAAACGAGTGTCACTAAGGGAAATTGCTTCAGTTCATAACTTTAAAGATTACTTCCAGAGACAAGATTTATTTTCTATCTCTGCTCCCGATTAAAAACCAATTAAATGTGCCTACATATCAAAAGTTTGTACATTAGTACAGTGGCGGACACTATTGGCGTAACACTTCCGGTTTTTCTGTATTGCAAAATAGTTCTTGTTCTTTGGTAATACAGTCTAGGGCTGTCGAAACCATAGACAAATCTGTTACGGCCTCCTAGTTTGCCACTGTACATTAGTACAGTGGCGGACACGGTCGGCGTAACACTTCCGGTTTTTCTGTATTGCAAAATAGTTCTTGTTCTTTCGTAATACAGTCTAGGGCTGACGAAACCATAGACAAATCTGTTACGGCCTCCTAGTCCGTGACTGTACAATGGATCTACTAATATCTTCTTTGTATTTTTTTTTAAAGTTTCACGCCTTTTAGTGGTGACATACCACCACCCCATCCCAAGAACGGAGGGGTATTAGTAGGTTCGAACCCACTAAAATGGGCCGCAGGGAATAGTGGCGGTCTAGGTCGCCGTAACACTTCTGGGTTTTCTCTATTGCAAAATACTTAGCTCTTGTTCTTTGGCAATAACACTTTTTTCGAAGGTAGTATTGCAATCTTGTGAGCGCTTAAAAGTATAACTTCTAGTGCAAACAAAGAGACAGTAAAGTTTTTGAGATTAATGTTGAATCCTGAAGCGTCTGATCCCGAAACTTGTCCAAAAGAAAAACGCAAATTGGTCCAAACTTGGCCAAATCTCGACATCGCCTCTAACGACTTGCCAAATTGAGAAATTTAAATCACCAGTGCTCACTGTCACCGGTCTTTGTTAGGTCTCTTTTTAACTTTGTGGGATTATAATATTACTTGTACTACGAAAGTGATACCGTAGCTTTGTTTGTTACATTCAGGGAAGGTTTTAGTACCTATTTGTACCGACTTCGAAAAAGAGGAAGTGCTCAGTTGATGAATGTGTCAGTTTCGGCGGGTTCCTTTTTTGTAAAAAAGTAATTAGTTATTCACACATACATATGATACATAACGTCACGCCTGCCTGTATCCCATCAGGGTAGGCAGAGACAATTGATTTCCACTTGCTACGATCCTGACACACTTCTTTCGCTTCTTCTACAGTCATAAGCATAATTAGGTATTCTTCCTAAAATTATATCTAAGTTAGCATTCTCTCAAAGATCATTCATCTTCAATTATAAGATTATTTTTCTTCCGAGTTTTTGTAGCTTCGGGTTAAACGCCAAGTCAAAAACTGGCCATGCGATTATAGCACTTGTGGTGGACTACACGCTTATTGATTTCTTCAGATCAATGGAAAAGCAAATTCCTTACCACCCTTCCATTTCGTTCTGCACGGCCTGTCATCCTAAATTCCAAGTATATATTAAAACCGTGATAGATGAGTATAAAACATCTGAAACATCCAATATATCGTCGCAATAAAACATGGATGCATCAAATTAAGCGTTAGAGAACTGTAATATGTAATGAGTTTGCTTTGATGATATGGCTCTTAGTTCTTGTTTTGTAGACTAGTTTATTTTTATTTTTTCTATCGCTAGTCGCTAGAAATAAAATTAAACACGTTAAAACTGTATATAATTCTAGCTGAATTTTGACGCGATCTAAAATCGGCGAAAAGTTCTAGAGTGTAAAAATTGCACCGGAAGAAGTAGAAGTAGGCATGCACAGGCACCCCCAACCAAACAAGGCCGGGAGACGACCTGGAAATGTATTTTATGAGGTTCGAACAAAGATCGCCACAGTGACAAAATATCGGTCACTGTGGCGATCTTTGGAGAGGTCTATGATCAGCAGTGGACGCATTACGGCTGAGATGATGATGAATTTATATTTTAAGCTAAAGTGGCGCCAGTGTAGCGTGCTCAAGTCAAGTAAATATTTTAATAAATATAAGCCTCATGATAGGAAGAAGCTCAAAGAACAGATTGGGGCCGAAAAGTTCTCGAGTGGCGACCGCGAACCGGAAGGCACAGAGAAGGCAGGCCCCCAGGTGTTCAGACGACAAGCCCTGTAGCTCCGGGCGTAAGAATAGGTCAACGGTATACCCTGCCTGTCGTAAGAGGCGACTAAAAGGGGTCTTTGGGGTCGTGGGTGTGAAGGGCGGGGGCCCGACACACTCATCAAACGGCCCAGAGAAGGGCGGCGGCACAGCCTTGTGGCACTGTGCCGCCGCAGCTACAAGGGCGAGCCGGGGAGGGAACAACATGCCCTCCCCGAGCACGAAGCTGATAGCAGCTGAGCGTGGGAAGAACTTAGGACGCCAGTAATGCGTGGTTCCCGGGGTCCTTCCCAAAAGCGCCAAGACGGCCGCCGGGGGTTTTAGTGGGTGCGAGCCCCACATACCCCCGACGCTCCCCCGAGCGTCGGGAAATGCGATGGGCATTTCACCCCGTTACAAAAAAAAAATGGTATTCAGACGACTTGTTGAAGGCTGCGGATGAGGGTCGCTCAAGACCGGTCGTTGGGCGTTCTGTGAGGGAGGCCTATGTCCAGCAGTGGACTTCGTTCGGCTGAAATAATAAAGCCTAATGATACTGTCCTTATCACACCTCGGACTCTTCATAGAAAAAAGCGCGTTGCTTCGCGCACAGCCAAAACTCGTGTACGTTCACGCGTATCATGCTTGTGTGAGTGAGATAATACGTGCGACGCTGCTTTATTTGTACTGAGCGTCACTGAGAGGTAACCGAGCGCGGGGGGCGCACTTGCTGAGGGAGGCAGGGAGTGCCCGTACTGTACGTAGTACTATTTATTATACTGTGGTCCTTATTGTCCACAGACTGAAGTTCCCGCCATGATGATACGTTGAGCATGCCGCGGCGGCGCACGCTTCGTGCGCGTGCGCGCTCATTTTGCCGCCGGTCCCTTGCCTTCCTCTTCAGCAACGTTGGAGTGATTATCCTGGTCTTGGGGTATACTATAGCAGGTAAGCTGGTTATTTTTTTTTCTATACTGCCACAGAATAACTAAAAATTTCTTTTTTGCAAAAAGAGACCCGCCTTCAACAAACTGACGACACATACATAATCTGAGAACTTCCTTTTTTTGAAGTCGGTTAAAATAGGTACTAAAACCTTCTCCTGAATGTAACAAATACATTTCTGAAAACCGCATCAAAATCGGTTCAGCCAAACGCGAGATAATCGCGGACAAACATACATACATACATACAGTATACATACAGGTCAAACTGATAACCTCTTTTTTTGAAGTCGGTTAAAAATACTAAGTTCTGCCGCTGCTTGCTTCAAAGGTAGTTACTTTTTTTTATTTATCTTAACAAAACTTATAAACTAGAAGCTGCAATGCTTCGACAGGTTGCTTGTCTGCGCTCCTGTGAACTATTGGTTTCACATTTGATTGCCTGGGCGACCTTTACTCATGCAAATAGTTGGTAATAATAATAATAATGATAACGCATCACACTCAGAGCCCCTATTTTGGATGAACCTGTATCTGGGTGCCCGAAACATAATACAGAGACGAACATTACACCCAGACCGGAAACAAACATCGATAATTATCATAAAACAATGTTCGCCCCGCCGGAAATCGAACCCAGGTGCACACGCATCTCAGTCCACATCACTGCCAACTGAGCTACGGAGCAGTCAAATTATTGCCTAGCATTTATACTGGGTGTTTCTGACAAGGCGGTAATAAATCAAAGGAGGGATTCTGCTCACCATAACTAACAACTTTCCCAAAGCAACATGGGTCAAAATCTCAAAAAAAATAACAGCTGTTCCATACATTGGTTCGATCAGCTGTCGGGGTCAATGTACGGGACGGCTGATTTTTGTTTTGAGATTTCGACCCATGTTGCTTTGGGAAAGTTGTTAGGTATGGTGAGCAGAATACCTCCTTTGATTTATTACCGCCTTGTCAGAAACATCCTGTATAAAAGGCCTCGTAGAACTTATACAGAGCATTTTTAATATCCGATCAATACCAATATTATAAAGAAGAAAGATTTGTTTGTTTGTTTGTAACGAATAGGCTCCGGAAATACTGAACCGATTTGAAAAATTCTTTAACTGGTAGGAAGCTACACTATCCCCGTGTGTCATATTAGATTTTGAAAAAAATTAGGGATCCTTACTTAAACTCACATAATGTAATGTTTTTTCCATTGTTTACATATTTTGACAGGTGGTTTGTTGTTGTTGTTCGTACTTTTATTCGCCCATTCTGGGCAGTCAAAAGAACATAGTCTATAGAGCCAAGTCTTTTGTAGTATCTTATATTCTATGGCGTAACGAAGTAAACCAGGACAGCTCGTGTCCTATAAATAAATAAATTCTTAAACATAATCCATACTAATATTATTATCATAAATGGGAAAGTAATTCTGTCTGTCCGCCTGTTCCGCTTTCACGCCATAACTACTGAGCCGATTTATATGAAATTGGGTACAAAATTTGCCTAACAAAAAAAAAAAAAAAAAGGAAAAATCTAACGGAAACGGGGATAATAAAGATTTTGCGGTTTCGAATTTAGTTGCGCTGGCGAAGCATAAATATTTCCAGAATTATATTCACAGAATAAACACTTTATTAACTAAACAAATATTTCAGCTTCATCGTCATTTCAAAAAGTGTATTCAACTCTAGCTTAAGTTTTATTTTTGCTCTTTAAACTTTCATTGTTTATTCACTTTGATTTAAGAGGCATGGCACAGCTAAAGTAGCGCCACCCGCGAAAAAAATTAATATCTTCTAAACTAATGCAAATATCAAAAAATGTGAAACAGTATTCCACTAGATAATGCAGCCTAGTATTTTTGAGGAAATGCTTTATAGCTTTAAGGTTAAAGATCTAAGAAAGCTACTGATTGTTGCCAAAAATTGCCGTTTTTAGCAACAATCAGCAGCTTTCTCTGGTATTTCACTTAAAAACTATACAGCAGTGCTCTAAAAATACTTGGCTGCGTCATCTAGTGGAATACTGTTTCACATTTTTGATATTTGCCTTAGTTTAGAAGATATTAATTTTTTTCGCGGGTGGCGCTACTTTAGCTGTGCTATTCCTCTTAAAGGAGCCTTAATCTTAGCATTTTAGCGCATTAATTCTATTTGCATTCTTGTTCAAAATTACAATGGTCCCGTCTCGTCACAAAGTGATTTAACTTAAGAAAAGACCTTAATAATGAATTAACTAGTCTAGAAGTCGAGAGGTCATAGTTTGAAATAGTAAGATAAGGTTTAGGTAAAACGGTTTAAATTGCCAAAAAAAAAAGCAAGTAAAATGAAAAACTTAAAAAGCCATTATGTGCACAAAAAGCTATAAATGTATAGGAGCTAAACATATTCATTCATATAAATCAATATATATAAAACTCTTTCATTACTGACTGACTGACTGACTGACTGACTGACAGACAACGCAGAGCCGAAACTACTGGGCGTAGCGTGCTGAAATTTTGCATGTAGGTTCCTTAGGGAGTGTAGGTGAGCACTAAGAAGGGATTTCCCGAAATTCCCACGGGAACGGGAACAAACAGGAATTTTGTGTTTATGAGAAATCTGAGCGAGAGGGAAAGCCTTTTTAACCGACTTCAAAAAAGGAGGTTATCAGTTTGACCAGTATGTATGTTTGTCCGAGAATATCTCGAGTTTGGCTGAACCTATTTTGATGCGGTTTTCACAGAAGTATTTGTTACATTCAGGAGAAGGTTTTAGTACCTATTTTAACCGACTTGAGAAAAGAGGGAGTTCTCAGTTTTATGACGTACTAGTCGAACCGGCGAACTTCGTACCGCCTAACCTATAACGATTTTGTATATGTATTTTACTTATAAACCTTCCTCTTGAATCAATCTATCTATTAAAAAAACCCGCATCAGAATCCGTTGATTAGTTTTAAAGATTTAAGCATACATAGGGACAGACGCGGGAAGCGACTTTGTTTTATACTATTGTATTGATATTGATGTGTTAATTGAAGGCGGGGCGGTGTGAAAAAGAAATTATTCACTATCCAAATCACGATGATTTTGATGTCCGTCGCTTCAGCATTAAATTTTCTAGGTTTATACGTTTGCCTTTTTTATAAATATGCAAAGTTTCGTAAAATATAAAACATAATCCGACCAATTTTTTATCACAAACATCAGTATTTCAGGGGCCTATATAAGTCTGAATCTATAGCGAATTTTGACGTACCAAACTAGTTTTTTTTATAGTGTTAGCAGCATATAAAAATTTCATGGCGATTAAAAATATTAAGTACCTAGTAGAAAAACGTTTTCTCTTTTTGTAAGGATGCGTACGGGGTAGACCTGTAGTCTTAAAGCTAATCTGTGGCGAACTGTGGAGGAGCCCTATGTCCAACAGTCAACGTTTTTCGGCTGAAATAGTCGCTTTATGTAGCACTAGTTGACACGGCGAACTTCGTTACGCCACAGAATTTAAGATATTACTAAACACTTGGCTCTATAGACTATGTTGTTTTGACTGCCCAGAATGATCTTATCGAAAATAAAAAACATCAACAAACCTCCAACTGTCAAAATATGTAAACAACGGAAAAATGCACCTCGGGCTACATTATTCGATTTTAAGTATAGATTTGTAATTATTTTGAAAATCTAATATAGCCTATGTCACTCGGGGATAGTGTAGCTTCCTACCAGTGAAAGAATTTTTCAAATCGGTTCAGTATTTCCGGAGCCTATTCGTTACAAACAAACAAACAAACAAACAAACAAACAAATCTTTACTCTTTATAATATTGGTATAGATAAAGGTTCCACCTAGGCAGTTTGACAGATACTGATAATATTTATTCAAGTCACAGCTGTTTTGTTTCGATCTTCTTTTAGGCGCCTGAATTTGTCGGTCCATTGTATATATTGAGTGATTGGGAGCGCTCTAGGAACGTGGGAATTATTTGTCTTCAACAATTTATACTATACGAGCAGAGGACAGCTCGCCAGGAGTCAAACTTCGTATTGCGCCTTAAAATTTGTATGCGAATAATTTCTATTAAAAAAAAAGAGACCCGCCTTCAATAAATTTACACATACATAAAACTGAGAACTCCCTCTTTTCTGAAGGCGGTTAAAATAGGTACTAAAACCTTCTCCTGAATGTAACAAATACTTTTGTGAAAACCGCATTAAAATCGGTTCAGCCAAACTCGAGATAATCGCGGACGAACATCAATATATATAAAACTCTTCCGTTACTGACTGACTGACTGACTGACTGACTGACAGACAACGCAGAGCCGAAACTACTGGGCGTAGCGGGCTGAAATTTTGCATGTAGGTTCCTTAGGGAGTGTATGTGAGAACTAAGAAGGGATTTCCCGAAATTCCCACAGGAACGGGTAAAAACGATTTTTTTGTGTTTATGAGAAATCTGCGAGGGAAAAACCGCGGGGCAGCCTCTAGTACATACATACAATACAGGTCAAACTGATAACCTCCTTTTTTGAAGTCGGTTCAAAAGAAATTGTTACTTTTACTAACTTCCTTTCAAATATTCCATATTTTCTCACCTTTTAAACCTTCCCTGGACTACTACGAATTCAAAATCAAAGTCAGCCAAATCGGCCCGGTCGTTCTCGAGTTTTAGCGAGACTAAGGCTACGAACGCACAGGCGGTTTTATTTCCGCGCGGTGTCAAAGTTTGTTATTTAATTTTCAACCTTATTCATAGGCCCCGAACGCACAAGCGTGTTTTTACGGTTTTTTATCCGCTGGTGCACACACTTCCATAGGATTCAGTATGTTACATAAAATCCGCGCGGCAAAAAACCGCCTGTGCGTTCGTAGCCTAACGAACCACTATTCATTTTAATTTATATAGAAGACTAGTCGACCCGGCGAACCTTGTTACGTCATAGAATATGAGAAAGTACTAAAGACTTTGCTCTTTATAAAAAATATAAATTAAAATAAAATAAAAAAACAAACGACAACAACAAACCACTAACGTCTTCCTTCTTTATTATTGGTATGGTTGGACTAGTTGACCCGGCGAACTTCATACCGCCTAACATTAAACTATATTGTCCATGTATTATACATAAACCTTCCATTTTGAATCACACTATCTATAAGATTCAAATATTGACTGCTCCGTAGCTCAGTTGGCAGTGATGTGGACTGAGTAAGCGTGTGCTACCGGGTTCGATTCCCGGGCGGGGTGAATATTGATATGATGAATATCGATGTTTGTTTCCGGTCTGGGTGTGTTGTTCGTCTCTGTGTGTGTTTCGGGCACCCTAGATACAGGTTCTTTCTAGTTAGGGGCTCTGAGTGTGATGTGTTATTATTATTATTATTATTTTGTCAAAATCTGTTGCTTAGTTTTAAAAGAAGCAGAGAAGGAGTGGAAGGTTTATGTATAATGAAACACTGATGACTTTAGGGCGTTTGAAGTTCACCGGGTCGGCAAGTAAGGTATATAGCGAAGCTTAATTTAAGTGAGATAGGATAGGACTAACAAGGGAGATCTTAACTTAAAAGGCTATTACCGTCATAGGGCGACCACGATTCATCCTCGCTAATGGCGCGAAAAGGCGCCCTTAATTCCATTATAGGCCTTTTCTGAGGGCGAGAGGTTTTTATTGAGTGCTAAATGTTATTAGGAATTTTAGATTTTTGTTCCATTTCACTTTTAAAGGTTCGTACGAGTATTATACATTATTTGTTATAGGGGTTTTTAATCTGCCTAGCTAGCACAATAAAAAATCTTTTATAATACAAGAGGGGAGGCCTTTGACCAACAGTGGGGCATAAAAAAGGCTACATAAAAATTATTGATTGAATATTTATTTAGTTTGATTTATCTTTGAGAGCGCTGGAAACAAGTGTTTTATGTTTTGTCAAATCCATACATACATAAACTCACGCCTTTTATTCCCCGAAGGGTTAGGCAGAGGTACCAGCTCAAGAGCCGGACCCACGTTTAGCCGACTTTATGCTTTATTACCAACGTGACAAGGGGCCAGCTTGTCGCCGCGGTTATAACGACCACTACTGCGGCCGGGACCTACGGCTTAACGTGCCTTCCGAAGCACGGAATCGGAAAGTAAGATGTCAAATCCAATTTTATTTTTATGTCATTTTTGACGACGAAATTTCCACAATAATAATAATAATAATAAAATTCCAGTACTTTCGGTCTGGAACTTCCATTGCAATTAGTCACCGCAGGGACGGCTTGTGGCGAGTCGATGGTGAGTGGCGACACCACGGACCCTATACCTCCAGGGGGACACACGTAGTCATCACACGCACACTCACATGCAGTCATCACACACACACACCCCCCCGCCTCTGAGCTTGCCTTCACCAGCCGGCCAGAGTGGAGTAGCAAGAGCGAAGCCTATGCTCCAGGTTGGAAGTGTAAAATGTCATAACGCCGGGTACATCTTATGCTGCCCGCAGTCTCACCTCTCCACAACCTTAGCTGTCCACGACCAGTGTTGCGACCCGTTGCCAATATATCGGCGACTTAGTGGAAGCCCACCCAGTGGACAGCGAGTCACCGCCTGCTATGATAATTAGTGAAATGTTGCATTAAAGGCAGGCGTACCGGTATTTCACTCCATAGCACCAGTTAACCGGTCCATTAAACAGTTCACCCCCATAAACCATTTCTTGTCATCCATTTTACAATAGTTCCTATCACCTACTGGGTGCCGCCTCTGAGTGCATGATCTATTTGTGCATTTAGTGGCGGTGCCTGGTTGGTGATCCATATACAATATAGCAAAACTCTCGAAAGGGCCTCTACGAGTTGGATTCGTCCCCTCGCACGCCTCTCAAAGGACCGGGCTCCATCCCGTGATACCGAAGAGTATTGAGAAACATAATAATAATAATAATAAGGGGCGCGGGTTAGATCACCTCCACGCGGTGCGTCCTGGGGCCAGGCAGTGACACTCTTTCGTTTCCCGATTGAGTGTCATTGTCTGGTAGCAAGGAATCTAACAACCGAACCGTGGCGGTATATCCACACCTAGGTTATCGTAAGCCTGGAGATAGGAAATTTTCTCCAAAACAACGCGGATGGGTAGGTCTGGGCCCATCTGGTATGCTAGACGGACGTAGGTATAAAGATGAATAAGAGCGTAGATCAAGGTAAACTACCCCAGGAGGGTACCAGCACAGCTGGAGAATCCCTCCCCTGCTCTAAAAAGCAGGGCTGCCCCACGTACTCTGGGGGGGGCAAATCTGCGCCTATGCCATCTCAGGCTAGCTCTCAAAGGAGATATAATTTGAGACCACGCCGCGGAGAACGTAAAGAGGAACCTGAAAACAAGTCTGGATGTTCCAGCGCGCTAACTATCGGCAACAGAGTGTTCAGCGGGAATGAACCAGCCGTTAATCATCCATTGTCACCAACACCATCATCAAACCATAGTCTTTTTGCATCACCCAATTCGTCTCACTCATTTTCACACCCATCAACCCCATCGATATCATCAATGTCGCCATCATCACCAAGATCCAACGATACAGTATTGCCAACAGACGTTGTGCAGGAGGCAGATGCCAATATTCCTGCACCCGCTGTCAGCAAATTACGCACGAGAATGAGATGGACTAGTATTATGAACAAGTCTATTTGGCGTGCGTACCTAGTTTCGTCATCACTTGAAACGAAAAAACCAAACCTAGAAGAAATTTATGAACAATTTAAAAGAGAGTTCCCCGATATCATAGTATCTAGACAAAGAGTAGGAGACCAGCGTAGGGCTATTCAAAATAATCGCTACTTAACTCCAAACGATTTAAAAATATTAAAAGAAGAAGCAGCCAATATAATCTCAAGATCACAATTGCAAACACTTTCACAAACACACATCCAAACAACACCAAGAACAGACAACAATAAGCGAATGCGATGGTCTAACGAAATGAATGAGACCATTATGAAATTATACTACACTGTCACACTTCAAGAAACAAACAAAACGGGCTACAGAAAACTCTTATACGACGAATTTATACTACAATTTCCAAATTTAACTTACTTAACCGAACAACGTATTGCTGATCAAAGAAGAATTATCATACAGAACAAGTTAATACCACAACCGAAATTAGAGGAACTTAAACGCGACAGCCTCATTTTATCTAGAAATACACAAGAATCACTAAACAGCCTAATACCTACGATTTCACCACCAAATGAAGACCGTAACAATATATACAGCAATAACTCACCGTTCCACAGTACAGCTGATGAAGAGGAACCTAAAACAAGTACAGTAACTACCGAAACACAAAACATGACAATACAAAGAGACATCGCTATAGACACACAATTTAAAGAAAGCTTGGAATATTTCACTAACACAGACCCAGTTAAAAGATCTTATATCCCTAGACAAAAGACTTCACGAAAACTAACGAGAATCGTGGATTACATCAATACATCCATACTTCCAGATTACGTAAATAAAGACACCGTTTTTTCAGATTTCCAGACGATCTTGTATAGCGCCGCTTGGACATGTGCTAAAATAAATGGTTCAAAATTACAGATACCACCATCTCAAACCCGGCTCGACCCTAAATCTGTTTTTAAACCAAAATGGCAAGAGCGTCTAGAGCGGAGAATAAATGATCTGAGATCCCAAATTGCGAAATTAACTCACTACTCACACGGGTATCGCAGCACAAAACTCATAAGGGATGTAAACGCTATTTTAGAAAAACACGCGATCCACTCAATTCACGAAGAGCCTAACTCTCAGCTCAGTGAATTCATAGACACGCTTAAACAGAAACTGGCAGTTGCTGCTAATCGGTTGCAAAGATACAAAGCTTGCACATTGCGCAAAACTCAAAATAATAAATTTTACAACAACGAAAAACAATTCTACCGTGACATTAAAATAGCTAACACAAACAATAACACTGAAAGCCAGTTCCAGTCTCCAACACCCGACACGCGGGAGCTCCGTCAATTTTGGGCTGATATTTGGGAAAATCCAGTTACACACAACACGCAGGCAGAGTGGATTGTAAATGAATTAGCAAACTACTCAAACACAGATAATATGGAATTTGAACAAATAACAGTACGTGTATTTCACTCAGTTCTAAAAAAATTACATAATTGGAAAGCACCCGGTACAGACAATTTACACAACTACTGGTATAAAAAGTTCACGTATATACACCCATTTATCTACAACTATATTAATAATTTCATTAAAAACCCTCAAACTATACCTAACTACATATTAACAGGAGTAACCTATATGTTGGCAAAAGATCCTAATGCCACGAATAATCCTGCTAAATACAGACCTATAACATGCTTGCAAACGTTTTACAAAATAATAACATCCTGCATCTCAAACCATATTTATGAACACTTAGAAACCCACAGAATTCTATCAGAACAACAAAAAGGATGCCGAAAATTTAGCAAGGGGTGCAAAGAGCAACTCATCATAGATTCAGTAATTACACAAAAAGTCAAAAAAAATAAAGAAGATCTGTTTTCAATGTATATTGACTATCAAAAAGCTTTTGATTCTGTTCCACATTCTTGGCTTTTATCCGTCTTAGAAATATATAAAATAAATCCTATACTTATAACCTTTTTAGACAATATCTCACAAACATGGAAAACCACACTAAGAATTAATAGTGAAGAGACAGAGCCAATAAAAATACAGCGCGGAATATTTCAGGGCGATGCACTTAGCCCACTATGGTTTTGCTTGGCTCTAAATCCACTATCCAACATTTTGAACGCTACAAAAATAGGCTACCAACTCAATTCCAACGACGATGATAACCCCACATACACCCTTAATCATCTCTTATATATGGACGACATTAAACTCTATGCAACTAAACCTGATAACTTAGATCTATTAGCGAATCTTACAGAACAATTTTCTAAAGATATATTCATGGAATTTGGAGTAGATAAATGTAAAATTAATTCTATAAAGCAAGGACACATTCATGAACACCATTACCGATTAGAAACTGGTGACTGTATACAGTCATTAGAAGAAACCGAAACTTATAAATATTTAGGATATAATCAATCCATTGAAATAGAAAGTAAAGCAATCAAATCAAAACTTACAAAAGAATTTAAACACCGTTTAAACACTTTACTGAAATCCCAGCTGAACTCACGCAACATTATTAAAGCTATTAACACATACGCTATTCCTATATTAACATACTCTTTTGGCATTATAAAGTGGTCAAAAACAGATCTTTTAAAACTGCAAAGAATAATTAACACAACAATGACAACACATAGAAAGCACCATCCGAGATCCTGCTCTCAGAGATTAACTTTACCACGCATTGACGGAGGACGCGGACTAATTGATATAATTAATCTACACAACAAACAAATAACAAATTTAAGGCAATACTTTCACAAAAGATCTGAAAACTCCTATCTACACAAAGCAATCTCCGAAAATGACAACCGACTAACACCTCTTAATATGTGCGATATCACCGTCCAACTTAATGAGAAACAGACCGACAGACTACAAAAAATTACGGAATGGGACAGCAAAGCATTGCATGGAAGACATCGCAAAGATCTATGCCAACCACACGTTGATAAAGAAGCTTCAAACGCTTGGTTGAAGCAGGGCCAGCTTTTCCCAGAAACAGAGGGTTTCATGATAGCTATTCAAGACCAAATAATAGAAACGCGCAATTATCAGAAACATATAATGAAAATCAGGAATTTACCTACTGATTTATGTCGCCAGTGTAGGAGCTGCTCAGAGACAATACAGCACATAACAGGGGCATGCAAAATGATTGTTCAAACTTCATATAAACATAGGCATGACCAAGTCGCAAATATCATACATCAAAAACTGGCGCAACATTATCAACTCATCACTGAACCTCCTGTCCCGTACTACAAATATACACCCAACACAATTTTAGAAAATACTACACACAAATTATACTATGACCGAGCAATTCTTACAGACAAAACAACGCATTTTAATAGACCAGACATTGTTGTAATTGATAAAATTAACAAAACTGCACAAATAATTGATATCGCTATACCCAACACGCATAACTTACAAACTACCATATCCGGAAAAATGCATAAATATCTTGATTTGAAGGACGAAATTACTCGAATGTGGAAGCTCAAGAAAGTAAACATAGTCCCAATTGTTCTTTCTACTACAGGAGTTATTCCAAAACAGTTGCACGTATCCATCAAAACACTCGACTTACACCCCAAAACATACATAACCCTCCAGAAAGCAGTCATACTTAACACATGCAGAATCGTTAGAAAATTTTTGCAGGTTGAAAACGACACCTCATCAACTGCAACAGTCAATACACCCATCACTACAAATCTAGCACAATCCTTTAATACGTCAAATAATTTAAGTACCTATCTAGGTTAATCAATCCATTGATTCACACTTGGCTTAGGCCCGTGCGTTTCGATATAACCGGTTATGTGCTAACAATAACCGTGAGAAAAAAAAAGAACAGAGAATAATAATAATAATATGTACCTACATAGAAATAGCGCAGAAATAACATAGAATGTATACCTGGTGGGTGTCGTCTGATTGCCAAAACAAACAAACGCGTAAATTTTTATCAGTATAGTATTATTTTACCTTAGAATCTCTGCCAAGAATAACTAAAGGAATTATAAATTTCACATGTGTTAGGATAATATTGATTTCGTAATAAATTGAAACTCAGAACTGACACAGAAATTTGATCCTTCTGTTGCTGTCCTTATGATATGGTTCTCATTGATTGCCTGGCGTCGTCGTCTTTAAAGCATACTTACAACTACATGAATTATTTACATTTCATAAATGTAAGGTAGGACCTACATGTCTCAAGCCCTGTAGGTCCGGGCGTAAGAATAGGTCTACGGTATGCCCTGCCTGTCGTAAGAGGTGACTAAAAGGGGTCTTTGGGGTCGTGGGTGTGACGGGCGGGGGACCGACACACTCATCAAACGGCCCCGAGATCGGCTGCGGCACAGCTTAAGGCACTGTGCCGCCGCAGCTCCAAAGGCGAGCCGGGGAGGGAACAATATGCCCTCCCCGAGCACGAAGCTGATAGTAACTGAGCGTGGGAAGACTTCGGACGCTATAATGTGTGGTTCTCGGGGTTCTTCCCAAAAGCGCCAAGACGGCCGCCGGGGGGTTTTAGTGGGGCGAGCCCCACATACCCCCGACGCTCCCCCGAGCGTCGGGAAATGCGATAGGCATTTTCCCCCGTTACAAAAAAAAAAAAGGACCTACATGTTACCGCGGAGCGGTTAACTCTCATTGGTCACCCGCGATCCTCCTGCTAACAGCCGAGATGGACACTAGCGGGGTTTTAGTGGGTGCGAACTCCACATTACCGTTAGGAGTTTCCCCGCCTAAAAAAAGGTAACATTACCTACATTACAGATCGATAACATAAGATAATATACTTAACATAAGCCTAATTAATTTCTCAGAGAAACAAACCTCTCCATTGCAACCAAAATAAAAAAAATATGCAACAAGAAGATATGAGATAGAACAATGCTAGAAAACCGATTTAATACAAGCGAAGAGATAGAGAGATTAAAAAAAAATACACTGGCAACTCAAAATCAATTTGCAAAAAAAAAAAAGTTTTATGCGGTTTTATAAGTGACGTCACGCAACATCGTAATGGGAAAGCAAAGACATCATAATTTCATCTCCATCCACCTATAATTAAATGTCATTGGTGGCCTGAAAGCAAAACACTGACAAGGCAATTTGAATTCTACAGCAAGTATACAATGTTAATTTTTCCTTGGCATTCTCATTAATGTAATTTCAAACGATTAATTACAAGGTTCTTAATTGAAATGATGAAAAAACTCGTTCCTAATGGCGGTTTTTTTTCATGAAACTTAATGATAATATTTTTGGGAGAAAAACATGCTGAAATGCAAATTTTATGAAAATTATTCTGTAGTCATTTATTATGATGAGATAATTTAAATTCCATTAGTAGATTTATAACTAAGCTGACCCGGCAACCGCCTTAGATTAATTAAGTTTACGCAACTTGGCTGTATAGGCTATGTTACTATGTCCGCTCAGAATGGGAAAATTAAAAACAACAACTTCAAATCTTTGACAGGAAAATGGATAGAACAGTAATGGAACATTTTGTATGTATCTATTTGGAATAATTGTTGTTTTTTACTAACTTCTTCGCTATTTTTCCAGTATTTCTCACCTTTTAAACCTTTCAAGAGGAAAAACATTTCAAGAGAAAAATTAGCTTGAGTTTTAGCGAAACTAAAGAACCACGATTCATTTTTAATATACTGGTTGTTTCTGACAAGGCGGTAATAAATGAAAGGAGGGATCCAGCTCACCATAACAAAAAACTTTCCCAAAGAAACATGGGTCGAAATCTTAATACTAAAATCAGCTGTTCCATACATTTGTTCCATCAGCTGGCGGGGTCAATGTCCGTACACGACAGCTGATTTTTGTTTTGATATTTCGACCTATGTTGCTTAGGGAAAGTTGTTAGGTAATGCTGTGCCGAACCCCCCCATTTCATTTATTACCGCATTGTCCGCAAAAAAAAACCGCAAAAAAAAAAAAAAAGAGAGAGATAAATTGTAAAGTAGAGTTTGTTACCCCTTTCTTCTCTACGCTGTAAAATCATTGCGAAAGGGAGTAGAATCATTTGACAGAGGAGGACTCGTTTGGGGGCCTCTCCAGGCGACTATTGTCGTAAGGCAAGCCAAACATTTGTTTGCCTGAGCCAATTGGTGGGCACCCTGAACTACCTCGCCTCTCACAGTATAGGATACTTTACCAAATAAGGTATCAATAGCAATTAGATTAGATGTAGTCTAATTGACTTTCAATAAGTGATATCTTGTATCCTATATTGAAATATTGTTTGGCTAAACCGATTTTGATGCGGTTTTCAATAATGTATTAGTTACATTCAGGAGAAGGTTTTAAAACCTATTTTAACCGACTTTGACAAAGAGGAAGTTCTCAGATTATATGTATGTGTCAGTTCGTTGAAGGCGGGTCTCTTTTTGTAAAAAAAGAATTCTTATTTTATTATATTTATGAATTTTTGTTACAGGAGCCTTCATGTTCCAAGCAATCGAGGGTGCAGGTGAGATGGAGAGAGTCAACAACATGGTGCGAGAAAGGGATAGAACAGCCAACCACATGTGGCAGAATATCACTCTGGTCCTAAACTTGTTCAATGACACTGAACTTAAGCTGAGGTAAATAGGAATTGCGACCGCGCATGGAAGACGAGGAGTAGGTAGACAGGCCACAAGGTGGTTATCGGACATGGTGAAGAATAGGACCGTTTCTTTAGGGAGATTTGTGGGAAAAGACCATGGAAAGACAGCAACAGTCCAGCAGTAGACACCGTATAAGACGATCATGATGATTTTAATGATCATCGTGACTCCATGATCCTGAATCACCTCCTTTCATGCAGTAGAGGATTATATGTCTATAATTTGTAGAATTGTAGTTTACTAGACTTAAAAAAAAGCGATATGTTGCATCCTGTCCATAGTTTTCTTATTATATGCGAAAGTTACTCCTGTCCGTATGTGTGTTACGCATCACGCTTAAACTACTCAGAGGGTTTCAATGTTATTTTGTATAGAGATCTGGAGCTAGAGTTTGAGAAATGATTTTGAATTTGAAGAGAAATTGCACAAGTATTATAAAAAAATATTTTGATTTTCCAAATAATTTAGTTACGTTCTGATTATTTGTGGTGGCGGCATGGAAAATCTCCACCTTCCTCTTCGGTATGTCGTAAAAGGCGACTAAGGGAACAGCCGAAGGACGGGCAAAAGCGTCCTTCGTTAAAATATCTACTTGCGATTGTCTTAATCGAGTCAATGATCGATATCGTGGTGATATCGGCTAAAACCCAAACCTTCACAAAGCCTACATTAGCAGTAATAACCCCAAATCAAATTTACGATGTGCCAATTTAGCTATGTCAAATGTAGACTGTTATGCAGAAGCTCAAAGCGTGTTTGTAAACAGCGCGGGAGTCGGCCGTTTCGCAATAACACTTCGGCAGATTGAGACGTCTTATTTCAATCAGATTTTACTTCTATAATTTCGAAGAAGTTCTCAAGTTTGAATGATACTTCATCAATATCAATACATAGTCTATAACAATATTATAAAGAGGAAAGATTTGTTTGTTTGTTTGTAACGAATAGGCTCCGGAAATACTGAACTGATTTGAAAAATTCTTTCACTGGTGGTAGCTACACTATCCCCGAGTGACATAGGCTACATTAGAATTTTAAAATAATTAGGGATCCTTACTTAAACTCGAATAATGTAGCCAAAGGTGCATTTTTTCCCGTTGTTTACATATTTTGACAGTTGGTGGTTTGTTGTGGTTGTTTGTTGTTTTTAATTAGCCCATTCTGGACAGGCAAAGGAACTTAGTCCATACAGCCAAGTCTTCAGTAGTTTATTTCTTAATAATCAAGTCTTCTGTAGTTTATTCTTTGTTTTCCTTAACCTAGATTTCTTATCTAACCCATTAAAATGCGAGGGTGGTCTCGCATCCCAATGTTCACACGGAAGTTTTCGAGGGACATCGATCAGAATTATTCGGGAGCGCCTTCCTTTATCTCTCATTTCGCTACACAGTTTTCCATAAAGGGCACATTATAACACTAATTCCACCACACTAGCACAATAATAGCCACGAAAAACTAATTTAGAAAACTAAGAAACAAAAGCCCGACATCTTCTTTTCATTTCCCCTCAAAACCTCCTGACAGTGGTTTGTTGTTGTTGTTTGTTATTTTTAATTAGCCCATTCTGGGCAGTCAAAAGAACATAGTCTATAGAGCCAAGTGTTTGGTAGTTAAGAATCCTAAATTCTGTGGCGTAACGAAGTTCGCCGTGTTAGCTGGTATAAAATAGGATTACTTAATATCTAACTTTAATCCTAGGATCAGTAGCGAGCTGGTCCGCTACCAGAGGAAGGTGGTGGAGGGGGCGAGGCGGGGCTGGGAGGGGGGCCGCTCCTCCCGCCAGTGGAGCTTCTCCTCCGGATTCTTGTACTCCCTTACTGTGATTACTACTATAGGTAAGAGTTTTAGGATCTTACCTCAAAGTAATGATCTGGTGACGTCACCAGCAATGTGACCAAATGTTTTGTGTAGAATTTATATCACAAGTCGACTATGAAACTAAAAGAATGGATACGATAGCAGGCGAACGTCATGGCGAATCAGTGATGTTATAGGGTTATATTATTATGCCATATCCAAGAGGAAGCAGCCAGGGCAGACGAGTGTCACACACATTTGTCATGGCTTCTGACTGGACGTGGCCACAAACTGCGGACTAGTCTTTTCATAAACAATTTGTATAGCATCGGTTGGTGCAAACCTGAGGTGCAAACCGAGCGATGGTGTTGACGCGTTCTAGCCCAGAATAACCTTTCTTACCACAACTTTTTTTACCTCAATAAGTTCAGTAACAATTTATCAATAATGTTGGATCCAGGTTACGGCAACCTTTCCCCCCGGACCAGTTGGGGCAAGCTAGCGACAATATTCTATGCGCTGCTCGGGATGCCTCTGTTCCTACTCTACCTCAGTAATGTTGGTAAGATTTGAACAATTCAATTCTTCTTCGTCTTCTGTGTTATCCCTAGCGGGGATAGTGGGCTTCAAGAATTTTCTTCCAGGTTCCTCTTGAGGAACAACGGGTGGACTTAACTCCTCACAGATAAGTCCAACACTAGCAGCTTCTTGCAGCGTGGACTAGCGCCAGGTTGTCTTGGAGCAGCCCCTTATAAGTCTACTACTGTTTCAAGAACTTTCATCTTCTTTTATTTATGAACCGAGCTCTTGTCTGTGCAGCCTCGTCCACTCCCGTCATCTCTCCACTCTATACTTCACGTCCTCGTAAGTGTTCACTTTAACTTTTTCCTGTAGCTGCTTCATGTAGCTTCTTTTCCGAACTTTCTTTCCTTCTTTTATTAGAAATAATAATGTTGACGGCGTTGGATCCGAAAAGTTCTCGAGTAGCGATCGCAAACTGAAAGTCGCAGTATAGGCAGACAACCTGCTAAAAGGTGGTCAGGTCAGACGACCTGTGAAGGCAGAGTGAGAGTATACTGGATAAGGCTCGTAAGACCGGTAATTATGGCGATTTGTGGGGAAAGGCTATATTTAGCAGTAGAGTTCTTTTAGCTGAGATGATTGATGATTTAAATGTTAAAGGAACTTCGTAAATCTCATCATTAATTATAATTAGATTTCTATATTTTTCAGGTGAACTGTTAGCACGGTGGTTCAAGTGCTTATACGCACTTGTGTGCCTGTGCCGAGGATGTCCCGGGTTCACGCGGAGACGTGTCGCTAGACTGAGAAATCAGGTAATTTGTTGAATCTACTAGTCGACCCGGCGAACTTCGTACCGCCTAACCTATTACTTTATGTGCATGTATTATACTTAAAAACCTTCCTCTTGAATCACTCTATCTGTTAAAAAAAAACGCATCAAAATCGGTTATATAGTTTTAAAGATTTAAGCATACATAGGGATATAGGGACAGAAAAAGTGACTTTGTTTTATACTATGTAGTAATACGTGCGTTCAATTTAAATCAGTCTCAGTATTATTAGGTATTTCAGTCATGCAAAAGTACTCGATCATCATCATCATCTCAGATGTCCACTTCTTGTCCTCGGCTTCCCCCTACAGATAGCCATGGCCCTAAAAACCGGTCTTGAGCAACCCTCATCCCGTGAACTCCCGCAACCTCTCTCAAGTCATTTGACCTCCCTAAGGGGGTCTGGCTACACTGCGTCTTTCGATTCACGGTCACCACGGAAGAACAAAGGTTTTCTAAAAGTTCAAGTTCTAACGCTTTTTTTACAGACTGCAGAAGTGAGTGAAGTAGAAAGCATAGAAAGACCCGAGAGATGCCGCAGATACTCCAGCAGCTTTGATGAAGATCCAGAATTTCAAAGACATAACCAATATAACTATTACCATAGGTATTATTTTTTATTACAAAATCTGTACTTATTTAATGTAACTTTGACTATTTTCTTTACGACATCTCATTCAAAAATTGTAAATACCTATTTTGAAAAGGTTTATATTTATCATCTTTGATTATGACATTAACCTAACAATGGCGTTTTAAACTTTTTAAAAACACTTTACATATTTTTTTTTTACAGAAACCCCTACATTAGGAGCACATCAGCACCTTACCCGCTAAGGCAAGACTTCAGAAGAACGAATCACGACTATCATCGACACTTTAGCCAACCAAATCCATCTAGCACATACTCCCAAACCCATAGAAATTACCACCAATACCATAGATACAACTCTAGACATATACGAGATCATAGAAATATATATCAAGACCATAGAAACTGGGACGTTTCTAGAAGAAATATCTATCACAATTCGAGAAACATGTATCAAGATTCTAGAAATGTGTATAAAGATCCAAGGCATATTTTCCCAGATCCCAGGATTCGGGAAAGTTCGGGACATGTTCGGGAGTTGTCGGGTGGCGTCGGGTGGAGTGACCAAGCTAGTTCGTCTTCAGCATTTACTTACATTACTTTTGATGCTCAAACTATTACTGTACCTATCAGTGTTTGCGTTGCTGTTATGGTAAGGTGAGAATTAGAATATTTGGCTTCATAAGATTATGATTGCACAGCGAGCTATGAAGCTTTTCGTTTTATAATATTACTTACTATCGACTGAAATCCGAATGACTGACGAAATACTTACTTGGAGGTGGGCAGGATACGACTTGGTTTAAAGAATTATGGTAGCCCATAGGAAATCTAAAATCAGTACACACCCTAGTGCTATAGTTGGATGACTTTGTGAAGGCTATGGACACGACTATGGTGCAGCTAAGGGATCTCGGGAAGTGGGGTCACCAAAAAAGCCTTCAGAGAGGAGTGGATTTATTTAATACCTCATTCTAGAAACTCTTTCTAGAAAGGCATTGCTAATAAGATACGTTTCATTTCACTTGACTGCTCCGTAGCTCAGTTGGCAGTGATGTGGACTAAGACGCGTGTGCACGTGGGTTCGACTCCAGGGCGGGGTTAATATTGTTATGATGAATATCGATGTTTGTTTCCGTTCTTGGTGTAATGTTCGTCTCTGTGTGTGTTTCGGGTACCCTAGATACAGGTTCTTCCTAGATATGGGCTCTGAGTGTGATGTGATATTAAAGTTATTATATTTTTTTAAAGTTTTATTCATTTCCAGTTACATTATATTCGGATCTATGATCTTCGGCATGTGGGAGAAGTGGGATCAGCTGGACGGTGCCTACTTCTGTTTTATATCACTTAGCAGGTAGGTTTTCTTTGAGTTTCTTTAGGTTGATCTAATGTTTCAGATGATATCAAGAATAGTTTTACGTCAGGAAGAACAGGGAGTCGTTAAAAATATAGATAAGTAGTACCTAAGGAGTTATAGCATGAGTATTTTTGTCACGATTTAAAAGAAAGAAAGAAAGAAAAAATATTTATTTACAAAAACTATGACACACACAAAAAGTTAATCAATACATACAATACATAATACAAGTAAGACAAAAAAATATTAAAAAAAAACAAATGATAAAAAAATCTCAAAAAATCCAACAGAAGAAAAAAAAAAGTACAATTTGAAAAGAGAAAAAAAAAAACAATAGGCAAAAAAACAACGTTTGTGTATAGTCAAGTGTGTCGCAGTTGCTGTAAAATGGCAGTAACTCAGCATTTGCTGCAGGCTTTCACCAACAGCGCTGATTTACAGTCAATGCCAGCAGTGACCCACAAGCGTTCCTTGCGAGTGCTTAGAAGACACATAACTATGTGTATTTGTATTCCTTAAACGAAAATAAGCACGACAAATATTGTGAAGGAAGGGAAATGAGTAGGTCATTAGACAAGTAGCATATCGTAATTGACTCGTAATTGTCTTGTTAGCGTCTTAGTTAACCATTACTGTTTTCTTTTAACGTGCAACAGAAATTACCTTTGTTAAAGCGGCAATGGTTAACGAAATCGCTAACAAGACAATTACGAGTCACTCGTTTTTAGTTAAGAAACTTGTCCCCCAGTATTTATTTCTTCTACAAGAATTTAGCTTTTGAGATTTCGGGAAACTTGTTAAGTTTTGTGCACTGAACTGAATCCCTCTGAACTAAAACCTGTATAGATAGTCATAGTTGATTTGTGGTGAACTGATTCATAACATGGTATTGCAGCATAGGTTTCGGCGACTTCGTCCCGGGTGAGCGCGTGTACTCGGAAAAGATCGAGACCTCCTTCATCGTCTGCTCGCTCTACCTCATGCTGGGCATGGCTCTCGTCGCCATGTGCTTCAACCTGATGCAGGTGACTTCTTCATCATTATTACAATCCATACATGCATGACACGGTCACTTTTTTATCGTGGCGGGAACTTCAGGACCAGGTCTTGCATGATAAATGACTAGTTTTTTTTTTAAATTATTTAAGGCCGATGGACTCCCAGCTACCCATTGAAGATTATTTCTCTGATGCTTCACATCATTTTTAGTTTTCTTTTACAAATAACTTTCGAAGGACAACAAGTGAGCACGGATCATTATTTTTCAATTTGGTTTTCAGCAATCAGTCCTGGTTATCTAACATGCCTACCATGTGTAAAATTTTCCTCCACGAAAAAAAATAACCGTGTATCTATTTGACTGCTCCAGGGCTCAGTATTGGCAGTGATGACGTGGACTGAGACGCGGGTGAACCAGGTTCAAATCTCGGCGGGACGAACAATCGAACATTGTTATGATGAATATCGATGTTTGTTTTCCAGTCTGGGTGTAATGTTCGTCTCTGTATATGTTTTGTGCACCTTATATACAGGTTCTTCCTTAGGTGCTCTGAGTGTGATGCGATATTTATTTATCATCTCAGCTGAAAGACGTTTACTGCTGGACACTGGACTCCCCCAGGACCAGATATTGAAAATCGTTCTATAACCTAGATAACAGTTTAAATTGTAATCCCTCGGTGTGTTCGACTGCGACTCGCTAGGTGGGCCTTAGGCGTCATTTAGGGAGACGCGGCGCGTTGCGCGGGGCGTCTCCTTGTACAGTGGCGGACTCGGAGGCCGTAACAGATTTGTCTATGGTTTCGTCAGCTCTAGATTGTATTACCAAAGAACAAGAGCTGTTTTGCAATACTGAAAAACCGGAAGTGTTACGCCGACTGTGTCCGCTACTGTACTATATCGAACATAGCCCTATGTATTGATCTTGCAGTGCACGTGTCGGCGGCGCCCGCTTTGACTGTGCCAACGCGTCTCCGTCAACGGCTCATACATTGCTATAAGTTTGTTTTTATCGCAGCACTCCTCGCACGACGCCCCGCGTGCCTCTAAATGAGGCCTTAGTTGCATTATTTATTGTTTTGTTTGCAGGAGCAAGTGATTCACTACTTTGCTGGTCTGAAACGGGCTCTGAAACGTATTTGCCGGTGCAAGAGATGACAGCGACACCTAGTGGTTTTGATGTGTGTGAGTGTGAAAGACTCAAGACTGCAAATAAGTGTTCTGTATACAGTTGAGTGCAATTATTGTTAATAATGTTAGGTTTTTATTAAAATTGTTATATAATTGTATCCAATTCTCTATTGTTAGTTTGTCTATACCAATATTATAAAGAGGAAAGATTTGTTTGTTTGTTTGTAACGAATAGGCTCCGAAAATACTAAACCGATTTGTAAAATTCTTTCAATGGTAGGAAGCTACACTATCATCGAGTGACATAGGCTATATTAGATTTTCAAAAAAATTAGGGATCCTTACTTAAACTCAAATAATGTTACCCAAGATGCAATATTTTTTCCGTTGTTTACATATCGATCATGGAAATGCCAATTGTCGTAAGGGACATTTTTCGAAATTTCGTTTTTGATGCCATTATACTCAATTTTTCACGCTCTATCGAATGGTATATTTGAAATCTCTCTAGCTTCCAAAAAATGTCCCTTACGACCTGACTTTTTTTGGGCCTAGCTCAGAAATTTATTAAAAAAAAAGCTTTATGGAACATTTAATTTTTCCACATTGGCGTAAGGGCCAATAAATTAAAATATTATTGATGATTTTTATACGGTTTTGTCAATATGTCCTTTACGACGTAAAAAAAAAAGTTGCAGTATCTAAAGCTCAAGGTCGTAAGGGTCGTAACTTAATCTTATGTTTATTAAAAACTCAGATTTTAATTATTATTTTATATGAATTTGTTTAAAAATAATGTTTTAAAAGTACCCATTCGTTGAACTATTTAATCAGCCAATCAAAATATAACTATCTCTGAGTGGGTACGACGTCAAATGTCAATTCGCATTGATTTCTAGCTTTAAAGTTTATTGTATTCCTTAATCTTAACGTAACGGCGGGTTTTAATTTGACTCTATATTAAAAGATAACAACTGACGAACTTACCATTTCTGTTGATGCCTAGTTCATTCCTGTCCCGAGTCTTAAAGACTTACTTGAGTGCACAGCGGCTGCGGTGAACAGTTTAAGTGATATAATATAACTCTTTTTGAACCCAGTCCTCAGCAGCCTTCGAGCTCTGATCCAGTAGTCCAGCTAACATAGTGGCGTTTTTTACAAACAATTCCATATACCAATAGGCACCGCTGAAGAGATTGTAGTACTACCTAGCTTCAAAGGCTTTCCCATAACAAATGCCAGTCAAAGAGGCAGATTATACTTTTCCGTCTTTTATATTACCTGCCTTAAAGCATGTTTGTGGTCCATGGTACTTTGCCTTTACGAGAAACAGCTAATTCGAAGGGCGAAGACGTCAAACCTGCGCGAAAAACGATTCTTGATGACTCTCAAGAACAATTTATAAAGGTGGCTTAGATGTAAGCTCTTCAGCTGGTTTTATGGCCTTTTCTGAAGAACAGTACTACCAAACTTCTGTTGCACGCTTCTGGCGCTATCCCATCGCTGATATCAGAATTGAACCGTTTCGCATTTAAATCCCCTATATCAACTGTGACGCAAGTTTTTGAGCAATGCATAATCACGGGATACATAATCTCCACATTTTCGTTGGACTGTATCGATGTGGGAGCGCATACTTGTATAACTTTTAACAAATACTGTTAAATTCATAGACGTACAAGACACGCTACCCTTGCCATCATAATATCGGTATTTACAAAGCTGTGAAGGGAATTGTTCACTATGCACCCGAAACCTCCCTGGGATTGTGGTTCTCCTTCCTCAACAATAATGTTTTACTATAACGAGCTCAATTCCTGCTTAAGCTTCGTTGGCCCGGGATCAACGTTAGTTAGTACACACACCCTGCCCCACCTTTTCCTGACCGCTACCAAAGCGCAAACTAGGCCAAAACGTTAATTTTAGCCATGATCATACGAGTGGGTTTGCCATAATTGTCACACTTGGCAGGCAGGTTGGAAATCGCAGTATAGCCATACTGTTGTACTTAGCTGTTGTAGGATCATCGATGGACGCTACGTGCTTCGATTTTTTACTATAGTCACCTTAGCCATATACATGGAAGATGGGGTACTGGTATCCTATTCATACCATATGTTACATACCAACCATAACAAAAAACCTTTTTAATGTAAGTCTTGTAGTTTTTTTTAATTGGTCTTACTGAAGTATTTATTCCTATACACCATGTTAAAAGCTAAATTACTTTAAACTTGGGCTATAAACGAATTACTACCTACCTATCTTCATTAAAGTGTTGATTTTTATTGTAGACATTAAAGATTAATAATTTATTTTCTTTTAAATCTTACGAGGGCGCTATTGGTGTTTCTAGGTATTTGCTATTTTATAAAAATTATGCACTTAATATTTTTTTTTTACAATTAATATTTAAACTTTAATGTTTTGTACTTCATATTTGAGAAATTTTATCATTTTGTTTCACAAGGGTAACCAAACAATAACATTTTAACACTATAGAAATAATTAAATATATTTTTTTTTGTTTAATCAGTACTAATAACAACACACTTGTTGGTATTTTAATTCCCTTACGCCCCTCAAATTTTACATAGTAACTTTAAAATTAAATATTATAATAGACATACGACTACATTGGAAAAACACATATGGGACTTACAACCAATTATTTTATAAAGTTAAAAAAACTGTATAGGTCGTAAGGGAAAAAGTTGAAAAAAAGGTCAGCGTAAGGGACAATGTTGCTAAAATGGGTAGGGCGTAAGGGACAAAATCTTCTAAACCATTAGTTGTAGCGTATCCAAACTAAAATAATTGAAAAGATCTTCAAAAATTAGCACTGGTCTTCTTTTAATTGATCGCTGTAAATCAAGGCAATCAAAAGTTACAAAAGGATTTGTAAAAAAAAATTCGTTTTTTGGCTCTCCTGAAAAGTCGTGCTTTGTCCCTTACGACAATTGGCATTTCCATGATCGATATTTTGACAGGTGGTTTGTTGTTGTTGTTTTTTGTTTTTAATTCGGCCATTCTGGGCAGTCAAAAGAACATAGTCTATAAAGCCAAGTCTTTTGTAGTATCTTATATTCTATGGCGTAACGAAGTAAGCCGGGACAGCTCGTTTTTTATAAAATAGATAAAAATGTTAAGAATTTTTTCATGAGTCATATTCAATTATTTTGTACCTATACCTACTTAATGAAAAAAATAAAAATTATAAATTAATTACTTAAAAATTTGAAAATAAAATAAAATATTTAAGTTAATGATAAATAAGTAATCAATTTAATTACAGGATATCAACAAAATCACACTTTACAAAAACTTCCCAAAAAAATCTTTAAGCTTGTTTTAAAAAAGCTCTCCTAAAGTATACTCCTCAGTAATGAGTTAGTAAAGTAGAGTTTAAACTCAATTAGGTATTTGAACTCTCTCTTAAGTGGGATTATGGAAATCCCACTGGTTCTTAAGAGATTTACGAATTCAAGACCTACTTACTCCTCACTTATTTTACTACTGGTTAGTTTTGATCACACAAAAGAAGTGTTTATATTATACCAGGGCTAAAGTATTCTATAAAAAGTATCTATTAGATACTTACCAAACTTTTTTAAAGAGTGCGTCGTCCGCGAATATTTTTTTTTCGAAAGTGGCGCTAATATCTTGTTTGGAACCCTCATGATGACGGGGAAACTTCTACAATCCGCGACTCATGTTTGACTGCTCCGTAGCTCAGTTAGCAGTGATGTGGACTGAGAAGCGGGTGCACTTGGGTTCGATTCCCGGCGGGGCGAATATTGATACGATGAATATCGATGAAATGAAACAAGTAGACCTAACTATACTTACACTTTTAAAAGTGTCTGGCTAAAAAACAAAGTGAAAAGTTGGATTGAAAAGAAAAAGCACGATTGTAGAAATAATGTATTCTATGTAGAAATAATGTATTCTTCGCAGTTACAATATTACTTGATTACACACAAGCAAGGCCTGACTGGTTCAATAAACTGCGCAAAACAGTAGCAGCGGCAAGCATGAAGCATGGCGTGATGAAACAACAAGTGAAACACGAAGCGAAATAAAACTAGAGCCCGCTACACACGTCCCTTTCCGACTGCGGGACTGAACGCGCGGCCTGCGGGGCGCGGGGGCAGGCAAAACTCTCAGTTAACCCCCAAACGCACAGCCGAGCGCACGCCTCTCGCACAAAATGCCTAATTGCAGCTCTGGCACCTGCAACGCAGAATTCCTGACCAAATTCATAACCCTATACAGAAAAAGCGAATCCCTATGGCGAATAAAAGCGAAAATTTACTACGATAGACCAAGAAAGAGGCGCGACTATCAGGAACTAGTGAAGTTAATGCAAACGGTAGACCCCGATTGTACGGCTGACGACGTAAAGAAGAAAATAAACAGTTTGCGGTCGAGTTTTCGAAAGGAACTGAAGAAGGTGGAGGCTTCTGTGGTGAACCGTGATGAGGAGCCGTATGTGCCGAAGTTGTGGTATTTCAACCAGCTGCTGTTTTTAAAAGAGATCGAGCTTCAAGACGGCAACAACGCGGCAAGTGAGGCGTCAACGTCTATGTCAATCGCGGACGCGGAGGATGATTTCGACGCTGTCGAGCGAAAGGTGGGTTCTAAAACGTAGTGATTTACCTTCTCTCTGGTGGGTTCTTGCTTTTTTTTCGCTAGTAAGCAGTAGTACCTATTTTGTAGTAGGAGGTACGTTTAAGTTAGAAGGTTAGAAGTTTTTTTTTTATTTATTTTATTTATTGATGTTGTGAACTTGAAAATATCAACATTGAATTTGAATCATCAGTCAATCTGACTGACATGTAGACGAATACAAAATTGTAGTTTATTTGTAGAGTGTGCACCAGCTTAGTTTGCGCGCTGAGTTTGCGCGCGACTGGGGGCGCCACTGTATACGTGCTTCACGAAATATATTTTTTTTAAGGCGGGGAAACCCCTAACGATTACCCTGCAGCCCCGGGGGAAAGAAGGTAGGAGGCTGCAGGGTATGCGCAGGGTTATTTGTGAACCTTTCATTCCAAAGAAATTGTATTGCTATAATTGGTTCATATTTTGAACGCGCGCAAACATAACTGGCACGTATTATGCTTTATTATTTAGTAGTTAGGTAAGTTAATTTAAGATTTATTGTACAACATGGTTTAAAGTACTACTTTATAATGTAATCAGCGATTGCAAAATTACCTATCCTGCCATTTTTTTAGTAAGTAAACGATCAGTTTACCGGGCACATTTAACTTTAGGCGTATAATTTATTTTATTACGGTAAAAGTTTACAAATCCATTTATTAGTTTAAAACCCTTTATAAGTCAGTAGGTAGCTTGTTTTAGAAATCGCTTTAAAGGACTAAACTTATCCCCGAATAAGATAAAGACCATTGTATTCTTGTGTTTTCACACTAACCGTATTTATTGTTAAAGATACAGTTGGTTTTAAGTAGTTTTACTGAAGTCTGGAGGTCTACTTCTCTGAATACGTGACATCCAGTCTTAATTTACATAGGTTACGTCAAAAAACTAAATTGCTCGTTAACTTTTTATGAATAATACGGTAACCGTCTTATTTATAAAGATACAGTCGATTTTAAGTCGCCTTACTGGAGGTCTACTTCTCTGGTTTGTTGTATGGTAAATACGTGACATCCAGTCTAAATTGACATACGTCAAATAACTAAAATGCTCTTTAACTTTTTATGAATAAGAGGGTAAGTCTTTTGGCTTGTTTTGGGGCAGACAGATTTCAATAAATAAATAAGTAATCGTAACGAAATTAATTCTTTCAACTGACTTGTGGAGTATATATTCCCCACAAACACCTGGGGGCCAAGTTTCTTAACTAAAAACGAGTGACTCGTAATTGTCTTGTTAGCGACTTAGTTAACCATTGCCGTTTTCTTTGAGCGTGCAACAGAAATTACCTTTGTTAAAGCGGTAATCAATATATATAAAACTCTTCCGTTACTGACTGACTGACTGACTGACAGACAACGCAGAGCCGAAACTACTGGGTGTACAAAGCTGAAATTTGGCATGTAGGTTCCTTAGGGAGTGTAGGTGAGCACTAAGAAAGGATTTCCCGAAATTCCCACGGGAACGGGAAAACACGGGATTTTTGTGTTTATGAGAAATCTGCGCGGGAAAAACCGCGGGGCAGCCTCTAGTGGTTAACTAAGTCGCTAACAAGACAATTACGAGTCACTCGTTTTTAGTTAAGAAACTTGGCCCCCTGGTTAAAAATAAACTAAAGCAACTTAATTTAAATTTACAGTTCTTTGAGCACGATGACCCTCTTGACTGGGACGAATCAAGCACCAACCAAGACGAACCAGAACCAGAACCAACCAGCTCCAACAACACCAGAACAACAAGAACAACGAGAACTAATGAGAACACAGAACATAACGTAAAAAAACAATCTGATACTAGAAAACGCGTAATTGCAGATAGAGTTTTTATAGATGAAGATCAGAATGAGGTTTTAAGTAAGCATATAGCTTTGAAATTGCATTGTCTGTCTAAAGATCAGAAGATACATGCAGAGAAATTAATTAATGATGTCTTGTATGAAGGACAGTTGAACAATTTGACGAGGAAAGCAAAAGTTGTGGTTGAACAGGATTCTGTTGACTACGAAGATAGTAAAGTGAATCAGTTCTTATAGATTTTTATTACTACAAATTATAACTGAATTGTTAATGTTTTAAAGGACGAAAGGTTGTTTAATGAAACTTATTATACTGGGTGTTTCTGACAAGGCGGTAATAAATCAAAGGAGGGATTCTGCTCACCATAACTAACAACTTTCCCAAAGCAACATGGGTCAAAATCTCAAAAAAAATAACAGCTGTTCCATACATTGGTTCGATCAGCGGTCAATGCACGGGACAGCTGATTTTTGTTTTGAGATTTCGCCCCATGTTGCTTTGGGAAAGTTGTTAGGTATGGTGAGCAGAATGCTTCCTTTGATTTATTACCGCCTGGTCAGAAACGTCCTGTATAAATACTTATACATGTAAATATTACAGAGGCTAACCTAATAATGTTACTTACTTACCCTGTTATTCATAAAAAGTTTTAGAGCATTTTAGTTATCGTGTGTCTGGCTATTGAGTGACTGGATGTCACGTATTTACCATACAGCAAACCAGAGAAGTGGTCTACTCCAGTAAAGCTACTGAAAATGAACTGTATCTTTATGAATAAGACGGTTAGTGTTTGCTAAATGTGTCAAGTCCACATAAGATAACTTACTTACTTAGTAAGATACTATTACTAAACTTTTTTTTTTTCAAGAAGTGAAATTTTAAGTTTTGTTTTTTTTTTTTTTTAGTGAGGCGGTTAATAATTAATACTAGAGGCTGCCCCGCGGTTTCACACGCGCAGATTTCTTATAATTACAATAATCGATTTTTTTCCCGTTCCCATGGGAATTTCGGGAAATCCTTTCTTAGTGCTCACCTACACTCCCTAAGGAACCTACATGCAAAATTTCAGGCCGCTACGTCCAGTAGTTTTGGCTCTGCGTTGTCTGTCAGTCAGTCAATCAGTCAGTCAGTCAGTAACGGAAGAGTTTTATATATATTGATTAGGACTACATAACAGTATCCTAAACTTCAAGTAGGTACTAAATAAGATAATCTAGTATCATAGTGTCACACAAAGTTTTTTTTTTTATAATTCGGTTAGAAGAGGTTTATTTTTTGGAATTGGCGTTACTAATCGGTGTAAGTTAGGTGTAAGTTAAGATTATCCTACCTAATATTATTATGCCATAAGCATGAGTCGATAAAATGCTCATGATAGTCATTTTAAGGATTGGCTAATAAATAAGTTTGATAAACGAAAATTGAAACAAAAAATCGTGTTAGGCAAAAACAAAATTTTTGAACAGATAAAAAATTTAAAGACAAAAGTGTTTCGATTTCGATCTCTTCCCCGATATCGTTTGTATTAGCATAAACACGGCTTGTCGCGATAGCTCTAGAATATAAAATCAGGCTCAAAATAGCTTTGCAAATGCCTACGAACACTGGCCGGCAACACACGTTTTTTTTCAACAAGCTCCCGTATTTTACCAAACACCGTAAATTTTTACGGTCAAAAAAACGAAAATGTGGACTACTTACAAACCTGATGTTTTTTCAGGAGACAATACTCTTAATGCAAAAAAAAAAACTTGGCAACACTAAAACTAAACCATTGTTACTAGAGCCTAAACATTCTAAGGGCTCAAACAGACGAACAACAGTGTGTCGCGCGACGGTCGCGCGGCCGTAGCTAGCCGACACAGTCGCGCGGCCGTTGCGTTGCCAGCGGCAGTTTCGCGTCGCTGCGTGACCCTCGGTGACTATAAGAATAAGAATAAGAAAACATTTATTTGGTTCACAAACACATAGGCATACAAAAAATGAAATAAAAAATAATAATAAGATAAGTAAGCACACCTAGGCGTCCGGTGAGCCAAACAGGTTACCGTCTCAGCATAATGTCGCACCTGGGCCGGCAGGCGACCCAGATAAGACGCTGATCATTCTGACGGCCCCTTCATTGTGTGAGACACGTACGGAAATCGGACTGCTATTTGAATAAATACTAAGTATACTATAAGTTGTACGGTCGCGCGACTGCCGCCGACGGTGGCGCGGCCGTCGCTGTCACACTGTCGCTCGTCTGTATGAGCCCTAAACTGTACCTAAAGTAACAATGGTCTAGTTTTAGTGCCTAAAGTTTAGGCCTTTTAGACCTAAATTTAAACAGTAGGTATTGTAGTAAGTCTTGACGAGTCCAAAATACCAAATTCTGTACTTCGACCCTTTGCTCGTTCTATCTGAACGGAGAGTAGAATAAATTACGACGTCTCAGTGGAAACGGTAGCGTCTATCTATTTGTTGGGCTTTTTATCAATTCAGCGATGTTTCCCTTTACAAACGAAAATAGCCTTTGAATAAATTATTTTGTGTGCGGACTTTGTAAGATTTGTGTTTTGCTCTTTTTGGGTTACCCCTTACCCTATTACCACAGTATATTTCAATCTATTACTGAGACGTCTACACTGTTTGTTCGTCAATCTGACACAATACCTAAAGTTAAATCTATACCAATATTATAAAGAGGAAAGATTTGTTTGTTTGTAACGAATAGGCTCCGCAAATACTGAACCGATTTGAAAAATTATTTCACTGGTAGGAAGCTACATTAACCCCGAGTGTCAAAGGCTATATTAGATTTTAAAAAAAATTAGGGATCCTTACCTAAACTCAAATAATGTAACCCAAGGTGCAATATTTTTTCCGTTGTTTACATATTTTGCCAGGTGGTTTGTTGTTGTTGTTTGTTTTTTATTCGGCCATTCTGGGCAGTCAAAAGAACATAGTCTATAGAGCCAAGTCTTTTGTAGTATCTTATATTCTATGGCGTAACGAAGTAAGCCGGAAAAGCTCGTTTTATTAATAAAATAATTAGGTACCTATTGAATTTGTTTAATTTATTATGTAACTAGCTGAAACGCCTTAACTAAGTTTACACGTCAAGTTTATTATTTTCTCACCTTTTAAACCTTCTCTGAACTACGACAAACATTTCAAAACCGAAATCAGATAAATCGGCCCGACCGACCGACCGACCGACCGACCGACCGACCGACCGACCGACCGACCGACCGACCGACCGACCGACCGACCGACCGACCGACTGACTGACTGTGTAAATATGTTTGACTGACTGACTGACAGACAACGCAGAGCCGAAACTACTGGGCGTACAAAGCTGAAATTTGGCATGTAGGGAGTGTAGGTGAGCACTAAGAAAGGGTTTCCCGAAATTCCCACGGGAACGGGAAAACGGGATTTTTATGTTTATGAGAAATCTGCGCGGGAAATACCGCGGGGCAGCCTCTAGTAGTAGATAAAAGTGCTTAAAAAATACTTCACGCTATGTATGTGCATTATATAAAAGCGTAAGTTTGTATTTCTGATTTTCCTAGTTTAGTCAGGATATTTTTTTTAACAGTGTCGTTATTTTTATTTTTGCCGAAGGAAAAAGTACACACCTTGTTTCAATTGGGAATTTTTCAAATAAAATAAAAATAATATTTCCTAATAAATTTCACATACGAAAACAAATCTCTATTATAAGTGTGACGAATATTGCGTGTCTTAGTGTGACATATTTCTATTAATTTTTCACAGAAAACCTAATAAGGAAAATGTCGTTTGTTTGCCCATATGTCAGTTATCTCTCACGAACCACGTAAACAGGAAACTGTCTTGGAATTAAATTATGTAATGCATTCATATGGAAACAAAGCGCTAAGGTATGCCACCTCAGACACTTCATAGAAAAAATCTCGTTTCTTCGCGCACAGCCGAAACTTGTGTTACGTGCACGTGTATCATGCTTGTGTGAGTGAGATGAGTCGTGCTGCTTGTACTTAGTGGTAACTGAGAGGTAACCGCGCGCGGAAAGCGCACTTGCTGAGGGAGGCAGGGAGTGCCCATACTGTATGTAGCACTATTTATTATACTGTGGCTAAGGTGTCGCCGTGAGGTGGGGGCATAGAATACCACCAAAGAAAAAAAAAAGAAAGAAAGACAGAAATCATTTATTTACAGCAGCCTGTGTCACACAAACAAAACATAAAATTGAGACATACATTCAAACATATTTACACAGTAGAGGTAAAATAAACTAAAAAGTAAAAATAAACTAAAACAAAAAAAAGCTGTTTGTGTGATGCAGCTGCCGTAAAATGGCACTGGCTCAGCATGTGCTGTAGGTTTTCACCTACAGCGCTGATTTTCAGTCAATGCCAGCAAGTGACCCACAAGCGTTCTAAGAGTATCACCACCCTATCTCCTCCCACTGGTGTCGTAAAAGGCGACTAAGGGAACAGCCGAAGCAGCGTCCTTCGTTGAAATACTTGAAGAGCCACACTGCGATCGCCAACCCGCCTGCCAAGCATGGCGATTATTAGTTTGAGTGGTTAGACGTAACTATATGGTTAATTTTATTAGTTACGAGCTGTCCCGGCTTACTTCGTTACGCCATAGAATATAAGATACTACAAAAGACTTGGCTTTATAGACTATGTTCTTTTGACTGCCCAGAATGGCCGAATTAAAAACAAAAAACAACAACAACAAACCACCTGTCAAAATATGTAAACAACGGAAAAAATATTGCACCTTGGGTTACATTATTTGACTTTAGGTAAGGACCCCTAATTTTTTTTAAAATCTAATATAGCCTATGACACTTGGGGTGATGTAGCTTCCTACCAGTGAAATAATTTTTCAAATCGGTTCAGTATTTCCGGAGCCTGTTCGTTACAAACAAACAAATCTTTCCTCTTTTTAATATTGGTATAGACTAGTCGACCCGGCGAACTTCGTACCGCCTAACCTATTACTATATTGTGCATGTATTATACTTGTAAAACTTCCTCTCGAATCACTCTGCTTGACTGCTCCGCAGCTCAGTTGGCAGTGATGTGGACTGAGTAAGCATGTGCACCCGGGTTCGATTCCCGGGCGGGGCGAATATTGATATGATGAATATCGATGTTTGTTTCCGGTCTGGGTGTAATGTTCGTCTCTGTGTGTGTTTTGGGCGCCCTAGATACAGGTTCTACCTAGTTAGGGGCACTGAGTGTGATGTGTTATTATTGTTATTACTCTATCTATTTAAAAAAAAAACACATCGAAATCCGTTATAATACTTTTAAAAATGTATTATTAGTTATATTGTAATTTTGCTTCTTAAGATCTTCCTTAGTTAAATTAATGAGCACTTACCTTAAAGTGCTTTTGAGACATAGCTAATTAACATTATAAATCAGATAGGGAATAAATTGCCGCCTCGATCTTAAGCAAGCAAGGAAAAGCAAGTATACTCAGGCTACGAACGCACAGGCGGTTTTTTGCCGCGCGGATTTTATGTAACATACTGAATCCTAAGGAAGTGTGCGCACCAGCGGATAAAAAACCGTAAAAACACGCTTGTGCGTTCGGGGCCTATGAATAAGGTTGAAAATTAAATAACAAACTTTGACACCGCGCGGAAATAAAACCGCCTGTGCGTTCGTAGCCTTACTCACCGTAATTATGAAAAAATACCAAGCATGGACACAGACGCAGAAGACTGAACTTTTTATATTTGCTCCAGCCCGGAATTGAACTTCAGGCCACTGAGTGCACTACACCCGTCGACCGACGGAGGCGGCGTAGCGGGCCCCTATATAACACATTCAGTGTCTATAACTAATATTATAAAGAGGAAAGATTTGTTTGTTTGTAACGAATAGGCTCCGGAAATACTGAACCGATTTGAAAAATTATTTCACTGGTAGGAAGCTACACTATTCCCGAGTGACATAGGCTACCTATATTAGATTTTCAAAAAAAAATTAGAGATCCTTACTTAAACTCAGATAATGTAACACAAGGTGCAATATTTTTTCCGTTGTTTACATATTTTGACAGGTGGTTTGTTGTTGTTGTTTGTTTTTTTATTCACCCATTCTGGGCAGTCATAAGAACATAGTCTATAGAGCCAAGTCTTTAGTAGTATCTTATATTCTATGGCGTAGGCGTAACGAAGTAAGCCGGGACAGCTCGTAACTAATATTTTAAAGAGGGAATGATTTGATAGTTTGTGTGTTTGTTTGCATTGAAAAGGCTCCGAAAGTACTGAACCGATTTCAAAAATTATTTCACTGTTGGGAAGCTACACTATCCTGCTGGGCTGTCGAGCCCCTATCGCACGACCGATATCGCCTCTTGAGGAAACACGCAAATCAATCAAATATCAAATCAAATAAATCTTTATTCAATATAGGATACAAGATATCACTTATTGAAAGTCAATTAGACTACATATCGACGCTGGAAAGGAAAAAGTACCTAAGCGACAAGATGGTCGATATTGAGTTATATACCTTGTTGGAATCGTCAGATTTTTCTGCGTCTTTTGGTGTCACTCTCATGTCTCTACGATGAAATTTATGTCGCTTAGGTATTTTAGATTTCCCTCTTTTCCCATCTTTTTATGGCGACCAAGCGACAAGTTTTCGATCTTTTTTATTATTTTTTTACTTAGGTATCAAAATTTTTATTTATTTTTATTTGGATAGTTTTTGTCGTACTTTTCAAAATTAAATTATTGCTAAGGTATGTTTACCCTACTCCAAATGTCTTTTATAATTCTGGTTAAGTATTTTTTCCTGGAATATAAAATTTTTAATGGAGACTGAAGATATTTTTGATCATCTTTTATTAATTTACATATGGAACTTGGATATTTTTTTCCAGAACTTATTTTAATTAAACGATAGATTAGGTATTTTATAAGTAAAATATAGTAAAAGTTAGATGTCGCTTGGGTACTTTTACCTGCCGACTTTTCGATTTAATTTGGCGTTTAGGTATTTTCTGATGGAAACTCAAGTATAATAATTCATGATTTAAGCATATTGCGATACCAAGCATATGTCGCTTGCCCGGGCTGTAAATATTTATGGTATGGTGGTTGGGTACGAAAAAACAGTCTTTGCGATTTAAATTGTTATTTAGGTAGCGCGTACGCACCGTCAACATTAATTGGGCCGTCGCTTAGGCATCTTTAACAGAATTATTTTGTATTTGAAATTCAAGTTTTTCGCAGTGCTACCAATTAATTTGATTTGATTAAGAAAATAATACAGTTACTGACTGCTATCTTTTTTTATACAATTCAAATAAGTGTAATGTAAATCAATCAACATGCATGTCTAATGATTGGTTTCAACCCGATTTTTTATTCAATGTCGTTCAATAGGATTAAATCCGTTTCCACTGAGTTTTAAGCAAAAATCATAGATGTAAACTTTTTCTGATTCGCAACATATATGGAAAATGGATAAGAGTCTCATGATTTTAATGTAGGTCTATGAATATTTTATTTTAAAAGTATAAAGAATGAAATAAAATTTTAAAATCGGGCTAATTTACCCCAAGGAAGTGGAGACATTGATACATCACCTTATCGGCCTTACCTACATATCCACTATGGACATATGCCCCACCTATAGATCGACCTACTGATCAGTTAACACGTACGACCCTTATCCAGTGCACCTCCGAAACCTTCAACACGTCTTACTCTTCATCTTACGGTTCGCAAAATCGTAAGGATTCTATTAGTGATTCAGCAACATTTGCAGTTACTAACTCTAGTATCAATCATCATCATCGCAGCCTGGACACAGGCCTCGCCCAGCGATCACCACAAGGACAAACCTTGTGAGGAGGGGGGTTTGCCGACCGACACACTTATCAAACGGCCCCGGGAAGGGCGGCGGCACAGCGTGTGGCACTGAGCCGCCGCAGCTTTAGAGGCGAGAAGAGAGGGAACAACAAGCATCCCCGAACACGAAGCTGTACATGGGAAGGACATTGGACGATGATAATCAATGGTTTCCAGGGTCCTTCCCAAAAAACGCTGACACGGCAACCGGAGAGTTTAAGTGGGTGCAAGCTCCACCTACCCTCCTTGCTCCTTCGAGCGGAACAAAAAATGGGGGGTTTACCATAATTGCCACGCTTGGCAGGCGGGTTTTCTATCGCAGCATAGTTGTTTAAAATTAATTTTTGTTTTGATCAACAATGGATGCTGCTGCCTGTGCTTCGAAAATTAGTCGCCTTGTACGACACCCACGATAGGAAATGGGGTGGTAGAATTTTTGCTTATTTCTATTTTGATATTTTATTTAAGTACCCGTTCCTTCAACGTGTGGCCACCTAAAAAGTGTTATTAATATATTAGTCGGTACGTCAAGGGTTTTAGGGATAAATAAAAGCATTTTAATAAAAAAAGAAATAACCGTCAGTGGCTTCCTCTAAAAAATAAAGGTCTGCGACCAGATCTTCTGGTGAGGTTGTGCCTATTAGTGCCTTTCAAATACCTTTCGTATCTTTCAAACCTATGCCTTTCAGACCATGTAACCTCCAGCGCGGCCCTTTTGCGACCTAACTAAATCTATAGACAAGTTCTTCACGTCCTTGCGTAAAGTATAGCCTTAACAGCTCTCAAAAAACATGAGCATTGAGTACTGAGATGTTATTATAAGGATATTTTGAATATAAACGTTTCTTCCTAACCTGAAAAAAAAAAGGTATGGGGATAGTTCGAAATTTGTGAAGAAATAGATTTAATTTCGTGTAGTATCGTATTTCGTGATATGATGCTGAGTATCTAATACCATGAATAACATGTTTATCGTAGGTCTTGTGTATATTATTGGGCGCAGAAAGAGATGAGATAGGTACTACTGCAGAGCAGAGAGAGAGAGTAGTATGACTATAGGTACTCTGAGGTCTCAAACCAGTAGTCATTCTAAATACTACGTAGGTAGGTAATGGTACTTTATGTTCTTCATCTGATAGCGTCTCGAGTGTAAATTCCAACGTCGATTGTTGAGCTACCCGCAAACGTATACAAACAACGCACAACGTGTGTGCGCAGAACACTGGACGAAGTAAAGTAAAAATTGACAAGATGAAGTAAATGATTTTAATTAATGGAATTAACGTTTCTAGAAAAAAATATATGTGAACATGCCCAAAAGTGAGGAAAAAACTCACACTCAGCACTCTCGATTCTCCAGACAAGTACCCATTATAATTTTAATGTAAATTGTGTTATATGCCTTTTAACGTATAGCAGCTCCACAGATTTTGATATTTTAAAGTTTTTTTTAGTAGTTTTACACTCGGAGTTAAGGATTTCTTTGTGCAATTTAGTTCACTGTCATAAAATAGGAAATATCCCTCAAAATTATCGTTTTAACTTTATTCATATGTTGGAAAAACGTTATTTACTTTTGATTTTAAATTATTTTTAATGGGTTTAAAAACTACTCGATTTTTTCAAAAGTAAGTTTTTCTAGGGAATATTTTAGTAAACTGAAACATTTAGCCATTTTTACTAATATGCGGTGATAATAAATTGTTAATTTCAGTATTTTTTCCGTTCCTAAGACATGTATTGAAATCACTATGAGTTGTTTTATCTAGGATGATAAATATTTTGCCTGGGCGCTTAGGTATTTTTTCCGGGAACTATTTTTATATTAAAAATACCTAAGCGACACTATCTCCTAAAATAATACGTTTTTATTAAAACTATTAATATTAAAAAAAGCGGAAAAAATCAGTTTGTCTGCAATGTAGGTTTCACACTTGTAGAATAATTAGGAAAATAGTTATGATTTTTTTTTCAAAAACAAGATTTTCAAATTGCTCTCCTGAACATTAGGCATAATGTCGCTTAGGTACTTCTTCCTTTCCAGCGTCGATATAATCTAATCGCTATTGATACCTTATTTGGTAAAGTATCCTATACTGTGAGAGGCGAGGTAGTTCAGGGTGCCCACCTCAGGCTCAGGCAAACAAATGTTTGGATTGCCTTACGACAATAGTCGCCTGGAGAGGCCCCCAAACGAGCCCTCCTCTGTCAAATGATTCTACTCCCTTTCGCAATGATTTTACAGCGTAGAGAAGAAAGGGGTAACAAACTCTACTTTACAATTTATCTGTCTCTCTTTTTTTTTTTTGTGATATTACGATTACAATACAATTAGGTGACAATACAATGAACATTATACAGATTAATAAAAATGAAAGTACATGAAATAATTAAAATATCTTAAGTGCAGAGCTAGACTACTTCCATGCGTCTTTGTCGTTTACATAATCATCAATATTGTAATAAGCTTTCTTAATCATAACTTTTTTGATACGAGATACGCTTAGAGAAAGAATACTTGTGAAACGAACCAGATACGAATAGTCAATTCAAGGACAAGCAGTTCTTTTCCTTTCTTTATATTAGTACGGTACAACACGCAACCCCAAACGCTCGGTACGGGGTATATTCTGGACTAATAGACTTGTCTCGATTTTCAAAATTTGACTGTTGAGCGCCGCCGCCACCCCGGTGACAAAAAAGGTTCGGATTCGATCACCCCGAACTTAAATGACAGTACCTACAAGGTATAGTAGCGGTCTAGGTCGGCGTAACATTTCTGGTATTTCTGTGGTAATTATGAAAACGACAAAGACGCATGGAAGTAGTCTAGCTCTGCACTTAAGATATTTTCATTATTTCATGTACTTTAATTTTTATTAATCTCTGTTCATTGTATTGTCACATAATTGTATTGTAATGTCACAAAAGAACCAAAAAAAAGAGAGATAAATTGTAGAGTTTGTCGTTTGTTACCCTTTTCCTCTCTACGATGTAAAATCATTGCGAAAGGGAGTACAATCATTTGACAGAGGAGCGACTTGAGCCAATTGGAGGGCACCCTGAAATACCTCGCCTCTCTCAGTATAGGATACTTTACCAAATAAGGTATCAATACCAATTAGATTAGTCTAATTGACTTTCATTATGTGATATCTTGTAACCTATAATGAATAAAAATCATGTTTGACTTTTGACTTTGACTTTACCGTCAAAATATCACATATCGAGTGTGCTAGAATTGTATCCTTGTTCAGAATCAGCTCCAACCGGAATAACCTAAATGTCTTGGGTCAAATAGGATATCTTCCGGCGTGGAGTATCACTACAATTGTCTAAGATTTTTTTTTCTTTTTGCATTAGGTACTTCTATTTCGTCAAAAAAATAAAACGCTGAAAAAGTAGGCCTACATCTATATCAATACATAGTATAAAACAAAGTCCTTTACCGCGTCTCTCCCTACGTATGCTTATATCTTTAAATCTATGCAACAGATTTTGATGCGGTTTTATTTATTAGAAAGAGTAATTCAAGAGGAAGGTTTATAAGTATAATACATGAGCAACATAGAAGAAGGTTCGCCGGGTCGACTAGTTTTGTTACAGTTACAAACTCCAGTGTCAACAGTCCAGTGAGTTAAATGCTTAGGCTTTGGTAACTTAAGGACCTTAAATGCAAGAGCGAAACCGCTTCTTGCAGTTTCTGCGGAGACTCCCACACCTGGGACAAATGCCTGAGAAAACTCTTGTGCAAGGCTTCCACGTGGAAGGGCTGCGGTGTGGATTTTCACACGTTTTCCCGTGGCCTCCTTGCTAACAGCCAAGAAGGACACCGGCGGGGTTTTAGTGGGTGCAAACCCCACATAACTACCCCACGGGTACTCGTTAGGAGTTTCCCCGCCAAAACAAAAAATAAAAGGCTTCCACGTGAAAGAACTGCCTCAAAACACAGGCTGACACTGGACACACCATATGATGATGAAGGTTACTTTAAAACTAGAAACTATTTTTAAGTAGTCGACCCGGCGAACTTCGTACCGCCGAAAATAATACTACGTATATGCGGCCTTTAAACCTTCCTCTTGAATCACCCAAAAAAAAACCATCAAAATCCGTTGCATAGATTTAAAGATATAAGCATACATAGAAACAGACAGAGGGCTGCGACTTTGTTTTAAAATTATGAAAGTACATAGTGTTAATTCGTCACTATAGTAGTGCTTGTGCTAGCTAGGCTAAGGTAATCTAGAGCTACAGTGAGCTTTACAACCACTGTGCCACAGTATAATAAATAGAGTACTACATACAGTATAGGCACTCCCTTTTTTTTTTTTTTTTAGGCGGGGAAACTCCTAACGAGTACCCTGCGACCCCGGGGGGAGTCGCAGGGTTATGTGGGGTTCGCACCCACTATAACCCCGCCGGTGTCCATCTCGGCTGTTGGCAAGGGGGTCACGGGTGATCTTTCGATCGTTATGTTCAACTCCGCGACCCCCTCCAGCACTGGCTGTTTAGCCTCTTCACGGGGGGACAAGTGATGGTAGTCCCCCCTGAGCGCGGAAGGCTCTTCCTACACTCGACGACGGAATCGGGACACCGCGTTCCGCCGTCCTTCTCGGGGCCGTTATATGACTACACGAGGCCCCCGCCTCGTGCACCCAACGACCCCGGGGTCCCCTCTTAGTCGTATAGGCACTCCCTGCCTCCCTCAGCAAGTGCGGCCCGCGCTCGGTTACCTCTCAGTTACCGCTCAGTACAAATAAAGCAGCGTCGCACGTCTCATCTCACTCACACAAGCATGATACTCGTGCACGTACACGTGGACGCAACGCGCTTTTTAACCGACTTCAAAAAAGGAGGTTATGAGTTTGACCTGTATGTATGTATGTTTGTCCGCGATTATCTTGCGTTTGGCTGCACCGATTTTGATGCGGTTTTCAGAAAAGTTTTCGTTACATTCAGGAGAAGGTTTTAGTACCGATTTTAACCGACTTCGAAAAAGAGTATAAGTTCTTTTTAAAAAAAAAAAAGAAATTATTCTAACTAGGAATTAATTTCGACTGCTCCGTACCTAGCTCAGTTGGCTGTGATGTGGACTGAGACGCGGGTGCACCTGGGTTCGATTCCCGGCGGAGCGAACATTGTTATGATGAATATCGATGTTTGTTTCGGGTCTGGGTGTGATGTTCGTCTCTGTGTATGTTTCGGGCACCCTAGATACAGGTTCTTCCTAGTTAGGGGCTCTGAGTGTGATGCGTTATACATACATACATACATACATAATATCACGCCTTTTATTCCCCGGAGGGTTAGGCAGAGGCACCAGCTTGAGAGCCGGACCCACGTTTAGCCGAGTTTATGCTTTTATTACCAACGTGAGGCGGGGCCAGCTTGTCGCCGCGGTTATAACGACCACTACTGCGGCCGGGACCAACGGCTTAACGTGCCTTCCGAAGCACGGAATCATCTTACTTTTCGGACAATCAGGTGATTCAAGCCTGCAATGTCCTATCCAACCGATGATGGTGATGCGTTATGAATATTATAATTCTTTACTTTAGTTGGGCTAGCTAGGTTCATCAATAGCTAGAGTGATCTTCACAACCACTGTGCCATGGAAGTTCTAACCTTGTCTTTCCAACAGTCCTGATTGGGCAAACAGCGAAGATTGGAGTTCCCTAATGAATCAGCGTTGGAAGCAAAATTAATTTCCTTTTCAAATGTAAACAATGAAATTCGCTTTTGTCTGTTCGCTTTTACTCTTGTGTTTAGGACGAAACGAACGCGTTCCTGGTCCTACCTGTGTCAGTCACCCAATTCTGATTTATATAAGTAACTAGAGGCTGCCCGGCGGTTTTTCCCGCGCAGATTTCCCATAAACACAAAAATCCCGTTTTTTCATTTCAATCATTTCAATCAATTTCCCGTTCCCGTGGGAATTTCGGGAAATCCTATCTTAGTGCTCACCTACACTCCCCAAGGAACCTACATGCAAAATTTCAGCCCGCTACGCCCAATAGTTTTGTCTCTGCGTTGTCTGTCAGTCAGTCAGTCAGTCAGTCAGTCAGTCAGTCAGTAACGGAAGAGTTTTATATATATTAACTAGAGGCTGCCCCGCGGTTTATCCCGCGCAGAATTCTCATAAACACAAAAATACAAGTTTTTCCCGTTCCCGTGGGAATTTCGGGAAATCCTTTCTTAGTGCTCACCTACACTCCCTAAGGAACCTACATGCCAAATTTCAGCTTTGTACGCCCAGTAGTTTCGGTTCTGCGTTGTCTGTCAGTCAGTCAGTCAGTAACGGAAGAGTTTTATATATATTGATAAGCTCTATAGTGCCTAAATAAATCGTTAAATAAAAAATAAAAATGCAGCAAAATTTCGAGCAGGAAAAGAAAAAGATAGAGAAAAATGGCAATGCGGCCTTATCTCTTAAAGAGATTTCTTTTAGGCAACTTACAATGAATTAAAATAAAAGTAATGGCAGTTAGAATAGTTAGAACCTTCCTCTTGAATCACTTTTATGTATTTAAAAAAACCGCATCAAAATCAGTTGCATAGTTTTAAACATTTAAGCATTAAAAGGGACAGTCGCGGGAAATTTGTTTTTAACTGACTTCAAAAAAGGAGGTTATTAGTTTGACCTGTATGTACCTATATGTTTGTCCGCGATTATCTCGCGTTTGGCTGAACCGATTTTGATGCGGTTTTCAGATAAGTACTTGTTAAATTCAAGATAAGTTTTTAGAATCTATTTTAACCGACTTTGAAATTGAAGAAGTGCTAAGTTGGTATGTCAGTTTATTGAAGGCGGATATTCCTTTTTTGTAAAAAAGTAATTATATTATTATATACTACGAGCTGTCCCGGCTTACTTCGTTACGCCATAGAATATAAGATACTACAAAAGACTTGGCCCTATAAAAGAACAAACAACAACAACAAACCACCTGTCAAAATATGTAAACAATGAAAAAAATATTGCACCTTGGGCATTATTTGAGTTTAAGGTGGTAACTCTCACTATGGCGCGAAATTCAAATTTTTTCGTTTTTTTTATTTATTCTGGCGAAAGTATACATTTTTAATAAAGTTAAAATGAATTCGCGTATGTAAAAAACCATCTCCCACATTGCAATGCATTGTTTTTGGAAGACAGACCTACAGATTTTGTGTCTAAGGGGTAAAAGGCCAAAAAACAAGTTCCTTGAATATACACAAAATCGGTAACTCTATCTTTCAAAAACGATATATCACAATGTGGAAAATAGGTTTTTACGTACGCGAATTCATTTAAACTTTATTAAAAATGAATACTTTCGCCAAAATAGTTAAAAAACGTGAAAAATAAGGATCCCTAATTTATTTTTTTTGAAAATCAAAATATATATAAAACTCTTCCGTTACTGACTGACTGACTGACTGACTGACTGACTAACAGACAACGCAGAGCCGAAACTACTGGGCGTAGCGGGCTGAAATTTTGCATGTAGGTTCCTTAGTAAGTGTAGGTGAGCACTAAAAAGGGATTTCCCGAAATTCCCACGGGAACGGGAAAAAACAGGAATTTTGTGTTTATGAGAAATCTGCGCGGGAAAACCGCGGGGCCGCCTCTAGTCTAATATAGCCTATGACACTCGGGGTTAGTGTAGCTTCCTATCAGTGAAAGAATTTTTCAAATCGGTTCAGTATTTCCGGAGCCTATTCGTTAACCAAACAAACAAACAAATCTTTCCTCTTTATAATATTAGTATAGATGTATTGATAGTAAGGCCTCAGGTGTTCTCAAGTCGAAGGCTGTTCGTCCTAGCCACTCCACTGAGCTTTGTGTTTTAGGTCCCCCATTGTCTTTAACAATTATTTCGCCTCTTTTTATTTTCTGGCCTCTTTTCATGCTTCTTTGATAAGAACAAATATCACTTTTGTTTTCTTTCTCTAATGAATTAGGTTACGCTAAGTTTTATCAAATTAAAATTGTTTTTATAGTCTAGTTTCACCGATAAAGTAAAGTAAAGTAAAGTAAAAAATGATTTATTCAATACAGGATACAAGATATCGCTTATTGAAAGTCAATTAGACTAATCTAACACTAAGAGACAATCGCAAGAATTGTTAATATCTTCATGGAAAATATAAAAAAAACTATTCGACCCGGCGAACTTCGTACCGCCTAACCTATTAGTATTTTGTGCAAGTATAATACTTATAAACCTTCCTCTTGAATCACTCTATCTATAAAAAAACCCCCTTCAAAATCCGTTGCGTAGTTTTAAAGATTCAAGCTTACATAGGGACAGACGCGGAAACCGTCTTTATTTTATACTAGGAATATGTATTTTATGAGACTAGAAAATCTTTCTTTGTATTATTAGATAACTTTCTTAGTTTTTTTGAAGCCTCATTAGGTTTCCCACTGCTTGGCAAAGTCCTCTACCAACTTTTCTTAGTTTATAGATCAAATTGATCTACTGGTTATTGTAAGTGGCCACTTTTAGCCTTTTTTGGTCTTTTAATCTTACCAGCTAAATAAGGTTCTAAGCACCAGATAGAACTAAACATAATGGCCACATTTCAAGTGATAGGAGCAATAAAAATCATAAAAGAGAGACTGTGTGACCCGCGGCCGCTACTTATCTCTGAATGTCACAATTTATGACCTCTATAAACGGATGGGTCCTTTGGAATATTCTTTTGTAAGTTTTTTTGGATTTAGCCTATTGTCGTAGCTCCCTCGAGAATAGATGTAAAACAACTTTAATTTTAAAGATGCTTTATTCAATACGAGCTTTCCCGGCTTACTTCGTTACGCCATAGAATATAAGACACTACAAAAGACTTGGCTCTATAGACTATGTTCTTTTGACTGACCAGAATGGACGAATAAAAAACAAATAACAACAACAAACCACCTGTCAAAATATGTAAACAACGGAAAAAATATTGCACCTTGGGTTATATTATTTGAGTTTAGGTAAGGATCCCTAATTTTTTTGAAAATCTAATATAGCCTATGACACTCGGGGTTAATGTAGCTTCCTACCAGTGAAAGATTTTTTCAAATCGGTTCAGTATTTCCGGAGCCTATTCGTTACAAACAAACAAATCTTTCCTCTTTATAATATTGGTATAGATAGGATACAAGGTATCGCTTATTGTATGTGAGTTAAACTAATAATACTCGTTTATCTCGAGTAAAGATTATTCTTGCTCTAGCTGTCTCATACTCCGTCGAGCATATGATTCACTGTTTTGAAGACGGAATTCGACTGTGTATCAATTTGGAGCGAAGAACGATTTAAAGTTATATCTGGGCACTTTGGAGTGTTACTCCAAACTTCTAATCGCTTGCGACTGCTATCGTCCGCCCTCCCTCTTTACGTAGACACTTTATTAAAATTACAAACACAGAAACATAGTTGGTTGATCTTCTTCTTCAAATTTAAGAGCTTGGCTCTTGTCGGTGGAGCGTCTTCCACACCTCCCGTTTCCCCGCCAGCTGCTTGACCTCTTGATACGACACGACCCCTATCTTTTCCTTTATTTGATCAAAGTAACTCCGTCTCGGTCGTCCCCTCTCTCTTTTCCCCTCAATCTTGCCTTCAATAATGTTGGTGATGAAGTTGGTTGTTAGTCTATACCAATATTATAAAGAGGAAAGATTTGTTTGTTTGTTTGTTTGTAACGAATAGGCTCCGGAAATACTGAACCGATTTGAAAAATTCTTTCACTGGTAGGAGGCTACACTATCCCTGAGTGACATAGACTATATAAGATTTTCAAAAAACTTAGGGATCCTTACTTAAACTCAAATAATGTAACCCAAGGTGCAATATTTTTTCCGTTGTTTACATATTTTGACAGGTGGTTTGTTGTTTTTGTTTATTTTTTTATTCGCCCATTCTGGGCTGTCAAAAGAACATAGTCTATAGAGCCAAGTCTTTAGAAGGATCTATATTCTATGGCGTAACGAAGTAAACCGGGATAGCTCGGACACTATAAAATCCTTTAACTGTTTTCATTCTTCAAATCCCCTCTTTTAGTAACCAATAGCCTCGCATCTCTTGAGAGATTATGCATAAGAGCTTCATACAAAACATCATTGATGATTTTCTCAGCGTGGATCTTCTGTTCATTGGGCAGAGATCTCAATTTCATTGCAATGTTTCGTCCAATGACATCATATTCGTCCTCTTTGTCAAGTCTTCGTTTTTTGCTTTTAGTTGATTCCTTTTTTTGAGGTTTCGATTGTGATGCGTAGCTGCTCAGTGGTGTGTTAGTTGAACTTGTGTTCGTATCGTTATCAGAGTTCGAGTCCCAGCCTAAAGGGTCGTCATTGTCTGGCTCCTGAAATAAGAAAATTCATTTCAATCAATATATATAAAACTCTTCCGTTACTGACTGACTGACTGACTGACAGACAACGCAGAGCCGAAACTACTGGGCGTAGAAAGCTGAAAATTGGCACGTGGCCTTGGGGAGTATAGCTGAGCACTAAGAAGGGATTTCGCGAAATTCCCACGGGAACGGGAAAAAATGGGAATTTTGTGTTTATTAGAAATCTGCGCGGGAAAAACCGCGGGGCAGCCTCTAGTAGAGTAAAACTCTTCCGTTACTGACTGACTGACTGACTGACTGCCTGACAGACAACGCAGAGCCAAAACTACTGGGTGTAGCGGGCTGAAATTTTGCATGTAGGTTCCTTAGGGAGTGTAGGTGAGCACTAAGAAAGGATTTCCCGAAATTCCCATGGGAACGGGAAAAAACGGGATTTTTGTGTTTATAAGAAATCTGCGCGAGAGAAACCGTGGGGCTGTCTCTAGTACATATTAAAAAACAAAACCCTTCCACTATTTATGTTTAAAGTTTTTAAACCATTTAACAGTAAAGTTTTGATGCGGTTTCTTTTAATAGATAGAGTGATTCAAGATCAAGGTATGTTTAAAATATACATAACCAAGTAAATTGTTAGGCGGTACGAAGTTCGCAGAGCCAGCTTGTATGAAATAATTGCCCGAATTGTTGACTGAGACGCGGCGCACCGGGTTCATTCCCGGCGAGGGTGAACATTGATATGATAAATATCGATGTTTGTTTCCTAGTCTGGGTGTACTGTTCGTCTCCGTATAATATACTCCCAAGATACAGGTTCTAATCTAACTGGTTAGGAGCTCTGAGTGTGATGCATTAATAATATTATTTGGTTACACAAAATTAGGTTTAAAAAACTCTTTTTAGTCTCGAGTATATTTCCATAGTATATTTCCTTAACCTCAGAGTTACCTAAGGTTTTTTTTTCTATCTACTACCTATATAACTACCCGAAACAAATATAATAGAATATTTTCTCGGCCAGAAATCGTTTTCTAATTTAGTTCACGAGTCCTTACAAATTACCGCGGGGCACGCACAGACATATTATGATTATACAATAGTAAAGTACTTACTTCATCATCAATACATAGTCAATATCATCAATACATAGTATAAAATATAGTCGCTTCCCACGTCTGTCCCTATATGCTTAGATCTTTTAAAATTATGCAACGGATTATGATGCGGTTTTTTTCAATACATAGAGTGATTCAAGAGCAAGGTTTATAAGTATAATACATGAGCAACATAGTAATTAGGTAAGGCGGTACGAAGTTTGCCGGGTCGACTAGTATAAAATAAAGTCGCTTCCCGCGTCTGTCCCTATGTATGCTTAAATCTTTAAAACTACGCAACGGATTGTCATGCGGTTTTTTTTTAATAGATAAGAGTGATTCAATAAGAAGGTTTATAAGTATATACATGAGCAACATAGTAATTAGGTAAGGCGGTACGAAGTTCACCGGGTCGACTAGTCTTTAAATATTAACTTAATCCGTGATTGATTAATTGAATCGCTGCTATTCATCACAATAATCATCAATCATCCCTACGTATTGCATTTGGCACATATTGTCGCAATCTACATAGCGTCTCTGCCGGGCTCTATGTACCCAACTACTTGTAAAGTAGAGTTGTTTGTTACCCCTTTCTTCTCTACGCTGTAAAATCATTGCGAAAGGGAGCAGAATCATTTGACAGAGGAGGGCTCGTTTGGGGGCGTCTCCAGGCGACCATTGTCGTAACGCAAGGCAAACATTTGTTTACCTGAGCCAATTGGTGGGCACTCTGAACTACCTCGCCTCTAGCAGTATATGATACTTTACCAAATAAGGTATCAATAATAATTAGATTACTTAGTCTAATTGACTTTTAATAAGCGATATCTTGTATCCTGTATTGAATAAATCATTTTTATCTTTTGTTTTCCCTTGTTTGCGGCTTGCTTATTTAATGATGCGTTATTGTTTTAGTAATACAACTGTTTTTGTTACTAAGAGGCAAATGGGTGCTATACTAGCGCCACTTCCAATAAATAATTAATATCTTTTAAACCATGGCCGAAATAAAAAATATGCGTCAATGACGCCCTAGATAATCTTGCTCTGTTGTGTAGCTTTCAGGTTCAAAATCTAAGGAAAAAACCGTTTGTTGCCTAAAGTGGCTATTTTGAGTTTCAAAGGCGTTTATTTCTAAGATAATTATCCTAAAAGCAACACAACAGGGCCTTGGTAATTCTAAGCTAGATTATCTAGGGCGTCAAGGACGCATATTTTTGATTTCGGCCATGGTTTAGAATTACAAGATATCAATTATTTAATGAAAGTGGCGCTAGTATCGCACCCGTTCGCCCCCTTAAATTTAGAAATATTTACCGGTAACGGAGCATCGAAATCGACATCTGGCTTGGCAATGGAACTAGCGGCCGAGCTGCGAGTAGTCGTACTCGCCGGCTTCGTCTCCGAAGTAGAATCCAGAATCTCATGCTCTTTCAGAAACAGTAGATTGTTAAAATAAGACAGTTTCGGTACATAAATCTCATCGTCTTCCGTCGCAGTCACTAAAGAAGACTGCACTTTCCGTAATTCCCGCCGAAAGTTCGAGCGTATACTGCAAATGCGTTTCTTAACATCTTCAACAGTACATTCTGGCTCTAATGTTTTCATTAGATCACAAAGTTCATTGTAACCTCGTTTCTTCTTCACTCTGTTATGGTAGTCCGGTGATTGGAGGCGCCATAGGGCCTCATGCTTTTGGTAAATACTGATGAACTGTTCTAAGAACTTTTGCTCGTAAGCCAAAGGGTTGCTGAGTGAAAAATTCGGCATAGTGACCGGCCGTGTGCTCGCCACGAGTTGCGAGGACAAACTGAGCGGGCATACCTCGTCCCCCGCCCCGCGACCTGCCGCGCCGCGCACCGAATGTGTCGCCGACCGGCTCTATCCGTCTCTATAGTTTGCACTAGAGTAAAAAGGACGGAGCTAGTAGAGTCCACCGTTGAGTTCGAGACGAGCATGGCGCACGCTTGAATCGATAGCACAATATGCTCGATTGCTCGCGTGGACGTGACAGGTTTTGTTTGTGAGTGTGTTTGTGCCATGCAGTATATTGGGAGCTGGAAGTGCGATGTAGAGACTTATAACTGTATGGTATGCTCGAAATACTTTTGTAGAGCAAAATTAACTGTGTGTGTGTGTTGGATGTAGAGCGGTTGTAGAGCAAAGGAATTTTTGTTTGTGACTTAAGTAAATTCACGTAGTGCGGGGAAGTATCTCGGCGAGCAAGATTTCAACAGAATATTCGTCCACAATCGCTTAAATATGTTGTTTATCAAGTTTTTTTTTTAAACGCTTTATTGATTTAAAAAGTGCAACGGTAAAGTTTATATAGATAAGTAAAGGTACCATTAAATAATTTTTAATACATAGTTTATTGCTGTCAAGGCTTGGAAAGAAGGCTATTCGGGTTTAACCAGAGATGAACAGATAAATTAACTTAATTTATCTAGCAACGTGTGAGTTTGATGAGTGATTAAAGTGACTGAATAGAGAACTTAACTTTGCATAACTTAATATAGTGTCGGATAAAAGCTGTTGATTTTTTTTTCTGTTTCGTTTCATCCACGATTTCTCGTGCCATCCTGTATAGCGGCGATCGGATCTATAATTTATTTCTTCCTGGACCAGTCTTTTGGCTGCCTCAGCAGCTTGGCTATGTGGCCAGGGAAAGACGAGAGTTTTATTTACTACTAGGATATACATTATACGGGTCTTTCCATTGAGAAGGTGTATATTACATTTTTTTTTTTATATAAATGTAAAGGAATAACAGAACCGAGACTTGGTCGCTAACTATGGGCCTAATCAGAAAGCTAAAAGATGCTCAAATGCTAATGCGATCGAATCAGAAATTATGGGATCTGCAGAAGAACTAAAGTCATCGACATAGCCATAAAAAAATTGCGAAACTCAACTGGCAATGGGCTGGGCATATAAGTAGCTCGAAGAACAGATGGTTGCTGGGGCTGAAAAGTGGCGACCACGAACCGGAAGACTAAGACTAGCCAGGCTAACCACAACGTTTTTCAACAAAACATTTTTTCACTACTAATTATTTTCCAGTTGCCATAAAGTTTTAGTAACATTTTGTTAACCATTGATGTTTTCTTTGGACGTGCAACAGAAATTGCCTTTGTGAAAGCGACAATGGTTAACGAAGAGGCTAACAAGACAATTACGAGTCGATTGTTTTTAGTTATGAAACCTAACCCCTAAGTTTGTTCGTTTGCCGTTTTTCAACATATGCAATAGATTCAGACTTAAAGGCCCCTGAAATACAGAGATTTTGTGATAAATATTGGTCAGATAAATTTGTTTGTTTAACAAAACCAATGCATATTTAAAAAAAAGGGAAACATATATACTGATTGTGTAAGACTGCTCGCTGCTGCACTTAAACAGTATAGTTTCTGCAGCAGCATTGTTTTTGTAATAGAATTAAGTTGATTTGGTTAAATAAATAAATAATATACAGGGTGTTTCTGACAAGGCGGTAATAAATCAAAGGAGTGATTCAGCTCACCATACCTAACAACTTTCCCTAAGCAACATAGGTCGAAATATCAAAACAAAAATCAGCTGTCCCATACATTGACCCCGTCAGCTGATCGAACAAATGTATGGAACAGCTGATTTTAGTTTTGAGATTTCGACCCATGTTTCTTTGGGAAAGTTGTTTGTTATGGTGAGCTTTATCCCTCCTTTCATTTATTACCGCCTTGTCGGAAACACCCAGTATATATATATATATATATATATATATATATATATATATATATAAACCTAAGTTCTGAAGCGATGAAAATCAAAATAATCGTGATTTCCTAAGATTGAGGTAGTGAAAATCGTTTTCCTCGGACACGCAAATTTCATCAAAAAAATTATCTCTCTCTCTGTCGCATGGTTGCGGATCAGGGGGGACAAAATGAGATTTCTATAGATTATTTCGTTGCTTTACAGTCACAAGTCTAGTGGCCACACTTTAGGAGCATTATTCTTCTAATATTTCCCACCAGCGTCGCTCACAAACGATCGAAACTGCGATACTGTCCTGCTGTGTTGCTGAAGCACTTTATTTATTTTACGATTAAATTTTGTTTCACAATGCAAGAACGATTAGGTTTGGTGCGAAATTATAAATTTAGAAAGAGAGAACAAGAGCTATAGCTCAAGCTAAAATTATACCGAAAGTGTTACGCCGTCTTAGACCGCTACTGTACTAAAACAAGAATTGAATTCAATTGAACAATTTTCTTAAGTCATTGCTCAATGTGAGCCCGCCCTAAAAAAATCAAAGTCAAAGTCAAATTCTTTATTCAATATAGGATACAAGATATCACTTAATGAAAGTCAATTAGACTACATATAATCTCATCGCTATTGATACCTTATTTGGTAAAGTATCGTATACTGTGAGAGGCGAGGTAATTCAGGGTGCCCACCAATTGGCTCAGGTAAACAAATGTTTGCCTTGCCTTACGACAATAGTCGCCTGGAGAGGCCCCCAAACGAGCCCTCCTCTGTCAAATGATTCTACTCCCTTTCGCAATGATTTTACAGCGTAGAGAAGAAAGGGGTAACAAACTCTACTTTACAATTTATCTCTTTTTTTTTTCTTTTTTTCTTTTTGTATTGTTATATTACAATATTTACAATACAAATAGGTGACAATAGTCTCCCAACAGGTGGGCCTTAAAATGAACATGGACAAGACGAAGGTCATGTCTAATGTCCATGTTCTGCCTACCCCAGTTATGGTTGGGAACTCGGTTCTCGAAGTTGTCGACGAGTACGTATACCTAGGACAAACCATCCAGTTAGGTAGGTCCAACTTCGAGAAGGAGGTCAATCGCCGAATCCAGCTCGGATGGGCGGCGTTCGGGAAACTACGCAACGTCTTCTCGTCCAATATTCCTCAGTGCCTGAAGACGAAGGTATTTAACCAATGTGTGCTGCCAGTGATGACATACGGTTCTGAAACGTGGTGCTTCACTATAGGGCTTATGAACAGGCTCCGGGTAGCTCAACGAGCCATGGAGCGGGCTATGCTCGGGATTTCTCTGCGGGATCGAATCAGAAATGAGGACATACGCAGAGAAACCAGGGTCACCGACATAGCCGGGCGGATAAGCTCGTTGAAGTGGCAATGGGCAGGTCATATAGCTCGCAGAACAGATGGCCGCTGGGGCCGAAAAGTTCTCGAATGGAGACCACGGATCGGCAAGCGCAGCGTAGGGCGTCCACCGACCAGATGGACGGATGATCTGCGCAAGGCTGCGGGTCCACGCTGGATGCAGGCCACCTGCGATCGGTACAGATGGAGAGCCTTGAGGGAGGCCTATGTCCAACTGTGGACGTCTTGCGGCTGAAATGATGATGATGAGGTGACAATACTATGAACATTATACAGATAATTAAATGCCGAAAACCACAAGTGGTTTTCAAAGTTGAAGAGGACCCTTAAAAACGCGCGTAAAAAATTCTAAAACTTATCTAGAAGTTATAATTTGGATCCGATCCGACTGACGAGTGGGGAAGTTTGCCTTGTTAACTTGCTGTGGTGAGATATCGGGAAATCGTCATCGAAATAGAACGAAAAAGTTTTTAAGGGAGAAAAAAAAAGTAGGTATTGAAATCAAATTGCGGCTGTCCCGATATTATTATTTCTATCTATGTTTTTAACTTCGGACCACGGATCGGCAAGCGCAGCGTAGGACGTCCACCGACCAGATGGACGGATGATCTGCGCAAGGCTGCGGGTCCGCGCTGGATGCAGGCCACCTGCGATCGGTACAGATGGAGAGCCTTGAGGGAGGCCTATGTCCAGCAGTGGACGTCCTACGGCTGAAATGATGATGTTTTTAACTACCAGCTCCGTGGTTCAGTTGGCAGTGATGATGACTGTGTATTCCGAGGTCCGGATTCGATGCCCCTTAGGGGCGAACACACAACATGTTTATTTCTGGGTCTGGCTGTATTTGTATGTTTTCTTGAGAGAACATTTTTTAGTAAAAAAACGTCAGTGACGTAATTTGACCACAACTATTAATTTGATTATGGTAGTACAACAGGACAACAGCGGGCCACTATGGCCTCTTTCTAAAAGCGAAAAATTGTCTCTAAATTTGGCGACAAAATAGATTTGAAATCTCATTCCCACACTTTGTCCTATGCATAATCATCATTACATAGTAAAACCAGAGGCTGCCCCGCGGTTTTTCCCGCGCAGATTTCTCATAAACACAAAAATCCCGCTTTTCCCGTTCCAGTGGGAATTTTGAGAAATCCTTTTTTAGTGCTCACCTACACTTCCTAAGGAACCAACATGCAAAATTTCAGCCCGATACGCCCAGTAGTTTTGGCTCTGCGTTGTCTGTCAGTCAGTCAGTCAGTCAGTAATGGAAGAGTTTTATATAAATTGATAAAGTCGCTTCCCACGTCTGTAAATGCACACGGATTTTGATGCGGTATTTATTAATAGATAGAGGAAGGTTTATAAGAATGGTAGATACGTGCACAAGATAGTTATAGATAAGGCGGTATGAAGTTCGCCGGGTCGACTATTACTCTATATAAAACGAGCTGACTGTCGATAAGTGTATCAGAGAAGTGTCAGAACTGTCGGTAAGTAATTATTAATACCAGCTTTTACGGAGAGACGACGCAGACACGAGTTCGGGTCAACCACTATTTAGTTTAAGGAGCATTCGCACTTGGTGACATAAACGCGGCGGTTTTAGTCTGCGGGCACCGTCGAGCGACGGCGACAGCGGGGCGACAGCAATGATACAAAAGCACCAAACAGCCGCCGCCCGCTTCGTGCCCGTCGTTAATACTGCTTTTGCTTGAATGCTTTTGTATATGTCGTAGGAAGATTTGATAATTCGTTTTTTTGCAAAAAAAACTAGGGTATTTTGCGAAAACACGGATAATTTGATCCATCGCTGTCGCCCCGCTGTCGCCGTCGCTCGGCCATCGCAAGTATCGAGTATTCTGTTGCGTTTCATTGCGGCCGCAATCATAATAACGTCCCCATACGGGGTGAGATGAGGTGTTGAATTCTATGCCGCCATCATACGTCCCAACATCGACGAAATAAAAATAATGAAACACCTAAACAATTGATTTTAACTGTACGAAGAATTTTAAGTTGAAGTTACTCTGGAATAGAGGTTATCAAAGTAGTAGTGCGTAAGAAAGTCTTACCCTGTTATTCAAAAAAAGTTAAAGAGTATTTTAGATATTTGACGTTTCTGGATGTCACGTATTTACCATACAACAAACCAGAGAAGTAGACCTCCAGTAAAGCTACCTAAAACCTACGGTATCTTTATAAATTATACGGTTAATGTGTGCGCATATTTTTATAATTTAGTATTACTTAGGAGCCTGTGTTGTCCCACTGCGGCCAAAATGCTTCCCCACTTCCATTCCTTACGTTTTTAAGCTAGGTAATATCCAAGGTACCCAGCTTGTCGCATTAATTTAATTCATAAATATCTATAAAAAACAGCCGCGTGTTTGGATCACAGTGCGAATGTATATCACAACTTATGTAAAGTACGTGAAGCGTTACCGACGCGAGTGGCAAGTTAGGAACTATTCACTTAGCTATTTCGCTAGCTAACTCGCTCGGCATAGCTGGGCAAATTGACTCGCTCTATGAACTGCTTTAGTTCAAAAGTGCAGTTTTGCAATACCTAACACTGTTAACTCTTGCATGATCAAAATCAATGTCTTGTGGGTTGTTTAATTGTAAGTTTTAATTTTTGTTTTTTTGTTTAATCAGCCGCCTCCGTAGCTCAGTGGCGTAGCACGTCGCGCCTTTGATAAGGGCACGGCAGGTTATGGGTTCGATCCCCGCAGAAAACACCACATATTGATTTCTCACAAAAATTACGTTGTGGTTGTTTTCGGTTGGATAGGACATTGCAGGCTTGAATTACCTGATTGTCCGAAAAGTAAGAAGATTCCGTGCTTCGGAAGGCACGTTAAGCCGTTAGTCCCGGCCGCAGTAGTGGTCGTTATAACCGCGGCGACAAGCTGGCCCCTTGTCACGATTTTATGTAATAAAGCATAAAATCGGCTAAACGTGGGTCCGGCTCTTAAGCTGGTACCTCTGCCTAACCCTTCGGGGAATAAAAGGCGTGATATTATTATGTTATGTTTTATCAGTACCTATAAATTTAAGGCATTTTTTTGTGATAGTTATGGAGTTATAGATATTTGTTGCCTCGGTCTGGGTGTATGCATATATTATGCAATAGTATGTCTAACTTTGATACAGGTTCCACCTAGCTCTAAATGTGGTGAGCAATAATTATTTTTTTACTCTTTCACTTGGAAATCACGGTATGGATGGAGCTCGGTCCTTTGAGAGGCGTGCGAGCTTTATGTAGTTATATTATTAAAATCATCATAGTAAAGAAATGTTCCTCTGCAAAAAATTTACATGGCACCCGAATCTCTGGCGTCGAACTAAGTGACCCAAAGGTCACAAGTCACGACTCACGAGTCAGCCGCAAAGTTCATTGACTTTTTAAAGTTGAAGAACAAAAAAAAAATTTGAAAAATCAAAAAAACTAAGAACAAACTTAGTAACAGCTCGTGCCGTTTACAAAACCTGATACTCGGTCGCGGTTTGAAATTACCAAAAACAAATTGCGGGGCCAATTTGCTTGTATATTCAAATAAGGGTCTCTACAACAATAAAATATTAAATGTCAATACTGGTTTTAACTGAAAATCAGCGCTGATGGCGGTAAAGTTTCTGCAAACAATAATAACACTAACAAATGCTGAGTTAGTGCCATTTATCGGAACTTGCGACACACCAATTTTATTTTTCAAATTTTTAATGTTTTCTTGAATTTTTGGTTTTTGCATTTTTGGCTAATTTTAATTGTATTTTATTGTTTTACTTGTCAGTTAAGATTGTACTTTAATCAATAAATTTTATTTCATTTATTTATTTTTTTATTAAAAAGTTCTGTGTTTTAGTGTAGCAGCGTAGATTGTATTAATAGGTACTAGAAGAGCCGCACTACGATCGCCAACAATGTTTGACCATGAAGCCATCTATGGAAAGACCTTCGTCCAGCAGTGGACGTCTATCGGTTGCAATGATAACGATGATAATGAGAATCTATCTGAGATTATTGTTAAAACGTTGGATCCGAAACCACGTGTTTTGATAGCGGGCTTTATAACAATCTATATATATATAACTCTTCCGTTACTGACTAACTCACTGACAGACAACGCAGAGCCAAAACTACTGGGCGTAGAAAGCTAAAAATTGGCACGTGGGTTCCTTGGGGAGTGTAGGTGAGCACTAAGAAAGGATTTCCCGAAATTCTTACGGGAACGGGAATAAACGGGATTTTTGTTTTTATGAGAAATCTGCGCGGGAAAAACCGCGGGGCAGCCTCTAGTCAATATATATAAAACTCTTCCGTTACTGACTGACTGACTGACTGACAGACAACGCAGAGCCTAAACTACTGGGCGTAGAAAGCAGAAAATTGGCACGTGGGTTCCTTAGGGAGTGTAGGTGAGCACTAAGAAGGGATTTCCCGAAATTCCCACGTGAACGGGAAAGATTTTTGTGTTAATGAGAAATCTACGCGGAAAAAACCGCGGGGCAGCCTCTAGTAATCCAAAAAACTTCTAATAACCGTACAACGTTGCCGGGCTTTAATCCCACCCTTTAACCTAATTTGTGAACTTGACATTGGCAAAATACTCCACTAAAAGTGAAGTCAAGTCCATTAAATTAAAAAAGTTATCAATACATAGTATAAAACAAAGTCGCTTCCCGCGTCTGTCCCTATGTATGCTTAAATCTTTAAAACTATGCAACGGATTTTGATGCGGTTTTTCTTTAATAGATAGAGTGATTCAAGAGGAAGGTTTATAAGTATAATACGTACACAAGATAATTATAGGTTAGGCGGTACGAAGTTCGCCGGGTCGACTAGTAAATAGTAAATAACGCCATATCTGCAAAAGCTCTTAATTCCTAGTAACTCCGTGAAAGATATTATATTTTATTTTCGTTTTCGTTGTAAATATACTTATTCGCAGCAAGGTATTGGATTTTTGCGCTATCTAGAACGAAAACCAATCACTTAAAATTCTGTAAGCTCCGATTGCGAAAGGTAAACAATGTTTTTAATTATACACAACGTACAGTAAAGGTGGCGCTAATTAAATTAGATATTTTGTTGTTGCAAGTGTTGTTAGAAGTTTTTTTTAGACTACAAATATATTTATTATTTTCTTATCACATTAACTAGAGGCTGCCCCGCGGTTTTTCCCGCGCAGATTTCGCATAAACACAAATATGCCGTTTATTCCCGTTCCCGTGGGAATTTCGGGAAATCCCTTCTTAGTGCTCACCTACACTCCCCAAGGAACCCACGTGCCAATTTTCACCTTTATACGCCCAGTAGTTTCGGCTCTGCGTTGTTTGTCAGTCAGTCAGTCAGTAACGGAAGAGTTTTATATATTGACTAGAGGCTGCCCCGCGGTCTCACCCGCGCAGATTTCTCATAACACAAAAATCCTGTTTTTTCCCGTTCCCGTGGGAATTTCGGGAAATCCCTTCTTAGTGCTCACCTACACTCCCCAAGGAACACACGTGCCAATTTTCACCTTTCTACGCCCAGTAGTTTCGGCTCTGCGTTGTTTGTCAGTCAGTCAGTCAGTAACGGAAGAGTTTTATATATATTGATTTAAAAAAAAAACATTTACTAATAATGATGATGGCATAATTTGTCGTGTAATAAAAAAATTAAAGATATGTTTTATGAATTCAATAAAATTACTTCAAGTAAGTTTAGTAATTACTTAAGAGCCATAGCACAGGCTAAAGTAGCGCCACTTACGTGTTGCTAAAAACGGCCACTTTTGGCAACAATCAGTAGCTTTCTTTGGTCTTTTACCTTAAAGCTATACAATAGTGCCCTAAAAATACTAGGCTGCATTATCTAGTGAAATACTGTTTCACATTTCTGATATTTGCCTTACTTTAGAAGATTTTTTTTTCGCGGGTGGCGCTACTTTAGCTGTGCTATGACTCTTCTATGAACCTTCATAGCAATTAGTGCACCGATCGGTACCAGGAAAACTGTTACTAGCAGACCAATTAGTGCACCAATCGGTGCACGCCTCACGCAAAAATTCCGTGTTCGATTTTTACGTTCTAATTAATTATTCATTGACCGGATGACTTTGCCTTCTATGAATGATTGAGAGATTGATAAAAACCGGATTGATTGACATTCAAATCAAATACTGCTTCTCAACAAAATATAAAAAAAAAACATTATTTTATTGTCATTTGACTGCTCCGTGGCTCAGTTGGCAGTGATGTGGACTGAGAAGCGAGTGCACCCGGGTGCGTAAAGCCACAATCTGTGTACTATTCAACACCTAAACGTGTTGACCGCACACAGATATTGTCTCTCATTTTCCGAAAAACATGAAGACACAATCTGTTTTGACGCAACGCCTTAAATTGATAAGTTTTACGCAACATGTTTTGTCCAAGCTTTGAATTAAAAATGTGAGCCAAAATCTGTTCGCGTTCAACACGTTTCAAGGTCACGCGTTGAACCGCAACATAATTGTTCGATCTAAAAGATTACTAGGAAGCATCCAACCTGTGTCGAATATTGCATGCGTGAGTGAGATAGATAGATAACATTGCGTAATCCTTTGATTGTTTTAGCAATGCATTATTGGACAGTTGACCTGTGACCTTGGCCTTAGCGTCAGAGAAAGTGTTAGATTAATAGATTATTATTGAATAATAATTATTTAGTCTAGTTAAAAAATGAAGTTGATTGAGTTTAATAACTTTAAAGACTTTTTAAATGTTGATGTTTGTAAATGATGTGCGATAGTTATCGTATTTTGAAATATGATAAAACGAGTAATGACAGTTTTGGCGCGCAAATACAGTGTAAATGGAAGGAGAGCAAAGGATCGCCGCTACTTGATTGCAAGTACTTTGTTCACTATTTGTCGTCTGTTACATGTACAAATTGGATTGTAAAGAGCAGTCCGCTGACAAAAAGGTTTGAATTTAGGAAGAGTTTCGTATGTCAACTATCTTCTCAAGGAAAAAAGGACACTCAAAGAAATATAAATAAATAACACATCACACTCAGAGATAAAAATTAATTTTATTAAAAAAAAAAGAGATAAAAATTAATTTTACTCATAATCATAAGGTCGAAGTTGCCAAAGTCTATAATTTACTGAGGTGCGATAAGTAAAGGTACAAAGTTGAAGTTCTTTGGCTTTTTTAATGATGGCATGACTCCCTCAATAGCTCAACGTTATCATGAGTTGAATATAATTGACTTTGAATCCAATTCATAAATTAAAACTTTAGCGAATTCTCAAACCAACCCAAGCCTACGGCATATAGATACATGGTTATTTTTTTTTAGATAAGCAATACACAAACACACACATAAAAAATAATAATTTACAAACACAATAGGATTATATAAAATACAGATATTTTACATCAAACTTGACGTCATTGCGTTTCTAGTAGTTTCAACGGTGTTGGCGCGTAACATACTTTGGCCTTTAAAAGTAACTTTTTATACAAATTTTAAGAGACGCGATCTGTTGCGCCTCAACTCATACAGCGTTGGGCCATACACAGAATGTGGCTTTACGCCACCCGGGTTCGATTCCCGGGCGGGGCGAATATTGATATAATGAATATCGATGTTTGTTTCCGGTCTGGGTGTGATGTTTGTCTCTGTATGTGTTTCGGGCACCCTAGATACAGGTTCTTCCTAGTTAGGGGCTCTGAGTGTGATGTGTTATTATTATTATTATTTATTTGTTTGTATGCACGCCGCCATGATGCTTTCGCGAGCCACCGTGGACTTGGGCTTTTCGCGCGCCTCGCGTTACCTTTGTCTTCGCTTTTTTTTTTTTTTTACTGAAATACCCATTTCTCCCGTTCTTCCCTCGTTTTATGCTATAGTAATAAAACAGAGGTAAATCAAATAGGTAGTTGTATCTTATAACAATTGATCTAAACAAAAACCGATCTGACTCAGAATGTCCGATGTAGCCGACAACCGTAAAATGGAGTCGAGACGCGACGGGTGCACACCAAATGTAATGATCGAACGGAAAAAATACAATAATAATAATAACCATTTATTTTCACACAGAAAAGTCTATACTTAGTTGTTGGTACAAAACTTAGAATTACAAATTAAAAGCTACGTTAGGGCGTGCTCACGTATAAAGCTGGTAACAAGCGCTTGTTACCAGCTTTATAAGTCAATACGCCCTTAGTCTATGCAACTTAAGCTAACTAAAGATGGACATTATATTGCAATCAATTAACTTAACATGATTACATTTTCTTAAAATATTACTTTGATTGAAATTGGAGACCTTATCGCTTACTGACAGAGATTTCTTCCAGGTACTTAATCCATTAACAATCTTAGAGCTAATGCTAGATCGTAGTGACTCGCTTCAAACAAAAAAAAAACTTTTTTTTCTTTGTTTTGTCGTGTTTCGGGACGATGTATTTCGAAATTTTTCATTTATGTACAGTGGCGGACTAGGCCCAATCTGTCATTTATATTACTTATACGAAAAAGCTTATGTTCGTTCGTAAAGTATAGTGTAAACTATTAATTTCGCGATTCGTGAGCGAATTCGCGAGAAACAATGTGAGAGACGATCCTGTCTTACTGAGCGTGTATTTTGTTCCACATTGAAATAAGTTCTAAAATTCTCCTAAAGTTCATCTTTCACAATATATTGACTTGGATGTTTACTTTTCACAACTATATAGGTATTACATTTTGACTGCTCCGTGGCTCAGTTGGCAGATGTGACTGAGTAAGCGTGTGCACCTGGGTTCGATTTCCGCCGGGGCGAACATTGTTATGATAAATATCGATGTTTGTTTCCGGTCTGGGTGTAATATTCGTCTCTGTATATGTTTCTGGCACCCTAGATACAGGATCTTCCTAGTTAGGGTCTCTGAGTGTGATGTGTTATTATTAAATGTTGCCGTAATCATAGTTCGAAAAAACGCTTTGGCCAAGCAGTTAAAATATATACCATAAAACTAACCAACAAATAACAAATAGATAAAATACAAAAAGGTGCCTAAGAGGCATAGCACAGCTAAAGTAGCGCCACCAGCGAAAAAAAAAAAATTTCTAAACTAAGGCAAATATCCAAAATGTGAAACAGCATTCTCCTACATAATGTAGCTTATTATTTTAAGGGCAATGTTGTATAGCTTTTGGATAGCGGCCAAAGAAAGCTACAGAGTGTTGCTAAAAGGAAGCTACAGATTGTTGCCAAAATTGGCCTGTCTTTATAGGGTAACATGCCCTATTACGGCGCGTTTTGACGACATTTTAAAGTAGGGTAAGAAATTAAGCATTTCTAAATATGTTAGCAGATATTTGAATTATTTTTTTTCACTCATGATAATTATATTTTCTATTTCAGTTATCGTTTTATTTATTTTAGAGTGATAATTAATTTTAAATAAATATTTTTTCTGACAATTCGGAATTCCTATTACGGCGGCAAAAAAAAGTTTGAAGCCCATTACGGCGGTAAGCACAGCCTATTACGGAGTATGGGATGACAACACACGCACGATGAAACATTTTGCTCATGGTTCCGTGCAATCAGAAAATGGTTTGCAATTGCTGTAATTATTACTGGCACGGTACATAAATACAGGATCTTCCTAGTAAGGGGCTATTTTGATAATATTTTGTGTAATAACTATTTAATGAACGGCCTCGCGCTAAGAAGATTCCAGTTATATAATTAGTTTAGGAAACACGAATACTGAATATTTGGCTGTATGGGCTACTATGTTCCTTTGCCTGACCTGAACGGGCGAATAACAAAACAACAAGCAATCAATCAATCTACGGCATCGTAACGTTCTCCCATCTCTGCACAACAGAACGGATTGAATTAAATATGGGGACGATTTTCTTTTTATAAGCCGCGCTGATAAAGAAACGATTTGAAAATGGCGGCCGAACGAATGCTATCTTGCGTATATTAGTATGAGGGAAGAGTTGAGAAGAGAGACAGCCCATACAACCCGCCGCCGCCATTTTGAGATCGTTTTTTTATGTGCGCAAGTTATACCCATAAAAGCGTAATTTGTGCGAATTTGGCAAGCTTATTAACATTATTTTTTTTATATTTGTTGTTAATCTACATTAAGTGAAGTTACAAATGATCATTATTTAATGTCTGTGGACCAGGTCAATATCTCAGTAGAGGCTCGACTTTTGTTCAAAAAAGGAAGATTTTGGCACAATTTTTGCATTTTTCTCAAAATTTCCATAATTTTTTGAAGTTTTTAAATTTGTTAGTATTCTTTGGACGACAAATAAAATATCGTGAAATTTTTTCATTAAAATTAATCGAGCCGTTTCGGAAATTACTACCTTTGGCAGACAGACAGACGGACGGACGAAAAGACATATTAATAAGATCCCGGGACGTGTACCCGAAACCTTAATCAATAAACTGATACAAACCTAAACTGAGAACTTCCTCTTTTCTAAAATTGGTTAAAAATAGGTACAGTCACGGACTAGGAGGCCGTAACAGATTTGTCTATGGTTTCGTCAGCCCTAGACTGTATTACCAAAGAACAAAAGCTATTTTGCAATACAGAAAAACCGGAAGTGTAACGCTGATCGTGTCCGCCACTGTACTATAAAACCCTTCTTCTGAATTTAAAAAATACTTTTGTGAAAATCGGTTTTGTCAAAATCGAAATAATCGCGGACAAACATGCATACAAACATATACATACAGGTCGAATTGATAACCTCCTTAAGCTCGTTATAAAACAACTGCTGTTCGTTTTTCTCAAACTTTATTTTGAAAAGGGCCCGGACGGGGGTTTTAAATAATCCTACTAATATTATAAACGACATAGTTTGTAATAAAAGATGTCTGTAACTCTTTCACGTAATAACTACGAATTAAAATCTTAATGAAATCTTAAAAAAAAACATATTTGAAGGAAAATTTAACTGGCGAAGCAGCGGCGTGCAGTCAGTGAAGATTTAGTTAAACGGTAAAAAATATGGAAAATGGATTTCTACCCAAGCGGGGAAAGTTAAAAAAAAAGAAAGAATGTTTTTTTACAACAACGTTGACATAAACATACAATAAAATGGAACACAAAAAAACAACAACAAAACAGTAAACCAAAATACAATAATAAATAAAACAACCAACGAATCATAATCAGTTTTGTATGGTGTGTCAAAGTTGTGGTAAAATCTAGTAGTTAATTATTATATTGAAGGGAAAATACGATAAACCTAACCTTAGTATATACATTTTTGAGTAAGTTTTTTAATTATTTACTTACCCTGTTGTTCATAAAAAGTGAAAGTGCATTTTAGTTATTTGACGTATGTCAATTTAGACGAGATGTCACGTATTTACCATACAACAAACCAAATAAGTAGACCTGCAGTAAAGCTTTTTAAAATGTACGATATCTTTATGAATAATACCGTTAAATTATTAGCTCTGTAATTTCCATACACCGTGTTAGGATTCCTTACAGCCTAATACGGTAGGTACTAAAATATCTAATGAGTTTTTATATCCTAATTCTGAAATATAATGTTAAGATATTTCGATAATGTAAGTTATTACTTACAAATAAGAGTACTCTGACTTTACCGTAAAACTCTCAAATCGTTAGTAATCGTTGTATTAGACCATTTTTCTTCATTAAAACTCATACGTTAAGTTTCACAGTATTCTAACAAACTTAAATTTTAATGTCAAGTTTAAGCGTAAAAAACAAGAATTTTAGTTAAAAAACATGTACCTCCAAAATTGGTTTTATACTTGAGAACTAATGAAAATTACACTTAAATAACGAAATGTTCATAAATTATATTTATTATATCACTAAATTTATAAATTACCGACACTGCGTTTTTCCTATTACCGATGGTACCCTCCGTAATAGGCGGTACCCTCAAATAGCCTTCCTAACACGGCGGACTTTTGTTTACTCATATTTACTTATTTTATTTGATTTTAAACTGAAATCAACTTGATTAACTAAGACTACTTGAATGTAAAAAGTATTAGAATATAGTAACATATTCTTAAAGTGTTTGTTTGAACTAAAAACGAAGTCTGAAAATTCAATGTTATACCGCGAGTCAGTCTGCGTTTGTATGAAACAGCTTCTCGCTTTGGTGACGTTGCACAAAATAATTAATTTAAGTAATTTTAAACGATTTTAAACGCACGAGTGCTGGGTAATAAGTTACGTGTAAGTTTCCCTTGGACACTATGTAGTCACCTTTACCATACACAGTCACAACGAATCATAAATTGCAAAAGATAAAATAGAGCCGTAATAGGACGTGATTTTGACTACCGCGGTAATAGGACGTTTTACCCTACATAATTTTTAACTTGATTTATTCAAAACTAGAGGCTGCCCCGCGGTTGTTCCCGCGCAGATTTCTCATAAACACAAAAATATTATTTTTTTCCGTTCCCGTGGAATTTCGGGAAATTACTTCTTAGTGCTCACCTACACTCCCCAAGGAACCCACGTGCCAATTTTCAGCTGTCTACGCCCAGTAGTTTCGGCTCTGCGTTGTCTGTCAGTCAGTCAGTCAGTCAGTCAGTCAGTCAGTCAGTCAGTCAGTCAGTAACGGAAGAGTTTTATATATATTGATTATTATTATAATAATTAGACTTTCAATAATATATGGCGACTGCAGACACATATTTTGTTATCATATCAAAATACGTACTTAAGTATATAAATCCATTAAATATTAATAAAAAAAATATACATACTTATACTTTTGTTAAAGTTTTATAAATGTTTGTTATGTATATGAATATTGCTTAGTAAAAAAACTCAGATTAGGTACTCTAAATCAATTAGGAATTACAAAAAAATTAAATAAAAAAGGCAATTCTTAAAGGTACAGTCAAGGACTAGGAGGCCGTAACAGATTTGTCTATGGTTTCGTCAGCCCTAGACTGTATTGCCAAAGCACAAGAGCTATTTTGCAATACAGAAAAACCGGAAGTGTTACGCCGATCGTGTCCGCGACTATACAAATCCAGTAAGGCATTGTACTTATCCGAAAGCCTTCGAGCGAAACAATCTCTTTGTAATTTAGATTTTCTAGTTTATAATACTATTTTTCTTCTTTTGCAAAACTTCTCAAATAAAATGGACAAAAAAGGATCTTAAAAGTTTTTAGGAATATTGTTGTTTAAGTTGGTAACTCTCAGTATGGCGCGAAATTTAAATGTTTTCGCGTTTTTTATTTATTCTGGCGAAAGTATTAATTTTTAATAGAGTTTTAATGAATTCGCGTATGTAAAAAACGATCTCCCACATTGTGATACAACGTTTTTGGAAGACAGACCTACCTATTACTATTTACTTCAATATATATATGTCACCGGAAAATAACAAGAACCGTAAATTTATAAATTTCCTAGGAAATTTATAAACTTTCGTAGGATTCTAAACGAGAGATAAATTGTATTATTTTACGGCTACATTTTCGTAAATTGATAAACTTACTAAACACACTCGTAAAATAATAAGTAACCAATAACCAAACGCCATGTATAATGAATTGAAATTTACCACAGAGCTACGAAAGTTTTATGGTAACCATGCCCAAAATGTTTTATTTTTGTAGAGTGAAATAGGGAACCCCCTACTAGGTAGGTAGATAGGTACCTATAATACATGGTTACTTTTTGTATTATATCTGTCACCGTTATATTGCGAAATACGTTAATGTGCACTTTCCGGGCAATGTTCACATTAACTGTTTAGGTCAGTTAATGTGCGAAATTTTATGTGAAATATGGGGTATCCACACTTTACCTAGTTAATGTGCGTATTACCGGATGTCTCGCCGTTAAAGTGCGGAAAACAGAAAACTCCGACCGAAAATTCAAATCTAGGGCAAAATTGTAGGTTAGGTTTGGTTTGGCTTGTGATATTTAACCAGCGTAGCGAGCGAAGCGAGCGGAGCTTGGGTTACCTGTGTTAAACTGAAATCTAAGGCAACAATTTTTCGAACTTAACTTAGTCGTTAACTCTGTAGATTACCTAGGGATTTTGCAGATTACCTAGTTAATGTTAAGAACAATATTTTATTTCGAACTAGCGACCATTGTCGTAAGGCAAGGCAAACATTTGTTTGCCTGAGCCAATTAGTGGGCACCCTGAACTACCTCGCCTCTATCAGTATAGGATACTTTACGAAATAAGGTATCAATATTAATTAGATTAGTCTAATTGACTTTTAATAAGCGATATCTTGTATCCTGGTTTGAATAAATCATTTTTTACTTTACTTTTTTTACTAACTCTAACGGATTCAGCCAGTTAGTGCACTTTTACTCAATTTCACACATTAGCGGTCATATAATAACCTATAAACCTACTTAGTTTTTAGTACCAGTAAAAATACTTTTAGTGTGATCGAATTGTTTGGCAAGTCTGATTGTACTTAAGTCTATGGACGCAAGCATTTTCACTGTCAACATCGACCAATCAGAGAGCAGTGTGTTATTTTCCGTATTTCAAAAAGCGTAAAATTAAAAGCTCTTCTGTGATTGGTCGATCCGTTTAGAATCTTACGGATTGATATCCGTTAGTTTATAAATTTACTACGACGCGTCGAAAATTTATAAATTTGCGAAAAAGTGGGCGTAAAATAATTCAATTTATCTCTCGTTTAGAATCCTACGAAAGTTTATAAATTTCCTAGGAAATTTATAAACTTGCGAATCTTATTATTTTCCGGTGACATATACATAGTATAAAACAGTCGCTTTTCGCGTCTGTCCCTATGTATGCTTAAATCTTTTTAACTAGGCAACGGATTTTGATGCGGTTTTTATTCATAGCTAGAGTGGTTCAAGAGGAAGTTTATAACATAGTTATAGGTCAGGCGGTACGAAGTTCGTCGTGTTGACTAGTCTGCCGTCCTTGCGATAACCACAGTAACTATGTTTGAGTTCATTTCGAGAAAAATGAGCTCAAAGTTTAAAATTTTGTTTTTTGGAATAACTCCTAAAATAAACAACCGAACAATATAAATCTTTTATGAGCGTAAAGAGCTTAAAAAACATAACCTATTCATTTGCTAGCAATGGCAGAAACTGCATAAATTACGGCTTAAAACGCAAAAATGTGTTTTTGCTTAGGAATATGTAAATAAAATACTATTGTTTCCTAACAATAAGCGCAGTAAAACTCGTACTTACTTCACTTATCGTTAGGAAAAGTCGCTACTGTAAGCCCTTTTTATAAAAAAATTCAAGTTTCCTAATGATAAGCGCAGTAACTTCAGTGTAAAAAACTTATGTCAAAGTTTAAACATTTTTATTTCCCTTTTCCTTTTAGTTTATTGTTTCCTGAATAGATCCTAACCTGCACCAATTATCTACAAATGAAATAAAAGTATTAGTATACGATTAGCTTTTTGTTTTTCATATTAAAAAGTTAAACTATCAAAATTTGAAAGGACCTACTACAAAAAGGCCCTTCAAAGGCTACATGCATCAAGCATCGCGCTAACCATCGGATGCATCTGTCAGCCGCAGCTTAGGACGTTCCCGATGGCCCGCAGGAGCACAAACACAAGACACCCGATCTTAAGATGTCTTAAGTTACTACAAATACTTACATTCAAAATCCCAAGGGCAAACTATAAAATTGCTAATCATAAGCACAGTAAATCTAAAACTACTGCGCTTATTATTAGCATTGTCATAATTTTTTTGTGTGCTCACTCCACAGTATTTCATCTTACTGTTGTTATCGTTAGGAATGAACAAGTTTCGAGTAGTTGTAGTACAAATTACTAAAAAGTAACTATAGTTACTAAAATTATGACTAGTAATTTATAAATTTCAGGCCGAGTTACTGCGCTTTTCGTTATTGTGCATTTTTTAAAAAACCTAGTTCCCGTAGGAATTAAGAAAAGTTTGTTCGAGAGAGTTGTAGATCTTAAATTGCTGATTCCGAATATGTATATAACTCAATTTCGACCAAAACCCTAGTTACTGTGGTTATCACAAGGACGGCAGTAGTATCTATCAATATATATAAAACTCTTCCGTTACTGACTGACTGACTGACTGACTGACTGACTGACTGACTGACTGACTGACTGACTGACTGACTGACTGACTGACTGACTGACTGACTGACTGACTGACTGACTGACTGACTGACTGACTGACTGACTGACTGACTGACTGACTGACTGACTGACTGACTGACTGACTGACTGACTGACTGACTGACTGACTGACTGACTGACTGACTGACTGACTGACTGACTGACTGACTGACTGACTGACTGACTGACTGACTGACTGACTGACTGACTGACTGACTGACTGACTGACTGACTGACTGACTGACTGACTGACTGACTGACTGACTGACTGACTGACTGACTGACTGACTGACTGACTGACTGACTGACTGACTGACTGACTGACTGACTGACTGACTGACTGACTGACTGACTGACTGACTGACTGACTGACTGACTGACTGACTGACTGACTGACTGACTGACTGACTGACTGACTGACTGACTGACTGACTGACTGACTGACTGACTGACTGACTGACTGACTGACTGACTGACTGACTGACTGACTGACTGACTGACTGACTGACTGACTGACTGACTGACTGACTGACTGACTGACTGGCTGGCTGGCTGGCTGGCTGGCTGGCTGGCTGGCTGGCTGGCTGGCTGGCTGGCTGGCTGGCTGGCTGGCTGGCTGGCTGGCTGGCTGGCTGGCTGGCTGGCTGGCTGGCTGGCTGGCTGGCTGGCTGGCTGGCTGGCTGGCTGGCTGGCTGGCTGGCTGGCTGGCTGGCTGGCTGGCTGGCTGGCTGGCTGGCTGGCTGGCTGGCTGGCTGGCTGGCTGGCTGGCTGGCTGGCTGGCTGGCTGGCTGGCTGGCTGGCTGGCTGGCTGGCTGGCTGGCTGGCTGGCTGGCTGGCTGGCTGGCTGGCTGGCTGGCTGGCTGGCTGGCTGGCTGGCTGGCTGGCTGGCTGGCTGGCTGGCTGGCTGGCTGGCTGGCTGGCTGGCTGGCTGGCTGGCTGGCTGGCTGGCTGGCTGGCTGGCTGGCTGGCTGGCTGGCTGGCTGGCTGGCTGGCTGGCTGGCTGGCTGGCTGGCTGGCTGGCTGGCTGGCTGGCTGGCTGGCTGGCTGGCTGGCTGGCTGGCTGGCTGACTGACTGACTGACTGACTGACTGACTGACTGACTGACTGACTGACTGACTGACTGACTGACTGACTGACTGACTGACTGACTGACTGACTGACTGACTGACTGACTGACTGACTGACTGACTGACTGACTGACTGACTGACTGACTGACTGACTGACTGACTGACTGACTGACTGACTGACTGACTGAATGACTGAATGACTGAATGACTGACTGACTGACTGACTGACTGACTGACTGACTGACTGACTGACTGACTGACTGACTGACTGACTGACTGACTGACTGACTGACTGACTGACTGACTGACTGACTGACTGACTGACTGACTGACTGACTGACTGACTGACTGACTGACTGACTGACTGACTGACTGACTGACTGACTGACTGACTGACTGAATGACTGAATGACTGACTGACTGACTGACTGACTGACTGACTGACTGACTGACTGACTGACTGACTGACTGACTGACTGACTGACTGACTGACTGACTGACTGACTGACTGACTGACTGACTGACTGACTGACTGACTGACTGACTGACTGACTGACTGACTGACTGACTGACTGACTGACTGACTGACTGACTGACTGACTGACTGACTGACTGACTGGCTGGCTGGCTGGCTGGCTGGCTGGCTGGCTGGCTGGCTGGCTGGCTGGCTGGCTGGCTGGCTGGCTGGCTGGCTGGCTGGCTGGCTGGCTGGCTGGCTGGCTGGCTGGCTGGCTGGCTGGCTGGCTGGCTGGCTGACTGACTGACTGACTGACTGACTGACTGACTGACTGACTGACTGACTGACTGACTGACTGACTGACTGACTGACTGACTGACTGACTGACTGACAGACAACGCAGAGCCGAAACTACTCGGCGTAGCGGGCTGAAATTTTGCATGTAGGTTCCTTAGGGAGTGCAGGTGAGCACTAAGAAAGGATTTCCCGAAATTCCCACGGGAACGGGAAAAACGGGATTTTTGTGTTTAAGAGAAATCTGCGCGGGTGATACCGCGGGGCAGCCTCTAGTCTATATATATAAAACTCTTCCGTTACTGACTGACTAACTGACAGACAACGCAGAGCGAAACTACTGGGCGTAGAAAGCTGAAAATTGGCACGTGAGTTCCTTGGGGAGTATAGGTGAGCACTAAGAAGGGATTTCCCGAATTTCCCACGGGAACGGGAAAAAAGGGGATTTTTGTGTTTATGAGAAATCTTTCAGCCTCTAGTATGTATATAAAAATTAATCGTGGTTCGTTAGTCTCGCTTAAACTCGAGAGCGGTCGGGCAGTTATTATAGCAGATTTTGTATTTGAAATGTTCGTAGACTGTAGATAGTAGATTTCCTCGGCCTTCACTGCGATACAAAGTCATCTCATTTTAGTGAATATGTAAGTACGATTCACTTAGAGAAAATGAAATATATTTACAACTGCAATTTTGAGTTGAAAATTTAATGCAGAAACTCGCTTTTGGCGAATAAGTTCAGATTTAATATCAAATAAAGCTAATAAATGTTTCTGGAAAACTGGGGCTTTAGGCTGTGTTGCACCACAAAAGCTGTTAAAGCTATAATTGAAGTATAATTTAAAGTTAACTATCACGGTATACTATGAAAGGCACCAAAGTCGTAATAAAAAGTTTGAAAAGTTATAATGATGAAACCTAATTAAACTATAGTGTATTAACTTTTAATAGCTCTAGCAATATTATACTAGTTAATTTTTTAGTCGTTTAAATTATAAAACGTCTTAACTACTAACTTTTATATCAACTTTACAGGCGAGGCTTACAGCACACCTTGGCCACTTCATAGAAAAAGCGCGTTGCTTCGCGCACAGTCGAAACTCGTGTACGTGCACGCGTATCATGCTTGTGTGAGTGAGATGAGACGCGCGACGCTGATTTATTTGTACTTAGCGGTAACTGAAAGGTAACCGAGAGCGGGAGGGGGCATGTATGTAGTACTATTTATTATACGGTGCTTATAGTATATTTAATGATTGAGCTTTCACACCACTGAGCTGCGGAGGCTGTATCAAACATCAATTAAAACAAAGGCGCTTTGATTGGATGCGGGCAAAGCTCGCGGTTGCCGCGGCGATGCCTGATTGCTTACATTGTTACTACGCCTATGTTGCTACGCTTTTGTTTGTAACGCTACGTCGCTACGCCAATGAAGCTCTACGCTAAATTTTCGTAGCCAAACTTGGCGTAGCAGCTACGTTGATTGTACGTAAATTAAGTGCTTATAACAATCAATATATAAAACTCTTCCGTTACTGACTAACTGACTGACTGACTGACAGACAACGCAGAGCCGAAACTACTGGGCGTAGCGGGCTAAAAATTTGCATAGGTTCCTTAGGGAGTGTAGGTGAGCACTAAGAAAGGATTTCCCGAAATTCCCATGGGAACGGGAAAATACAGGATTTATGTGTTTATGAGAAATCTGCGCCGGTGAAACCGCGGGGCAGCCTCTAGTACATACATAATATCAAATTAAAGTAAAAATAAGCAAATGCTGCATCAGGTATCGGATAATAAACGAAGATGAAAGAATGTTTTATTATTTTACTAAAATAAATTCCTGTCAGCGAAACAAAATTCAAATTTGTACCGAAAGTTTTATTTTCGCAGCTCAACCCTTTATCTAAACAGACGCGCGTAGATTCTATTTAATATTAAGTACCTTTCCGACGGTGAGTTTAAACGCAGACGTCAACGCACGGGCCCGCACTGCTACAGTCCTTGAACGCCGTTTATAATTAGCGCTCAAACAGACGACGGCCGTCACGCTGAAGTCACGTGCGATTTTCAAAATTAGCAATGTATTACTAACGAGCTTTCCCGGCTTACTTCGTTACGCCATAGAATATAAGATACTACAAAGGACTTGGCTCTATAGACTATGTTCTATCGACTGCCCAGAATGGCCGAAAAAAAAACAAACAACAACAACAAACCACCTGTCAAAATGTTTAAACAACGGAAAAAATATTGCACCTTGGGTTACATTATTTGAGTTTAGGTAAGGATCCCTAATTTTTTTGAAAATCTAATATAGCCTATGACACTCGGGGTTAATGTAGCTTCCTACCAGTGAAATAATTTTTCAAATCGGTTCAATATTTCCGGAGCCTATTCGTTACAAACAAACATAAAAACAAAGAAACAAACAAATCTTTCCTCTTTATAATATTGGTATAGACAATATAGTACAGTGGAACGATAAAATTTGCATTGATTGCGCGGCGCGGCGGCGCAGAGGCGGCATCGTCTGTTTGAGCGCTTGTTTTTGATGCATCTTGGATAGGTTCATTTCCTGATACTACACACCGTGTCTCTTGTACACAGTAAAGGAAACAAAGCAATTATGAGTCGACGCTAAACAACCAACGAACAAAGAACACAAAATTTCCTGAAATTTAAAGAATACCGCCGTTTTTCATTACGATTTACGTAATTAATGAATGTTCTCATTTGGAGCAGACTTTAAATTATTGAAGTGTACATTAATGAGTTAAAAAATTTAATTATATGGTTTAATAACTAAATAAAAAATTGGGAGTGGCCTATGTCTAGCAGTGGACGTCGTTCTCCAGAGATAAAGATGATGATGAAAATAGTTTTTTTTTGTTTTCAGGGTATTCAGGGGTTTTAAACCCCGAAGTTTTGTTATAGAATTTTTATCATAACGTATTCGTCCACGCGTTTTAACACATAGTTGGAAGGCAGCATTAGCCATCAAAGTTTGTAACAATTCCATCAATTAGACACCACCGGCGGCGCTAATTAGAGATTGTGATCCGACGATTTTTGCCGGTGTGTTTCAATACCTTGTCTACAAATTGGTATAAAACCAATTTTGTTTATCTATCATCATTAATCAATATCATCAATCATAGTATAAAACAAAGTCGCTTCCCGCGTCTGTCGCTATGTATGCTTATATCTTTAAAACTATGCAACGGATTTTGATGCGGTTTTTTTTAATAGATACAGTGATTCCAAAGGAAGGTTTATGTGTATAATACATGCACAAAATAGTAAAAGGTACGGTGGTACGAAGTTCGCCGGGTCGACTAGTGTTTAATAAAATAAAGACCTGTCTGTAATATTCGACTAGGTACTCTAAAAATTAAAGATATTTAAAATAAAAGACGCCTTGTTTGAAGATCTGTTTAATTCGAAGTTTTGTCGACTATTTTTTTTGGGGAGAAAACGATACGAATGAACTTTGGACAAATAAAAAAAAATGTAGATAGACTGTAATAGATCAGTTGTTCCAAAAGTAGTCCAGGGTTGTAATGGTGATGATAATGATAGTTCTTAGATGCCGTTATCTTATGCCTTAAACCTAAGTAAGGTTCTTCCGGGGTCGTAAACACTCTCGTGGTCGAGGATCATCGTAACACTTGGATCAAACCTCGAAATCAAGCTACGCGACGCTCGCAAACTGCGCGTACAGTTTGTCGTACTGAAGCTCATTACGGCCGCATTGGTAATAATGATTTTCGTCCTCTAGAGAAAAAGTTAATGCAAAAAAAAAGCGAAAAGGATAAGGTTTGAAATTAGATTGAGCAAACATCTATGAAGATTAAAAACCTAGCCTCCCTAAGATAAAATAAAAACGGAATAACAACAAATATAGATAGTTTTTTATTGTATATAAAACACAGAAATTGGAAAAAATATATATATAGGTATATAAGTTGACAAAAGGCGACCTATGGTAAGATTGCATTAGTAACCCGAGAAGATTTTCTTGCTCGGTTAATTGAAGTAATCTTTGGTAATTAATAAGGCATCGCACTCAGACTGTTTCTCGGGTGCCAAAAAAAAAAAGTGAATCACAATCCATATCTTCCAAATTCGAACTTACGAAGCGACAACCCGAATTCCGAGGTAAAATTTATGTTGATATATTTAAATATTGATATTAAAAAAAAACTATTACAGATTTTTTTTCTCGACCAAAAGATAAAAGATTGTAATTAGTGTTATAATTGTGTTTACGTAATGATGATGATGATGATCTCCTTTTATCCCTCATCAGGGACATAGGGCTCTCAGTAAAGCTCGCCACTTGCTCCTATCCTGGTCGACTTCCTCCGATGTGTTTAAGTAATAAGCGACTTAAATCAACTAGTCAGTCATGTTGACGAATTGTTGAAAATAATGTTTTTAAAAAAATTTCGTGAGACACACTGTACCAAGCCCGAGGGCGAGCGGAGGCAAGCGGCTTGGTTTTTTATTTAAGGCTTCTTTTGTGAAGCTCCGGGTTACGAATAGTCAGGTTGGCAGCACCGCAGGAGATAGGGCTGGCACTAATGCTGCTAAAATGCATTATTTTGTTAGTTAAGTTGGACAAAAGAGGTTTTTATATATAATTTTATGAAAACTAATGTAAATATAGTTACACTATAATCAAATACAAAGAAATATTCAAAATGACATTGTTCAATTCAGGAGATCTTTTGCCGTTTAAAATGAATTGTGAATTATTTTGACTCGTAAACTCGCAATGTATTACTTATCACATGTCAATATGTTTCTCATTTTTATTCTGACAAATAGAATTCACATTCAATGGGCGGTCTTATCGCTTAAATCTTTTTTTTCCAGGCAACTCACCTAAACATATATTTTAAATCCATGCTCTGTAAACAATCATCTTTCTGGCCCTTTAATTAAAAATATACACTGCGTCGCCGTCATAAATAAATAAACTTGTACTCTGATCATTATAAAAAACAGACTAACAGAAATAAAAATTGATTACAATAATGGTGTATATTTTTCTTAACCCCCACAGAAGCAGATCAAAAAGAAGAATGCTCCGTGGCTCTGTTGGCAGTGATGTGGACTGAGTAAACGTATGCACCTGGGTTCGATTCCCGAGCGGGGCGAATATTGACATGATGAATATCGATGTTTGTTTCCGGTGTAATGTTCGTCTCTGTGTGTGTTTCGGGTACCCTAGATACAGGTTCTTCCTAGTTAGGGGCTCTGAGTGTGACGTGTTATGTGTTAATGGTGTAGTTTATGTAATAAATACCTCAAACACTTACAAAAAACTAACCAAATACCTATTAATTATTTTTTATCTAAGTAACACAGGACAAGGTGGCAGCCCTAGAAACAAACTGTAAATTTTTCACCGCGACAACAAAGAGGGAGGTACTCGAATTAAAGAGAGTTCACAATTACTGAGGAGCTGGAAACTGAGGATTCCACTGATGCAGTTAGCTGGACATAGTGCTGCCGAGCTCTACTTTATGTTACAAGGAAATTGTAGAGTATGAGTTGCTAAGGTAGAGCTCGAGTGCTCAGATGGTTTCTTTAGGAGACTCTACATAGAGTTTGTTTTAAGTATTTTGTCTTTGTTTTAGTACACTTTCTTAGGAATTCATTTAAAATTTAAAATTTTAAGCAAATGGTGTGGGCAAGTCAGGTAGTAGGTAAAGAATACTAGTTCTTTAAATTACAAGTACAATTCTTCGTTACAAGGATGTCAAAAAGCGACATCTAACATCCTGTGGCTTGTCTCACGAAGAGTGGGAGAAGGATGCCTTGATGAGACAAACGTGGCGAAAAGCAATAAAAACTGGAACTGAGAAGTTTGAAGATGCCCGTCTTAAAGAACTCGACGCCAAACGCCACGCCCGAAAGACTCGTCCCAAGGTCTCCTACAACTAAACTTACAACACTAGCGGACAGCTACAGTGCAACATATGCAGCCGCACGTTTAAGACAAAGTTCGGCTTTGCGAGTCACATCCGAGCACACGCCAGGAGCTGACAAGGTGTCGCCGTCGACGGATACGTCGTGGAGGACATCATCATCATCATCATCTTTAAATTAACATAACATAACATAAACATAATTTCACGCCTTTTTTTCCACGAAGAGTTAGGCAGAGGCACCAACTCAAGAGCCAGACCCACGTTTAGCTGAGTTTATGTTTTAACAACGTGAGGCGGCCGCTTGTCGCCGCGGTTATAGCGTCCACTACTGCGGCCGGGACCAACGGCTTAACGTGCCTTCCGAAGCACGGAATCATCTTACTTTTCGGACAATCAGGTGATCTTTAAATTATACCTACTTGCATTTACTACAACGGTAATGGTTTAAAAACAGAGTTATTTTGAGTAATGTGAGCTTAAACTGTACTTTTTTTTATTTTATTAAATGTCTTTTAATACATCGATTTGAGTTTACATCATCTCGCCAACCGGAGACCTACCCTTGACCTGATAGTCTGCAGCCAAGTCCTGCATCATTTAAAGTAGGTCGGTGTTGCGTCGATCGAAGGCAGACGTCGCGACGGCGTTGGCGCCACTCAGCTTCCTGAGGCAAAGAAGAAATAAAGTACAGAAGCTCCAGTTAAAAATACCTACGGAAATTCGAACTAAAAACGATTGAACAAAGAAAGGACGAAAGAAAAATTAGATAGATTTGAGAAAGCATTTTTTTATTTAAATATTGTTATTTTTATTTTATTATTTCTTTTTTTTTTCAATTATTTTGTAAACTTACATAACCTTATCTCACGCCTTTTTTCCCCGAAGGGTTAAGATAAACAAAGAAAATATATTTATTAGTAAACTAACCGTCTTATTCATAAAGATACAGTACATTTTAAGTAGCCTTACTGGAGGTCTACTTCTCTGGTTTGTTGTATGGTAAATACGTGACATCCAGTCTAAATTGACATACGTCAAATAACTTAAATGCTCTTTAACTTTTTATGAATAACAGGGTAAATGTTTAGGCAAACTTTTGACACAAATTATATACTTACAAAACTTTGCAGTTTCTGCAATTTCTGCTAAACTTGGTTTTTGTGCGCAATAAAACAAAGAAAGACATTTTTTGATTTTATTTGATTGGTGGCTATGCAGGGCTTTTTAAGTCCAGTATCACTGCGACTTTTGCAGATCTATTGTGATCGCCACTATTTTGTTTAAGGACTGAAGCATTTAACATTGTTTAATCTTTGACATTTTATAAGTTACGTTGTTGCGTAGATGCCTCCGTGGCATCAGGGGGGAAAATGGACCAATCACGAGCGACCAACGAAAATTTTAAACCAATACTGCCGTCGTAATGGTAAACGCAGTAATCGCCATTACTGCGGTTTAAGTTTTATTGCATAAATGGCACCTATAGGCGGTTATCTACCTATAAAAAAAATATTATCACCTGAAAAGTACTCAAATACTGAAAAACAATAAGCAAAAATGCAGTAGTTACATGCAAATTTGTTACATTCCTAGCGTTAAATGCAGTATTCGACAAAAACTAGCTTGAAACGCAGTAATTACACACTTTTACTAAGAAAATAATGTCTTATTTTGGTATATAAGTACGAAAAACTTGTTTTAATCACTATTACAGATGTTTTAAAATTGAAAAGAAACTATATCAGAATATAATCTTCAATTTTTTTTTTTCATTTTTTATACCATAAGCTGATTTATATGGGAAAAAGTTAAAATATAAGGTAAAAAAAAATAATTGTTATATGAAGATACTCAAGCATTGCAATAAGCGGCTTTTCTACAAAAAACTATATTTTAGGACAAGCTGTTATAATAATTAAGTGCTGGGTAAAAGTTTTAGAACTAAAGTTCCATACTTCACATGCAGTATTTGAGTGACGCGCGACGTCTTTCCTAGGAAAGAATGCAGTAATAAGCGCAAGTGCTGCATTTTGGCGTAGGAATACTATCAAAAATGTTCGGTTTTGCTAGGTTGGAATGCAGTTACCAACATTTATTTAATATTCCTTATATATATTTAATTTTAAAGTATGAGATTTTGTCTACTGATTTTTTTAAAGAATTTAACATACTTCATAAATACATAATTCTTAACAATATCAGCTTCAAAATTACAAAAAACTGTTTTTGCCGCTTTTCTCACAATCGCCTTTTTGCAAGTACTGCATTTACCGTTACGACGGCAGAATAGCAAATCTGAAAATTATTTTTATTAACCAATCCGATGTGTTTTCAACCAAGAATCGCGCGGCAGAATCATAACAGCTCCCGCCCGCAGAAAAGTAATTTTTTGTAACAAAATGTGGTTTTGTGCTCTGAAAATTGAAAAAACTATGTGTAAAGTGATTTTAAGTATAAGACAGTGTTAAATATGATGATTATTTACGTTGATATTATTCTTCTTGTTATTTTGGTAAGTGCCTTTTATTAATTTTTTTAGAACTTTTCATGTGTGGATATTGTAGGTTATTCTTTTTTGATTACGACAGTTTTTTTTAAATTATTTTACCATTTTCTTTTCTTTTATTAGGATTTGTCGCTTGTCTGTGTAATAGCGTATGTCATATTTTGGTAACGTTTCTATTAAAAATGCTAGAGCAACATACAATAACATCAAACACAAAAATTATAATCATCACAGATGATTTTAAATCTCTAAAAAAGAGCTGTACCGTGTAAAGACGAGATTTTGACTACCACCGTTAATTTCACTTTAAATGATTGAAGTTTTCATTGTTTTAGCTAGTGTTAACATTGTCCACGTGTGGTTACTGTTTCTACCGAATACACAGAATGAGGCAGAGCGGTCAGGTTCGTATACTCAAAAATTTTGTTTAAATTTGATTAATAAAAAAAAAAGCTCTACATAGCTCTCTGTGAAAGGCCTCTTGCAGCTATGTAAGGTATTGTGGTGGTAATTTCCTCCTACATCAGTGCGCTATCAATGAGGGGTTTTCAAAGTGACATTTAAAAAAAAAATGTTTCGTAATACGCCCGTAGATGGCGTTGCCTAAAGTAATAGACATAGGTAAGTAATTCAAATAATTTCCAATTAAATAGAAAAGTAAAAAAAAAAAAAACAAAACAAAAACTATTTGATTGACGCATGACGAGTTTCAATTTTATTTTGAGCTTTCAATGATTCATTCAACGTGACCTAATCACTTTTGCAAAGCGCCATCTGATAGCGGAGTGATAAAACTTCTCTCTTTTTTGAGATGTCAAATTGAAATCCTCTCATTGGCTTCTCTAATGCTCATCTCGCTACATACGAACCCACCAGGGACGGATAAGGTAGCATGCGTTAAAGGCATGCGCTGTGGTTGTTCAGACATGCGTCAAAGGAATACGCAAGATGAACAGGAAAGCGCACTGTTGAAAAAAGCTAGGATCTAGTTCTTTTTCATGGCTTTTTTCACGTAGTCTTTATTTCTCTCTGTTTTTTTTTTTAATAAAACTACTTGAATGTTTTTATTTTAATACGTTTAATATGTTTTAGGTCGCCATTTTACTGCAGCCAACAAAAGTTCTGTTCTCACACAAAAAGGAAGGGCGAAGTACGGACGAATTAAGGTACTAATATTTTAGGGTTCCGTAGTCAAACATTAACATTTTAAATTTGGTAATAGCCGTATGACTTTTCAAGTTGTTCAACGAAAGAAGCTGATGCCCGTCCTCTTATTCAGCTGAAAGAAATAACTCTAAGAAAATCATAATATCATCAATATCAATACATAGTATAAAATAAAGTCGCTTCCCGCGTCTGTCCCTATGTATGCTTATATCTTAAAACTATGCAACGGATTTTGATGCGGGTTTTTTTAATAGATAGAGTGATTCAAGAGGAAGGTTTATAAGTTTAATACATGCACAACATAGTAATAGGTAAGGCGGTACGAAGTTCGCCGGGTCGACTAGTTTTAGAAATATAGTAGGTAAATAGTGGTCTTTCTTACATCGAAAGACACCAACTTTTAGAATGCTTCGGAAAAAGTTTGAAATAATTATTTCTTTTAGCGTATCGGAATTAGAGAGCCGTCGTTTTTTGGCCATGATTTTTTAAAGTGCAATGAACTACATACCGACTATTACATGTTATTAAACTGTTCCTTTTCTCCATCCCTAAGGACCGTGGTGGCCTACCAGAACCCCTTCACAGGCGACTACTGCGTGCACAAGACTCCTCCTCCGCGAGGGTAATATAACCGTCTTTCGATGTTCTTTTTATTCTTGTGAAAATCCTTAAATCAAAAACACGCGTCACGAGGTCCTTACATATAGCAGGTTTCCGCAATGAACGAATCTGTGGGTCCAATCCGATCGGATAATATGTAGGTATTTCCAGGTTTTCTTAGTGATCACTTATAAAAAAACATCTAAAACTCAAAATCATTTACAAACTTTTTTGACTGCTCCGTTGCAGCTCAGTTGGCAGTGATGTGGACTGAGTAAGCGTGTGCACCTGGGTCCGATTCCCGGCGGGGCGAACATTGGTATGATGAATATCGATGTTTGTTCCGGTCTGGGTGTAATTTTCGTCTCTGTATATGTTTCGGTTACCCTAGATACAGGTTCTACCTATTTAGGGGATCTGAGCGTTATGTGTTATTATTCTATGTTATTTCGATTTCAAAATTCAAGTTTTTTCTCTCTTGTGAACAGATATGAAAACCAACTTTTGACTCCAGCATCCACGGACAGTGGCTTGTCGGATGCTTACGAACCACTTCATCTTGAGCCTGTGCACCAACCTAGGCCGATGCCAGAGAAGGTCAGGATATAATTGTTAAAGTATAACAATGTCTGGTAATAATATTTTTCGAACACACATAAAAAATTTTTAAACATCAATATTTCTATCAATCACTTTGGGTATTAAATTGATTTGAATAAGCTTTAATCAATTATGAAGTCAAGTGCGCGTCTAAGGCTAACATTCACTATGTTACATTACAGTTCTCCGCTGCAAATTGATATGCATACTCGAGTTCCGGCTTCGTGACAGTGAAAGTATAAGACGGCTCGGGCCAGGATGATCAGTACTCGGGAACTACTTCTCCGAGTATTATACTCGACCGAGTAGCCTCCGAACATTGACTGTGAATGTTAGCCTAACTGCTAGAATCCGGTCACCCAAAAACCTACAACAAGATATCAGAGCCACCGTGCGTGTAATGAAATGTATAAATTTTTACTAAAAAATTGTGAAAGTGTTCTGTTATGTACATAATTTATGTACATAGGCAGGGAGAACTCAGTTTCAATTCCTACAATCTAGGAATAGTGATTCGCTTCACCTATAGTAATAGATAACCCTTGCAAATTGCTTTGCGTGAAATCGTGACTGAACATAACATTACTTAATATTAAATATCTTCATAAACTTGGCTCATTACGGGGATTTCTATGGCAACGCCATGGTTATCATGTTTATTGCTTCATCCTAGGTAGGTATAATATTAATAGGATTATTATTGAAAGGCGTAGTGTAATTCATTCCATAGCACCAGTTAAGTTAACCGGTCCATTTACATCTCACCCCCATAGAACATTTTAATCGTTCTATTTTACAACAATTGAAGTAAAGAAATAAAAGAGAAAAAATATATATTTATCATCATCCGACAACTTTAATTTTTATCAAAAAAACATTAATTTAAAACTTAATTTAAACGGAATTTATATTCTACTAGCTGTCCGGCGAACTTCGTATTGCGCCTTACAATTTGAATGATTTTTTTAAATATTGTTTTTACAAATTTTCCCTACATTTTTCCATGGTTTCTCACCTTTAAACCTTACCGACTACTACGAACATTTCAAAATCAAAATCAGCGCAATCAGCCCGGCCGATCTCGAGTTTTAGCGAGACTAACGAACCTCGATTCGATTTTATATATAGTAGATATATTTATTTTTCTATTTTTATTAAGTTAATTATATTACACTAGTCGACCCGGCGAACTTCGTACCGCCTAACCTATTAATATTTTGTGCATGTATTATACTTATAAACCTTCCTCTTGAATCACTCTATCTATTAAAAAAAACCGCATCAAAATCCGTTGCATATTTTTAAAGATATAAGCATACATAGGGACAGACGCGGGAAACGACTTCATTTTATACTATGTATTGCTTGATACAAACTAGCTGACCCGGCAAACATTGTTACGCCATTCAATTGTATATGGAAAAATGAAATTGTTGTTTTTACTATCATCCTCGCAATTTTTTTCATATTTTCACACAGTTTAACCCTTAACCTGGACTAAAACAAACATTTGAAAACCAAAATCAGCTTAACCACCCAGCCGTTCTCTTTCCCGATATTTTTCTTAAAAAACAAAAACTTTTATTTTTCCAGGTGGAATATTTGAAGAATATTCGGGACTCCAACGGAAAGGACTATAGCGTCAACAGGACTTGGAACTGGAACTACAAGGAGTACCAGATTTAGAAAGAACTACAGAAGAAAATTGTTCATTAAAAGTCATCGAATCAAATCAATATCATCATCAATACATAGTATAAAATGAAGTCGTTTCCCACGTCTGTCCCTATGTATGCTTATATCTTCAAAAATATGCAACGGATTGTGATGCGGGTTTTTTTAATAGATAGAGTGATTCCAGAGGAAGGTAGGCAGACCACCAGCCCGATGGTCTGACGACATAGTGAAGGTCGCCGGTAGGCAGTGGATCAGACTGGCGCAGGACCGTGGTGCATGGCGTGCGAGAGAAGAGGCCTATGTCCAGCAGTGGGCTCTTACAGGCTGATGATGATGATGACATGCACAAAATATTAATAGGATAGGTGGTACGAAGTTCGCCAGGTCGACTAGTATAGTATAAAACAAAGTCACTTCCCGCGTCTGGCAAGTGTAGTGGCAGTGTCGCTCAGTTGGCAGTGATGAGGACTGATTAAGCGTGAGCACCCGGGTTCGATTCCTGGGCGGGACGAATATTGATATGATGAATATCGATGTTTGTTTCCGGTCTGGGTGTGATGTTCGTCTCTGTGTGTGTTTTGGGCGCCCTAGATACAGGTTCTTCCTAGTTAGGGGCTCTGAGTGTGATGTGTTATTATATTACTAGAGGCTGCCCCGCGGTTTCACCCGCGCAGATTTCTCATAAACACAAAATTCCTGTTTGTTCCCGTTCCCGTGGGAATTTCGGGAAATCCCATCTTAGTGCTCACCTACACTCCCTAAGGAACCTACATGCAAAATTTCAGCACGCTACGCCCAGTAGTTTCGGCTCTGCGTTGTCTGTCAGTCAGTCAGTCAGTCAGTCAGTCAGTAACGGAAGAGTTTTATATATATTGATTATATTATTTGAGCCGCTGGCACGTTCAAACTAAAGAAAAGTTTTGAAATATTAAAAATAATCAAAGAATTGTTAAATTTTGTCTTCCATTCCAATCTATGTAACTTTTATCTACGCGTGTGCCAAAACAAGTTAAATTATGCAATACGTAAATTGTTTCGACTGCGCTTTTGAAATATCATTCTAGAATTCTCACTCCCCAAGGAAATTTTGGGACTAACACCCTCTAAGCGCTTAAACAGACGACGCCGCCACCGCGCTGCCGCCGCACCGCCGCCGCACCGCCGCCGCGCAATCAATGCAAATTTTATCGTTTCACTGTACTATTGTTAGTAATACATTGCTAGTTCTGAACATCACACGTAACGGCAGCGCGGCGGCGCGGCGGCGCGGTGGCTGCGTGTGAGAACAGAGTCGCGTGCGTCGTCTGTTTGAACGCTAAGGAACTTTAATTCTTAAATTCAAGTCAGTCAGTACCTACCGAAAGAGTGTACCCTATTATAATATTTATTAATATTATTTTCTAAAAATTAATCATTAAGTTAATAAAATAAAAATAATGCTATTGCGCACTATCAAACATGTTTTTAATTAAAAGCTAAGGAACAAAAAAGAGCGCTTACAACATTTTACATTATTATATTGATAGAACGTTTACTATAGTGAAAGAATAAAAAATACACAAAAATAATAAAATGCTTGTCTGTGAGTCATGATCAGACTGTAGACTGGTCGCTGTGGCGTTCTGTGTCCAGCAGTGAACATCTTTCGGCTAACATGATGAATAGGAAGAAGAAAGAAATTGTTATTTGCGTCAACTTAAACATGAAAAATGTTGGCGCCCTTATGTATTTTGTGTCTTGCGCTTCTTAACCTTCTATTATTTCATGTTAGCCTGGTACTTTTTTTTTGTCCGTATCTAAGAAGCTGGCGAGGGGATGAACAGGGAAGAATGGAAGAGGCTCCACCGACAAGAGCACAGAGAAGAATAAGAATCTATATTTCGCGATATAAGATTTTAACCCATATTAGCATTGATTTAAGATAGTATATAGATATTTTTGTGTTTCGCTTCTAATTAACCTCTATTATTTCATGTAAGCCACCAGGCTTACATGAAATAATGTTTTTAATAATTACTGTTTTCCTTAAAACACATTCGATCGTCGTCCATTCGAAGAAAAGTTTGTGGACCAAATGTTATATCGAGATAAAGTGTATTCGAGGAATTGTTGAGTCGACGTTTCGTTAATCGAACATATGACTTTCGACATAAAGTTACGGACCAACATAATCATAGATCGATAAAGTTTAATGAATTAATGAATAGAAAAACTTTTTTATTTTTTTTTTAAGCCAAGCGTTAGGCGGTCTTCACACTGCCACGCATCACGCAGCGTGGCGCGTGAATGCGTGTTCTAACGTTGATTGTAAGTACCTCCATTTGTATAGAAACACGCGCAGTCCAACACACAGAAAACGCATCCACGCGCGTGCGCGTAGTAGCGTCGAAACGCAACATGCAGCGTGGTGCGTGGCAGTGTGATAACCGCCTTAGACTCAGTTAATCGCGGTCAAACATACGTACAGTGGCGGACACGGTCGGCTTAACACTTCCGGTTTTTCTGTATTGCAAAATAGCTCTTGTTCTTTGGTAATACAGTCTAGGGCTGACGAAACCATAGACAAATCTGTTACGGCCTCCTAGTCCGCCACTGTACATATAAAGGGCAAACTGAAAACCTCATTTTCTCGATTAAAAACGTCTGAATAACCTCTCAAACTTTTACGTTCTTAATAAGTCGATTTTTTTAAATACCTATATTTTTTATTTGTTAAATTATTAACAGTAACTGGACTTTACTAGGCCTAGGCATTTTGGGCCTTCAAGTTATAATCGGCTCGCCAAATTTCGCTGCCCACCTCGTGAAAGCCAACTTCAAAGTTAATTTCTTAAAGACCTACAACTACAAACGCTTTGCCTTAACTGTATTATGTACACGAACACAAAGAAATGAACCTTCTTGGGGTTTAGTTTAAGGTTAACGCTCACTTAACTTATTACGCTTGAAACTTTCTTCTGTGGATAGTTGGTTGCTTATTCGATTACCTAAAGCCGCATGGGGGTTGCCCCTAAACCACCTCGCCTCATGCAGTTTTTGGATACTAGGTATTTCTATACCAATATTATAAAGAGGAAAGATTTTTTTGTTTGTAACGGATAGGCTCCGGAAATGCTGAACCGATTTGAAAAATTCTTGCACTGGTAGGAAGGTACATTAACCCCGAGTGTCATAGGCTATATAAGATTTTCAAAAAAATTAGGGATCCTTACCTTAACTCAAATAATGTAACCCAAGGTGCAATATCTTTTCAGTTGTTTACATATTTTGACAGGTGGTTTGTTGTTGTTGTTTGTTTTTAATTCGGCCATTTTAGGCAGTCAAAAGAAAGTCAGTTTTTATATATTTAGATAGAGTGATTTAAGAGAAAGGTTTATACACGGTCACTTTTTTAGCGTGGCGGACATTTTCAGGGCAAAGTCTTTGCATGACTATATGACTCGAATAAATTAAAAAAAAAATTTACTTTTAGCTTTTTTTTTTGGGAATTTCAAAATAAAAGCCCTTGTTCAAACCCCCCCCCCCCCCCCGCGAATAGCCCTCCACCCCTGTCTTGTCTGGCACCAGCTAAGCCACCGCAGGTCATTGCTTTGATGGTAAACATAATTTTTGTTTTTTTTACAAAAACTTTCGAAGGACCTCAAGTAAGCTCGGCTATTTATTTTTTTCAGGAATCAGTCCTGTATAACTATGCCTCCCGTGTGTTAAATTTTCCTCCACGATAAAAAAGTAATCGTGTATGTATTTAAATACATGCACAAACGTAAATAGGTTAGGCGGTACATTACACAGTCAACAGACTGTGGTTCGGTATTCTCATAGTTCGGTAGTCTTCATAACTACCGAGCCCGTAATCAATCAATCAAATCAAATAAATCTTTATTCAATATAGGATACAAGATATCACTTATTGAAAGTCAATTAGACTACATCTAATCTAATCGCTATTGATACCCTTTTTTGTAAAGTATCGTATACTGTGAGAGGCGAGGTAGTTCAGGGTGCCCACCAATTGGCTCAGGCAAACAAATGTTTGGATTGCCTTACGACAATAGTCGTCTGGAGAGGCCCCCAAACGAGCCCTCCTCTGTCAGATGATTCTACCCCCTTTCGCAATGATTTTACAGCTTAGAGAAGAAAGGGGTAACAAACTCTACTTTACAATTTATCTCTCTCTAATACAGGTTTACTCCTAGTACGAGTTCGGTTTTACGCTGCCTTGACGATTTTAATATACTATGTACATATTAAGCACTTTGTAACCAGAATAATTACTGTTAAAATCAAACTATGTGTATGAAATAAATATTTTATTATTATTATTATGTTTCTCAATACTCTTCGGTATCACGGGATGGCGCCCGGTCCTTTGAGAGGCGTGCGAGGGGACGAATCAAACTCGTAGAGGCCCTTTCGAGAGTTTTGCTATATTGTATATGGATCACCAACCAGGCACTGCCACTAAAAGCACAAATACATTATTATTATTATTATTCTGGGTTCCTTTCCCGGCGGGGTCAAAAGTTTTTATGAAGTATGTTTCCTTCTAATTTGTTTAATACTTCATAGATAAGTGACCATTTACCTTAATTTATAACCCTATTTGAAGAGGTACAGTACTAAAGTAATAATAATATTCAATGTATTTTTCTGGTTTCACTTCGTTATAGAATTTATTTATAACAGTACTGTAACTAACCTACATACTTTCACCGAAAATAATTATACTCAACTAGCGGTCCCGGCGAAATTCTTATCGCACCTCAAAATTTTATATAGAACGAGCTTTCCCGGCTTACTTCGTTACGCCATAGAATATAAGATACTACAAAAGACTTGGCTCTATAGACTATGTTCTTTAGACTGCCTAGTATGGCCGAATAAAAAACAAACAACAACAACAAACCACCTGTCAAAATATGTAAACACCGGAAAGAATATTGCACCTTTGGTTATATTATTTGAGTTTAGGTAAGGATCCCTAATTTTTTTGAAAATCTTATATAGCCTATGACACTCGGGGTTAATGTAGCTTCCTACCCGTGAAAGAATTTTTCAAATCGGTTTAGTATTTCCGGAGCCTATTCGTTACAAACAAACAAATCTTTCCTCTTTATACTATTGGTATAGATAGATAATTAAATAGTTGTTTTTACTAAGTAAGTAACAACATAACATAACATAATCTCACGTCTTTTATACCCTGAAGGTTTAGGTAGAGGCACTAAGTTCCCTTCCAATATTCCATATTTTCTCACCTTTTTAACCTTTCCTGGACTACTATGAACATTTAAAAAGCAAAATCGGCAAAATCGGCCCGGCCGCTCTCGAATTCTGGCGAGACAAACGAACCACAATTCATTTTTATATATATAGTAGAAGTAGATAGTAGAATTAGATACATTGATTGATAAAATTAGTTCTGGTTACTATTACTACAAAATGCCCAGTTTTCCGATGCTACTAATTTGCTAGTTTTGTGGAATTACTGTAATATTATATGAACTGATGTGCCCTTTATGGAATTACGAATGATTCTGATCGATTTTCCGGGAAAACTTACATGTACAGTGGCGGACTAGGAGGCCGTAACAGATTTGTCTATGGTCTTGTCAGCCCTAGACTGTATTACCAAAGAACTAGAGCTATTTTTCAGTACAGAAAAACCGGAAGTGTTACACCCACCGTGTCCGCCACTGTACAATAGATTATAATAGAAAACACTTTATATTGCATACAAAGTAATATAAAAAAGTACATTATGTTACCGCATCTTGGACTGACAACGCTAGAAGCCTTTGCCCGCCGATCTACCTTATCTCTGGCCGATCCCAGCGCCATCATGCGGCAAGGATGGACAACAGATAATTGATCAATACGGGGTTTATTTATTACTAATTAATGTTTTACATCTAATCAGAAATACTTTATTAGGTTTATTAGGTACCATAAATTATGTTTTAATTAATAACTTATAGTAAATTATCTAGATGTTTGTTTAGCAATGTGTTTCCTAAAGTTGGTTTGTAAAAGTACGTTGTTGAGACAAGGCGGGAACAAGGGATGTCATGTGAATGTGGAATCAAAAACAAGAGACGAGAGCAATGAAAAAATATGTAACAAGTGAGGAGAATAAAATGTAAATTGTAAGGAAAGTGAAGTATTTAATTTATAGCTGTAATATTTCAGAAGTGGGATGAATTCAACGTTATTACCCACAATAACAACATGGACTGGGCGAAAACAAAAGAGACCGAGAAAGTTCTGGCTCTAGCAGAGCTCTGAAGGCGAAAACAAAACTTTACTCAAATAATCAAAACAGCACGGCCACAATGAATACGCACCAAGTCTCGGCACCAAGAACGTAAACTTACGACAATAGAGATGGCTAATATACCTACAAAATAAGCTTCCGAAAATTAGAGAACACATACTTACCGATTGTTCGAAATACAAATTCTTTCTTCTAACTGCAGTAAAGTATGATGATTATTATGACTACAATCGCACTTGGTATAACAAATTGCACCAAGCACTACCAACTACCAAGGAATGTTGACAATAAGGATACCAAAAGTTAAAGTTTAGTCAAGAACTTTCATTGTTATTAAAGCAAAATCATAATACCTACATAATACAAAAATCAAGAAGCAACATTTATGTTGATGTCGACCTGGAGGAGAGGTCAGGTTGATGTCCCAAGTTCAACCCAGAAATGTCCAAGTTGAACCATCAAAGCAACATCTGATATGACTAAGTGAGGGTGAAACATGAACATAAGGGGTCAAAGTGGAGAAGTTTGTGCTGCAGCAGCAGGTCCAACATTTATGTCAATGTTGATACGATGTACAAGGGCTCAACCAACATTTGCTACGAGTGAATGCAGTTGACCTTACATGATGCATAATAATATTGTTTGGAGTTTGCCGGACCAACATTCAAAAAGGTCAGTAGTATCTAACATAATTTACATGTAAACCCTGGATATCTCAGTACTTAATAGCTTCAAGTGATCTAGTTCTCCATTCAGAAAATCAATCTTATTGATTTTTTTTAAATATCAGCATTATGATAAAAGATAGAGATAACAATGCTTTATTGCCAATTAAAGAATAGTGTCCTACATAAAAAAAAAAAAGATGCAAATACTTGATTATGAGAGATATAGGGTAATGGAGAGCCTGATTGCTAAAAGTGATTTCTTTAAGGCAAAACATTTGCATAGCATCAGCATAAATTGGAATTCAGTCAGAATGTAAACATTACTTTCTATTTTGTACTGTGTGTAAACAAATCATATGATATTATTGCTTTGTGCTTCCCTTTAAAGCATGGATTGAAATTAATAATAAGTATTAATAGTGTATAAAAAAAAATTGCCTTCAATGGTGGTGTTGAAAAGTTTGTATACTGTATGGATGTTTGTCAATCTTTCACATGAAAACTACTGGATGAATCCTAATGAAACTTAACAAAAATATACAATTTATAAGGATTGCTACTTAAAATACTAATCCTCCGCAGACGAGGTCGCAGGTGCCAGCTAGTATTATAATATATTTCAATTTAAAAAAAAATATTTGAAAATTAAAAATAAATTACTATTAATAACATTATTTAAATTTAATCAATTTCTATCTTTATACAATATATTCTTGAATTATAAGTAGCCTACAAAAACACTGAATGATAATTCCAGTTACTTTATCTAATTAAAAAGCGCCATCTATTGGAGAGTTGAACGCTGCTGCTATCTTAGAGTATACACTACTATACTACAATGGTTTTGATACTACTATTCGACAAGAGGTGGCAGCACTGTCTGATGGAAATCGGTTGGACACAGAAGTTTTTGCTGCATCTGGCCACCGCAGCACTTAGTATTAAAATGGATATTATTTATGAATAAAATTCAAGAGGAAGTCAGACGCTTGCCTACACCAGCCCCTGCGTCAATTGCAAGTAAGTCGAAAATCACGTCAGCGATTATGGTGGAACGGCGGCAGCATTTTTATGCTACCATCACCAAACTTCTACGTCGAATGGGCTGCGAGAGACGTTATTACCAACTTACTCTGGAGACTAGTTGGAGTGGCCTTCAAGGAGTCTACAAAGATGTGTGAGTTCAGTCCACAAGAAAACTTGTGGCGATTACAGAGCTACAGAGAATACGGTGTCCAGCTAAGGAAGCAGTAGGAGCGCTACCTAACAGGACAACAGCGACTTCTCCTGATATAATATTGGCATTTTTTAGAGCTGCGTATTGACAACACAGACAGCATTATTTAAAAGAATAGAGCAGGGAGATTAAAAAAGAAAACTGTACCATATGTCTAGCAACTACATATACTAAAGAGATACTTAGTTTTATTTTCTGTTAAAGTACAGAATTTCATCGCCGCTGTTCAGGCTCTAGGAAAGACCACGTACCTGCAAGGAACAACAATTGCAGCGATTACCCTGGGTAAGCTACAACGATTTTGGTGTCGGGGAGCGAGAGAGAGAAACGAGAGCGGGTGAGCCGCACTTCCTGAGGGAGGCAGGGAGTGCCTATACTGTATATAGACTATTTATTTTACTGTGGCAGGGATGAGCCAAAGAACAACAAGACGCGTGCACCTTTTGCCTTGCAAAAATAGAAGAACTCGAGCAGAGTGTTAAGCCATTCAAGAAGGCCTTACGGAAGGATCGGTAGAGACACGTCAAGTGCCACGCGATCTGCTTCAAGCGTCTGGAAAAACGACATCCACGAGACACCGGTCCAGTTGCTACGTGGGACCAGGGACGGCTGCGGAGAGGCGCATCATAGTCTGTTGCACTGCACTACTCTACGCCGATAGCGTAAACATCCAAGAGTTCTAGTAAACTTCGCTGGACGTAGTGAGTTTGTGGCGCTCCTCGACGAGACGGCTACACGGTGTCGCTAATGAGCAGCGCGCACGCCGCGCGACCGGCCTGCGGGGCCTACTGGAGACCATACGCGTTAACAGCGCTCAGGACAATCAAGCTTTAGTCTAACTCAGTTGTATTTGTTTTGTGATATATTAGGCGCGGACAATGTATTGCAGAAAATGTATATACGAAGCATTGAAATTTTAAAATTCAGGATAGTACCGATTCAAATTATTCTTTATAAAAAAAAAATCTAGTCTCACCTTCAAAAAAAAAAAAAGAATTTAATAATTAAAAAAAAATATATATATAATGATGTGTTTGATGCTGAACTTAATGGCCTGTGTGGCGGCATCTGTGTGAGCCATTGCCTGTGTGGCGGCATCTGTGTGAGCCATTGCCTGTGTGGCGGCATCTGTGTGAGCCATTGCCTGTGTGGCGGCATCTGTGTGAGCCATAGCCTGTGTGGCGGCATCTGTGTGAGCCATAGCCTGTGTGGCGGTATCTGTGTGAGCCATAGCCTGTGTGGCGGCATCTGTGTGAGCCATTGCCTGTGTGGCGGCATCTGTGTGAGCCATTGCCTGTGTGGCGGCATCTGTGTGAGCCATTGCCTGTGTGGCGGCATCTGTGTGAGCCATTGCCTGTGTGGCGGCATCTGTGTGAGCCATAGCCTGTGTGGCGGCATCTGTGTGAGCCATTGCCTGTGTGGCGGCATCTGTGTGAGCCATTGCCTGTGTGGCGGCATCTGTGTGAGCCATAGCCTGTGTGGCGGCATCTGTGTGAGCCATTGCCTGTGTGGCGGCATCTGTGTGAGCCATTGCCTGTGTGGCGGCATCTGTGTGAGCCATAGCCTGTGTGGCGGCATCTGTGTGAGCCATAGCCTGTGTGGCGGCATCTGTGTGAGCCATGGCCTGTGTAGCAGCATCAACGCATCATAAACTAAAATAATAATAATAAACAAACTAACCAAAAAAAAAATAATAATAATAATAAAAAAAAACTGTGTGCTTCCATTGCTATCTTCCTTTAGTTTTAAGTTCGCCTTATATAAAAGAACCTAAGTGCTCGAATTTTTGTCAGGTACAACTACCGTCGCCGTGGGACACGGCCAATGCAGGATGGCCGAGTGTTACCGCATCTTGGACTGACAACGCTAGAAGCCTTTGCCCGCCGATCTACCTTATCTCTGGCCGATCCCAGCGCCATCATGCGGCAAGGATGGACAACAGATAATTGATCAATACGGGGTTTATTTATTACTAATTAATGTTTTACATCTAATCAGAAATACTTTATTAGGTTTATTAGGTACCATAAATTATGTTTTAATTAATAACTTATAGTAAATTATCTAGATGTTTGTTTAGCAATGTGTTTCCTAAAGTTGGTTTGTAAAAGTACGTTGTTGAGACAAGGCGGGAACAAGGGATGTCATGTGAATGTGGAATCAAAAACAAGAGACGAGAGCAATGAAAAAATATGTAACAAGTGAGGAGAATAAAATGTAAATTGTAAGGAAAGTGAAGTATTTAATTTATAGCTGTAATAATTATTAAATGTAGGGTGTAGACAAATCAAATTTACATGCAATTAAGGGCGGCCTTATCGCTAAAATCGATTTCTTAGAGACAACCCACCCATGTAGTGGAGATTTGACATGTGAGACCATCCTCGTATTTTAATGAGTTAGGTTAAGAACTAAGATTACCTATAAGAATAGATAATTATGCTACAGAAGACTTGGCTCTATAACTAAGTTCCTTTGCCTAACTTGAATAGACGATAAAATACATACATACATTATTTTATTTCAGACAACGATTTTCTTTATAATAATAATAACGCATCACACTCAGAGCCCCTAACTAGGAAGAACCTGTATTTATAGAATGTCCGAAACATATACAGAGACAAAAATTACACCCAGACCGGAAACAATCATTAATATTCATCACAACAATGTACGCCCCGCCAGGAATCGAACTCAGGTGCACACGCCTCTCAGTCCACATCACTGCCAAATGAGTAAAGAGTAGTTATTTCTATAACTAGAGGCTGCCCCGCGGTTTTACTCGCGCAGATTTTTCGTAACCACAAAAATCAGTTTTTTCTCGTTTCCATGGGAATTTCGGGAAATCCTTACTTAGTGCTCACCTACACTCACTAAGGAACTTACATGCAAAATTTCAGCCCGCTACACCCAGTAGTTGTCTGTCAGTCAGTCAGTCAGTCAGTAACGGTAGAGTTTTATATATATTGATTTCTCTAAACCAGAGAAAGCACCGCGCACGTAATAACACAAACAGGTTTTAAAAGTTACTCAAATCACCGCAGTTCCGAGCTTTAATCCCGGGATTCGAACCCGCTGCCCCGGATATCGACTTGCACCTTTACTATTGGATTCAAAAGTTAAATCCCGGATTCTAACTCAGTTTCGCAAGGATTATAAGTCGACGCTTTGTTATTGTACTTTTGTTGCAATTTCCTTTTTAGTGCCTAGCGCCATATAATGGCGAGGCGAAGTATCTAAATGGTTTCAATTTAAACTAGCCTCTAAATTCTATCACACAGGGTTGAGAATCAATGGTATGTCGTTTCTTATACATTACTGAAAACCGCATCAAAATCGGTTCAGCCAAATGCGAGATAATCCCGGACAAACATACATACATACATACATACATACATACATACATACATACATACATACATACAGGTCAAACTGATAACCTCATTTTTTGAAGTCGGTTAAAAATAAAAACTAAACGGAAATCGGTTCATCCGTTTGGGAGCTAGGATACCACAGATAGATTAAAGATACTTTAAACTTATAGCACAGTGTCGGGAGTAAAAAATCTATTTTAAACTGTGCATGCATGTGCGCAAGGCCTACGAAACGTGAAACGAAACCGGCTTCGGATGATTCCATTTCAGAAACTTTACGGAAGTGTGAAGAGCGTGATTGCTTTAGAAATGACGAGCTGTCCCGGCTTACTTCGTTACGCCATAGAATATAACATACTACAAAAGACTGGGCTCTTTAAACTTTGTTCTTTTGACTGCCCAGAATGGCCGAATAAAAAACAAACAACAACAACAAACCACCTGTCAAAATATGTAAACAACGGAAAAAATATTGCACCTTGGGTTACATTATTTGAGTTTAGGTAAGGATCCCTAATTTTTTTGAAAATCTAATATAGCCTATGACACTCGGGGTTAGTGTAGCTTCCTACGAGTGAAAGAATTTTTCAAATCGGTTCAGTATTTCCGGAGCCTATTCGTTACAAACAAACAAACAAATCTTTCCTCTTTATAATATTGTGATAGATAAAATAACAAACTCTCAACTCACTCACTCAATCCCACTGGATGAGGGTTGCACAAGACCGATACTGAAATCTAATAGATGAGCCTTATGCCTAACAGTGGACGAAAATACTTTCAATTCGCTTGTTTAAGAGCCAGTTTACCGCGATGCTAGCGCCATTCGTGAAAAAAAATATTATCTTCTAAACTAAGGCAAATATCAAAAATGTGGCACAGTATGACACTAGATAATGTAGGCTAGTATTTTTAGGGCACTGTTATACCTATAGCTTTTAAGTTAAAGACCAAAGAAAGCTACAAAGTGTTGCTAAAAGTGGCCACTTTTAACAACCATCTATACCAATATTATAAAGAGGAAAGATTTGTTTGTTTGTTTTTTTGTAACGAATAGGCTCCGGAAATACTGAACCGATTTGAAAAATTATTTCACTGTTGGGAAGCTACACTATCCCCGAGTGTCAAAGGCTATATTAGATTTTCAAAAAAATTAGGGATCCTTACCTAAACTCAAATAATGTAACCCAAGGTGTAATATTTTTTCCTTTGTTTACATATTTTGACAGGTGGTTTGTTGTTGTTTGTTTTTTATTCGGCTATCCTGGGCAGTCAAAAGAACATAGTCTATAGATCCAAGTACAAAAGTAGTATCTTATATTCTATGGCGTAACGAAGTAAGCCGGGAAAGCTCGTCTGTGTATAATTTTGTTTTACTTTACCGTGCTCAAAAAATACTAAGCTAGATTATCTAGTGTCATTTTGTGCCACATTTTTGATATTTGCCTTAGTTTAGAAGATATAATTCTTTTTCGAGAATGGCGCTAGCATCGCTGTAAACTGGCTCTTAATCATCATAAATTAACTGCTCCGTGGCTCAGTTGGCAGTGATGGGGACTGATTAAGCGTGTGCACCTAGGCTCGATTCCGAACATTGTTATGATGAATATCGATGTTTGTTTCCAGGTCTGTGTGTATTGTTCTTCACTTTATGTATTTTGGGCACCCTGGATACAGGATCTTCATAGTTAGGGGCCGAATTATCTCAGCCAAATAGCGGCCACTGCTGGACTGGACATGGGCCTCCTCTAGAGACCGCCATACTCACTCAAGGTCTCTTATGCAATCCTAAGCCTTCTGACCACCTTGTGGGAGGTCTGCCTACTATGTGTAATCCAGTGCGCGGTTGCCACTCGAGACTTTTCAGCCCCAGCAGCCATCTGTTCTTCGAGCTATGTCAAGCTTTTAGCAACGACATAGAAGACAGATTTATCACACTCATGCTAGCACTGCATCAGTTATCCACGAAACGGCACCGACTCAGTCATTGCAACGCCGCTAGAGGGCATCGATCACAGTTCTCTGACAGATTTACAACATGGCAGCGGCCAGTGACATACAAGGCCAGCGGTTTCCAAACTTTTTTAAATAATCTTATTTTTGGTACTAAGGCCTCATTTGGGGAGACGCGACGCGTTGCGCGGGACGTCGTGAGGGCGCCGACGCGGACACCGCCGCGGGCGCCGACGCTCCTCCCTATATTATATCGAACATATGCCTTTGTTTTGATATTGAAGCGTTGAACGTAAAGGGCAAGCAAGACCAGTTTATTGTTAATTAAGGTAAGATACATACGACCCAGCTCTGCACACTGATAAGATAAGATAAAAACGCTTTAGGCAGCATTTAGGGGCCTGCGGCGGTTAACCAGTGCACTCCCGCAAAAAAATCGTCCGACCAGCTTGTGGAGGGTCTGAGTACCTTGCGTCTATCGGTACGCGGTCACCAATCGAGATCTTTTCGAATACTGTAACAAAGCGATGACTAAGTATACGATTATTTATTTCGAACACAGAATAAAAAATTAAACGTTGTGTTACCAATAAATCATTTTTAATTTTTAACTCTTTTTTATACTTACGCTTCTACAACCTTTAGAAATAGTTTGAGAACCGCAGAGCACGATAAATTTCAATAAAGATGAATTGGTAGCGTTCAAGAAGAGTTACGGTCAAAATGTAGGGAGACAGCACATCAAGATGGTACTTGCATTTGTGTGCTTGTGACAGTCAGTACAAATAGATTTGCAGACGTCTGCAATACGCTTGTGTCCTGCTTGGAAGAAAACTCTACAAAAATATGCGAAGCCCTGTATTAAAATAGAAATAAACAGTCATTTCAAATTATTTAAACACACATACACTACAAACCAGAGAGATACAAGCACTCAGTAAAAGGGTTAAGACTTGTTAAAAAAAATGTTACTCTTTCTTTTGCTCTAGCGATATTTTTTTCTTAGGCCGTGCTCTACATTGACTCTACCTAATGTTAAAGTTGTCATTGACTTTACCTAATGTTGTTGTAGTCACCTTTATATCATAAAAATACTAGCTAGAATAATACGATAAGAATACGATGCCTAATATACACGGTAATTTTTTTATTGTGGAAGAAAATGTAGCACGTGGTAGGCAAAGTTATACAGGACTGATTCCAGAAACCAAAATTGAAAAATAATGTACCGTGCTCACTTGAGGTCCTTCGAAAGTTTTGTGAAAATAATTAAAAATGATGTGTAGCATCAGAGCAATGACCTACGGTGGCTAAGCTGGCGCCAGACGAAACAGGGGTGGAGGGCAATGCGCGGGGGAGTAAACAAGGGGTCCATCGGCCTTAAATAAGTTTTATTTTAATTCTCCAAAAAGAAGTCAATTTTTTATTTGTTTTATTTTAGTTGTTATATATCATGCAAAGTCATAGTCCTGATAGTTTTCGACACGATCAAGAAGTAACCTATCAATATATATAAAACTCTTCCGTTACTGACTGACTGACTGACTGACTGACTGACTGACTGACTGACTGACAGACAACGCAGAGCCGAAACTACCGGGCGTACAAAGCTGAAATTTGGCATGTAGGTTCCTTAGGGAGTGTAGGTGAGCACTAAGAAAGGATTTCCTGAAATTCCCACAGGAACGGGAAAAAACAAGATTTTTGTGTTTATGAGAAATTTGCGCGGGAAATACCGCGGGGCAGCCTCTAGTCTATACCAATATTATAAAGAGGAAAGATTTGTTTGTTTGTTTGTTTGTTTGTTTGTAACGAATAGGCTCCGGAAATACTGAACCGATTTGAAAAATTATTTCACTGGTAGGAAGCTACATTAACCCCGAGTGTCATAGGCTATATTAGATTTTCAAAAATATTAGGGATCCTTACCTAAACTCAAATAATGTAACCCAAGGTGCAATATTTTTTCCGTTGTTTACATATTTTGACAGGTGGTTTGTTGTTGTTGTTTGTTTTTTATTCGGCCATTCTGGGCGGGCAAAAGAACATAGTCTATAGAGCCAAGTCTTTTGTAGTATCTTAAATTCTATGGCGTAACGAAGTAAGCCGGGAAAGCTCGTATTAAATAAATTAATATAGGTTAGTCCTTTTCTCTACCATGTTTTCGACAAAGCCTTTGCTCTACATCGACTCTACCTAAGCGTGTTAGGCTAGGAGATAATAGATGCTTCCCTCGTGCACTCTACATGCATTATTCAGTTCAGAGACCACCTTATGCAATGAGATTAGCCTCGTAAGTGCACTCTCTTTAATTTTAAATACTTTTAAAAGTGTGTGTTGAGTCAACGTAACAAAATACTTTTGTTTTTATATCTGAACTGGCTTTGGTATTGAATATTAAAAAAGAAAAATCACTTACGATGTTAAAAATAAAAAAAAAAGTTCAGCGTAAATTTAAAGTTTCTAAACCCATCAATAAATTAAACTCTTCCGTTACTGACTGACTGACAGACAACGCAGAGCCGAAACTACAGGACGTAGCGGGCTGAAATTTTGCACGTGGGTTCCTTGGAGAGTGCAGGTGAGCACTAAGAAGGGATTTCCCGAAATTCCCACGGGAACGGGAAAAACAGGATTTTTGTGTTTATGAGAAATCTACGCGGGAAAAACCTTGGGGCAGCCTCTAGTTTTAAATATACTTTTAAAAGTGTGTGTAGAGTCAAAGAAACAAAATACTTTTTTGATTTAATATCTGAACTGGCTTTGGTATCCTGTTTAAGGGGTTGAATATTAAAAAAGTAAAACAACTTACGATGTTTGAAATAAAAAAAAAAAACTACAGCGTTATTTTAGAGTTTCTACACCCATATTATGTGATATACCATGACAACCTGTATATTAAAAAAACCAGAACCAAATATTCGGAAATCCTCCATGAGGACACATAAAGAAGCTACTGTCCAAATTTAATAATCTTGAATTTAGTGTCGTGTACTTAGGCTTAAGATGATTTTTACTTAAGGTGGTAACTCTCGCTATGCAGCGCAAATTTTTTCGTGTTTTTTATTTATTCTGGCGTAAGTATACATTTTTAATAAAGTTTTAATGAATTCGCGTATGTAAAAAACCATCTTCCATATTGTAATACAACGTTTTTTGAAGACAGACCTACAGATTTTGTGTCTAAGGGGTAAAAGGCCAAAAAACAAGTTCCTTGAATATACACAAAATCGGTAACTCTGTCTTTCAAAAACGATATATAACAATGTGGGAAATAGGTTTTAAATTTATTTAAAATGAATACTTTCGCCAAAATAATTAAAAAACGTGAAAAAATTTGAATTTCGCGCAATAGAATAGAATAGAATAGAATAGAAAACACTTTATTGCATACAATACAAAAGTACATTAATAAATACAGGGTACAAAGAAACTGAATTTGCATGCAATGGGTGGCCTTATCGCTAAAAGCGATTTCTTCCAGGCAACCCACTTAGAACCTTATGCAGACGGACATATTAAAAAGCTCTTAAAGTAGGCGATACTACTTAGTAACAATAACAGAATAAATAAAAAGTATATAATTTAAAAACGAAATACCGTGAGTTACCGCCTTAAATCATAATTCGGCTGAGCAACACAGTTTTTTTCAGCTTTTCATTCATACAAAAAAGCATACCTTATAATAAGGTGATAAGTATATATAGATAATGATTTAGGTAAAATAGAACTGTAGATACCTATAATGAATACATAGTATAAAAAAGTGGCTTTCCGCGTCTGTCCCTATGTATGCTTAAATCTTTAAAATTATGCAACCGATTTTAATGCAGTTTTTTTTAATAGATAAAGTAATTCAAGAGAATCTGACTGAACGAAATATTTTATTTGTAGGTATATGTTTTTTTTTTTTTAGTTTACCGGAATTTTATACTGTAAATATGTAAAGTACTGTAAATATTTTTGTGTTCCTTTTAATAAATAAACTATATTTAAAGAGGAAGGTTTATAAAGTATAATACATGTACAAAACAACTAAAAGGTTAGGCGGTACGAAGTTCGCCGGGTCGACTAGTAGTAATAATAATAATAACAATAACACATCTCACTCAGAGTCCCTAACTAGGAAGAACCTGTATCTGGGTACCCGAAACACACACAGAGACGCACATTACACCCAGACCGGAAACAAATATCGATATTCATCATATCAATATTCGCCACGCCCAGGAATCGAACCCAGGTGCACACGCTTACTCAGTCCACATCACTGCCATCTGAGCCACAGAGCAGTCAAATTGTAATGTAATTTCGTTGATCGTTTGACAATTCGACGGAGATATTAGATTTAAGCAGTCGCTCAAAGCTCAACTGAAGTATTCGACTAAGGTCAAAGAGAAAAATCGAATTCTCCACAAAAGTATCGCTAATATAATTGTGAGGCTTTGAGTCGAGAGATGGACGGAAACGCTTCAAAAGCACTTTAACTTTTTTATTGTCTGCAGCGAAAAGGTCAGCTGTAAAATAGAAGGTAGAGCGAATAAAGCGACTCTCAGGAAGCAGTAAAAATTATTGCAGCTCTACTATTTCTCTTAGCTCTGGAAGAACTAATTTTATCTGTTTGTTTTTTATCTTCTTTTTTATTTGTGTCTCTTTGTAATGTGATTTTATAAAATACGAGCTGTCCCGGCTTACTTCGTTACGCCATAGAATATAAGATACTACTAAAGACGGCTCTATAGACTATGTTATTTTAACTGCCCAGAATAGGTGAATAATGAAACAAACAACAACAACAAACCACCTTTTTTTTTTTTTTTTTTTTTTAGGCGGGGAAACTCCTAACGAGTACCGCGTGGGGTTCGCACCCACTAAAACCCCGCCGGTGTCCATCTCGGCTGTTGGCAAGGGGGTCACGGGTGATCTTTCGATCGTTATGTTCAACTCCGCGACCCCCTCCAGCACTGGCTGTTTAGCCTCTTCACGGGGAGACAAGTGATGGTAGTCCCCCCTGAGCGCGGAAGGCTCTTCCTACACTCGACGACGGAATCGGGACACCGCGTTCCGCCGTCCTTCTCGGGGCCGTTATATGACTACACGAGGCCCCCGCCTCGTGCACCCAACGACCCCGGGGTCCCCTCTTAGTCGCCTCTTACGACAGGCAGGGGATACCTCAGTCCTATTCTTCGGCCCGGTACTGCAGGGCGTACGGCGGCGCTTCATGGCCTCGCGCCGCCGCGGCGACGAACTCGCCGTCTGGCCGGGTTCGCCGCCTCTCTCTCTCGTTCGGCCGTCTTCTTGGCGAGCATGACTGCTTCGCAGAAGGAGACAGCCGCCGTCCAAGCCTCTCTGCTGCCGACCATGGCTCGCACCACAGCCGGCAGGGAGAGGTCCGTCCCGATGGCGGTCTGGAGGACCGCACGTTCAGCCACCCAGGCTGGGCACACCTCTAGGGTGTGCTGGGCCGTATCCTCGGGGCAATCGCAGTGGTGGCACCGGGGGGACTGTTCGCGCTTTATCATCGCCAGGAAACTCCCAAAGCATCCATGCCCTGAGAGCACCTGGGTCAGACGGAAGCTTAGAGCCCCATGGTGCCGATGCAACCACCGCTCCAGGACGGGGAGTATAGCCTCCACCGTCCTGTGCCCCGCGCTCGGCCTCCCCAGCCTGAGCGCCCAAGCCTCCTCTGCAGCGGCGTCGGCCTCCTGTCGGCGTGCTACGGTCTCGCGCGGAGTCGGCCAATAGCCCCTCGCGCGCGCCTCCTCGCGCCAGTTATACACGGCAGCAAGGGTCCTCGCGTCAAGGTCCCACGGCATACTCCGCGCCAGCAGACATGCCGCCTCGCGGGAGATCGTGCGGTAACCGCGCGCGATCCGGACGGCCATGATCCTCTGGGCTCGGCCCAGCGCCGCCTTATTGTTGCCGCCCAGTGCAGGCGCCCAGATGGGGGCGCCGTACATGGCAATGGACCGCACGATCCCCGCATACAATTGCCGACAGAAGGCCGTTGGCCCTCCAAGGTTGGGCAGCAGCTTACTAAGCGCTGCTGCCGCCACGAGCAACCTCGGTCCCAGGCGCTCAAAGTGAGCGCGAAACGTCCACCTGCCGTCGAGGACCAACCCCAAGTACTTCAGGGTGGATTCGACGGCAATGGGCTCCCCGCCCACGATGATGGGTGTGGCCGCAGGGGGAGGATTCCTCGCCCCGTGGAACCACATCGCCTGGGACTTGTGGAGGGCCACCTCCAGACCAACCATTCTTATTCTGCGCACCACGTGCGCGACACCAGCGGTTGCGATGATCGCAGTCTCCCTGTAATCCCCGCCTCGAGTCGTCACCAGGGTGTCGTCTGCATAGCAGGTAAGCTGGACACCCGGGAGGTTGTCTCCGCGCAGCACCCAGTCGTAGCCAAGGTTCCACAGAAGGGGGCCTAAGACGGACCCCTGTGGAACCCCGCACGACATCGCCCGGCGGATCCAACCCTCTCGGCCAGGGTACGAGATGTACCTGTCCGAGAGGTACGACTCGAGGACGAGCCGCAAGTAGGGAGGCACCCGATGATATATCAGGGCCTCCCTGATGCAGGACCAGGGCAGGGTGTTAAAGGCGTTGGCAATGTCCAACGACACTGCCAACACCACCCCGCCCCGTGCGATCTCCTCATCCGCTATGTCGCGCACGCGCTGCACAGCGTGCAATGTTGAGCGACAGGCGCGGAACCCAAACTGGTTCTCCGACAGATCCGGCCCAACCGACTGCAGGTGTCGGTTGATGCGGGCAGCCATAACTCTCTCGAGCAGCTTGCCCGCCTCGTCCAACAGGACGATCGGCCGGAAATCTGACGGAGCGACAGAGTCGGCGAGCCGGCCCTCCTTTCTAATGAGGACCAGCTTGCCCGTTTTCCACTGCAGAGGGAACACACCTTGTTCCATGCAGGTGGAGAACAGGCTGCGGAGCCGAGCCTCCAACAGCTCGGGCTTCAAAGAGAGGAACCAGGCCTTGGCTGGAATTCCATCCAAGCCTGGTGCCGTCTTCTTGCCGCGGAGGCGCTCGACCGCCGCCGCCAACTCTGCCTCTGAGACCTCCTCAGGTATTCCCAGATCGGGTTCCGGGCCTGTCACTCCCATATCTGGGGCCCGGTGCTCCCCTCGGACGGGGAAGAGGGCCAAGACGACACTATCTGCCACTTGCGGCTGGAGACTCTGTGTCAGCGGGGGCTCCCAAGGCCGAAGCTTCCGTCTGGCCACTTTATACGGCCTGCCCCATGGGTCCTCGTTCAGAGTCTCCAGCAACTCCTTCCTCGCGTTTGCCTTGGCCTCAAGGATTGCCGCCCTAAGAACATGCTTGTTCTCCCGGTGCACGCCTAAGAGACGAACCTCCTCGTCCTCGTCTCTGCGACGGCGACGGCGCTGCCGTTTGTACTGGCGCCACGAAGCCACGCAGATTCTGCGCAGCCGCGCTAGCTCATTGCTCCACCAGTACGTCTGTCGCCTGGGGCGGAGCGTCCTAACGCGAGGCATGGCAGCGTCACAGACGCTGGTCATAGCCTCGCGGAACCACTCCACCTCGTCCTCGATCTCAGCAGCGCCGTCAGGCACCGGGATCCACGACTGCACCAGGGCGGCTTCCTTTAGCACTTCCCCGTCCATCTTCTTGAGGGCCCATCTCGGACCGCTCGCGATCGGGGCAGCGGCGAGTGCCGCGGAGAGGTCGTACCGAATGTATTTGTGATCCGAATACGTCTCCACCTCCGACAGCACCCGCCAGCCGGTGATCTGTGGCAGCAAGGTCGGGCTCCCAAACGTCAGATCGACGATTGAGGACCCGTTGTGCCGCACACAGGTCGGCTCTGTGCCCCGATTGATCACTGATAGGCCCGCGGCCACAGCCCACTCCGTCACGGCCCTGCCGCGTGGTTCAGTCATCGGGGATCCCCACACAACGCTCTTAGCGTTGAAGTCCCCTGCGACTAGCACACGACGGGCGTTACTCCGCAGAACCAACGTCTCCAGTTCCGCGAGGAGACGCTCAAAGTCCTGCAGCGGCCTTCGGGGGGGAAAATAGACGCTGACAAGCAGCATTTCCCCCAGCATGCAAGAAACGACACCCTCTCCTCGCGTGATGTTCTCAGGCCGGAGCACGTGGTCCGCGGAGGGGCGGACGGCTATGGCCGCGAGGCCTGAGCGGTCCGAGATCCATCCATTTGGTATGTGGCCCCCATAGTAATATGGCTCTGCCACCACTGCGACGTGAATGGACCACTGAGCCAGGCTTTGCATGAACAGATCCATAGCTATGGCGCAGTGGTTCAGATTCGCCTGCAGTATCCGGGTGGCCATTATTGATGTGACGGTGGTGTCACATCCATGGCCACCTCACTGGCAGTGGTGGCAGGCCGAGGGGGAGCACCGGGCCCCTTCCCCCTTCCCTTTCCCTTCTTGGCTGCACTTTTGCAGCTGCCGCTGCCGAGGCTATGCGAGGCGAGCGAGCCGCTCGCTTGACAGAGCGGGCAGCTCACCTCGTTCCCGCATGTCCGGGCAATGTGCCCAGCTTGTCCGCAGCGGTAGCAGAGCCCGCTGCGGTCAGTCTCGGAGCGGCAGTCTACTCGGAGGTGCCCGGCCTCCAGGCACCGGAAGCAGCGCCGTTCTCGCCTTGGGAGGAGCCTAGCTCGGACTACGCTCCATCCGAGCTTCAGCTTCCCGGCTAGTGCTATTTTCTTCGCTGCCTCCACTGGGCAGCGAAGCCACACTGAGCCGAGGCCCCTCTCATACGCGATGCGCCCCACCTGGACGTCTTTCACCCTGCATCCGCCACTGGCTGCGACTGCAGCAGCGGTTTCTGCAGGGGTCACGGAGTCGTCTAGATCCGTGAGGCGCATCTCGGCGCTGCTCATCGGCCTGGAGACCTTGACTGTCTCCGCCGGGAGCGCCTCCCGCAACCTGGTGGCTAATAGGTCAGCCTTGGCCCTCGCATCCTCCGGAGGCCCGGAGATCTCTAGGAGCCGGGCACCAGTAGCGGCCGCACGGAAGCGGACGCTGTCGATACCCAGCTCCGCCAGGTTCAAACTCCCTTTGGCAGAGGAGGTGACCTGGGCGTAGGTCATCCCACTCTGCAGGGCCTCGGGGCCAAGGCTCAACACGACCGCCGCAGTGCGGGGGGCGCGCAGCTTCTTGGCGGCAGCCTTCGATTTCTCCAAGGCCGTCTGCTTCGGCCTTGGAGTGGCAGGTGCCGGGACCGGAGCAGCCCGCTCCCTGTCCCGGTTTCTCCTCTTCTTGTTCTTCTTCTTTTTCTTCTTGCCCCCCTGCCTCGTCACCACGGTCCAGCCTTCTTCGTCGGCTGGACCAGAGGGCGGAGGAGGCACGTGGGGGGCAGAAGAGGGACCTGCCGCAGGCTGCCACGCAGACTGTCGGGGGGCCGGGGCCGGGGCCTTGGGTGCTCCATTTGCTGCCGAGGCACGGGGCGCCGCTGGGGCGCCACGGGACGTCGCTGGGGCCGCACGAGAGCCCGCGGCCGCCTTGGAAGCCTGGGTCACCCGAGACGAAGGGGTCGAGGTGGCCCGGTCCGCAGCCAGAGGTGGCCGCGGACGTGTGGCAGGGAGGAGCCGCTCGTCAAGAGCCTCGAAGCGAGCGTTCACCATGGTCCCGACTTGGACCATGATGGTACGCATGACCTCCTCCATGTTGAAGGCGGAGCTCGTCCTGAGCTCCTCTGTCTCCCTTCGGAGGAGGGCCACTTCACCAACGAGGCTCCGTGGCTCCTCCCGAGCTGCCGTTAGCTCTCCTCTGAGGCGAGCATTGGCTGCATGGAGCAGCTGGTTCTCCTCAGAGGTGGTTCGCGTGGTCAGCTCCACCGTCGACTTTTCAATAGAGTACGAGGCGTTGTTCAACGCCTTCGCCATCGTACCCTTCAGGTGGCCCGACTTCGCAGCCACCTCTCGTACTACTGCCAAGTCCTCCAGGATCCTCGCCTGGAGTTCGGCAGTGGACCGCCCCTCGACGTCGTCGAGTGCCCCTGATCGGGGGCGCTTCAGGATGTAGCGCTCGCAGCGCTCCCCGACATCTTCCGAGACGCGCAGGCGGTAGTCGCCGCGAGCATTGGCCTGGGCAGCCGTTTCCGCCGCCCTCTGCTCTGCGAGCAGCCTCTTCGCCTCTGCGCGGGCACGGCTGACGCCGATGCCCCTCCCCGTAGTAGGGGGCCTTCCTCTGCCCCGCTTCGCAGGGGCGGGGAGTCCCAGCCCCAGAGCGGAGTCAGACCCGGAGTCGGTGTCGCGAGTGCGACTCTGACTCCGCTCGCGCTCACTGGAATCGGCGGATCCCACAGTGAGCATGGTCGCAATGGAGCTGTTGGATCCGTTCCGGCTCCCATTGCGACTCCTGCTGCTTCTTAGCGTGACCCGTCTCGACGGAGACGGGTCATCGCTCACCACGATTGGCGAATGACCGCCGGCCCCGTCAGGGGTTGCGACGGTCACCGCCTCTCCCACTTCTTCTTCGCCAGGTTGGCTACTAGAGCCAGCCTGGCCTCCTTCTATCTTCTTTTTATTATTTTGGGTAGCAGTATTCATTTTGATTCCCACGAGTTTAAACATTTTCAATAAGAACCCTCAATCACCCAGGGGTTCGGGCTTCCCCTGGGGTGGCCGCTAGGGACAGGTGTACCCTCCTGCCGCTCTTTCGAGCATCCACACGCCGCGCGAGGCCCCGTAGGGCGCCCCAGCGTGTGGAGTTTGGGATTTTTATAGAGGTTGTCTCCTCGCGGTCCGGCCAATTAAGGCAAGACCCTCGGTTCTGGAGAAGCCGCGAGACGTGACCACGACACTTCCTACCAGAGTTACGAGTTGCGGACGGGGGCGTGAGAAACGAGATGTTTCCCACGCCTGCTCGACGGCAGTGTAAGTGCACGCCGAGCCCATCCCGACTCGTCCGAAGACTCTCTTTGATGAAGCAGAGAGAGCTCGGAGAGTCTTGTCCCCGGAGAAAGGACCTCCAGGGACAACTACCGCCTCTTTTGTCAGATTATTAGCCAGCGGACGATCACACCAAACGGGAAACGAAAAGTGTGATCGTCCGCTGTTGCCCGGGGTGCACCACGTGGAGGTTAATCTGAACCGCACCCCACAACAAACCACCTGTCAAAATATGTAAACAATGGAAAAAAAAAACTACTAATATATAAAAATTAATCGAGGTTCGTTAGTCTCGCTAAAACTCGAGAACGGCCAGTCCGATTTAGCTGATTTTGATCTTAAAATATTTATAGTGGTCCAGGGAAAATTAAAAAGTGAGAAAATATAGTAAAAAAATGGGTGAGTAGTTTTTTAAGAATTGCAAAGCGCGATACGAAGTTCACAGGGACAGCTAGTTTGTAATAAAGAATCCAATCAGGACCGGGAAGTATGGAAATGAGGGAAAGTGGCTTTTTCCCAGAAGTGAGGGAAAAACTGTTTCATTTAGCCTAAACTTTAGGCTTATAATTTAAGTAATAATAATAATAATAAAGTGATTAGGAAGAAGAAGGAAGTGATTATATAATAATAATAACACATCACACTCAGAGCCCCTAACTAGGAAGAACCTGTATCTAGGGCGCCCGAAACACACACAGAGACGAACATCACACCCAGACCGGAAACAAACATCGATATTCATCATATCAATATTCGTCCCGCCCAGGAATCGAACCCGGGTGCTCACGCTTACTCAGTCCACATCACTGCCAACTGAGCCACGGAGCAGTCAAAAAAAAAAAGATTAAAAGATTATAATAATATAATGGTTAAGATTTAATCTAGCATGCAAATTCAATTTGTTTGTACCCTGAACTTGTACTTTTGTATCTCACTTTGTCTATACCAATATCGCACACCTAGATCAAAACAGTGTCAACTCGAAATAATCAATAATTGAGTTATTTATACCAGCGGATTGAGCATTTTTTTACGCATCGTGTAGTTTAATAGGTTTATTTTTATCTGCCATAGTTCCCGAAAGATGGCGCTAAAACACTGTTTTGTTGAAATTTGTCGGTAATTTACTCCCCAACAAAAGGGTTTCATTTTTAGTTTACACCTACACTTGAAGCGTGTGCACGTAAAATTCATCTTTTAAAACAGTGTTATTTTGAGTTGATACTATTTTCGTTAATGATCGTTCAGAAAATAAAAGTGATATTTCGAGTTGGATCAGTTTTGATGGTTAGTATTGCTCAAATAAATGTGACTTTTCTAATTGAAACAGTCTTCGACGTTCAGATAAGAATTTTTTTTTAGAATATTTTGTGTTGCATCTGTTTTAGACAAAAAATTTTTAATTTTGAGTTGTCTCTCTTTTGTTGGATCATTTGTTTTTCTCATTTATTTCAGTGAAATTTAAGCTTAAAATTATTGAATAAGCTTTAAATGTGGGGTTTTTTAAGTTGAAGCGATATTGGACGTAAACGTAGCCGCAAAATTGCTTACTGTATGTTTTATTTACTGTTTTCGAGTTGACACTGTTTTGTTGGTATCGAAACCTGATAGATTTTTTTATCTTGTTTTCCAGAGTAATGTCGGGAATTTGACGACAATATTAGCAAACATGATTGGGGAACAAAATAAATAAAACCTCCTATCTTTCATTTCGTATTGAAATACGAATCAAAACTTAGCCCTGTCACGATCACCGCACACCGTTAGATTGTTAAATCGGAAAAACTTCTCTTTTTTCATCACAATTAGCTATGCTTATTATAAAGACTAAATTAAAATAAGCATTTTTTAAATGGGTGACAAAAATTAATATTATTTGGTAAATTTTCGTCGTTTTAGATAAGATTTCATGAAGATAAGTGCCAATTTCTCAAGAAAATTACCGTACTGTTGATTTTACTAAAAAAGTTTTTATGAATATTAAACTAGTCGACCTGGCAAACTTCGTATCGCCTACATTTATCACTATCTTGTGCACTCTTAATCAATATATTTGTTAAAAAAATGCATTAAAATCTGTTGTATTATTTAAAAGATTTAAGCATACATAGGGACAGACGTGGGAAGCGGCTTTCTTTTATACTATGTATTGATTTAAATTTTAGTATTGATTTTATTACCAACTCAAAAATTTTTCGAGCCCTTGTCCATTTTCCCCTTATTTAAAAGTGTAACAATTCAAAAATATTTGTACAAAACAGCTTCAACTTTAATTGACACAAAAAAAAAATTCATTGTCATAGTACAAAACAGTAACAATTCAAAAATTCAATATTATACCTCACTACATTTAGTTAAAAAAAAGCAATAAAGCACTCGATGCTTACGTTTTTTTCTCCATTTTATTGAAATATTAGTGAACTTCTAGCTATCATAAAAAAAAAGAAATCAGTTTTTCGTGATTTCTGTTAAAAATGGTTTTTTGAGTTGACACTGTTTTGTACTAGGTGTGCGATATTATAAAGAGGAAAGATTTGTTTTGTTTGTTTGTTTGTTTGTTTGTAACGAATAGGCTCCGGAAATACTGAACCGATTTGAAAAAATCTTTCACTGGTAGGAAGCTACATTACCCCGAGTGTCATAGGCTATATTAGATTTTCAAAAAATTAGGGATCCTTACCTAAACTCAAATAATGTAAACCAAGGTGCAATATTTTTTCCGTTGTTAACATATTTTGACAGGTGGTTTGTTGTTGTTGTTTGTTTTTTATTCGGCCATTCTGGGCGGGCAAAAGAACATAGTCTATAGAGCCAAGTCTTTTGTCGTATCTTATATTCTATGGCGTAACGAAGTAAGCCGGGAAAGCTCGTATGCAATAAAGTGTTTTCTATTCTATTCTAGCTTAAAGTGATTGGTTAAAGTTGAGTTTAGTTTCTTTTTTACTCTGTTCTGAAATCTTGAGCCTTTTAATCGTATGACCCATTTTGCGTAGGTACATAATAAAATACTTAGGTCATTTTACATTCATAAAGGCGCAGTTATCGGCTGATCTACAAATATCATGCAATTTTGGGACTTCAAAGAGTAAAGCAGCTTTTCTTTTTTTCAAAGTCACACACCCGCCTTCAATAAACTAACAAATTTTCATGAAAAAAAACTATGCATTTCCTCTTTTATTCTAACTCAGTTAAAATACTAAAAACCTTCTCCCAAATGTAACAAATACTTTTCTGAAAACCGCATCTAAATTGGTTCAGCCAAACGCGAGATAATCGCGGACAATACAAGACAAACATACATACAAGACAAACTGAAAACCTCCTTTTTTGAAGTCGGTTAAAACATTTAGTCACAATATTGTCCTCGATAATCAATCAATATATATATAACTCTTCCGTTACTGACTGACTGACTGACTGACTGACTGACTGACAGACAACGTTTCTTTGAATTTTTGTCTGAGGGGACTCGCGAGCTTTAAGCTGATAAATGTTTCTAATTGCGCGTTTTTGTAGTATAAAAATGACGTTAATATCTGCAGCTCTTCCCCATAGAAGCAAGCCATAGGTCATTAAGCTATGAAAGTAACTGAAATACACAAGTCTCGCGGTAGACACATCAGTTAATTTTCTGGAAAATCAGAATATATTTCCGTATTATTCCGAAATAACTCATAAGGCTATGTAGCCATACAATATGCGACCAATAACTTATAACTCTCTACTAGTTTCCATTGTTGTAGTTTCCATTGTTGTGTATAGTTCGCTTTAGTGAATCTTACTTCAACTTTAGTTTTAGCAAAATTACCTGTAAAATATAGGGTAACTTAATGTTTCACCCTCGCAGATTTGTTGTTTACATATTTTGACAGGTGGTTTGTTGTTGTTGTTTGTTTTTTTATTCGGCCATTCTGGGCAGTCTCGCAGATTTCTCATACACATAAATTCCGTTTTTTCTCGTTCCCATGGGAATTTCGGGAAATGATTCCTTAGTGCTCCCCTACACTCTACAAGGAACTCACGTGCAAAATTTCAGCCCGCTGCGGCCAGTAGTTTCGGCACTGCGTGGTCTGTCAGTCAGTCAGTCAGTAATGGAAGAGTTTCATATATATTGATTAAGACTACCTACATAAAGAGCTATAGCACAGCTAAAGTAGCGCCACTCGAGAAAAAAATAAATATCTTCTAAACTAAGGCAAATATCAAAAATGTGATAATTCAGATAATTCAGCCTAGTATTTTTAGGGCAATGTTTAGCATAGTATAGCTTTTAGGTTCAATACCACAGTAGAAACTGATTGTTGCCAAAAGCGGCCGCTATAAGAAGATATTTATTTTTTTCTCGGGTGGCGCTACTGTGGCTGTGCTATGCCTCTTTATAAGTTTTTTTAAGCTATATTTTTATGTAGGTATGTATGTATGATGTTTGTACTGGTAAAATATTGCAACACTATTTTTAAGCAAATATCTTTAACAGATTGAGCTGAAATTTTCTACACGTTCTGTATGCCTTACAATACAAAGTAAGGTCATGTGACGTCATTAAAAATCCAACATGGCCGAAAATTCATGATGGCGGACTATTTGTTTTTAGTGCACCCCTACCAATATGGGTACCTATCAAATGAAATAACTCGAAAAATACCTAACTCGAAATAAAAGCTTGATTTTAAAAAGATTTTTAACCTTAAACTTATTTACCTTTGACTTTTATTCTTCTACTCAGCTGAAAAGACCTCCACTGCTGGACATAGGCCTCCCACACGGACAACTACTAGGAAATATATTATGTGGCAGTTTTGCCATAATTGCCACGCTTTACAGGCGGTTTGGCCTGCAATGCCGGCTGCAATTTTTTATTTAACTTTAGGAAACAACGCAGAAAAATAATGGAATAATTCCGATTTCAATTTAAAGAAAAAATACTTTTAAAATTAAGCTTTTTATCAAATTAAGTTCATACGCATATTGTATTAGTACACTAAAACAACTCGTCCGCCATCTAGATTTTTCTGCCATGTTGGATTTTTAATGACGTCACATTAGCTTAATATGTATTGTTAGGCTCCCTGAACATGTATATGTCGTAGTAAGTTCGTTAAAATATCCTTTGACGCTACAGAAAACCAATCAGAATAAGAGTTTACCAGCAAGCAATAATCTAGCCAATCAGAGTTAAGGCAGGTTTCAATTTTTTCAATTATACTAAGTTTTGTGCAAAAAAAACTGCTTTAAGTCAGGATGATTGAAAAAAAAGTAATGTATATCAAATTATCCGGGTTTTCGCAAAATCCCTAGTTTTTTGCAAATAACCTAATTATCAAATCTTACTACGACATATACAACATTTCAGCTCAATCGGTGAAAGAAATCTGCTTCACTTCTTACACATGGCCGAAATAAAAAATATGCGTCTTTGACTTCCTAGATAATTTTGCTAAGAATTTTTAAGGCTCCGTTGTGTAGCTTTCAGGTTAATGATCTTAGAAATATTCTTTTACGAAACTAAAGTGGCCACTTCAGGCTTCAAACGATTTTTTTCTTAGATTGGGAACCTGAAAGCTACACAACAGGGCTTTAAAAAATATTTGCAAGATTATCTAGGGGGTCAAAGACGCATAATAGTTTCCTCCTCTTTTTCAAGCTTTGTACTGTCTTTGTATGATCTTAATAGAACTCAAATATTCATTCTTTCATTTTCGTAGCAGCGAGTGCATTTCTTTTGGAATGTGCATTTACTTCGCGATATTAAATTTTTAAAGAAGTCCCTTGACTTTACTTTGTTTCTGACGTCAAACAAAAGATATTATATTGTTTACTTTATGTACTGTGCACCCCGCAGCTTTTTCCGCGCAATTTTCCCTCCCAATAGTCCGGACCCGTTGAATTTTAGCATAAAAAGTATCGTTTAGGGTCATTAGCTACCTACTTAGTCATCAGGCACATCAATTCAACTGATCGTCCGAAAAGTGAGATGATTCCGTGCTTCGGAAGGCACGTTAAGCCGTTGGTCCCGGCCGCAGTAGTGGTTGCTATAGCCGCGGCGATAAGCTGGCCCTGCGTCACGTCGGTATAAAACTCGTATCAAAAAAGTTCTGATTAAAAATTGAAAGCTTATTACAATATTGATGACTAGAGGCTGCCCCGCAGTTTTTCCCGCGCAGATTTCTCATAAACACAAAAATCCCGTTTTTTCCCGTTCCCGTGGGAATTTCAGGAAATCCTTTCTTAGTGCTCACCTACACTCCCTAAGGAACCCACGTGCAAAATTTCAGCCTGCTACGCCCAGTAGTTTCGGCTCTGCGTTGTCTGTCAGTCAGTCAGTTAGTCAGTCAGTCAGTCAGTCAGTCAGTCAGTCAGTCAGTCAGTCAGTCAGTAACGGAAGAGTTTTATATATATTGATTATGTAAACGAAAAAGACGCATGGAAGTAGTCTTGGTCTGCACTTAAGATATTTTTCATTATTTCATGTAATTTCATTTTTATTAATCTGTTGTTCATTGTATTGTCACCTAATTGTATTTTAATATCACAAAACACAAAAAAATAAGAGATACATTGTAAAGTAGAGTTTGTTACCCCTTTCTTCTCTACGCTGTAAAATCATTGCGAAAGGGAGTAGAATCATTTGACAGAGGAGGGCTCGTTTGGGGGCCTCTCCAGGCGACTATTTGTCGTAAGGCAAGGCTAACATTTGTTTACCTGAGCCAATTGGTGGGCACCCTGAACTACCTCGCCTCTCACAGTATAGGATACTTTACCAAATAAGGTATCAATAGCAATTACATTAGATTGAAGCTGTTACCACCTGCCGTCGTAACGGTAAATGCAGTACTTGCAAAAAGGCGATTTTGAGAAAAACGGCAAAAACTGTTTTTTGTAATTTTGAAGCTGATATTGTTAAGAATTAAGTATTTATGAAGTATGTTAAATTCTTTAAAAAAATCACTAGACAAAATCTCATACTTTAAAATTAAATATATATAAGGAATATTAAATAAATGTTGGTAACTGCATTCCAACCTAGCAAAACCGAACATTTTTGATAGTATTCCTACGCCAAAATGCAGCACTTGCGCTTATTACTGCATTCTTTCCTAGGAAAGACGTCGCGCGTCCCTCAAATACTGCATGTGAAGTATGGAACTTTAGTTCTAAAATTTTTACCCAGCACTTAATTATTATAACAGCTTGTCCTAAAATATAGTTTTTTGTAGAAAAGCCTCTTATTGCAATGCTTGAGTATCTTCACATAACAATTTTTTTTTTTACCTTATATTTTAACTTTTTCCCATATAAATCAGCTTAAGGTATAAAAAATGAAAAAAAAATGAATTGAAGATTATATTATGATATAGTTTCTTTTCAATTTTAAAACATCTGTAATGGTGATTAAAACAAGTTTTTCGTACTTATATACCAAAATAAGACATTCTTTTCTTAGTAAAAGTGTGTAATTACTGCGTTTCAAGCTAGTTTTTGTCGAATACTGCATTTAACGCTAGGAATGTAACAAATTTCCGTGTAAGTACTGCATTTTTGCTTATTGTTTTTCAGTATTTGAGTACTTTTCAGGTGATAATATTTTTTTTATAGGTAGATAACCGCCTATAGGTGCCATTTATGCAATAAAACTTAAACCGCAGTAATGGCGATTACTGCGTTTACCATTACGACGGCAGACTAGAGCTAAGAAAATTATCTGGCTATTCAAACATTTTAGGAACATTGCTGACAAAAATCTTATTATTTACATCTATAAAACATTATTGCAATCTGTCTTACTATATTGCTTACCTTTATGGGGTGGAGCACATAAGACTAAAATAATAAGTCTTGAGAGAGCTCAACGTGCTTTAAGAAAAGAACCTACCGTACAACTCTATTGTACAATGATGCTGATGTCCTCACGGTTAGAAAATTATACATTCTAAACTCTATCATCTCACTTCACAGAAAAACTTACCCTAGACCGGAAATTTTAAATAAAAGAAACCCGTACTCAGTCATTCAAACAAAAATTGTTAGAACGAAGTTTGCGAGTAGACAATTTGATGCACTGTCTGTGAGTCTTTATAACAAAATAAATCGCGTTTTAAATATTTACACCTTGTCAAGCATTGAATGCAAGAAATCAGTGACTAATTGGTTAGCCAGCTTAGACTTTGATGAAGTGGAAAGTTTAATTGTAGCTACATAACACTTGAAAGTACCTAATTATTTATGTTGTCTGGTATAGTAAATGTTTGCTATAATCTTATGTTGTAGGAAGTATTATTATAAGGTTTGATGTAAGGTGTTTTAGATAGTTTTCACCAATTATTTTTAATTTATGTAGCGCTAAGGATCATAGGCTAATTTGCATGTACTTTTACTGTACTATAATTGTAAAGGAAGAGCGGATTCCTCTTAATACAGGTAAATTTACTTAAAAAGAGGAATCCAACTACTATTTGTAAAATTTTTTAGTACAATAAACTTTATTTATTATTTATTTATTATTATTATTATATTAGATGTAGTCTAATTGACTTTCAATAAGTGATATCTTGTATCCTATATTGAATAAAGAATTATTTGAAAAAAAATATTTGAAAACATAAACTCGGCTAAACGGCTTCGGGGAATAAAAGGCGTGAGATTATGTTATGTTATCAATTCAGAAATTTAAAACTGTGATTGCGTTTCTGAGAAACTTCCGCTTTTAATAAAAAACAAGTAAGTAAACCAGATAAAATAATCTATAACATTTCTACCGATACGATTTATCCGTTACGATATTAAACGATAAAGCCATTTATGTTCTCAAAAATATCAGATTACGACGGGTTTGGTCTTTAGTGCTTCTCTCGGATTAAATACCTACCTTATAATATCCTTATCGCTGGCTCCTCGTCAGTCGTGTCGGTCAGCTGTCTTTTTGACACTTAAGAGCTAAAAATTAGAGAGTAGGTTTGTTGTCAGCGCAGCTGCATTTCTACTATAATTTTATTCATGACTTTAACGATTTAATGTGGTACGAGCAATGTAGTACTTGCGGGCTGCGGGACAGCTGATTATTTTTTGATATATTTAAGCATGCTGCTTAGGTAAACTTGTTAGGTATGGTGAGCTGAATCCCTCCTTTTATTTATTACCTTGTATAAATTTTCCCCGCCAGTGCTACCTTTTAACCTTTTGACCTTTTAACGGTTTTTATTTACAAAAGACGATACTTACAATAAATCAGGGCCATATTTTGGTGAAATCGTTTACAGTACAGAATGAATTGTTGTATTTTACACTGTCACACTCAGTGAGTAATAATGTGCGCATTACGGACGCTGTTTTCGAGGCTCGGCGCAATGCTGCGCACTTTCGGTTTACTCTACTTTCAACCGTTTGAAGTCAACAAATAAATTTATATCGAAAATAATAAAATTACTATTTACAACAAAAGGAACCCGCTTTCAATAAACTGACACATGTCATACATTAACTGAGCACTTCCTCTTTTTCAAAATCGGTTGAAATATAGGTACTTAAACTTTCTCATAAACGTAACAATACTTTTCTTAAAACTGCATCTAAATCGGTTCAGCCAAACGCGAGATAATCGCGGACAAACAAACATACATACAGGTCAAACTAATAACCTCCTTTTTTGAAGGCGGTTAAAAATTACTTACCCCTATTTCTTTTGGTACAGTGGCGGTCCTAGGAGGGCGTAACAGATTTGTCTATGGTCTCGTGCGCTCTAGACTGTAGCTATTTTGCAATAAGATAAACCGGAAGTGTTACGCCGACCTAGACCGCCACTGTACTACATAACGAGAGAACGGCTAAACCGATTTAATAAATGTTTTTTTTTGTTAAATTCATTATTTTCCTTCAAAGAATGAACCTGATGATGATGATGATCTCCTTTTATCCCTCATCAGGGACATAGGGCTCTCAGTAAAGCTCGCCACTTGCTCCTATCCTGGGCGACTTCCTCCATTTCATTCCACGGTGCTCCAAGTATAGGGGCCTCTTGCTCCACCGTGCGGCGCCAGGTTTGTTTAGGGCGACCGGCTTTGCGACGTCCTTGGGGGCACCATTTTAGGGCTATCTTGGGCGGATGGTCGTCCGGCCTCCTCAGCGTGTGGCCGATCCAACGCCACTTCCTCAGCTTGATCTCCAAGTCTACGGGTTTCTGGTCGGTGAGTCTCCACAGCAGCGTGTTTCTGATTGTCTTGGGCCAAAATATTCTAAGAATCTGACGCAGGCATTTGTTAATGAAAACCTGCAGCCTAGCAGACAGATCCTTTCTGACAAACCAGGTTTCACTGCCATAGAGGAGGACTGACTTCACGTTCGACTCGAAGATCCTGACTTTTGTTCGGCGCGTGATAATCGAGGACTTCCATACTGGCTTGAGTTGAGCGAAGGCTGCTCGAGCCTTGTTTATGCGAGCCTCTATGTCAGCTTCCGCTCCTCCGGTTGGATTCACAACGCTCCCCAGGTAGGTGAACTTTTCCACACGCTCTACAACTTCGCCGTTGACACAAATGGGAGTGGTGTCTGTGGTATTGTGGCGCATTTCTTTAGTTTTGGCGGAATTGATGCGTAAACCTTCTTTCAGTGCCTGTTGCTGTAAATCGTACACCTTGGACTGGAGATCACCAACGTTGGCAGAGAGAAAGCACAAGTCGTCGGCAAAGTCAATGTCCTCTATCTGCGACCTCTGAGTCCACGGTAGACCTCTTTGACTTTCGTATGTCACTCTGCGCATGATATCATCCAGTACAATGAGGAAAAGAAGTGGAGACAATAAACAACCCTGTTTGACCCCTGCCGTGACTGGCATGGCCTCGGTGAGTTGACCGTCGTGTAGTATGCGGCATTGGGATCCTTCATACAAACATTGTATTATTTGTACAATTTTGTCGGGTATTCCCCTCTTCTTCAGGATGCGCCAGATGCTGGACCATCTCACTCTGTCAAATGCCTTCTCGAAATCTATAAAAAGAGCGAATACTTCGCACTGCATTTCGTTACAGGATTCGAGAATTATCCTTAACAGGTTAATTTGGTCCGTACAAGAACGGCCCTTTCTAAACCCAGCTTGTTCGTTTCTCAGCTTTTGGTCGATTTCCTTCGCCATGCGCTGCAACAGTATTTTGCACAAAACTTTGGAGCAGGTTGGCAATACATTTATGCCTCTCCAGTTATTGCACTCGGAAAGATCACCCTTCTTGGGAAGTTTGGTAATGATACCTTCTTTCCAGCTTTTTGGAACTTCCCCAGTTTCCCAGATCTTTACCAAGAGAGGTAGCAGTATATCGGCTGATGCGTCCACGTTGGCTTTCAACGCTTCGATAGGGATTCCATCATTGCCGGGGGCTTTTCCACTTTTCAGTGCTAGAATGGCCTTGCTAATCTCTTGTTTGGTTGGAGGATTGATGTCGATATCAAGATGGTCCGATATTTGCACATCCGTGTTGAGATCCTCTTGCATTTCTGGGGCGCTGAATACCTCAGTGAAATGCTGGTGCCAGCGGGCAAGTTGTTCCTCAAGCGTCACAGCGAGCGTTCCGTCCTTGCGCCTTATTGGCCTGTTTCGTTGGCGTTTGTTACACAGTTGATTCGATGCTCTGTAGAGTTCTCGCATGTTGCCGATAGCTGCAGCGTTTTGTGAGAAGAAAAAAATGAACCTACGGAAAGAAAATAAGGAGAAAGTTAGAATTAAAATGACTTGCCTAATTTGAATTGCATTTCCGCACTAGATGGCGTTAAAGGGAACGAAGTTCGCCGGGTCAACTATATAAGATGTAACTTATGTAATAGTATTAAATTCCATTATTTAAGTGATCAGACAAATTAATAGGTAATTATTTTTCCTTCATTGAAAGATATCTTTGTATAGAATTACAAAGATATTTTTCAATGAAGGAAAGCCTTTAGCCGGTTTATCATATGGATCATTGAAAACTCATTAGAATGGAATTTTATCTAGTGTCAAACAGAATCTCATTTTTAATATTTTACTGGCATTTAAAATATATATATAGCGCTAGGTTTCGATTTAATAAGTCGCAAGCCTCAATGCACAAAACAAGAATAGTGTCATAAAATAATAAAAAAAAATTATGACAATATAACCCATTCTTTATGACTTTAGAAGGCGAGTGCGGAACCGTTCGCAGTCCAGCATTCTGTATAATGTAAATAGCATTTAATTTGCCAGTTTCAATAGTGAATTAACTCGCGCGGAAACAGCATACTAGCCATAGCTTTTTGCTTGAAAAATGCTTGGAAATTATACTTTTAATTGAGAAAACTTCATCATCATTATCATTTGTACAAAACTACCTTCTGCCAATTATTGGCAGAAGGCCAATAAATTGTTACACAGTTTTATAACAAACATGTATAAACAATTTGGTAATTTGTTGATAGCTGAAATACAGGTTTCTACACCTAGTTTAGCGTCAATTGCTCACGTCTCCTTCTTATTGTTATTTAAAATGGTTTTATTTTCTACAAAATCTATGTACAATATTTTATGAAATAAATAAATAATTATTATTTATTATTAAAAAAAAAAAATATTATTATTATTTATTATTAATTTTAGCCGAAACACGTCCACTGGACATAGGCCTGCCCTATAATTGGCCACAACGACCAGTCCTGAGCGAACCTCTTTAGTGTACCCCCGCAGCTTTCACCGAGTCGTTGAGATGAGCATACACTTACACAAAATACCATACTTTCAAACTGAACTGTGTGAGTGTAAATCACACACAAAATTATGTGGATGGTAAGTACACATAATGTCTGCATGATTATTAAAAAGTAGAGGCTGCCCCGCAGTATCACTCGAGCAGATTTCTCTCAAACACAAAAATCCCGTTTTCTCCCGTTCCCATGGGAATTTCAGGAAATTAAGTGCTTCCCTACACTCCCCAAGGAACCCACGTGCAAAATTTCAGCCCGCTACGCCCCGTAGTTTTGGCTCTGCGTTGTTTGTCAGTCAGTCAGTAACGGAAGAGTTTTATATATATTAATAATGAGATCCACAGAAATACCAAAGTCACCATCTTAGCCCAAAGAATTGAAAAAAAAGCACGAAAAACTATTCCATCATCTAACGATGGTCGGGGTTAATAACTTTGGCTGGAAGATTTGTCAGTCAGTATAACAATTTTATAAAATTAAATCGTAAATCTTCTTATGTATTATTATGGTTTGATTTAAGAGGCATAATAGCACAGCTTAAGTAGTGCCACCAGCGAAAAAACAAAAATCTTCTAAACTAAGGCAAATATCAAAAATTTGAAACAGTATTTCACTAGATAATGCAGCCTAGTATGTTAAGGGCACTGTTGTATATCTTTTAGGTTAAAAATCAAAGAAAGCTTCTGATTGTTGCCTAAAGTGGCAGTTTTTAGCAAAAATCAATAGCTTTCTCTTTAAGTTACCATTACTGCAATATAAATAAATACGAGCTTTCCTGGCTTACTTCGTTACGCCATAGATTATAAGATACTACAAAAGACTTGGCTCTATATACTATGTTCTTTTGACTGCCCAGAATGGCCGAATAAAAAACAAACAACAACAACAAACCACCTGTAAAATATGTAAACAACGGAAAAAAATATTGCACCTTGGGTTACATTATTTGAGTTTAGGTAAGGATCCCTAATTTTTTTTAAAATCTAATATAGCCTATGACACTCGGGGATAGTGTAGCTTCCTACCAGTGAAAGAATTTTTCAAATCGGTTCAGTATTTCGGGAGCCTATTCGTTACAAACAAACAAATCTTTCCTCTTTATAATATTGGTATAGATAAGTGACCTATGTAGTAAATGTTGCCCCTAAATACTTTTAAAACGTGTAATAGGGCTCCTAACCAAAAAAAAACAAAAAAGCTTCCTAAATGTAATAAGAAATATCAGTATGAAGACCTCAGCTGTTTTAATTATACCGGTATGAATAACCCAAATAGTGAAGGAGGTGCGTAGCATTTCGGTAAAGTACTTGCACGGAATCCACATCGCGGTGGGTTGCAGTTTAGGTCAGTACGAATTGATTTGGTTCAGTAAAATTTTGTCCTATGTCGCTGCGTTTTCGCGTTACAGCGGATTGAACTTGTCAAAAAAAAAAACTATGCTAAATCATTTGCACGTGTCTGCCTTTGGGGTTCATGGTTACAATCATCTTGAAACTAAATAAAATCAAAAAGGCAGACAATTAGGGCTCTGCGTTTTCATGGGACGGAGTTGTAAAAATGTAAAAAAAAAAAACTATGCTAAATCATTAGCACGTGTCTGCCTTTGGGGTTCATGATTACAATCATCTTAAAAACCACGAAAATCGAAGAGGCAGACACTTAGAGCTCTGCGTTTTCATGGGACGGAGGTGCAAAAATGTAAAAAAAACACTCTACTAAATCATTTGCTCTCAATTCTAATTGTGATCATTCGATTCATTTGGACTCCCTGGATAAAAAAAACCATTTGGAAGACACTTTGCTCGCTGATTTTTAGTTGTACGACTGTTTGAAATTCACGGAATCAAAGCAATGCGTGTATTTTATCTGATAAATAGGATTCCTTATAGTTTTAATTCCGTCATACGTTTACAGGATGACTATATAATCATTAGCCCCAGAGGCAGACAATGTGCAAATGATTTAGTATAGTTTTTCATATTTTTACATTTTTGAAACGTTGTCAATTGAAAACGCAGGGCCACCATGTTGGCAGACTATTTTTCCGAGGTCCTTTTTATTGTTTTTATTCAAACTATACATGTCTGCCAAGCGTGCAAATATATATATATTTTTTAAATAATAAAAATAAATTTAAAAATTAATAACTACAAAAGTCAGAGCCCTAGATGTCTGCCTCTTCGATTTTACGTGTTAACAGGATGGCTGTTATCATCAGTCCCAGAGGCAGACACGTGCAAATGATTTAGTAGAGTTTTTTTTTTTTACATTTTTGAAACCTTGTCAATTGAAAACGCAGGGCTACCATGGTGGCAGACGCGGTCCTTGATGTTTGTTAGGGTATTATTATCGCTATTAATAGCGTCTGCCAAGCGTGCAAATAATTTATTTTTTTTAAATCATAAAAAAAAAATCAAAAATTAATATCTACAAAAGTCAGCGCCCTAGATGTCTGCCTCTTCGATTTTACGTGTTGACAGGATGGTTGTTATCATCAGCCCCAGAGGCAGACACGTGCAAATGATTTAGTAGAGTTTATTTTTTTTACATTTTTGAAACCTTGTCAAATGTAAACGCAGGGCTACCATATTGGCAGACGCGGTCCTTAATGTTTGTTAGGGTATTATTATCGCTATTAATAGCGTCTGCCAAGCGTGCTTATTATTTAGAAATTTTGCTCGCCACCTCCCTAATTAAAAGGTTCAAGAACCTAATTAATGACTTAAGTTAATTCTACAATTTTTGTAGAGCTTCGCATAAATTTGGTTCAGCAAACAGTAATTATGTTAGATAAATACAACCTTATTTAAAGTTAGCTGAGGCAAGATGGATCGCTTACAGGTTTTCAGACAAGTTTTAGTTTACTTACTTTAGTACAAAAGAAAAGCTAAAAAACATTTTAGATGACTTTCTTTGTATTCTCACCGCTTTATTCTACAAAATATTTCTTTTAAGAATGTGTAATGAGTCATGATACCATGTTTTTTGTATAATTTTGCACGTGGTTAAAAAAAAGGGCTGTAAAGTGTGAAAATTGTTAAAATTAAAATCAAAATATTGGCTCAGTGGATTGAGACGCGGATGCAACGGGTTCGATTCCCGGTGGGCGAACATTGTTATGATGAATATCGATGTTTGTTTCCCGGTCTGGGTGTAATGTTTGTGCCTGTATATTTTGCGGGCACTCTAGATACATGTTCTTCCTAGTTAGGGGCTTATTATCAATCAATACATAGTATAAAATAAAGTCGCTTCCCGCGTCTGTCTCTAAGTATGTATAGTTTAATCGTTAAAACTACGCAACGGATTTCAATGCGTGTTTTAACAGATAGAGTGATGCAAGCACAAAATAGTAATATGTTAGGCGGTACGAAATTCTTCGGGTCGACTAGTTATTAGAGATGCACCGAATATTCAGGAAGTATTCGGTATTCGGCCTATTCGGCCAATATTTTTAGTATTCGGTATTCGGCTGAATAGTGATCAGTATTCGGTCGAACACCGAATACTTAGCTTTTTTAAATACGTTTTTATTACAGATCAATACACTCTTATATTTTTCAATGCACTACATTAAAAAATAAAGTCGCTTCCCGCGTCTGTCCCTACTACGCAATGTATTTTTTTTTAACACATCACACTCAGAGCCCATAACTAGGAAGAACCTGTATCTAGGGTGCCCGAAACACACACAGAGACGAACATTACACCCAGACCGGAAACAAACATCAATATTCATCATTCGCCCCGCCCGGGAATCGAACCCGGGCTTACTCAGTCCACATCACTGCCAACTAAGCCACGGAGCAGTCTCGCATTTTGATAGTTTTTAATAGATATAGTGATTCAAGAGAAAGGTTTAAAGTATACAAGCACAACATACTAATAGCGCCCAACCTACGAAGTTTCTACCCTATATTGTTTTTTTTATTTTATTTGCACTCTCCTCTTTTGCTTGTTTCTTCAGCGACTTTGTAAAAAAAAAACCTTGGGCGGTGGCTGAAAGAAGTCATAATCAGAACTGCTTGGCTCATCGCAAATTAATAAAAAAAAAATTAGTAATAGTTTCAGAAAGGAAACAAAAACGCTTACTACCCCCGCACTCACCTCATAGTAAAAAAACCTAACCTAACCTAACATTGTATTAGGTATTCGGTATTCGGCTAAATCACCATTCGGTGCATCTCTATAAAAGAGTAATTCGCTAAACAGGAACGTTCAATCATAAATGTATACGAACGAAGAACTATCAGCAACTGCACTTATGAGAAACACTCCGTCATTATGAAACTATGATGCTGTTTCACCCGAAGCAATCCAAGTTTGGCTGCTACTCAACCTTATAAAATATTCTCTTTAAACTAGTTACAATATCCAACCTTATTCGTCCGTAATAAAGGTTATAAGGAGTGAGATAGCGGATTGTTGACTCTACATCATAAATCGGTAAAACTTTAAACCGAGGGTCAGACGTCCGAGTTCTAGTAAACAGTATTTGCGAGAATAACATCATGTACTAACTCACTTAGCAGAAATACTTACGTTCCTTGGGAAAGATAAACGTAGGTAACTATTTCTCTTATTTTAACAGACTTCAAAAAAGGAGGTTATCAGTTTGACCTGTATGTGAATTCTTTTTTACAAAAAAGGAACCCCTTCACCATAAAACATAAACTCGGCTAAACGTGGGTCCGGCTCTTGAGCTGGTACCTCTGCCTAACCCTTCGGGGAGTAAAAGGCGTGAGATTATGTATGTATGTATGAACCCCTTCAATAAACGGACACAAACATCAACTGAGCATTTCCTTTTTTTTGAAGTCCGTTAAAATGGATACTAAAACCTTCTCCTGAATGTAACAAGTACTTGTCTGAAAACCGCATCAAAATCGGTTCAGCCAAACTCGAGATAATCGCGGCAAACATAAAAGTTAAAGTTAAAAGTTAAAAAAAAACTTTATTTCATACATTAGATACAAAAGAACATTATACAATGGTACACATATTTCATTTAACATACTTTCAGGTCAAACTGGTAAATAACCTCCTTTTTTGAAGTCGGTTAATATATATTTTTTTAATTTTCAGTTTATTATTACGATAGCCGCCTCCGTAGCTCAGTAGCGTAGCGCGTCGCGCCACGGCACGGCAGGTTGTGGGTTCGATCCCCGCAGAAAACACCACATATTGATTGAAAAATCACGTTGTGGTTGTTTTCGGTTGGATAGGACATTGCAGGCTTGAATCACCTGATTGTGCGAAAAGTAAGATGATTCCGTGCTTCGGAAGGCACGTTAAGCCGTTGGTCCCGGCCGCAGTAGTGGTCGCTATAACCGCGGCGACAAGCTGGCCCCTTGTCACGTTGGTAATAAAGCATAAACTCGGCTAAACGTGGGTCCGGCTCTCAAGCTGGTGCCGCTGCCTAACCCTCCGGGGAATAAAAGGCGTGAGATTATGTTATGTTATTATTACGATAACTTTCCATTAATATTTACAGTGTAAGTACATTATACATATTTACAAAAAAAAAATGAAAGAAAAACTATAAAAATTAAAAGAGCCTAAAAAAAAAAGTTTATATTATAAGAAACAAGTTAAAAGTATTTGGTATTCAGTTTTGTCTGTGTCACAATAATGTTGCTAACAAACTTTCTAAATAATAATTTATTTTTTACAAAAAAGGAACCCACCTTCAATAAACTGACACACACATAAACTGAGAACTTCCTCTTTTCCGAAGTCGGTTAAATTCTGAACTAAAACCTTCTCCTGAATGTAACGAATATTTTTCTGAAAAACGCATCAAAATCGGTGCAGCCAAACGCGAGATAATGGCGGACAAACAAACGTACATACATACAGGTCAAACTGATAACCTCCTTTTTTGGTGTCGGTTAAAAATGTTAATATAATAAAAAACAGGTTAAAAGTATTTGGTATTCCGTCTGTATCACAATAATGTTGCTAACAAACTTTCTAAATAAAAAGTACGACTCCCAGTTTACAAGTCAAATTGATATACTTTTTCCAGATCCACAATAATGCCTACATAAAGTATTACCACACAATTTAATGGTTAAACACGTGTAATTTATAAAAGTGCCTGCTGCCGTGAACGCCAAAGGGACTATGTCCAAAATAAAATAAAACACAATTCGTAATTTTTCTTTTTTTTTGAAAAATCACTCCATGACAAAAATTAAAGGCAAAGTTTGTGAGTGTGTATGCTTGTTACCTTTTCACGTTTACACGGCTGGAGAGATATCAATGAAATTTGGTATGGAGTTAGCTAACACCCCTGGATTAATACATAGTCTACTTTTTACTGCGGTAAAATATATCTCATAATTATTCATTAACCGAATGCCTTTGCCTTCTATTAATGATTGAAAGAATGATAAAAAGCGGATTGATTGACATTCAAATCGAATACAGCTTGTCAACAAAATATAAAAAAATAAGTGTAAAATGTTTTGATTGTCACTTGTTTATTTGCACACCGCCATGATGTTTTCGCGAGCCGACGATCCGTAGCCGTAGCGAAAGTCTACGATCAGAACTAATCCCGTTACTAGGTAAAACCCCAAGGGTTCCCACAACACATTGTATTTGGTGTTTTGCCTTGAAAATTTAAGCGTTTGCAATTTCCCTTCACGCCGCAATACCCCAGTTTTCCTTATCCGTGGCATTTTCTGGACAGAAAAACTTATTTTCAGCCATATCTGCTCAGCAGTTTGGGATTGAATGCGGTACAAACAGACAGACTGAGTTAATTTCGCATTTATCTTCTTCTTCTTCTTTACCATTTATCCTTAATCAGGGACATACGGCTCGAATTAAACCTTTACAGCTCGACCGGTCTTGCGCCTGCTGCTCCAGTTTATCCTAGTTTAAGTCAAGGGTGGCGGCTTCCTGACTGTGCGGCGCCAGGTTTGGTTCGGGCGTCCTCTCCGACGTCTTCTACAATTTCACATTTATAATATTAGTAAATTGTAATTCAATTGTGAATTGAAAATTAATGTGGATCTTCTGCAAATAAAAAAATACGTAATTAAACTGAAATTATTAGAAAAAACGCTTATACTACACTTAGCACTTAAGTCAAAGCAGCTTACTCGAGGCCTCGAGGTCGCCGCTCTCCTCAAAATAGAGCATTACATAAAAAGCCGAATATATAAGAAACGAATAAAATATTGGACCAAATTTACATTCAGTCTCATAGGACCTTTTTTTTTGGTAATAAAACAATTTTATGTAAGACGAATGTTGAACTACGTCCACCCACCATCTTTTCTTCTATTCCTCTAGGAATTTTCGCAAATTATGACATGTATTTCGTGCTCTTTACTGAAAGTTTATGATAAAAATTATCTTTGATTTACTTTTAGTAGGTTTTTAAGAATCAACAGAACTTAAAATACATCTATACCAATATTATAAAGACGAAAGATTTGTTTGTTTGTTTGTAACGAATAGGCTCCGGAAATACTGAACCGATTTGAAATATTATTTTACTGGTAGGAAGCTACATTAACCCCGAGTGTCATAGGCTATATTAGATTTTCAAATAATTTGGGATCCTTACCTAAACTCAAATAATGTAACCCAAGGTGCAATATTTTTTCCGTTGTTTACATATTTTGACAGGTGGTTTGTTGTTGTTGTTTGTTCTTTATTCGGCCATTCTGGGCAGTCAAAAGAACATAGTCTATAGAGCGAAGTCTTTTGTAGTATCTTATATTCTATGGCGTAACGAAGTAAGCCGGGAAAGCTCGTAATGTTATACTAGACTGAAAAAACCTATATTTCCAATGAACATCTACCAATCCTCTTCAAATACCTACACAACGGAAAGTCGATCGCAATTACAAGAATCAAATTTATACACTCAATTAAATTTCTACAAAACAACAACAACTTAAAACACTACTTTATCTCGTTATTTATGAACTAAATACAACGACCGCTAGTTCTATTTGTTCCAGGTTTCAGCAAGTCAACAATTTCGGCCCTGTTACCCAGAGTTTTCCATTTTCATAGACTCCTGTTCTCATATAACAAATATGTTTGTTTGTTCGCTAGTTCGCTAGTTTGTCTATTGATTGCCCCAATTCGCTGTTGAAAATATTTTCTAAAACGTAGAGAGTAACTGTTGGTAACTTATTTTCCAATTTCGGAACTGGCCACACGCGCAACTTCGCGGATGCAAGCAACTGCTGATATAAAAACTGAGGCGCCACAGACCTCTGTATAAATTACAGAATAGATAGCAAATTTCCTTTTTTTTAACCGACTTCAAAAAAGGAGGTTATCAGTTTGACCTGTATTTATGTATGTATGTATGTTTGTCCGCGATTATCTCGCGTTTGGCTCAACCGATTTTTATGCGGTTTTCAGCAATGTATTTGTTACATTCAGGAGAAGGTTTAAGTACGTTTAGCTATTTTAACCGACTTTGAAAAAGAGAAAGTTCTCAGTTTATGTGATTTAGTTTGTTGAAGGCGGGTCTCTTTTTGTAAAAAAGAAATTATTATCATGATCATTACAATCGATAGACGTTCACTGCTTATCATGGGTCTCCTCGATAGCACAGTATTATAAATAGTACTATACAGTACGGGCACTCCCTGCCTCCCTGAGCAAGTGCAGCTCCCGCGCTCTCGGTTACCTCTCAGTAACGCTCAGTACAAATAAAGCAGCGTCGCACGTCTCATCTCACTCACACAGGCACGATACGCGTGCACGGACACGAGTTTCGGCTGTGCGCGCGCGAAGGAACGCGCTTTCTTCTATGAAGTGTCCGAGGTGTGCCGTTGTGGAGGAACTTCAAGTACTATTTGAATGAAGGACGCTGCTGCTCGTCTTTTGGCTGTTCTCGGTGCCTTTTACGACATCCATGGGAGATAGGATGCTGGTATGCTATCGTCCACACGGAAAATTCATCATGATCGTTAATTTAAAACTCTTGCAAGTTTCACATTTTTGACTGCTCCGTGGCTCAGTTGGCAGTGATGTGGACTGAGTAAACGTGTGCACCCGGGTTTGATTCCCGGTCGGGGCGAATATTGATATGATGAATTATCGATGTTTGTTTCCGGTCTGGGTGTGATGTTCGTCTCTGTGTGTGTTTCGGGCACCCCCCCCTAGATACAGGTTCTTCCTAGTTAGGGGCTCTGAGTGTGATGTGTTATTATTATTATATTTGCCTTAGTTTAGAAGATATAATTTGTTTTCGCTGGTGGCGCTACTTTAGCTATGCTATGCCTCTTAAGCGTAGCAAATTCTATGTACTCTTAGTACAGAATGTTTTTGGCAAGGCGCTTGTTAATCAAAGTCAACCAATGCATGGAACAGCTGTTTTTTTGTTTAAGTTTTTGACCCATATTACTTGGGTAAAGTTGTACGGTATGGCGAGCTGACGCGCTCCTTTGATTAACCGTTTTATCATGGGTGTTTCCCTGTATGTATATCTGTGGCTATCGCGACTCCCGCTCTAGTCTAACTTGTTCGTTTGTGCCTGCATAGAAATTTGTCGTTGCGGGCGTCTAGGGAGATCGGCAGACTACAAAGTTTCTAGCTAGGAAAACTCTGCTTCGACTAGCTTTTGAGGGAACACAGAACATATTGCAAAGTTATCATTTTTATGATTTTCTATTTCAGCAGTGTACTTTTACTTAGGCCAAAGAAGTTCTAGCTAATATTCTAGCTTCATGACTTAGGTACGCCTTTTCCAATGGATGTCGTAGAATGCGACTAAGCGCTTCTACAGACGACGCCGCCACCGCGCCGCCACCGCACCGCCGCCGCACCGCCGCCACCTCGCAATCAATGCAAATTTTATCGTTCCACTGTACTTTTGTTTTAAATAGTACTACATACAGTATGGGCACTCCCTGCCTCCCTCAGCAATTAGTGCGGCTCCCCCGCTCTCGGTTACCTTGCAGTTACCGCTCAGTACAAATAAGGCAACATCGCATTCGCATCGAACGTCTTATCTTTCTTACACAAGCAGGATACGCGTGCAAGTACACGGGTTCGGCTGTGCGCGAAGCAAAGCGCTTTTTAACCGACTTCAAAAAAGGAGGTTATCAGTTTTACCTGTATGTATGTATGTATGTATGTTTGTCCACGATTATCTCGCGTTTGACTGAACCGATTATGATGCGGTTTACAGTAATGTATTCGTTACATTCAGGAGAGGGTTTTAGTACCTATTTTAACCGACTTCGAAGAACAGGAAGGTCTCAGATTATGTTTAGTTCAGTTCGTTGAAGGCGGGTCTCTTTTTGTAAAAAAGAAATTATTCTATGAAGTGTCCGAGGTGTTGGTAATAATTATATTGCTAGTTCTGAACATCGTACGTGCGGCAGCGCGGCGTCGGGGTGCAATCTGTTTGAGCGCGAAAAGCGGACAGCGGACCTTTGTTGAAAAACTTGAATAGCTACACTGCGATCGTCAACACACAAGCCAAGCGTGGCGATTGCAGCACACCCCCTCCACAATGTTAGACCATATCGCAATCTGGGGGGAGGCCTATTTCTAACAGCGGATGTCTCTCGGTGCCGCCACCGCACGTAGGTACAGTGGCAGTCTAGGTGGCCGTTACAGATTTGTCTATGGTCTCGTGCGCCCTAGACTGTATTACCAAAAAACAAGAGCTATTTTTAACTCAGGAAAACCGAAAATGTTACGCCGTCCTAGACCGCTAATGTACAAAAAAAAACGCGTACTGAGCTAATTTATCAAGAGGATAAACCGGGTGTCTGTCACGGGTCGTGACGTGAGAGCGCTCACTCGAGCCAAGTGTGATTTAAGTTATTTACAGGCATGTTGACCTTTTTAACCGACTTCAAAAAAGGAGGTTATCAGTTTGACCTGTATGTATGTCCGCGATTATCTCGCGTTTGGCTGAACCGATTTTGATGCGGTTTTCAGAAATGTATTTGTTACATTCAGGAGAAGGTTTTAGTACCAATTTTAACCGACTTCGAAAAAGAGGAAGTTCTCAGATTACGTATGTGTCAGTTTGTTGTAGGCGGTCCGTAAAATTTTTATTGTAGCTTTTTTTGAAAAGCGAGGTCGCCCCAGGAAGCGACGAGCGACGAATTGGGAGCGCACGATATGTACGGGAGGGAATCTGTCCAGGACAGGGAAGTGTGGAAGGGAAGGAGGGGAAAGAGGCCTTTGCCCAGCAGTGGGACACCAAAGGCTAGTAATCATCATCATCATTTCAGCCGTAGGACGTCCACTGCTGGACATAGGCCTCCCTCAAGGCTCTCCATCTGTACCGATCGCAGGTGGCCTGCATCCAGCGCGGACCCGCAGCCTTGCGCAGATCATCCGTCCATCTGGTCGGTGGACGTCCTACGCTGCGCTTGCCGATCCGTGGTCTCAACTCGAGAACTTTTTGGCCCCAGCGGCCATCTGTTCTGCGGGCTATATGACCTGCCCATTGCCACTTCAACGAGCTTATCCGCTTGGCTATGTCGGTGACCCTGGTTTCTCCGCGTATGTCCTCATTTCTGATTCGATCCCGCAGAGAAATCCCGTGCATAGCCCGCTCCATGGCTCGTTGAGCTACTCGGAGCCTGTTCATAAGCCCTATAGTGAAGCACCACGTTAAGTTAGTTATAATAATAATAATAATTGTTTGAAAAAGTGTGTTTAAAAAAAACGTAAACTATACATAGTATTTAGTAATATAAATGCGAAAGTAACTCTGTATGTTTCACTTTCACGCCAAAACTACTTAACCGATTTAAATTAAATTTTGTACAGAGATAGTCGAAAGACTACTTTTTCCCGAAAATTCCAAGGGAACGGATAATTGCGATTTAGCGGTTTGAAGAGATATTGCACTGGCGAAGTTGCGGGGCGCACAAACATCACACTCAGAGCCCCTAACTAGGAAGAACCTGTATCTAGGTTGACCTAAACATATACAGAGACGAAAATAACACTCAGACCTGAAACAAACATCGATATTCATCATAACAATGTTCGCCCCGCCGGGAATCGAACCCAGGTGCACACGCATCTCAGTCCACATCACTGCCAACTGAGCCACGGAGCCGTCTAATAACTATATTTTCAACTCAATGTGTTTTCATCTTGCATTTTTCACACCCGCATTATGTACAGTCACGGACTAGGAGGCTGTAACAGATTTGTCTATGGTTTCGTCAGCCCTAGACTGTATTACCAAAGAACAAGACGTATTTTGCAATACAGAAAAACCGGAAGTGTTACGCTGATCGTGTCCGCCACTGTACCTATTCTGTGCGCCCGCATTCTAAAATAATTCTACAAATACTTACTAAACTCCAAACAACATTAAGAATGAAAAATGCTATTGATCTAAAAGAATTAACAAAAAGTCAGAGAACAGAATGAATCGTGAAAGTTTCACGATTCCAGCTTTAATAAAAGGCAATGGAAAAATAATGGAAAAATTGCGTTCCTCTGCATTGCGATGTTTTTTCCGTTCTCCTGTTAACCAAGTTGAAAGATCGATAACCTCGGCTATGCACCTTTTTTTTTTTTTTGTAACTGGGGGAAATGCCTATGCTCCCCCGAGCGTCGGGGGTATGTGGGGCTCGCACCCATTGAAACCCCCCGGCGGCCGTCTTTGCGCTTTTGGGAAGAACCCCTTGTGGGTTGCCTGGAAGAATTGACTGTTTGAAATATTTGAAATTTTCCAGTATTTGTAATTATTTTCTTTTTCTATGCATATACACACGTACAGTGGCGGTCTAGGTCGCCGTAACACTTCCGGTTTTTCTGTATTGCAAAATAGCTCTTATTCTTTGGCAACACAGTCTAGGGCTGAAGAAACCATAGACAAATCTGTTACGGCCTCCTAGTCCGTGACTGTACATTAGTATGCAGCTATATGCAATATCGTATCTACTCTTTATTTGCATTTTTTTTTATTTTTCCAACTCGAAAATCGGAACCTAAAAACCATATTTCTTCACAAATCCACTGAAGTTAAAGGCGAAAGAAAATTGCTGCAAGATTTCTTTATTCATCAGATTGTAGTTATTTATTTGCTGCTATAAAAAAAGTCAAAGCGGAAACACGGCGATTTCTCATCGGGGCCAGGAAGCTAAGATATAAGGGCTGATTACACACAAAACTATTATTAGCTTAGCAATTGTAAAAGTTTTTTTCTTATATTTGTTGCCCCGCGGTTTCACCCGCGCAGATTTATCATAAGCACCAAAAAAATTTTCTCGGGAATTTCGGGAAAGTATTCCTTAGTGCTCCCCGTCACTCCCCAAGGAACCCACGTGCAACATTTCAGCCCGCTACTGCCAGTAGTTTCGGCTCTGCGCTGTCTGTTAGTCAGTAGCGGAAGAGTTTTAAATGTATTGATTTATCTTAGCTTTTAGTGGTGAAGTGGCATAATAGATTCAATGTTTGCCGACCAATAATGAGATAAGGCGAAGCACTCGACGACAAACCTGATTACACTTCCCCGCGGGTGCGGGGTGATGGTAGACTATACTTAGACTATCAATATATATAAAACTCTTCCGTTACTGACTGACTGACTGACAGACAACGCAGAGCCTAAACTACTAGGCGTAAAAAGCTGAAAATTGGCACGTTAGTTCCTTGTGGAGTGTAGGTGAGCACTAAGAAGGGATGTCCTGAAATTCCCACGGGAACGGAAAAAAACGGGAATTTTGTGTTTATGAGAAATCTGTGCGGGAAAAACCGCGGGGCAGCCTCTAGTACTGAAATAATATTAAAACTTATATACTGAAGGTCTTTTCGAATAGTTTTATTAATACTTTCTGATTCTGATCGAATCGCCTTCGGCTAGTTTGACTAAAAATAACATTGATATATTGACTTATCATGTTGAATCCATCCGTTATTTTGTAAATATCTCACTCGCACGTCATAACTCACTTACAAACGCGTGTACGTACATGAGTTTCGCATTGCGCTTTTTCTATGTAGAGTGTCCGAGGTGTGGTATTACCAAAGAACAAGAGCTATTTTGCAATACAAAAGAAACAGAAGTGTGACGCCATCCTAGACAGCCACTGTACCAAAATCTCAACTGAAAATAATCGCAGAAATTAATTTCGCAATTTCCAACTTAAGCCACGAGACGTCGGGTTAAATTGAAAAAACGGGGAAATTCTTCCTTCTAAACCAGCGCATTAATCAAGCCACTTTGACGCTATGAAATAATGAACTAGAGATGTTTATTGTGAAAAACATCCCTCCACTTGCACCCCTGTTGGGTGGTGGGAGGTAGGTAGTGTTTTTTTTTTAATATTTTTTATTACTGACAGTGTCACAATTGTCTTATATTTGATTTGTCTGATAACTATAAAACCGGAGATAAGGTATGTACTACATGGAAGCTATTTTAGCAGAAACGGAGAACTACTTCTTGTATTCCTTCAACAATAACAAGCTAATCATATATGAGACAGATACAAACTCTGCATATAGCCTAAGAATGCACGCGAGCAGCTTTTAGCATTTTCTTGTCTGTTTTTGCTGTTTTGACTACTATTTTGAGTCCAGCTGGACTCAAAACTATACAACTTATACATACTCACACATTTGATGACTTATCGCATTCAGGTTCTTCTATGTTCCGTCTATAGGAAGCGCAGCGTTCTACTTTGTCTTTGTATAAAACTGTTAGATTTGGACGGCGCCGAGCTTGCCCCAGACAGTAAAATAATCCAAAAACGTGTATAAAAAAGGAATAATTAAAAACATTAAAAAACCAAATTTTCACAACACAATCTTACAAAAATCCAAATTACAAACAAACATAAAAAACAAACAATATTTTCTTCTTGTCAAACACCGAACTTCAAATTGATTCAAATCTAGAATCAACAATTACAGCCGCATTTACAATAATGTTTTTTGTCCTCTTTGTGTTTCTTTTTGTATTGAATTTTTTCTCCAGAGGACAAAAAGCATTGCAAATGTGGCCGTAATATGGAGTCAAAGGTCAGATGAGTCCCTGTTTCTTAAAACGACAGATTAACGGTTTCAATAAAGATTTGGAACGTTAGTACACCGACTCAAAAATTTTTTTACAAACAAGAACCACAAGAATGCAATTGTGTTTTTTTTCTGCTAACCGTAATTAATAGTATGGCATAGAATGGAACTATTTCAAGCGGCTCCTTGTTCTTCTAATGTCTTGTACACACTGTACATATTTTACAAAAACATTATTGAAGACAAGATAACACAACACGCGGACTTAAAAATTATCTTGAGACTAGAGGCTGCCCCGCAGTTTCACTCGCGCAGATTTCTCATAAACACAAAAATACAGTTTTTTTCCCGTTCCCATGGGAATTTTGGGAAATCCTTTCTTAGTGCACACCTACACTCCCTAAATAAGCTACGTGTAAAATTTCAGCCCGCTACGCCCAGTACTTTCGGCTCTGCGTTGTCTGTCAGTCAGTCAGTCAGTCAGTCAGTCAGTCAGTCAGTCAGTCAGTCAGTCAGTCAGTCAGTCAGTCAGTCAGTCAGTCAGTCAGTCAGTCAGTCAGTCAGTCAGTCAGTCAGTCAGTCAGTCAGTCAGTCAGTCAGTCAGTCAGTCAGTCAGTCAGTCAGTCAGTCAGTCAGTCAGTCAGTCAGTCAGTCAGTCAGTCAGTCAGTCAGTCAGTCAGTCAGTCAGTCAGTCAGTCAGTCAGTCAGTCAGTCAGTCAGTCAGTCAGTCAGTCAGTCAGTCAGTCAGTCAGTCAGTCAGTCAGTCAGTCAGTCAGTCAGTCAGTCAGTCAGTCAGTCAGTCAGTCAGTCAGTCAGTCAGTCAGTCAGTCAGTCAGTCAGTCAGTCAGTCAGTCAGTCAGTCAGTCAGTCAGTCAGTCAGTCAGTCAGTCAGTCAGTCAGTCAGTCAGTCAGTCAGTCAGTCAGTCAGTCAGTCAGTCAGTCAGTCAGTCAGTCAGTCAGTCAGTCAGTCAGTCAGTCAGTCAGTCAGTCAGTCAGTCAGTCAGTCAGTCAGTCAGTCAGTCAGTCAGTCAGTCAGTCAGTCAGTCAGTCAGTCAGTCAGTCAGTCAGTCAGTCAGTCAGTCAGTCAGTCAGTCAGTCAGTCAGTCAGTCAGTCAGTCAGTCAGTCAGTCAGTCAGTCAGTCAGTCAGTCAGTCAGTCAGTCAGTCAGTCAGTCAGTCAGTCAGTCAGTCAGTCAGTCAGTCAGTCAGTCAGTCAGTCAGTCAGTCAGTCAGTCAGTCAGTCAGTCAGTCAGTCAGTCAGTCAGTCAGTCAGTCAGTCAGTCAGTCAGTCAGTCAGTCAGTCAGTCAGTCAGTCAGTCAGTCAGTCAGTCAGTCAGTCAGTCAGTCAGTCAGTCAGTCAGTCAGTCAGTCAGTCAGTCAGTCAGTCAGTCAGTCAGTCAGTCAGTCAGTCAGTCAGTCAGTCAGTCAGTCAGTCAGTCAGTCAGTCAGTCAGTCAGTCAGTCAGTCAGTCAGTCAGTCAGTCAGTCAGTCAGTCAGTCAGTCAGTCAGTCAGTCAGTCAGTCAGTCAGTCAGTCAGTCAGTCAGTCAGTCAGTCAGTCAGTCAGTCAGTCAGTCAGTCAGTCAGTCAGTCAGTCAGTCAGTCAGTCAGTCAGTCAGTCAGTCAGTCAGTCAGTCAGTCAGTCAGTCAGTCAGTCAGTCAGTCAGTCAGTCAGTCAGTCAGTCAGTCAGTCAGTCAGTCAGTCAGTCAGTCAGTCAGTCAGTCAGTCAGTCAGTCAGTCAGTCAGTCAGTCAGTCAGTCAGTCAGTCAGTCAGTCAGTCAGTCAGTCAGTCAGTCAGTCAGTCAGTCAGTCAGTCAGTCAGTCAGTCAGTCAGTCAGTCAGTCAGTCAGTCAGTCAGTCAGTCAGTCAGTCAGTCAGTCAGTCAGTCAGTCAGTCAGTCAGTCAGTCAGTCAGTCAGTCAGTCAGTCAGTCAGTCAGTCAGTCAGTCAGTCAGTCAGTCAGTCAGTCAGTCAGTCAGTCAGTCAGTCAGTCAGTCAGTCAGTCAGTCAGTCAGTCAGTCAGTCAGTCAGTCAGTCAGTCAGTCAGTCAGTCAGTCAGTCAGTCAGTCAGTCAGTCAGTCAGTCAGTCAGTCAGTCAGTCAGTCAGTCCGTCCGTCCGTCCGTCCGTCCGTCCGTCCGTCCGTCCGTCCGTCCGTCCGTCCGTCCGTCCGTCCGTCCGTCCGTCCGTCCGTCCGTCCGTCCGTCCGTCCGTCAGTCCGTCAGTCAGTAACGGAAGAGTTTTATATATATTGATAATATTTATGTCTCACACTAAAAAATCTAACTGTCTGTCCATTTCAATCACGCCTAAAATACTGAACCCTTTATGCATGAAAATTGCTGTAATAGAAAGGTAGATAAGAACCAAGAGACTTAGGATACTTTATATTACAAAAATCATCGGAAAATTGGGATTCGTCGGTTGGAGCCCGTTGTAACGCATAGCATTATTTAAGTTACCGGAAAATAATACAAATCGTTGAAATTATAAATTTTAACCAATCTAACCTAACCTAACCTACGTTTATTTATAAAGTGACGTTAGTTAGTTATACGCATGTGCAATTATACGGTGACATATAACATAACATGACATAACATAACATAACACATCACACTCAGAGCCCCTAACTAGGAAGAACCTGTATCTAGGGCGCCCGAAACACACACAGAGACGAACATTTCACCCAGACCGGAAACAAACATCGATATTCATCATATCAATATTCGCCCCGCCCAGGAATCGAACCCGGGTTCTCACGCTTACTCAGTCCACATCACTGCCAACTGAGCTACGGAGCATATACGTAACGCACCCAGGCAAACTTAGTTACATGTTACATTTGCATTATAATATTAGTTAGTATCTATTTGTTTGGTGTGTCCACAACATCAGGGCGTCTGACTCCGTGGCGCATTCCTTCTGAGAAAACACAAGAAATTAATTAATTTCCAGTACTTTATACATTTTAAGGAAGTAAATTATTTTCTGAGCAGTAGCAAAACTGTTTTTTTTTTTGTTTCTTTATTTATAGTACACGACTTAATTAAAAAGCACTGACTTAATGCATTTTTGCTTTATGTCTCTACTAGAAGCTGTCCCGCGCTTTCACACGCGCAGATTTGTCATAAAAACAAAAATCCCGTTTTTTCCCGTTCCCGTGGGAATTTCGGAAAATCCCTTCTTAGTGCTCACCTACACTCCCCAATGAACCCACGCGCCATTTTTCAGCTTTCTACGCCCAGTAATTTCGGCTCTGCGTTGTCTGTCAGTCAGTCAGTCAGTCAGTCAGTCAGTAACGGAAGAGTTTTATATATATTGACTAGAGGCTGCCCCGCGGTATTTCCCGCGCAGATTTCTCATAAACACAAAAATCCCGTTTTTTCCCGTTCCCGTGGGAATTTCGGGAAATCCTTTCTTAGTGCTTACCTACACTCCCTAAGGAACCTACATGCCAAATTTCAGCCTTGTACGCCCAGTAGTTTCGGCTCTGCGTTATCTGTCAGTCAGTCAGTCAGTAACGGAAGAGTTTTATATATATTGACTAGAGGCTGCCCCGCGGTATTTCCCGCGCAGATTTCTCATAAACACAAAAATCCCGTTTTTTCCCGTTCCCGTGGGAATTTTGGAAAATCCTTTCTTAGTGCTCACCTACACTCCCTAAGGAACCTACATGCCAAATTTCAGCCTTGTACGCCCAGTAGTTTCGGCTCTGCGTTGTCTGTCAGTCAGTCAGTAACGGAAGAGTTTTATATATATTGATTATTTATTTGACTTCAAAAGAAATACATAGGCATACGTTCTAAAGCTAAATAAAAAAAATCACTTAGTTTTTTTACGAGTACATGTCAGAGATTCAGTTCAAATGAAATCTTGCAATCCTAAAATTAATATATTATTTACTTTGAAACATATAACATACAAATATTATAAACTAGTCGACCCGGCGAACTTCGTACCGCCTAACCTTTAACTATCTTGTGCATTTATTATACTTATAAACCTTTCTCTTGAATCACTCTATCTATTGCAAAAAACCGTATCAAAATCCGTTGCATAGTTTTTAAGATATAAGCATACATAGGGACAGACGCGGGAAGCGACTTTATTTTATACTATGTATTGATGACAAAAGATAAAATACCTTCTTCGTATTAGGACATGATTTGGACTACCACCGTAATAGGACGTTTTAGACAAGTTATTAGCGCTCAATTTTTTTTTATTGTCTGCATTGAGGTAATTTTTTGCCGGTTTTCTTTAAGTGATTAATTCGTTTAAAATATCGCTAGTGCAGCATACGAATGAATATTTCAAGTAAAATTCTTTAAAAAAAAATAGGAAAATTGCAACACATTTCTCAGAGTCTGCAACCTTCGCATAAATCAGTGTTCCGCGCTGGCGCAGTTTGATATCAATCTATGAAAAACTTCCGTTTCCGGCGGAAATAACTTTCGGCCGCCATTCGTCTTTCGGAATTCAATTTGGGGATTTAGAAATGTGTAATGAAACCAGTTTTCCCTAGAGACACATGTGTTTTTATAATGATCTTCGAAAAGAAATGTATGTAAACTTGTTATGCAGATATCAATAAATTGTTTTATTTTATAAAATGAAAGCATAAACGTTATCTACTTTCTTCCTTTTTAACCGACTTGAAAATAGGAGGTTATCAGTTTGACCTGTAAATATGTATGTTTGTCCGCGATTGTCTCACGTTTGGCTGAACCGATCTTGATGCGGTTTTCAGATAAGTTTTTGTTACATTCAGGAGAAGGTTTTAGCACCTATTTTAACCGACTTACAAAAAGAAAAAGTGCTCATTTGATGTATGTGTCAGTTTATTGAAGGCGGGTTCCTTTATTGTAAAAAAGAAATAATAACACATAATAACACATCACACTCAGAGCCCCTAACTAGGAAGAACCTGTATCTAGGGTGCCCGAAACACACACATAGACGAACATCACACCCAGACCGGAAACAAACATCGATATTCATCATATCAATATTCGCCCCGCCCGGGAATCGAACCCGGGTGCACACGTTTACTCAGTCCACATCACTGCCAACTGAGCCACGGAGCAGTCAAGAAATTATTGATGTATAAGGTTTGTTTGATCTTTTTAAAAGGGATGGCCTTGTTTTAGCAGTATAGAAGGCGACATGCTCGCAGGATAATGTGATTGTGAGCTTCCAGCCATCACCAGCGCAGTGTGTGTATAGTGCTATAAGCGTCAGCGTGGAGCATAGCGTTTTGTAAAGTAACAAACAGAGTGTTACATGTTGTGGTGTGTTTACAGTTTTTATAACAAAATATAGAAGAGAAAATAACACAACTTCAATTATCCATATTGAAATGTATTTTTCGTACATTTTTTTTTTACTATTCATGAAACGGCCAATAAATTAAAACTCGTATATAAATTATCTAATTTTATTGCAAAAAGTATAAAAAAAATTCTTTAAACATTATCTTTAACTGCATGATGCGAGGTAGTTTAGGGCCTTGCTCCATGCGATGCTCCAAGACAGCGAATCGGAAACCACACAGTCCACAGAAGAACAGACCAGCCCAAGTGGCAAAACACTGTACGGAGTCAGGCAAACAAACTGAAACTCTAACGTTAGAGGCAAATCATGCACATCTTCAATGCGAGTTCAATGTGAGTTGCCTGAAAGAAAAAGCTTCAGCAATAAGGTCGCCCATTGCATGCAAATATGATTTTACTGTACCTTAAAGTCAAAGTCAAAAAGTCCAAAATTACTAATTCAATTTTAGGATACAATATATCACTTATTGATGGTCAATTAGACTATTTACTCTAATTGGTATTGATACCTTATTTGGTAAACTATTCTGCGAGAGGCGAGGTAGTTCAGGGTGCCCACCAAGCAGCTCAGACAAACAAATGTTTGACTTGTCTTAAGACAATAGTCGCCTGGAGACGCCCCCAAACGAGCCCTCCTCTGTCAAATGATTCTACTCCCTTAAATTGCATCATGTACTTATATATCTTACTAGTGTACAATAAAGTGTATTTCATTCATTCATTTATTTCATTACTTAGGCCTTTAACCGCTCCCCGCTCCGCTTATGACAGAAACCGCTACCCGCTAGTAAAACGCGTTTGTAGCCGCCACCACCCGTCATTTATCGCTTTATACGCTTTACAGCGCTGAAGCGCTTATTAGATTTTCTTGTTCAACTCATCACCTTCATTTCTTATCGAGCGCCCTTAGGCAGGGACAAATATAAATTCTTAAAGAGTACATATTATAAATGCTTAACAATAATGAAAATTTCATTAAACTAAGTCGCGCAATGGGGAACAAAACTGCCAACTTATCCCGCCAGTGTCGTTTGTACAGTTGACCCCTAAGTTTTGTATGTGATTTGCATTGGTAGTCCAATTATTTATAAAAAGAACTCATTATGTATCTGCTGGGTGTAAGAAATGAAAATCATAAGTTTCCTAACAATTTCCGTATAGATGGACCAAGAGTCCTTTGCTAGATGGACCAAGAGACACGGTATATGTCTAGCAGTGGAACATTATATCATTGACGGAAATAATAACAAAAACGCTTGTGAAATGTGTTTATTTTATATGATTTTGTTAAAAACATAATAAAAAAAAACTTTTATTTCTACGTAAATAAGATTTTGCAAATGAGTGAAATCAGTGAGACAAATTTTATAACTCACATCGATCGACTCGACGAGTCTTGTGAATGACTCCGTTAACCATTGCTGTTTTCTTTAGGGGTGCAAGAGATTATTGCCTTTGTTAAAGCGGCAATGGTTAACAAAGTTGCTAACCACACAATTGCAAGTCGATTGCTTTTAGTTAGGAAACTTGCACCCCAGTTTTCTGAAAATTTAACTATTTTTTACGTTAAGGACTTATTCACACAATCATTTATTTATTTATTTTATTTCATAAAACATTACATCACACACACCTGTTTCCTATCGGGGAAGGCTGAGCAAAATAATTATTTATTAACTAATACTAATTATTATTATATTTTTTAAACAAAAAGTTTTAACCACGGAGTTTTCAAATAGGAGCGGAAAAGTACAAAAAAATATTTTTTACGACCTTAATAATTTTGTGCTAAAGTTTTTTAGTGTATTTGTTCTTACAGAATTTATAGGCCACAGTTTCTACAGTATGGTAATTTAACGACTCAATTTAAAACACAAATATTGCTATTAAAAGTCCAATTTACCGAATTCGGAAGCAAAGTATCTCGGGCGGAATAATTTTAAAGTTAAACTCTCAATTTGTTGCGATAATTTTTTGTATTTAAGGGGCGAACGGATGCGATACTAGCACCACTTCGATAAATAAATTGATATCTTCTAAAAAAAGGCCGAAATCAAAAATAGGCATCTTTGACGCCCTATTTTCCTAAAAGTTACACAACAGAGCCTTACAAATTCAAAGCAAGATTATTTTAGAAAATTATCATAGAAATATTCGTTTTTGAAACTAAAAGTGACCACTTTAGGTTATCTGTTTTGAAAAAGGTTAAACTCACATAGTTTAGCAAGCTGCTCCAGGGCGATAAAAAAGGATTTGTGGATTGTACTTACATTTCTGTAGAATTACAAATGAATGATCTTTTAATTGTACAAAATACAAAAACAATACCTATTACATCATTATTTTTCAAAAGGTCACCTTATCGCTTGAGGCGAATTCTTCCAAGTAAACTTTTTTATTTCAAAATAGCAAAAAAAAAGATTAGTTTTAATTTGCAGTTTTTTTTTTTTCATTTTTATTTATTATGTATAATTAATTTATTTTTTTAAATTTAGTTTTCATGTGTATATAGTATATTTCTAGACCTAAGTTTTTTACAGAATGTTTTTAACAATTAATTTTGCAGTTTGTCCTGTAAAATAGATGTATGTAAGGGGAAATAAATAAAATAACCACCTAGCACTGCGACTGAACAATTCCTTTACATTTCCAAAGAAGTCTTTCAAATAGTGATGCAAAATGCAAACGAATTGAAGCGTTCACACGGCGGCATCTGAGTGAAGCCGCGACGCGACGCAACCACTGATTCTGTTATATTCACACAATTTCACAATTTTATTGCTAGTTTATTTCTTTTAAGAAGACATCACCGGTTTTCTTCTGGTGGTGTAAGGATTCCTTCTTGATTCGTAGAATAAATGTATTTCCTTGTTAGTTTCTTTCCATAGATAAGTTCATTTATTTCACATTATCAATTTCAAGATGTTTTGCCAGAAGAGATCTGACACAGAAGCTGCAGGTATTTGTAAACAAATGCCTGCGTAACATATTTGGGATTTTCTGGCCAAAGACCATAAAAAATGCTGAGCTTTGGAGAATAACATGTCAAAAGCCAATAGACGAATAGATTCTCGGGTGGAAATGGCGCTGGATTGGACATACCCTCAGACGGCCTGACAACCATCTAACCAAGCAAGCCCTTACCTGGCAGCCTGGAGGAAGCCGCAAGCGTGGCCGACCGCGGACGACGTGGCGGCGCTCAGTCGAGCAGGAGGCGGCGTCTATGGGCTGTGACAGTTGGAATGATCTCGAAACTGTGGCCCAAGACCGAGAAAAATGGAAAACACTTCTTAAAGCCCTATGCCCCTTAAGAGGGACTTAAAGGAAATAATGATGAATTTCAAGATTTACAATATTATAATTACAAAAATGACATTATAATGTGAACGTCAGTAAAAGTAATGAATATGAAAAAAAAAAACAAAAATTAAATGTGAAAAAATATACAAAACTACAAATCAATGTAAGTATGTGTAAAATACAATTTCAAACACAAATAAAATGTCAAATAAGTACTACAACATACCCAATGGATAGAAATGAGGAAACAAAAAAAAAGTCTAAAATTATTTACCATTCAATATAGGATACAAGTTTTCTCCGTTTTTTTTTTTTATTTTTTCATCTGGTAACCTAACGCTTGGCAGACTTATTGGCGATCGTTGTGTCTTTAAAAACTTTTCAATGAAGGACGCTGATTGCGTTGCATAGCAACCGAAATAAGTGGTAATTTTTCCTCGCTAACACAGGGTAGAAATAGTAAATTAAATTACAAGGGCGTAAAGTAAAGTATTATGTATGAGAGTTATAACAAAACCCGAAGCAGAATTACTTTACCCCCAAGTTGTATATAGTTACTGCTTTTTATTCCATCCGCCGAGACAATTCACATATAAAAAAGCTGAACGTATGTACCTATCTAATTTTGCTGACCTAATCAGCTAGCTTGTTTTGAGACCCACTTCACTTCTATCATTTATTTTTGTAACAATTATACACTTATGCATCATAATTGCCCAGAGGACAATAAAGAATATATAGAAATTCATTAGTGACCCGCTTTAAACCGCATGTGAATAATGAGAAACTTTACGACTAGAGAACAGTAACCAAAAAGTCCACTTTTCGAGCGGATGGGATAAAAATATTTAAACATATTAACCGTATACGAAACATGTAGGTACCTTAAAGGTGACGAAGCATTCCTTTCAGTGAGCTCGTAAAGGAAATGTCCGTAATATACCGAACACGGGAGCTGCATTAGTTTATGTGGCCCAAGAACTATTATATGACTTTCTCCGGCGCCATTTTGACATTTAATTTAGCATCGTTACTCACGAGACGCACCTGAGTGAGATCTTACTTTACAAAGTAGAATTTTGTTATGCGTAGCTAGGAATGTGGTTTTTTTTAAGAAATTTTATTTCAACTTTTAGCCAGGTGGGTACAGCGACGGCGTAACATTTTTCTGTATTGCAAAATAAGAATAAGTAATTAATAAGTAATAAAATAAGTAATAATAAAATTATTTGGTTCACAAACACATAATCATACCAAAAAAAAAGATGAAAAAAATAAAAATAAAAATCGTACAGTGGCGGACACGGGCGGCGTAACACTTCCGGTTTTTCTGTATTGCAAAATAGCTCTTGTTCTTTGCTAATACAGTCTAGGGCTGACGAAACCATAGACAAATATGTGACGGCCTCCTAGTCCGCCACTGTACATGGTTAAATAGAATAGAATAAATATATATAAGTCGATAAAAGTACTTGAATAATGAGTACACTTAGGCGTCCGGTGAGCCAAACTGCATAATGTCGCACCTGGGCCGGCGGGCGACCCAGATAAAACGCTGATCATTCTGACGGCCCCTTGAAATAGCTCTTGTTTTTGGTTATACAGTCTAGGGCGCACGATACCATAGACAAATCTGTTGCGCCCTCCTAGACCGCCACAGTACATACCTTTATGAAGTCATTCTATACGTTTTGTAAAAACAAATTTCTCGCTTCGCATCTTTGGCAGAAACGCATGCTTGTTTGTGGTTGGTAAAATAGTAATTAAATTAACATTAAAATCATTTTCTACACTTCTATACTGAATATCACTTCTGTATCGAATATGATTAAGAAGAAAGAAAAAGAGAGTGCCGTTAAAAATCTAAAGCAATAATTTCTATTTTATCATAAGGAAACAAATTTTAGCCTTGGTTTAGATTTTTTTTTATATTCGCATTTGGCGCTATAATGAGTGAAATATAATTCCATAATTAAAAAAAAAATACTTAGGTTATAAAAAATACTGATTTTTGATGTTCAAATCTGTCTCAGATTTTAAAATCATAACAATAGTGTCTACACTAGAATTAAGGAGCTCAACAGTACTTAATACGATACGATATCTTCAATCATACAGGTGAGAATATCAGTTTTTTGTCAATAGCAAGCGATAACTGTTATGCTATTTTCAAACAACTGCTATTTTAAAAGGCTATCGGTTATTTGTTATGGCAACTTTACTTTGCACCGCGCTTTACATGTTGCGTTTCGTTTTCCGACAACGTTTTTTTTGCTATTGACAACGAAAAACAGCTAGGTACAGTCACGGACTAGGAGGCCGTAACAGATTTGTCTATGGTTTCGTCAGCCCTAGACTGTATTACCGAAGAATAAGAGCTATTTTGCAATACAAAAAAACCGGAAGTGTTACGCCGATCGTGTCCGCCACTGTACAACAGTAAAGTTTATTTAAATTTTCAATAGCAAAGTTATTCGTTGCTATATACCGACCACCTCAACTCAATCAAATCTCAACCTCTACAGTACAGGGTACAAAATCTAATAACGCCAATTCAATCCCTTTAACTCAATCAATGAAATATGATCCCTAATCCCAACTGCCAGGGCTTAGTTTCATATGCACTGGTATCGAATAATCTGGCAATATCAGTAGTTCGATTGCTCCAAGATATTCCGTATGCGAAATGACATAGCTTATTGACTTATGAATGTCTTCTCATTCGACTCTCCAACTTTGATCTGATTAATATCATACAAATATTACTTTGTTTGTAGAATGCAAGTTATTGACATTTGAATGTACCTGTCTATCCGAGCTCTAAAAAGAATATGATTTGTTCATTTATCAGATTACTAGAGTGGGCGCCCCGCACTTCGCCAGAGCAATTTTCCTTCAAACATAAAATTCCCAGTTTTCCCGTGGTAATTTTGAGATAAAAAGTAGCCTATGTCTTTTTTCAGGCTCTAGACTATCTTTGTACCAAATTTCATTCAAATCGGTTCATCAGTTTTCTATTGAATGCGAGACAGACAGACAGACAGACAGACAGACATAGACATAGACATAGACAAATATTTATTCACACACATAGCACTTACAAAAAAAATAAAATATATTAACAACATAGTAAAATACAATAGGCGGGTATACCCTTTAAGTGTAAGTGGTGTGGGTGTGAAATGGCTCTGACTCAGCATATGTTGCAACGGTAAGCAATGCAACGCTGATGATTCTGCCAGAACCACGTATAAGCTAAAATTAAATAATAATATAAAATAAATGATATGACAGAGTTACTTTCGCATTTATAATATACTAGAGGCTGCCCCGCGGTTTCACTCGCGCAGATTTCTCGTAAACACAATAATCCCGTTTTTTCCCGTTCCCATGGGAATTTCGGGAAATCCTTTTTTAGTGCTCACCTTCACTCCCTAAGGAATCTACATGCAAAATTTCAGCCCGCTACGCCCAGTAGTTTCGGCTCTGCGTTGTCTGTCAGTCAGTCAGTCAGTCAGTCAGTAACGGAAGAGTTTTATATATATTGATTAAGTAAGTATGGAAGTATGTATTATTTATTGATGTGTTTTTTTTTACTGATTTCTGGTGTGTGTATGTCTCTGTACGTATTTAAGGGGCGAAACGGTGCGAAACAGGGCGCCACTTTGATCAATAATTAATCAATACATAGTATAAAACAAAGTCGCTTCCCGCGTCTGTCCCTATGTATGCTTATATCTTTTAAACTATGCAACGGATTTTGATGCGGTTTTTTTGATAGATAGAGTGATTCAAGGCGAAGGTTTATAAGTAAAATACATGCACAAAATAGTAATAGCTAGGTTAGGCGGTACGAAGTTCGCCCGGTACTTCTATTATGATGTTTTTCTAAACAAACAGATAATAATGTTCGATATATGCATACATGTACATCTTGTGGTTTCGATGTTATTAGCGAAGCAATGTTTGATTTGAGTTACCTACGTATGTCGGTGTATGCTAACTAACCCTGAACTGCGTCCATGTAGAGCACGGAACACCGATCACTTTAGATTATACGAGCTGTCCCGGCTTACTTCGTAACGCCATAGAATATAAGATACTACTAAAGACTTGGCTCTATAGACTATGTTATTTTGACTGCCCAGAATGGCCGAATAAAAAACAAACAACAACAACAAACCACCTGTCAAAATATGTAAACAACGGAAAAAATATTGCACCTTGGGGTACATTATTTGAGTTTAAGTAAGGATCCCTAATTTTTTTGAAAATCTTATATAGCCTATGTCACTCGGGGATAGTGTTGCTTCCTACCAGTAAAAGAATTTTTAAATCGGTTCAGTATTTTCGCAGCCTATTCATTACAAACAAACAAACAAACAAATCTTTCTTTCCTCTTTATAATATTGGTATAGATATTCATTTCCATATCAGCTGAGAGACGTCTGGTTGGCCGTAGACCTCCCCCACTTATGGCCACATGGAATGAACCTTTATGTGAATGATTTGCTATAATCGTCACGCTTGGCAGGTGGGTTTAAAGTAAAAGTAAAGTAAAAAATGATTTATTTAATATAAGACACAAGATATCGCTTATTGAAAGTCAATTTTTTTTTTTTTTTTTTTAGATCTTTATTTACGCACACAAAACATACAATGTTATGTAACAACTATAGGTAAGAAACAAATAACGAAAATAAAATTTACAAAATTATTGTAAGTGTTGTGGGCGCAAAATGGCCCCGACTCAGCCTATGTTGCAAGCAATGCAATTGCATTGATGCAACGCTGATGATTCTGCCAGAACCATAGGAGTGCGTGTGTTCTTATATTATACATAAAATATCAAGTGAAAATATTAGAAAGTACTTATACAAAACTAATATTAAGTGTTAAATTATAAATACAGTGTTTATAGTTTACATATAAAAAGTGATAATAACAGTGTGATTTTTCTGTGGTGTAAATGTGTGGGTAGGTGAAAATAAATAAATAAATAAAAGTTATCGGTTATAGAGGAATAAAATACATATTATTTCACATACTGTGCATCTTGCGTTTGAACGTGGAATAAGTATTTCTTGTAGTTGAATCTAAAAGTGTTTTTATTAGCGATCCTTCTGATAGGTGGTGGAATGTCGTTCCAGCATTTGGTAGCACTGTATGTGAAACTGCCTCGAAAAGCTGCTGTGCGGTGATGGGGTATTATAAGTGGTGGCACAGACAGTCTGCAGTTTCGCCGAGCAACACGCCAACTTAACTTCTCATAAAGGTAAGTCGGCTTTTTTGTTTTGATAACATCGAATAGAAGACATGCTAGAAACAAATTAAGTCTGCCTTCCATTTTCAGAATACCTGCGTCGTTTAAGAATGGAGTGATGTGCGTGCGCGGTGGAATGTTAAAGCAAAAACGAGCACAGGCATTCTGAACACGTTGAAGGAGACGTTTTGTCTTTTTAAGTAGGCATGGCCCATACACCCCCAGGCAGTAAGCTAGCTTAGATAGAACCAGTGAGTCGCATAATCTTACTCTAAGGTCAGCACTTAGGAAAGGTCGCATGTTGTAAAGTACCCGTAGTCTAAACAAGCAGTTCTTTACAAGTTCAGTCACGTGTGCTTCAAACCGGAGATTTTCATCCATGACAAGACCAAGGTTCCTGGTATTTTCCACCCTTTCGATCGCCACAGAGTCAACTAAAATAGTTGGGTTTCTATTCGCCATCCGTTGTATTTGTACTTTGGAGCCTAGAACCATGAATTTAGACTTAGTAGGATTTAAAACAAGACAGTTTTGAGCCGCCCATGAGACCACATTTTCCAAGTCCTTATTCATTTTTGCAACAGCATCGTTGCCAGATATGTAAAGTTGTATGTCATCAGCGTAAATGTGATAATTACAGTGTGACATACAACCCGCCACGTCCGCACTGTACAAAATAAACAGTAAAGGTCCCAGAATAGACCCTTGGGGTACCCCTCGGCTAACTGGGTAAGACTTAGAGCTGTTTAGTGAGCCATCAGATTTTTTTAAATCAATTCGTTGAGACCGACCTTCTAAATAACTACCAAACCAGGCGACTGAAGCAGCATCAAATCCATAAAAAGATAGCTTGGAAAGCAACAGAGCAGTGTTAATACAATCGAACGCACGCGAAAAATCTAATAGCGTTAAAATAGAGGCAGATCCAGCGTCTTGGGCTGCAAGGGCATTGTCAATAACATCTAAAAGAGCAGTGTTGGTACTATGTCCCCTCCTAAACCCGGACTGCTTTAAAGGCAAGATATTATTTGCCTCACAGTATGCCATCACTTGATTGTAAATAACTCTCTCCAATATCTTAGATAAACAGGGAAGTATGCTTATCGCTCTTAGCTCCGAAGCGTCAACCGGATTAGCTTTCTTCGGAATAGGTGTCACGCAGGCCAATTTCCACAACTCAGGAAAGGTAGACGAGCTAATTGAACAATTTATAATAGCTGTGATGACTGGCAGTGTGTGGGGTAAAGTCATTAGCAACATATCCAATGAAACACCGTCCACGCCAGAGGCACCAGATTTAAGTGTAACTATAATTCGTCCGACAGTATCCTCATTAACTAAATGCATAGAGAAGGAAGTCTGTGAAAACCTATGCCACTCGAAATAAGTTAAGGTTGAAATGTTAACCTTATCATCGCCCGGAATCAAACTAAAAGAGTCACCGATTACACTGGGATCATCGAGATGGTCAGGAAGCTCATGTTTCGGTTTGACCTGAGGAAGAAATGTGCTTTTTAGGTTACCCCAAAGTAACTTTGGGTTATTGATATTTTTATTAATGTTAAATGCGAAATAAGATTTTTTTTCGAAGTGAATGGTTGTATTCACCATATGCTTAAGTGATTTGTACTGCTCCCTATCCTGATCACTCTGCGTACTCTTATATTTATCGTGGGCCTTGTCCCGGAGCCTCATCATGAGCTTAACATTGGAGTTGAGCCAGGGTGCAGGTTTGTCACGAATTATTATGGTTTTCTCGGGAGCATGTTTGTTAAATAAATTTAAGATTAAATTGTTGAAAGTTGAAACCTTATCATTAACATTTGAAAGAAGCAATATAAAATTCCAATTAGTATTAATTAAATCATTATTAAAATTTCTCATATCTATATGCTTAATAGGCCGGTGAGAAATTTTCCTTGGAGGCGGTCGTCCCTTCTTAATTTTAAGCGTGAGCGATACAATAGCGTGCGCACCAAGTGTAGGTATGTGGTCTACAGTCGCTTTGTGTACGTTTGCATCAGTGCAAATAATATCAATAAGAGTTCGACTATGAGACGTAAAGTGAGTCGGTTCCGAAATACAGCTGTGTAAGTTCATATAACTTAGGAATTGGTTAAGGTTAATGGTCTTGCTGTCGTTAGTCTCTAAAAGGTTTATATTAAAATCACCGAGAAGTATAGTTTTGTCAAAATGTGGAAAAGAAGTTATCGTTTCCGTTATAGTATCAAAGAACTCGATGTCCGGTACCCACCTAGGACGGTATGCTGTACCAATTAAAATATTTAAATGTTTAATTTTTACTGATAGCCACATTTGTTCTATATTAACCGCTCGTATATGCGTTAAGGTACGCGCTGATACGCCGCGTTTAATATAGAAACCGACACCGCCGCCTTTAGATTTCTCGCACTCTGCTGAGCGCGGTGCGTGTCGTAGCCGGTAGCCGGGTACCGTCGGAGCGCGCACCTCGTCACCGCCCCGCAACCACGTCTCATTCACCGCTATAATATCGGGAGCTAAGCGATCGACCGCGACAATAAACTCATTGTGCCTGGTACCTAGTGATCCAGCATTAAAAAGACTAACTGTGAATAGTTTGGAATTCATTTATAGATATTTATTAATATTAATATATTATGTGATCGAGATGTTTTAAAAAGGTTTAAATATGTCGTAGCAAAAAGCGAGTTGGCTATAATAATATTAAATAAAGCTTTAAATATACGAATTAAATTAAATAATAAGTTCTGTATATAGTCATGAAAATGGCAGCGTAAATATGTTATAGCAAAAAGCAGGTAGGCAATAATAAAACAAAATAAATACTGTATATAGGAATGAAAATGGTAGTGTAAATATGTTATAGCAAAAAGCGAGTAGGCAATAATAAAATAAAATAAATACTGTATATAGGCATGAAAATGGCAGTGTAAATATGTTATAACAAAAAGCGAGTTGGCAATAATTATATGTTCATAAACGATAATATTATGAATAAAATTGAATAAATAATGTGTAAAGGCATGAAAATGGCAGATCAAAATAGTGGAGATATAATAAGCTGCGTCAAAGCCATTCGCACCCACAACACCAAAGCATAGTAAAATACAGAAAATAGTTACACGATATAAAAATATAAGCTTGATATATAAGTTGCAATAAAATAAAAAATAGCAATATGAAAAAAGCAGTATCAGAAATGAAAAAAATAGTAGCATATAAGCCAGAATGTTAAAAGTCAACGACCGTAGTTTCACTGCTGAGTTTGGACCGCACCCAAGCCAAAAACCCGTTCCACGTCCTCCTCTGACTGCAACCAATGCGTAATCGCTCCTTCGCGTTCCTTGGCAAGAACTCTGCCGTCACGGGTCCATACGAAGCGCCATTTTGAACGACCGCTGGCTTCCCGGGCCTTGCCAAAGATAACCCGATTTGCACGTGTGAGTCTCTCGTTGACGTAGATCTTCCTGGTTTCGTGGTTGGCCAGCCCCATTTCTGCAGTTGTAGTGCCTCGCCTTACCCTGGCGTTTTTCAGGAACTCGTCCCGGAGTGCACGACGACTAAGCCGCACCGCGATGGGCCGCGGTCGACGAACACCGGAATCTTCCCCCACGCCGCGACGAGGGCCCGCGCGGTGAGCACTTACTATGTCGCGTTCGTCAATGGAGACCCCCAGTTTAGCAGCCGTGGCGACTACAATATGACCCACCGACTCTCCTTCGAACTCAGGAACGTTGGAAATCTCCACATCGTTGAGCAGAGAATGTTGCTCACGTTCGTTGAGTTCTGAGCGTAGCTGCTTGACACAGTTCTCCAGGCCAGGACTCTCTATGGACTGCTTCTTGACTAATTGGATCTCGGCGCGCAGAGCAATGTTCTCCTTTTCAAGGTCACCAATTCTGCCCTTCATAAGGCCCAGCTCCGTCACCACCTCGCCAAGCCTTGATGAGAGGGAGTTAGTAATGACGAGAAGTTCCTTCTTCATTTGCTCACAGGCCCTCTGAAATCTGTCGTCCAGCAGGCAGCCAAAAACTTCAGGGGACATCTCGCCCACGGTCACGGCACGGCCAGCAGAATATGCTCCAGCATTAGAGACACCAACTGGAGGTGAAGTCTCGACAACGATGGAGTGACTCGCCTCGTTGAGATATTCACAGGACATGTTCCCCAGATGCAGATCTGACTCAGGTGGTGGAGGCGCTAAGATATTGCGGACCGGTGTGCTATCCCCTCTCGTGCGGCGGCAAACATTCATGCAGGCAGGACACTGCCAGGACCTTCGCAACGTTGCACTGTTGTCCCGGAATTGAGCAGGCGAAATATTAAGGCAGCTGTGATGGTACATCCCCTTACACAATATGCATATAAGTGCCTCATTTTCGAAAGCATCGGTATTGCAAGCCAAACATTTCGAAGCCATAGCAAGTATCGCAACGCTCGGTGGGCGCTAGCTTTAACAATGTTTATAAACAACCGACGACGGCTTCGAGTCCGGCGGCCTTGAACGTGCTGTTTTTTGCGATGCACAATTTAATATTGTAACGAAATTGAATTATATCACTTCACTTTTTATAATGTTACTGTATTTTTTTCGAAAAAATAAGTGGTTAATTCCTTCGGTAATAAATTTTACTTAATACTGGTTTTTATCTCGTCGCTTTACATGTATTATAACGGCTTAAAATAATAAAATTTGAGCAGTGGCACGGATTCGCTGTTAGCTTAAGCGTGGTTCGCACGACACTCTCAATTAGACTAATCTGATTAATATTGATACCTTATTTGGTAAAGTAATCTATACTGCGAGAGGCGAGGTAGTTCAGGGTGCCCACCAATCGGCTCAGGCAAACGAATGTTTGGCTTGCCTTACGACAATTATGGTCGCCTGGAGACGACCCCAAAGCCCTCCTCTGTCAAATGATTCTACTCCCTTTCGCAACGATTTTACAGCGTAGAGAAGAAAGGGGTACCAAACTCTACTTTACAATTTCTCTCTCTCTTTTATTTTGTTCTTTTGTGACATTACAAATCAATTTAAAATACAAATAACATAAATTAATATGATTTAAAGGGATTGGGACTGGTTGGTGATCACAAAATGGCTCTATGAGCTTTTTAACGAAGGGCGCTGCTGCCTGCCCTTTGCTCCCTTAGTTGCCTTTTATGACACCTAATGATGGGAAGACCTTAAGACCTCACACCTCACACACACACCTCAGACACTTCATAGAAAAAAGCGCGTTGCTTCGCGCACAGCTGAAACTCGTGTACGTGCACGCGTATCATGCTTGTGTGAGTGCTGAGCGTTAACTGAGAGGTAACCGAGCGCGGTGCCGCACTTGGTGAGGGAGGCAGGGAGTGCCCATACTGTACGTAGTACTTACTTTTTTTATGCTGTGCCTTAAGGGGCGCAAACTGCGAGCCACTTCGATAAATAATTGATATCTTCATAACCATGGCCGAAATAAAAAATATGCGCCTTTGACTTCCTAGATAATTTTGGTTAAATTTTTTAAGGCTCTGTTGTGTAGCTTTTAGGTTCAAAATCAAAGAAAAAAACCGTATTAAACTAAAGTGGCCGCTTTAGGCATCAAAGGGTTTTTTTTTCTATAATTTTGAACCTGAAAGCTACACAACAGGGCCTTTGAAATTCTAAGCAAGATTATCTAGGGAGTCAACGGCGGATATTTTTGATTTCTGCCATGGTTTGGAAGATATTAATTATTAATCGAAGTGGCGCTAGTTTCGCTCCTTAAGACTGTCAAAATAAACATGTTCCAAGTGAACTAGAGCAGGTGTGTAACAAAAGTTCCCTTCAAAGGATTAAGGCTTTGTTCTTTAAGCATAAAGCTTAACAATGATTAATTGTTCTGTTAATTAATAAAGGCCTCATTTCAAGGTTTTTGTCCGCTTTGATGAACATTCGTTTCTCTATATAAAACTAGTCGATCCGGCGAAATTCGTACCGCCTATCATAATACTATAAATAATATTAAAGTAAAGTAAAAGTAAAAAAAATATTTATTCAATATAGGATACAAGATATCACTTATTGAAAGTCAATTAGACTAGATCTAATCTAATCGCTATTGATACCTTATTTGGTAAAGTATCCTATACTGCTAGAGGCGAGGTAATTCAGGGTGTCCACCAATTGGCTCAGGCAAACAAATGTTTGCCTTGCCTTGCGATAATAGTCGCCTGGAGAGGCCCCCAAACGAGCCCTCCTCTGTAAAATGATTCTACTCCCTTTCGCGAATGATTTTACAGCGTAGAGAAGAAAGGGGTAACAAACAATTAAAATTTTTACAATTCAATTTGATTATAATGACGTATCCTTGTCTCTCATCTGGGACATAGGGCTCTCAGTGAAGCCAGCCACTTGCTCCTGTCTTGGGCAAACTCCTCCATTTCGCAAAACGGTGCTCCGACTGTAGGAGCCTCTTGTCTTGTTCCACCGTGCCATGCAAGACTGCAGTCAACTTAATAGCTAAGTTAAATGTATTCACGCATGAGGAGTTTCATTGCATATTTTTTATTCTTGGTACGAGCTGTCCCGGCTTACTTCGTTGCGCCATAGAATATAAGATACTACTAAAGACTTGGCTCTTAGACTATGTTCTTTTGACTGCCCAGATGGGCAAATAAAAAAACAAACAACAACCTGTCAAAATATGTAAACAACGGAAAAATATTGCACCTTGTGTTACATTATTCGAGTTTAAGTAAGGATCCCTAATTTTTTTGAAAATCTAATATAGCCTATGACACTCGGGGATAGTGTAGCTTCCTACCAGTGAAAGAATTTTTCAAATCGGTTCAGTATTTCCGGCGCCTATTCGTTACAAACAAACAAACAAACAAATCTTTCCTCTTTATAATATTGGTATAGATTATTCTTTCTTGGTCATTGAATACCACCACATCGTCTCCTCCAAGTTGAATATGGAAATGCTCAAAGGACGGGCAGCAGTATAGGCAGCAGTAATGATTACTTTTTTTTTTTTAAAGACACCCGCCTTCAATTAATTGGCACTACATTAAACTGAGAACTCCCTCTTTTCTGAAGTCGGTTAAAATAGGTACTGAAACCTTCTTCTGAATGTAACAAACATTTTTGTGAAAACCGCATCAGAATCGGTTCAGCCAAACTCGAGATAATCGCGGACAAACATACATACAGGTCAAACTGATAACCTCCTTTTTTGAAGTCGGTTAAAAATTGCGCGCAGCTGATAAAATTTTCCTAAGTATACCTAGGTAATGATAATGTACAAAATATAACGAAAACCACCGACCATGTACGATATTGAGATAAGATAAGGGACATGACGAGATTCCACTTTTGCACGACAAAACGGACGGAGGAGTTTTGGTTGTGATGTGACTTGCAAAGATTAAATAATTGTTTTGTGTTTTTATAGTGGTAGTGAGTAGTGGGATGGCGTCGTGGCAACTCCTGGCAGTGTTCACCAGCTCGGCAGTAAGTTTGAAACTAGAAGCTGTTTGTATCTTCAGTTAATATGAAGAAAACAAACAAAATAACTACGAAAGGAAAAATCTTTATTGCGTATTGATAACACTTTGTTTTGATAACAGTGTGTATAACAAGCAATCTATACCAATATTATAAATAGGAAAGATTTGTTTGTTTGTAACGAATAGGCTCCGGAAATACTGAACCGATTTGAAAAATTATTTCACTGGTAGGAAGCTACATTAACCCCGAGTGTCATAGGCTATATTAGATTTTCAAAAAAATTAGGGACCCTTACCTAAACTCAAATAATGTAACCCAAGGTGCAATATTTTTTCCGTTGTTTACATATTTTGACAGGTGGTTTGTTGTTGTTGTTTGTTTTTAATTCGGCCATTCTGGGCAGTCAAAAGAACATAGTCTATAAAGCCTTCTTTTGTAGTATCTTATATTCTATGGCGTAACGAAGTAACCGGGAAAGCTCGTTTTAATTAAAGAAAATGACATAAAAATATTTTATTAGAATACTAGACGACCCGGCGAACTTCGTATCGCCTAACCTAACTATCTTGTGCATGTATTATACTTCTGTGCCTCCTGTGCTAAGTGATACATTTCAAAAATCGGTAAACAAGTTTAAAAAAAATCTAATTCATGATTTTTTTGTGATAATCGAAATCCAACACAAGGATTATGAAGAAAAAAATGGTGTTTGATTATGCATTAGAGGTTTTTGAATATTATTTCAGGAATTTCAGAAAATCAGGAAAACATTTCACTTGTATCATTCTGCAGTTTCACTGGTTTCCTATTTTAATGTGTTAAATGAGATATCTTCAGTTGTATCATTTAACACAAAAAAAAACTATTCGTGAAAAATGATACACTAAAAGGTACTTCTTATTTTAAAATCAGAAATAATTACTCAATCACAATAATGTGTAAGCTGTATTATTATTAAATATTTTCTTATTAGTATATTGAGATTTTACTCTCACAGCCTTGTTTTTTTTTATTTGTATCATTTCAAAAACTTGTCAAGTTTAGTCTACAATTGTGGTATTTGATACATGTTGATTTATACCAAAGTGTCAACGTAACGAACAGTCGAGATAAATAATACAACTAAGATATAAAAATAAAACAAATGAGAAAAATCCTTATACGTATATTTTTTGGAATCATTATATCTATCCCAGCACGCATTTGATAGCTATTATCCTTAAAATCAAATTTAATTAGTCTTAGCAAGTGGGGTTTTGGCCCCGATATGGGCTGACGCTCTGATGTGTCAAACCACGGGATTGCTTCAAGCTCCGCAGCGGCTGATGGTGTTTATTAGTATGTTATTAGGACATGCTGGCGAGGAGCCACTGGCCCAATCATTGGGAGTTTTATCAAGGTGGGATGAGGCTGCCAACGAGGTGGCTCCGGCTTGCAAACCCGAGTGCTGGGCACAGGACGTTGGAGCAATACTTCCTATCTTGGAGCAGTGGCTGCATCAGCTGCACGGAGCTTTGAGCTTTAGGCTCACACAGGTGCTGACGGGAGATGGCGTCTTTAGTCGGTGGAAAATACGCAAAAAAAAGTCCGCACGATGTCACCACTGCTCAAACTGTTTTGAGGATACGGCGTAGCCCACTCTGCTTGAGTGCCCAGCCTGGGCCACCCAGAGGCCGATGGTCACCGCCACCCATGGTCAGCTAGGTATTGTGGCCGGAAAGTAGTTGCGTTGGCCGTAGCGGCGGGCCATAGTGCCGCCACAAAATCCTGTAGATCCGGTTTAAGAATAGGATTACGGTATGTTGCTTCCTGTCGTACGAGGCGACAGGGTGAGGCAAAAGGGGTCAACGGGATCCTGAGTTTGAATCGACTGGGCTCGAAATGAAGGAATGTTTATAAGTCTTATAAACATTCCTTCATTTGTGGGGGAGGCCTATGCCCAGCCGTAAACGTATTTTACACTAAGATAATGAAATTTTTAGGGAAGTAATATTTTGATTAGTTTTTTTTTGTCATTTAAGATTCAGATCATTATTAAGGATGGAATATATTACTTTTAATAATGATAAACTATTTATTATATTAAAACTTTTATTACATTTTCTTTTTTATCCTATTGGTGTGGTGATCCAAGAAAAAAAAATTAAAACTAGTTCGGTGAATGTTACAAAACCATTCTTAATATAAGTAAAGTAAAGTAAAAAATGATTTATTCAATACAGGATACAAGATATCGCTTATTGAAAGTCAATTAGACTAATCTAATTAATATTGATACCCTATTTCGTAAAGTATTCTATACTGATAGAGGCGAGGTAGTTCAGGGTGCCCACTAATTGGCTCAAGCAAACAAATGTTTGACAATATCACAATATGATTCTTTACCAAATAAGGTATCAATACCAATTAGATTAAAAAGTCTAATTGACCTTCAATAAGTGATATCTTGTATCCTATATTGAATAAAGAATTTTTGTCTTTTGACTTTGACTTCGAGTACAATAATGTGTTCTTTCAGGTGGCGTCGTTCTTGGCGAGCTCTGGCGTTCTGCTGCTGGCGCTGCTTCTGCGGGCGCGAGCGGGGACTGCGAGGAGCGCGGGGGGAGGGACCAGCTCGGGGGGGAAAGCCACCCTACCGCTACTGCAGCACGTCTAGTCTAGCAAGATAGAGCTGTGTAGTCCAACTCAGATGACAAAATCTCGAATACGAGATAATCTCCATGTGTGATGGAAAAGTCGTGTTCGATGTTAAATTGAAACAATTGAGTATACATTTCTGCAAATTTAAAAATAAATTTACACTTTTTTATTTTATATTTTAACAAATTACTAAGTAAAGTATATTTTTTGTTAGTTTGGCGTAGGTAATCCTGTTATTTTATATTGATATGTACCTATGTACCTATTCTCTAATCTGTGGTATAACTTTCAACATGCTTACAATCCATATCATTTTTTAATACGACACTCTTAAAAAAAAAAGACAATAATAATGTAAATTATAATACATACAACGGACAATACATTACTTACAATAAATGTCATTAAATTAAGAGCGGTATTTTTTTTTTATTTTCAACGTACAAACATAATAAACCCACGTGCTCGTATTGAAAGCAAGTTTTTTAAGAAATCCACATTTGGTAGAATTCTTTACGTTCATCAAGAGCAGGAAAGTCAGTACAAAAGTACGCTAGACGAACGAAAAGGGTTTCTCTTTATAAGGGTGCATTCACGTACAAAGCTTGTTACCTTACTTGTTACCAAAATTGTACGTGAATGCACCCTAAGGCCATAGTTTGAAGCTGGTTACAGCGTGTTGGCTGCGGCACGGCGAGCGGCGTAGTGCAAGCTCGCGAGGCGGGCGGAAGCCACCACCCCTTGCCAAGTCTCCTCATTAATCTGCTCCATATACTCTGGAGGCACCTCGAACAAATAGCCCAGTCCTGGCAGTTCCAGGGTATAGGAAAACGGCACTCCAACCGCCGCTGCATAGTCCTGCGCTGAACCCGACGTGGGATAAAGAACCAGGCCGCTATTGCCGATCAGGTAGTGCGGCGCTTGGGGAAGCTTGTGGGCATCTATGGCAGCCCCCATGGCTGCAGCTACGTGGTGCAACGCGGCGCCACTAGCAGGCAAACTCCCATCACCATAGCCGAACAGAACGTAGTTCCCATGGCTGTGCATGTTTAGATACACCTGGATGCGATCTATGTGCTCCAGAAGCAAGTCTCGAACAGCACGCGTCTCTGGCTCGCTGAAAGCAACGGTTCCCGGGTACGTCTGTGAGCAGGGGTTGGCCGATACGCCTACTGTGTTAAACATGAAGTCAAAGTTCCGGTTCGCGTCCACTCCGAGGCACGTCGTGTTCACAGTGGGGTCGTATGAGCGCGTGCGACGCCATAGACGCTCCTGTTTGAAACAAGAACGGTGTTAATGCAAAGGCCGTTTGGTGGCGGCATGGAATGCCACCACCCCACCTCCTCCCATAGGTGTCGTAAAATGCAAAGGATCCACCAAATGACGGGCAACAGCGTTCTTCTTGAAAATACATGAGATTGCCAACCCGCCTACAGATCGAGTTTGTTCTTGTGGTAATCTGGGAAGAACTATATCTATCGGTTGTAAGGGATGATGATGAAGAAAGAGCTATGTGTCAAGTTCATACATGGACTGCTCATAAGCAGTTAGTTACCCAGTAATCAACATACACGGACCGCAAGAGCAGTCAAAATAAAAAGCTTTAAACTACCGAGCTGCCGATGTATGTAAGTATATAGAAGTCTGTAGTTCACTATTCAATCGCAGTTTGAAGGAGTCGATTCAAACTGCTTCAAGCAGTCCGTGTATGGATCTTAGATTGGTGTGATCTCTTACGTCAGTATGCGTGTACTCGTATCCATCAGGGTTGACGAGTGGCATCACGAGCCAGTCAATATCACGGAGCAGATCTTCCTCTCCATCAACTCGCTCTTCAAGAAGTCTATGCAGAACGTGTAAGGCCACGGGAGCAGTCACCCACTCGCGAGCATGGATCATGGCATCCACGAAGTACACGGGCTTGCTGGCATCAGTGAAGTTTGAGGTTGAAACTCGTACGTAGCGTAAATCGCGGCCTTCAGAGCTGGTGCCGGCGGATAGGAGCGTCACTTCGCTAGGGTACGTGGCCGCTAGGTACTCCAAATATTCGTTTACCTTGAAGTTGAAGGATTGTTTGTAAGAAGATTTTATTCTTATAAGAATGACGCTTATAATAACACTAACGCAATCAATTAAGATGGGCCATGGTGCCGACAAGTTCTTAAGTGGCAAGTTCAATAATACCAGCTCAAAGTCACTAAAGAGCAATGGAAGGAAAGGCTATGCTTAGAGTTTCCTTGCGTGATCGAATCAGAAATTATGAAATCCGCAGAGGAGTGGCGACCGCGCACCAGAAGACGGCGAAGGATATGCGACTTCACGGGATGAGGGTCACTCAAGACCGATCGGTATGGCGAGTTGTGGAAGAAGACTATTTACAACAGTGAACTTTAGGTCGAGATGATGATGATTGTAATGAATCAATCAATTACTTACTTCATCGTATCGTGGATAGTCCGAGAAGGGGGTGTTGCGAGAAGATAAAGTGCGCTGAGCACGCCACTGCGACAATTCCAGGTCTTGTTTCTCCAGCTGCCTGTAACGTTTACAGGTTTTAAACATATTTCGTCTTCGTGTCATCTTTACAACTGATGACGTCCACTGCTGGACATAGGACTCTTGCACAGATTGCCTCAAAAAGAAACATGGTGAAGGTGTTAGCTATAATCGTCTCACTTGGCAGGCGGATAAGCGATCGCAGAGTGGCTCTCTAGTATTTCAATGAAGGACGCTGCTGCCCTTCTCTCGGCTGTTAGTCACCTTTTGGGGGGAGATGGGATGGTCACACTAAACTTTTACTTTTACTTTCTCATATTATATGAAAAACAGACAGCGGTCGTGTCACCTGGCAACATCTTCGATATATTGAGAGTAGTCGAGTTGCAACTGGTCCAGCTTGGCGAGCAGGGCTTTGCTCTGCGCAGGCGCCACCATCAGCAGAGCGTCTCGCTTGCCAGGCATCGCATGCTGCAACTCATCTATTGCCAACGCCGCCGTCGCCTCGCCAAGCAACCGCGCTTCAGCTGTGTCCCGCACGCGCACCGAATACACGGTGTAGCTAGAATACACAATCACCTCAAGATTTATTCTTGTCTTCCCTGAAGGCAAAGAAAAAGTGCGCAGTCGTTCCCAAGCGAATATCCTAATTCGTCGTCCCCTAACAAAGGCATGAAGAATATAAAGATAATCATCACCTCAATAATGCAGACGTGACGCTATTTAGCCATGCGGATGGGTCTGATCGGAAGCCGCTAAAGGTTCAGCCTGCCTCTAGTGGCATGACAGCTTTCTAAGTATCTTAGATTGAATATCATCAATATCAATACAAAGTATAAAACAAAGTCGCTTCCCACGTCTGTCCCTATGTTTGCTTAAATGTTTAAAATTATGCAACGAAATTTGATGCGGTTTTTTTATTAGATAGAGTGATTCAAGAGGAAGGTTTATAAGTATAATCCGTGCACAAGATAGTTATAGGTTAGGCGGTACGAAGTTCGCCGGGTCGACTAGTAAATTATAATTTAAATGTGTCTTGTGTTGGCGCGAGCTCACCCCTCGTAGATGCTGTGGCGGCTGGCGGCGACCGCGCTAATCGCCGCCAAGAGTAGACTCGCTGTCAACGCGCCCACTTGCATCTTTCTAAACTAAGTGCTACTCGGTTACTAACAAAATTATTTTAGCAATAATCGAATACTTAAAGACTTAATCATCGTGGATTAACGTAAAGTTTATGACTAAGATAATAATATCATTATCGGTTTTATCCATACGAATTTATTGAAGTCTGATGATTGACTCGAAGATATCGCGTCAATTTAAACTATACAATTTAGTTAATTCAGGTTATCTTAGGTGAAGACTTTGAAGAAGTGGCCGTTTGGTGGCATACAATACCAAGACCCCCCATATTAGGGGTGTCGGAAAAGGCGACTATGAGAAACCCCGAAAGACAAGCAGCAGCGTCCTTCGTTGAAATACTTTAAGAGCCACACTGCGATCGCCAAACCGCCTGCCAAGCATGGCGAATATGGCTCCTTCTACAAAGGCGTCATTATAGTTGACAAATAGCCTAGCGCGATCGCCAACCCGTCTGGAAAGAGTGGTGATTATGGCAAACTCCCTCCTGATATGGCCTTGTGGCAATTTGTGGTTGAGACCTATGTCTAGCAGTGGAAATCTCTCGGGTGTAATGAATAAAATGAAGTGAGGGGATGATGGCTTGAAGCCAGCAGCTGATGAAACTGTGACTGTCGACTGCACTGCTAAACCACAGTATAATAAAATAGTACTACATACAGTATTGGCACTCCTAGTTACAGCTCAGAACAAAGCAGCGTCGCACGTCTCATCTCACTCACACAAGCATGATACGCGTGCACGTACACGAGTTTCGGCTGTGCGCGAAGCATCGCTTTTTTCTATGAAGTGTCCGAGGTCTAGCTAAACTGCAATACGCTCATGATCGTGACGTTTGGATAACCAACGATATTAAATGAAAAGTAAATGATTCTGTCAATAGCCAGCGAGGGGAAGTAATGCGACGACTGAATTCATTAATTGTTCGTCGCGGCTGCGCTTGACGAGCAGTCTCAGCAAGGGATTCTCGCTTCTATACTGATGATGCAGAGACGATTGTTGCGTGGAAATTGAAGCTGATTAGTTGAAACATCGCGGGCATTAATCGCGGATGTAGCCGACAGCCGCCGTCGCTCTTTAGCGCTGCGTGCTGGATGGGTTTGATGCTTTGCCAATTTAATTCTATTTTTTATCCCATCCACTCCAAAATCTAACTTTTTGGTTACGGTTCTCTAGTCGTAAAGTTCCTCTTTATTGAATTTCAATACACTCTTTACCGCCCCCTGGGTAATTATGATGCAAAATTGTATTATTGTTACAAAAATAAACGATTGAAGTGTTGGTTTGTCTGTTGATTGATAAACAGAAGCTTTGTAGTGTAGTCTATGTTGTGTAAAGTAGGTAATAAGTACCACTTCCCTTAGATCAATATTAATTTACATCGTCCCGGTGTTAGGTTCTGTAAAGTTCTGAGACCTGCACTCAGTTCGATGTAAGAATTTAGCTGTTCCTTAATTCGTTGTTACTGCAATTTGAGCCTTAACACTGGCGCCCATGGTGCACTGTTGTCTGAAGCTGCGCAAGTCTCAGACGGACAACTACTTAATTTGTTTAAGCGCTTATTGCGCGACTCGCTCGGATCATCTCAGAACCAATTAAACTCTTCTCCTGTTTCTTGAGGAGAGTTCGGGAGGGGAAGTAAGGCCTCGCTTCCACCAACGTGGAGAGAAAAGGAGATAAGAGGAAAAACGTTTTGGGTTATCATCATCACAACGGAACGACATCTAATTTCTTACATCGGCCCCCAAGAAATCGCCAAACCGACCGGTCTTGAGCTACCTTCATCCAGTGTACGCTCCCGCAGCCTTTAACAGGTCTTCTGACTCCTTTGGGGGGGGTCTGTCTACTCAACAACTTTGGCACAACCGTGTGGTGGCGGCGAAGAATACTACCACCCCATCTCTTCCTGTGGGTGTCGTAAAAGGCGACTAAGGGAATTTACGAAGGTCGGAAACTAGCCGCTTTCTTTGAAGAATTTAAACAACCATACTGCGATCGCCAACCCGCTCACCAAGCATCAATGTTTCACAATGTTTGCCCTTGTGACAATCTGTGTCTGTAGAGGAGATCTTTGTCCAGCAGTGGACGTCTACTGGTTGTAATGATGGAGTAATGTGTGCGTCACGCTTTAGAGATACCTCGATGCGCTTCGACTCTGCGCTAGCACGACTCTGCGCTTTGGTGGAAATAACTTGTTTGATTCGCAGCACATCTCGTCTTTCCTCCTCTCCGCTTGAAACCGGGTGGAAACCGGGCCTAAAGAGGGTCGTCGCGTCGCTCGCTATAACTTGTCCCACTATCCACTTTCTTGTCTTGTACTGTCTGGAGTTGGACACAATCTTTGTGAAGTTGTTAGTACAGTATTTATTTAATCTTGTTTCTTCAAGTTTCTTCTCAGCCTCCGTGGTGCAGTCGGTAGTACTAGGTCTGAAACTGGCGGGCCGAACATTATTGATGTTTATTTCCCGTTTTTTTGTGAATTTTATTGTTTATGAATGTATGTCGCCGCCTCCGTAGCTCAGTGGCGTAGCGCGTCGCGCCTTTGATTAGGGCCCGGAAGGTTGTGGGTTCGATCCCCGCAGAAACACCACATATTGATTTCTCACAAAAATCACGTTGTGCTTGTTTTCGGTTGGATAGGACATTGCAGGCTTGAATCACCTGATTGTCCGAAAAGTAAGATGATTCCGTGCTTCGAAAGGCACGTTAAGCCGTTGGTCCCGGCCGCAGTAGTGGTCGTTATAACCGCGGCGACAAGCTGGCCCCTTGTCACGTTGGTAATAAAGCATAAACTCGGCTAAACGTGGGTCTGGCTCTTGAGCTGGTACCTCTGCGGTACCTTCGGGGAATAAAAGGCGTGAGATTATGTTATGTTATGTTTTGAATGTATGTCGGGCACCCTAGATAGTCTAAAGGGCTCTGAGTGTGATTCGTTGATATAATATCTAATAATTATCTTACTTTGACAGCCACTATGGTGCCTAGAACAAGTTAGGGCCAGATAGCGATCTATAGTAGCCTTTTAAAGAATTGCAAATAAGTAATTTGAACTTGTTAGTTCAGTATTTATCGTGTTTTTAACCGACAAAAAAAGGGACGAGGTTTTCAAGTCGACGCGTTTGTATATTTTTTTTATGAATGATCGCAACACGCTAATAACACTTATAGAAAATCGATACTCATCATGAGTAATAACATTTCAAAATACTTAACATGTTCCCAGTGACCCACTGTTTTTGCGGCACTGAATTAGTTAAGGATTATATTTCAAACGTGACATTTAGATAATGAGATGGGTCGAGCAAGTGTGTCAGGCAGGATCTCTATCCAGTTAGTCCAACTGTCGGTCGGACAACAAAAAGTGACAAGACGAGCCGACGCGGCCAAGCTGCCGACTGCATCTGATAAACTCTGAAATTATATAATAAGGTACAAAAAAAGAATCTAACCTGGTGCTCCTGCATCACCATCCACACCTCTGTCTACCGTCTGAACCATTGAGGAAGTCGTTAACATTTAGCGCCCTTGCTAGTAGTTGTGCAACTGTAACAAAATCAATAAGTTATCGGCATCAAAAGTCAAAATGTCAAAAATTATTTCTTCAATAAAGGATACTTACATGATTATCACTTATGAAAAGTCAATTAAACTAATATAATTTGTATAGATACCTTATTCGGTAAAGTATCATATACTGCGAGAGGCGAGTTAGTTCAGGGTGCCCACCAATTGGCTAAAACCTTACTAAGACTTAGACCAATACTTAGAACAATGGTCACCTGGAGACGCCCCCAAACGAGCCCTCCTCTGTCAAATAATTCTACTCCCTTTCGCAATGATTTTACAGCGTAGAGAAGAAAGGGGTAACAAACGCTACTTGCCACCATAGGAGACCAATAATAGGGCAAGAAAAGAATGTGACACACAATAGGTAGTGAAAGTTCATTTTAATTCCATTGCAACAAACTATAATATGTAGGCACACCTCGGACACTTCATAGAAAAAATCGCGTTGCTTCGCTCACAGCTGAAACTCGTGTACGTGCACGCGTATCGTGCTTGTGTGAGTGAGATAAGACGTGCGACGCTGATTTATTTGTACTGAGCGGTAACTGAGAGGTAACCGAGAGTGGGGAAGCCGCACTTGCTGAAGGAGGCAAGGAGTGCCCATACTGTATGCAGTATTATTTATTGTATAGGTGACGCGACCCCCCCCCCCCCCCGTGATTTACAATGCGCGTTATTCGCGGTGTCATACCGCGGCCTGGACGCGTGTCCGCTCTAATTGGATCTAACAAGCCGCGGCCATAACTCAGCAGAATAACTGTTATGTGACAACATTTTGAGCACGTCACTGATCACAAAATGCGTTACCAGACACTTATGACCGTTTGATAGATTCAGCATGCAGTGAGCATGCATTCTGCTAAGAGTAATCTTACAATCATAATATATTATGTCTTATTTGTCATCTAATCTGCATATATAAATAGTTTTGAGTATTTATCATTATACTAGAGGCTGCCCCGCGGTTTTTCCCGCGCAGATTTCTCATAAACACAAAAATACCGTTTTTTCTCGTTCCCGTGGAAATTTCGGGAAATCCCTTCTTAGTGCTCACCTACACTCCCCAAGGAACCCACGTGCCAATTTTCAGCTTTCTACGCCCAGTAGTTTCGGCTCTGCGTTGTCTGTCAGTCAGTCAGTCAGTAACGGAAGAGTTTTATATATATTGTTTTTTCTCAACAATCACGAATTCAAAACTATATGATGGCACGTCTGCGACTTCAATAAAGACTTCCTTAGAAAAATGGCACGCTGATGCGCAAAGATTCGCCATCCCTGCATTAGGATGTTTCAAATACCTCATAGTAGCAGGGTTACAGGTAATTTTGATTACAGAGAACTAAATTGTAGTATAATAGTCAACGAGTAGCGAGACTAACGCGAACCAGGATTCATTTTTATATACAGCTGTTTTTTTTTTTTTAGATTTCATTCGACCTATGTTTCTTTGGGAAAGTTGTTAGTATGGTGAGCAGAATCCCTCCTTTAATTTATTACCGCCTTGTCAGAAATACCCTAGTAGATTATAGTAAATGTGATCACTGGATGCGTTTTTTTTTTAACTCTGCAATTCATACCCGTCTGTATAAAAATCTTATCAACCAAAAAAATAGAAGTACTGGTGGATGCCCCGCGCTTAGCCAGCGCATTTACCCTTAAAACTTCGAATACCCAATTTTCCAGCTCAAGTTTCGGGATAAAAAGAAGTCTATGTCCTTTCTCAGGATCTAGACTATCCACATACCAAATTTCATTCAAATCAGTTCAGTAGTTTTATCGTAAAAGTGAGACGAGACAGACAGACCGAGTTACTTTCGCATTTATAATAGTATATATATAAAAAGTATAGAAGTATGGATTGATTGAAACTGCTCTTGGTAATAAAAATCTTATTAATTTTGTTTTCTCTAGTCCAAGAGTTTTCACAGGGAGGCGTGTTATTGGTTTAGTTGCTTGCTGCAATGAAAATGCACTTCGGCTTCGAGACTTGGCAAATTGACTCAATTACTCACAAGTCCAACAGAACGAGAAGCACTTATGGCATCTGATACAGGTGCGAGCAGGATGGAGTCAGGAACGGATCGAGGAATTCAACTGATAACAAGGTCGTTTATTAGACAAGTTAAAGTATGTAGGTAGTTTACTTTTACAAAAATACAACGAATTTTTATAATATTAATAATAATATTATACTAAACTAGAGGCTGCCCCGCAGTTTTTCCCGCGCAGATTTCTCATAAACACAAAAATCCATTGCAATTCCCGTTCCCGTGGGAATTTCGGGAAATCCTTCCTTAGTGCTTGCCTACACTCCCTAAGGAACCTACATGCAAAATTTCATCCCGCTACGCCCAGTAGTTTCGGCTCTGCGTTGTCTGTCAGTCAGTCAGTCAGTCAGTCAGTCAGTCAGTCAGTAACGGAAGAGTTTTATATATATTGATAATAATAACAACGCTAATCTAGGGTGCCCGAAACATATACAGAGGCGAACAATACACCCAGACCGGGAAACAAACATCGATTTTCATCATAACAATGTTCGCCACCGCTGGGAATCGAACCCGGTGCATCCGCGTCTAGTCCACTCACTGCCAACTGAGCCACGAGGACCGTATACCCCGAACGCGTCCATTCAATAATTTCTTTCTTGCAAAAAGAGACCCGCCTTCAACAAACAGACACATACATAATCTGAGAACTTCCTCTTTTTCGAAGTCGGTTAAAATTGGTACTAAAACCTTCTCCTGAATGTAACAAATACATTTCTGAAAACCGCATCAAAATCGGTTCAGCCAAACGCGAGATAATCGCGGACAAACATACATACATACATACAGGTCAAACTGATAACCTCCTTTTTTGAAGTCGGTTAAAAAAAGAAAACGTTTTTCCACTACTAATTATTTTCCAATCGCCAATAAGTTACATACTAACGACATACTAATGTCACCAACACTATGAAAAACTAGATTTGTATGTTCTCCTTTTTTTTCAAATTTCGCTATATAGATTCAGAGAGATTTTTTGATGAAAAATTGGTCGGATAAAGTTGTTGTACAATGGTTGTGGTTAGGAGACAACGGAAAAAATATTGCACTTTGGGTTATATTAGTTGAGTTTAGGTAAGGATCCCTAATTTTTATGAAAATCTAATATAGCCTATGACACTCGGGGATAGTGTAGCTTCCTACCAGTGAAATAATTTTTCAAATCGGTTCAGTATATCCGGAGCCTATTCGTTACAAACAAACAAACAAACAAATATTTCCTCTTTATAATTTAGTATAGACTAGTTGAACCTGCAAACTAGGTACCGACTATATTGTGCATTAATCTATACCAATATTATACAGAGGAAAGATTTGTTTGTTTGTTTGTTTGTAACGAATAGGCTCCGGAAATACTGAACCGATTTGAAAAAATATTTCACTGGTAGGAAGCTACACTGTCCCCGAGTGACATAGGCTATATTATATTTTCATAAAAATTAGGGATCCTTACCTAAACTCAAATAATATAACCCAAGGTGCAATATTTTTTCCGTTGTTTACATATTTTGACAGGGGGTTTGTTGTTGTTGTTTATTTTTTATTCGGCCATTCTGGGCAGTCATAAGAACACAGTCTATAGAGCCAAGTCTTTTGTAGTATCTTATATTCTATGGCGTAACGAAGTAAGCCGGAAAAGCTCGTAATAAATAAAATTAAACCTGCATTATAATAGTACATAATGTTTACATTCTGCTAAGTTCCCGATGCAGCAGCGTACACGCTTGATGAATAATTCAGGGTCCAGCTCGCGGCGGCGGCAGCGGCCCACGGAAGTCTGGTAACTTTCTTCAGGACAACCTGTTCAGCAGTTCAGACAACTTCCGGGAGTCGCCTGTTGGTGGCAACTTTGTGTGTCTTTGAATTTTAAAATAATAGCTTTCGACTTGGATATCAAGTTTTGCTACCGAGTGGCAGAGAATACCATCATTTGACGGAATAGGGCTCGTTTGGGGGCGTCTCCAAGCGACCATTATCGTAAGGCAAGGCAAACATTTGTTTGCCTGAGCCGCTTGGTGGGCACCCTGAACTACCTCGCTTCACGCAATATAGGTTACTTTACCAAATAAGATATCTATACCAATTAGAGTAAAAAGTCTAATTGATTGTTCATTATTGTGATAAATAAATTTAGATTTTTTGACTTTTGAAAATACCACCTGCGTCAGGCAGCTGCGTCATTCATTGTTTTTCTAGAGCCACGCTTCGATCGCCAACCCGCCTGCCAAGCGTCACGATTATGGCAAACTTTGTCTATAACATTGGTCTTTATAGCGATCAGTGGGGGAGACCTTATGTCCAGCAGGTAGACGTCTATCAGTTGTAATGATAAGCTTTAGACTTGAATATCAAGTTTTGCAAGATTTAACTAGTCACTCTTAATTTAGAATGTCAAATCAATTGGACTAAGTATATGGGCTTACAGCTCGTGCAACAGATGGCCGCAGGGCTAAAAAAAAGTACATGAGTGGCGACCGCGAACCGGAAGACGCAGAGAAGGCAGACCCCCCACAAGGTGTTTAGACAACCTAGCACTACACGTGTGGTGTTTTTTGGGGGAGACCTAAGCTAGCTATATCCAGCGTTTTTCGGCTGAAATGAGGAAGATGATGAAAACTTATGTCTTTACCTAAACTCAAATAATATAACCCATGGTGCAATATTTTTTCCGTTGTTTACATATTTTGACAGGTGGTTTGTTGTTGTTGTTTGTTTTTTATGCGGCCATTATGGGCAGTCAAAAGAACATAGTCTATAGAGCCAAGTCTTTTGTAGTATCTCTTATATTCTAAGGCGCAACGAAGTAAGCCGGGAAAGCTCGTACAGTTTAAAGAGACATGATTAACTGAAGGAGCTAGTGAGAAGTGCATTTCTCAAGTAGCACGAAACATAAGGAATAGATGCAGATCAAATTTCAACCTCAATTCGATTACCCGCCAAAGCAACTTCTTAGACTTTGAGCTGCTGAACTATTCCCCCAACAAATAGGGTAAGCTGTGCCATTCTTGGCCCCTTTTAAGAGGTTCCATTAATTAACATAAACTCGATTAAATGATGTCCAGCTCGATGTACTGATAACTTTAATGAGCTGGTGCCTCTGCCTACCCTTTCGAAATATAGGCGTAAATTTATCTTATGCCATATTTAATTTTAGGAATATGAGAATTTTGAGCTCTTTTCAAGTATCAGTTTTCTAATGCAGTAAAATAATAGTAAGGGGGGCCAATAATGGTGCAGACTACCCTATAAGCCTCAACTTTTATATCCTTACTGATATTCAAATACTGTTTCGGGTTTCCCCCCCGCGACCCCACGGGACCCCCGTGTCGAGTTCAACTTTGAAAGAAGAGTTGCATCTTTGAAACACAAGTTTGTCCACGATCTTTTCTTTAGGTAAAATTTACATAAAAACTTTCTCTTTTTAGATGTAGACTGTATAGCTGATTCTTTGATTTGGCCGCCGGGGGGTTTTAGTGGACGCGAACCCCACATACCCCGACGCCCCCCCGAGCGTCGGGAAATGCGATAGGCATTTCCCCTCGTTACAAAAAAAAGGGTTACCATAGCCCCGGATTTGTCCGGAGATTACCGGATTTTTCGACTTTTCTCAGGATTTCGACTGGACTTTGCAAATCTCTGGATTTTCATTAAAACACAGGATAAAAAAACATTTTTCGTATTTTTTCAAAGTTAAGCAAACTAAAACTAATCTTTTGAGAGAAAATTCTCAAACTTTGTAAAATCTCAGGACTTTCCATGTTAATCTGTCTTTTTCTCCCGTTTTTTTTATTTTTTCATCTATTCTGGTAAACTAACCTGCACCTACTACACAGAACAAGGAAGATGCTCTCTCTCACCTACTACGTACTATCTCTGATTCATCTACATAATTGGAATTGCGACTTTTTTTTCGAACGAACCACGAATATTATTTTTAAATATATAGATATTTAAAATAATTTGTTTCAGTATTTCCGGAGCCTATTTGATGCAAACAAACAAACAATCAAATCTTACATCTTTATTATTGGTATGGTAAGGTTGTTGACCGGAAACGGACATTAGATTTGTAGATTAAACGCAAATTGTTAAACAAAATGAGATTTGCCCGTCGCCGCTGTTTGTGCAAAAACAACCGAACCGCAAAACTTGACAGAACAGATTACTTACAAAATAATAACGAGACTATACATTCAGGTCGTTTTGGTTCATAATACTTTCAGGCTTGTGAAAAGTTATCGGACTACAGGGAGACTGTACAGTACAGTAAGTACTCCAAAAGTGATAATGCGCATAGAAATCTTCGTCTCTGTTCGACTACGGTCGTATTCCCGAGCATCGAAGACTATATGTATCTAATTTCTTCATGCGTAATTTAGTAGAATTATGATTTTTGATAGGGTTGTTTTCGTGAAAATCTTAGCGAAGATCTGCATGCGCATTATCTTTTTGGGTGCACTGTACCTATTGTTACTTATCAAATAACAACTACTTACCTACTTATCACAATGGAATATCAGAAAGGATGATAACCTTAAGTCACGGATAGTCAAAACTAGGCTGGGCTGAGAACAGGGAGGTAAATATATTCGAATTGTTATTATATCTTTACCCCCATATGGTCGGTGGATGGATGGAGGGAGTAAACTGGATAAGGGAACTCACAGGATCGGTCAGTAAAGCGATCGTGAAGGAGGCCTATGTCTAGCAGTGGCCGACTCTCAGATTATGATGATCATTATAGGTTAGCTGGAGGATTCATTAGTAATATTATCATCTCATTCTTTCTTTAAATGTTTGAAGTTCCAAACATTCGCAATATTTTTCGTCAAAGGACTATGCAAAAAATCGTCCCATATCATCAACAGATGCCAAACATATCTCATTAAATACATCTCGACATTATGATTATTTTTTACTATGGCGACATCACTGTAGGATATGGGGTTATCGTGCAATAAAAAAAAATATGTTATACTTATACAGTTTTAGATATTAAGAATCGAATTAAAAATGTACTATTTAACTAAAAAAAACTCGAGAGAGAACAGCCGTAAGACGTACTTTACCCTCCCTCCTTGCTCCGTTACCCCGACCGCACCCTTTCGACGCCTGCGCCCGCGCACCTCCCTCAGTCGTGGATAGTACGTTCTGCTGTGTTCGCGTTGTTTATTTGTGCGTTATCGGCTTGTTTGCGACTATTACTAACCTCTGCTTGTTTATTGGACCTTTTGATTGCTACTCGATGACCCCGGCACGTTTAATGGACTGTGATTTATAAATATGGAGACTGGACGCCAATGTGTAATGTGTCCTAGATCTGTTTTAAGACAGAGACGACATATATTACAAGAAACATTGCTTCATAGTAGTCCTGAGTTAGCGGCCTACATTTTGCAAAATGGATTGACACAAGTAAGTCACAGTCATTGTATTTATTTACTGATTTATTATACATATATCGATAACTTTTATCTCGACACGTTAGATCGCGCGTTTATTATTGTTACATATTAATAAACCGAAGTGAAACTGGCAGACGTGCTATTGAACAGTGGTATTGCACATGCCTAACAGGGGCGCGTACGGTTGGAAGTTGTGCCCATATAATATCAATTATATGGTATATGGGCAAAGGTCGACATATCGACTTTAATCTACCAGCGGCAATGTTATCGACTATTATAATAGATGAATAATATAACGTTATTTTTGTCTGGATAATAGTTCTGTTGTTATTAAGTGTCTACTTGCACAATTGTTTTTGTGTTATTAATACTTAAAATGTCTAGTTGAACAATTGCTTTTTGTAATTATCGTCTAAAATGTAATTTTTTATTTTAAAATAAAAATACTTTATTTTTGTCAAAAGTCTTTTTAAAAAAAAAACCCCGTCGAATTCCGAACTAAAAATTGGTACTGACTTTTCATGGGACGTAATAATGATATTGAAACTTGTCCCATGTCTGTTGATGGGATGGGACACTGCCCATACATTTTTTTGCATGGTCCTTTCAAGTAGTGTGCTAATTACGAGGCCACTAACGCTGGCTTTGTTTTCTTTTGTGTTTTACACAAAGACAGCCTTACATTAAAAACTTAGTTTGTCGCAAAAATAACAATAATTATAAAGTGGCCTCTGGCCCAGTTTGCGATATGGGGCTGCCAGAATAGTTTGGGAAGAAACCTGTCGCCCATCGCCGCCGCCCACCTCGCCGCCGTCGGACCGTTTGCTACTTTCTCCATAAAGAAAAAGAAATGCATCTTCAATTACTGCAGGTCGCCTTTTGTCAACTTACTGTATCAATGTTCTGGTTTTTGTGTTTTTTTGTGCAATTAAGATTTCATTCATTCATTCATTCAGGGACTCTAGTCTCTTAAACTTACGATTAAACTTCTATTCTATTATTATTCTACTATTACTCTATTACGATTGTATCAAAAATTGCGAGTCTCGTAACTTTGATCGATCATTATAGTATAGCAATAGAATATGAATAGCAAGCTATAGAATAATCTGGGTTTTTTTACCTAAATAGTGAATCCTGTTTTATTAGACGAAATTGGAACGGGCGTAGTGCAACTGTCTCTTAATATCAATCATTATTGACATATATAATGTCAGTCGAACGTAATCATAACATTATCTTATTGTGGAGCAGACTACCCTTTTTGGTCAATTCCAATCTGTTGCGATACTACTGCTGTAGTTATAGCAAAATTGATTACGAGACTACCAAATGTGTATTTTCTTGCGATTAACGTACTGTTTCTACTCTACTTTTATTCGATAGTTACGTTTTGCGCGATGGGACTAAGGGCCCAGGATAAGCGCTCAAACAAAGAACGCCGCAGCCGCACCGCGGTGCCGTCACGTGCGATGTTCAGGACTAGCAATGTATTACGAACAAGAGTACAGTGAAACGATAAGCGCTCAATTAGACGACGCCACAACCGCGCCGCGCCACAACGCAGCGTGTCGTCGGCTCGGTCGCGGCGGTAGTTAGAACTGCGTAAGGCATTTCCCCTCGTAGCTTAAAAAAAAAATGGCATTCGCCAACAGGTGGGTTGGCGTGGAGAGTATGGCTTCCTCCAAAATGTTGTGTGGCAATCAGTGGGGGAGACCTATTATCCAGCATTGCACGTATATCAGTCATAATGAATGAAATGATTGATCGCTCAAGAAGATACTTAATTAAATGTGCATATTTTAAATTCAGAGCAGAGGACGCACCTGCCTTCGCACTACATTTTTTAAAAGTAACTATAAATCAGATCAAAAAAAAAAAACAAAATCAAAAAATTATTTATATAATATACGATACAAGATATCACTGATTGAAAGTCAATTAGACTACATCTAATCTAATCACTATTGATACCTTATTTGGTAAAGTATCCTATACTGTGAGAGGCGAGGTAGTTCAGGGTGCCCACCAATTGGCTCAGGCTAACAAATATTTGCCTTGCCTTACGACTATGGTCGCCTGGAGACGCCCCCATACGAGCCCTCCTCTGTCAAATGATTCTACTCCCATTCTATAACCACATATTTCATCTGTAACTGTGTTGCGTATACAAACCGCGGGCCGCAGCGGGATGCGATCGCTGGAACAATATGAATAACGAAAGATACTTTAGTTTATTTCCACTATAAATTGGCCAACGATTCAATTGCGTCGGTTTTGTTTTCAGTTTCGAGTGGTTTCGTTCTGCGGTGCCCCGCCGCGCCGACTGCGCTCTGTCATCATATAGACATTGTTTTAGATTGATTTCTTGTAACCAGGGTTTTAGAGCCATAGTAGGCCATAGTACAGATAAAGTAGCGCCACCAGCGAAGAAATACTATCTTTTAAACTAAGGCAAATATCAAAAATGTGAAACAGTATTCCACTAGATAATGAATCATAGTATTTTTAGAGCACTGTTGTATAGCTTTTAGGCTAGAAACCTAAGAAAGGTACAATGTGTTGCTAAAAACGGCCACTTTTGGCAACAATCAGTAGCTTTCTTAGTTCTTTAACCTAAAAGCAATACAACAGTGCCCTAAAAATACTAGGCAGTATTATTATAGTCACTATATATATTTGCCTTACTTTAGAAGTTTTTTTTTATTCGGGTGGCGCTTCTTAAGCTCTGCTATGCCTCTTAAGTATCTATACTCTTTAATCTTCTCAACTGAGAGCCGTTTATTGCTAAAAATAGGTCTCTCCCATAGATCACAACATGGTCAAACATTGAAAGATGGTTTTTCCGTAATCGCCACACTTGTCAGACGGGTTAGAGATCGTAGTCAGGATCTTCAAGGTTATTCAATGAAGACACAGCTTCTTCCGGTGTACCCTTAGTCGCCTTTTACAACACTCATTGGAGGAGATGAGTGGCACAAAAATCCCGTTTTTTTCCGTCCCCGTGGGAATTTCGGGAAATCCCTTCTTAGTGCTCACCTACACTCCCCACAAGGAACCCACGTGCCAATTTTCAGATTTCTACGTCCAGTGGTTTCGGCTCTGCGTTGTCTGTCAGTCGGATCGGCAAGCGCAGCGTAGGACGTCCACCGACCAGATGGATGGATGATCTGCGCAAGGCTGCGGGTCCACGCTGGATGCAGGCCACCTGCGATCGGTACAGATGGAGAGCCTTGAGGGAGGCATATGTCCAGCAGTGGACGTCCTACGGCTGAAATGATGATGATGATGATGATGTTGTCTGTCAGTCAGTCAGTCAGTAACGGAAGAGTTTATATCGATAATAAACGAGCTTGGAAATATCTTCTGAGAATAATAAAATTCAGTAGGAGGCATTTCTCTCTGCGGTTGCATCCAAGATTTTCTGGAATCACGATTGAAGTATTGAAAAATATTTCTTATGTTAGTGTCGGTAGAGCTGAGATCGCGTCGGCAGCAGCAGCGAGCAGCTGTGTCGGCCGTGGCTCGAGTATAGATGGAATGGAACTGATCACGTGATACGTGAAGGGTTGTTTTGGTTTAATATTACCTTTTTTGATAAGCGCACTGCATATCTGCATATATCTGTGGCAATCTTCTATAATATAAAATGAATCGCAAAATGGGTTGGCAAGCGCATAATTCTCGCTCAGAGGCTCTCAGTTACGTGGACTGAGACGCGGGTGCACCGGGTTCTATTCCCGGCGTGGCAAACATTGTTATGATGAATATCGATGTTTATTTTTGGTCTAGGTGTAATGTTCGTCCCTGTATATGTTTCGGGCACCCTGTGCCTGTGATACAATGTTCTTCCTAGCTCTCTGAGGCTGACATTCACAGTCAGTGTTTGGAGGCTACTCGGTCGAGTATGAGACTCGGACAAGTCGTTCCCGAGTTCTGATTATCCTGGGTCGAGTCGTATTATACTCCCTGAAGCTTCACCGGCTTAAAGTTAAAACTTGACTGTGTATATGTCGTAGTAAGATTTGATAGTTAGGTTTTTTGCAAAAAAAACTAGGGATTTTGCGAAAACCCGGATAATTTGATATAAACACTACTTTTTTTTCAATTATCCTGTCATAAAGCAGTTTTTTTTTGCAAAAATACTAGTAAAATTGAAAACTTTGAAACCTTCCTTAACTCTGATTGGCCAGATTATTGCTTGCTGGTAAACTCTTATTCTGATTGGTTCGTTAAAATATCCTTTGACAAAAAGTAATGCTTATATCATAGTATCCGTTTTTTCGCAAAATCTCTAGTTTTTTTTGCAAAAAACCTAATTATCAAATCTTACTACAACATATATAAATTTGGAGTGGACAACGATTTAAAGTTAAATTTTGACACTTTGGATTGCTAGTTCGAGCTGCGACTCGTCTGTGAATTTTGTTTCAAAGGTAATGGCAACTTCACGTTAGAAGTAAACATTTAGTTACTTAGTCTAATGCGTAAAGTTGAGGTAGAATATTAATGAAGCTGCGAGCGATTAGAGGAAGTTTTCGGAGTTGTGTCAAACGCGTCATGCTAATGTTGGCCCGCCGCCCACCTGACCTGCCGCCGGGAAACCCACGGTCACTCAACATCTAATACAGTGATAAGGTATTTCAACCGACCAACTGATGATGTCCTCTTGTCCTTCATCATGGCAAAGACGACCTGAGCTATGAACACGGATACTGTTGGTGCCGGTGCAAGGCGAGCCGGTTCATAGCCACTAGCTGCGCGGGCTGGGGGGAGCGCAACCAGTCTTGACGTCATACGCGACGCATACGTCATCGGCGAGACCCCTTCCACATCACGGCCTCGCCACTCTGCTCTTTACCTCTCAACAAGACGCATCTTATTATTTTGTACACGGCCATTTTACCAGTCTTCCATTAAATTCTTTTTATACAGTCTACTATATCGAGTTTTTGTTTGGGCTTTCTGGGGGTTTATACTGCCTGGGGCTTTACCGCAACAGATACCGATAGCCTATTGATATTGATTTGTTTGAGACGACAGCACTACAAACATGGCACATACAAGGACACTGAACGACGAGACGATAGAACACGACGAGCCAGCTTGAACACGGACAACGACGGACGAGACCAAAGATGTAACCATGGCTGAACCACGGAGGGAGAGCAGAGAGATAGCAACTTGAGAAGGCATCCTGAAAGACTGGACACGCGCAGAACCAGCTAGATGTTGCGTGCTGCCATGGGTCAGAACGACCAGAGTGGCCAAGGGACATGCGACGGCCTATGAGTGAGCCGAATTGCTTAGGGAGCCAGGATGTTGCACCGGTAGTACCAGTCGCCGGTGCAATGCTCCCGCGCATTTAGGTCCCCATAACCTGAAGTTGGTGGGACCCTGTAAGGAGGTAGGTTATGTCCTTCATCATGGACATAGGACAATCTGCAAAGCTCACCACTGGCAAAAAAAAAGACGATCGAACTACGAGTATTAAATTTAAATCTATACAAATACTTATTATAAATGCGATAGTTTTTGTTCGTCTATATGTGGTGCAGCTATTGAACCGATAAGGCCAAAAGTAGGTAACGAGATGGACATAAGATACTTTCTATCCCGAAAATCGAACAGGAATCGAAAATTGAGCTTGGATTTAAAAATTTGCGGTTTGAAGCGGATTTACGCTGGAAAAAATTCATATTTCAAACTATTTTCGAACAAACCGAAGAGAGGACTTGCTAAGGTTTTGCATTATGATGAAAAGAAAGCATTATTGAAATAATTAGAAATATCCCTTGTATAATTTGTCCAATAGAGTTTATACACTGTTTTTCATAAATAGTTACAGAGCATTTTAGTTTTTTTTAGACTGGATGTCACGTATTTACCATACAACAAACCAGAGATATAGACGTCCAGTAAAGCTAATTAAAATCTACTGTATCTTTATGAATAACACGGTAACTCTACAGACATAACTAATTTCCCTGAATAACCTTTAGTTTAAATAGGTACCCTAAGTGGTTTAACTAACTATCTCTATCTAGGTTCTAGTCCATTATATAAGTCTTCAAGTGAAGTTAAGTTACTGCTTGTAGTTGAATTGTATCTCTCTCTACCAAACTGCGAAACTTTACAAACTTATTAGAGGGTCCGACACGCGTGACATCACAGATTAGCCTAAACACACTTCGGCGATTTGCATTTTAAAGCGACGTGACCAGAGGTGTGCTTTCGACTGAAAACTTGCTGGCTTTGTTACTTCAACTTTAATCAAATTCAAAGTCAAAAATTCTTTATTCAATATAGGATACAAGATATCACTTATTGAAAGTCAATTAGACTATTTACTCTAATTGGTATTGATACCTTATTTGGTAAAGTATCCTATACTGTGAGAGGCCAGGTAGATCAGGGTGCCCACCAATTGGCTCAGGCAAACAAATATTTGCCTTGCCTTACCACAACGGTCGCCTGGAGACGCCTTCAAACGAGCCCACTTCTGTCAAGGGATTCTATTCCCTTTCGCGATGATCTTACAGCGTTTTTATCGTCATCATCATCAGCACAGAAACGTCAACTGTAGACATTCACAAAGACAATAATTTTGGGAGGTTTATTGCCATAATCGCAACTTTTTTCAGGCGGGTTGGCGATAACAGGAATTTCTTCAAGTTTTACAATAAAGGACGCAGCTGCCAATCCTTTAGTCGCCAATTATGGCACACAAGGGAAGAAGTTGGGTGGGTATAGTAACATGAAGCTAGTATTAGTTGTTATACTCCACATAATCGTCCAAATTGTCTGCTCCGTGGCTCAGTTGGCAGTGATGTGGACTGAGTAAGCGTGTGCACCCGGGTTCGATTCCCGGGCGGGGCGAATATTATTATGATGAATATCGATGTTTGTTTCCGGTCTGGGTGTGATGTTCGTCTCTGTGTGTGTTTCGGGCACCCTAGATACAGGTTCTTCCTAGTTAGGGGCTCTGAGTGTGATGTTTTATTGTGTATGTTACATGGCAACATTTCACATTCAACAGAAAAATAAAGTGAATACTGTTTTAAAATTTATTTTTCTAAATCCGTAAATTCGCTCAGCCATAGCCGTCTGGGCTCCAACAAACAATTTTAAAATCGTTTTTTTTATTGAATTTAGAGAGATGCAAAAACTACCCTATGTTAGCTCTGATTTTTGGTACTTTTTATAAGAAAATCTGTTTTTATACTGTGCGTACTGCGTGGTGATTAAAACAAAATCTCCACAAATTTTCATCCTGATAGTGATCTTTAGGAGAGACCTAAACCCAGCAGTGGACGTCACGTTGAGAAGAAAATGGCAGTGATAAAATTATTTGAATTCAAAAGACAAAAAATATTTATTCAAGGATACAAGATATCACTTATTGAAAGTCAATTAGACTACCTATATTGATACCTTATTTGGTAAAGTATCCTATACTGTGAGAGGCGAGGTAGTTCAGGGTGCACAGCGCACCAAGCGGCTCAGGCAAACAAATGTTTGGCTTGCCTTACGACAATGGTCGCCTGGAGACGCCCCAAACGAGCCCTCCTCTGTCAAATGATTCTACTCCCTTTCGCAATGATTCTCTGTGTTATTTACAAATACTACATTCAAGAAAAACTAATTGTCTTTCTTACATTATATAGTTAAACTATAACTACATTATAGATAGCTAAAAGCCGATTTATCATAAAAGTTGGTGTATTGATTATATTCTCAGACTATTATCGGTGACTCTGCAAGTCTCGGCGCTGCCCTTCAGAGGCATAGCACAGCTAAAGTAGCGCCACCCGACAAAAAAATAATATCTTCCAAACTAAGGCAAATTTTAAAAATAAGAAACAGTATTCCACTAGATAATGCAACCTAGTATTTTTAGGGCACTATGTATAGTTTTTAGGTTAAAGACCAAAGAAAACTTTTGATTGTTGCTAAAAACGACCATTTTTGGCAACAATCATTAGCTTTCTTTGGTCTTTAACCTAAATGCTATACATAGTGCCCTAAAAATACTAGGTTGCATTATCTAGTGGAATACTGTTTCTTATTTTTAAAATTTGCCTTAGTTTAGAAGATATTAATTTTTTTCGCGGGTGGCGGAACCCCTTTTGTCTCCCTTTTTAGGTGTCACCTTCTTAGCCCTTAATTAGTATGAGAGTATAGCACTCGTACTCATATACCTAAGTGCGCCTTTTCGTCACGTCTTCGTACAATACTTAATTAATTTAGGTGCGATACTAGCCCCACTTCGATAAATATCAATATATATAAAACTCTTCCGTTACTGACTGACTGACTGACTGACTGACAGACAACGCAGAGCCGAAACTACTGGGCGTAGCGAGCTGAAATTTTGCACTCGGGTTCCTTGGGGGGCGTCGGTAAGCACTAAGAAGGGATTTCCCGAAATTCCCACGGGAACGGGAAAAAACGGTATTTTTGTGTTATGAGAAATCTGCGCGGGTGAGACCGCGGGGCAGCCTCTAGTAATTAATAACTTCTAAACCATGGCCGAAATCAAAAATATGCATCAATGACGCTGACGCTAAATAACTTCTTAATTCAGAGGATTTTTTCGTTTTTAATTTATAAATATTTTTCTAATCCATATTTTAAGGTATCAACTTAATTTTCTATGACGTTGAAGTAGAGTTACGAAAAAAAACAAACAAACACAAATAACCTTATTTATCATAACCACAAAAATCCCGTTTTTCCCGTTCCCATGGGAATTTCGGGAAATTATTGCTTAGTCCTCCCTTACACTTCCCAAGGTACGCATGTGCAAAATTTCAGCCCACTACACGCAGTAGTTTCGGCTCTGCGTCGTCTGGCAGTCGGTCAGTCACGGAAGAGTTTTATAATATTGATAACATTGGTTTTAATATACTTTATTATGCAGTTGCAACTTTCAGTTATACCACAAAATTGTTCCTTTGTCCAATAAGTATGTTAAGCTTTCGATAACTTACTCTTAGCTTCCACTAGATACTAAATTATTCACATCTTTCCCTGAAGTGTATTTTTTTGGCGTTCATATTTTATTCATATAATAATTTATTTAGGCTTCTTTCTCCAAAAAAAATATTCTCTATTTGAAAATCAGTCTACACAAAAATCAATCTCTGATCGTTTTCCTCGCTTCCTCGAACACGGCTGTTCTGAAATGTTTGTTTTGGGAAGGTTTAAACCATACCTCGGACACTTCATAGAATAATTTCTTTTATACAAAAAGAGACCCGCCTTCAACGAACTGCAAGAAACATAATCTGAGAACTTCCTCTTTTTGGAAGTCGGTTAAAATAGGTACTAAAACCTTCTCCTGAATGTAACAAATACATTACTGAAAACCGCATCAAAATCGGTTCAGCCAAACGCGAGATAATCGCGGACAAACATACATACATACAGGTCAAACTGATAACCTCCTTTTTTGAAGTCGGTTAAAAAGGCGCGCGATGCTTCTCGCGCACAGCCGAAACTCGTGTACGTGCACGCGTATCATGCTTGTGTGAGTGAGATAACACGTGCTATTTGTACTGAGCGGTAACTGAGAGGTAACCGAGCGTGGGGGCCGCACTTGCTGAGGGAGGCAGGGAGTGTCCATACTGTATGTAGTACTATTTATTAAACTGTGGTTTAAACGATGAGAAACTATAATAAATGAAAGTCAATACCTATTCCACGCAGTCGAAATCGCAGAACTTCATACCGCCGTGTTTTCTTAATTTTTGAGAATATTTTATAGCCTACTAGTCGACCCGGCGAACTTCGTACCGCCTTACTTAATATTATTTTGTGCATTATATTATACTTATGAACCTCCCCACATGAATCACTCTATCTATTAAAAAAGCGCATCAATATCCGTTGCATAGTTTTAAAGATTTAAGCATACATAGGGACAGACGCGGGAAGCGACTTTATTTTATACTATGTATTAGCCTATTTATTTTATTTATTCGTATGGCTGCACTGAATACGCTAGTACTGTGTTAGTACTAGCATGTCAAAGGCAAATGTCCAGGTATCTTAGCCAGTTGGCTGCGTCGGCCGTAAGAGTGACGAAGTCATCAGCGTCGCCGGGGTAAGCTCGCCGGGGGCAGTCGCGCGCGATTTGCTCCACGAAAATTATTTGTATGTATGTATTAGCCTATGACATCCGGGTATAGTGAAGCTTTCCAACATTAAAATAGTTTTTCAAATCTTTTCTATTCGGAGCCGTTTCAATGCAAACAAACTAACACACAAACAAATCTTTCCTCTATATTGATATTAGATATCGTCAGCAAAATAAAGTCAAAGGCACACAAGGTCGATCAACCCCATCGACGCCTAATTGGTAATTTCTGGAGAGTTGTTAGCTCCCGGAATGATCCCTAAGGATATCAGTATCACTACAGTGATGATTGTGTGTGGCCTTCTGCGGTCAATGGCTGGAGGTGTTAGGCAAGGTTCATCAGAATATTAAGTTTTTTTTGCAAGATAATCTGTTTTTTTATCAATTACTTCTAAACTCTGCTAAACGGGGGTCCGGCTCTTGATCTGATGCCTCTGCCTTACCCTTCGGGGAATAAAAGGCGTGAGACGCTTTATTGCCATAACTAGTCGATCCGGTGAACTTCGTACCGCATAAACTTTTACTATCTTGAGCATGTACTATACTTATAAACCTTCCTCTGGAATCACTCTACCTATTAAAAAAAACGCATCAAAAATCGTTGCATATTTTTAAAGATTTAAGCAAACATAGGGACAGACGCGGGAAGCGACTTTGTTTAATACTATGTATGTTTATAAACACAGAAATAAATAACATAAAATAATAATACATACAGTAAAAAGAGATTATGTTTTTTTTTAAACTATAAACCAACATTAAAGGTAGAGGTATAGTCTATTAACTATTTCATATACATATTAGAAATCGTCTAGACACATTATTATGCTATTCGGACGTATACGTGCTGCTACTATCAAAATCATCTCAAAAATACATACATACATAATATCACGCCTTTTATTCCCCGGAGGGTTAGGCAGAGGCACCGGCTTGAGAGCCGGACCCACGTTTAGCCGAGTTTATGCTTTATTACCAACGTGACAAGGGGCCAGCTTGTCGCCGCGGTTATAACGACCACTACTGCGGCCGGGACCAACGGCTTCACGTGCCTTCCGAAGCACGAAATCATCTCACTTTTCGGACAATCAGGTGATTCAAGCCTGCAATGTCCTATCCAACCGAAAACAACCACAACGTGATTTTTGTGAGAAATCAATATATCATCTCAAAAATCATTTATGTATTACGTTACGGCGAAACAAATTTAACATTTCTCACCCATCTGTAGTACCTATATTAAAGACGATTAACGACAAATAAATCAAGCCACCGAATGAACAGAGATAGAGCTTCAATATTATAGCATACTGAGGAAAGAAATCAAAATCAAATCAAAATCAAAAAATCTTTATTCATTAAAGGATACAAGATATCACTTATGTATTGAAAGTCAATTAGACTACATCTAATCTAATCGCTATTGATACCTTATTTGGTAAAGTATCCTATACTGTGAGAGGTGAGGTAGTTCAGGGTGGCCACAAATTGGCTCAGGCAAAAATGTTTGCCTTGCCTTACGACAATAGTCGCCTGGAGAGGCCCCCAAACGAGCCTTCCTCTGTCAAGTGATTCTACTCTCTTTCGCTATGATTTTACAGCGTAGAGAAGAAAGGGGTAACAAACTCTACTTTACAATTTATCTCTCTCTTTTTTTTTCCTTTTGTGATATTTTAATTACAATACAATAAGGTGACAATACAATGAACATTATACAGATTAATAAAAATGAAAGTACTTACATGAAAATAATGAAAATATCTTAAGTGCAGAGCTAGACTACTTCCGTGCGTCTTTGTCGTAAAGGGACACTCATATGTCAGTCGCCCGCATCGGTTACATTTAATTGGAAAAAGTAATAAATTTTTAAGTATTACTATTGAATCAATACTAAATTACCAGAATTTGATTTTCTCTATTATCATTATTCCTAAGTAGTTTTAACAAAAACCAGTAAGTAGTTTCGAAGAACTAGCTATTCCCGTTTTTTGTAAAGGTTATCTTTGGCGAAATAATGTATCGAGGTTTTTTGATTCCACTATTGTTTCAGAATTATAAAAAACTTTTTTTATATCCTCAAAAAGGTTTTATTAAAATTCCAGATCTTTACCTCCTATAGATTAACCGTCTTATTCATAAAGATAGAGTACATTTTTTATATAATTTTTGTACAATATTTTGACGATCACATTATACTTTGACATTTTATAATACAACTTTGTATGTAATATGAATATGATAGTGTAAAATAAATGAATCTAATCTAATCTAATCATTTTAAGCAGCTTTAGTGGAGGTCTACTTCTCTAGTTTATTGTATGGTAAATACGTGACATCCAGTCTAAATTGACATACGTCAAATAACTAAAATGCTCTTTAACTTTTTATGAATAAAAGGGTTAGAGAATTACTTGATTTAAAAAACCTTCAACAACTCATTCTAACGTCTTAACGTTACATTGTAACAGTTCCAGCATAGTTCAACCCCTGGACACAGTAAGTGGTATGAGTGCATGATTGATGAATAGAGAGACCGTTTCGAGAGTTGTAAATGAATCATCTTTGCTACTGTACCGTGACGTGTACGTGTAACCTGTGCTAGGTAATCAAGTTGTAGAGAGCTACATGTATCACGCTGATTGCATCACCGGATGGAGGCTCTTACTTCATTGTTCATAGATTGAAATACTTTTTCTCTTTACTTATAATAATAATAATAATAATGGCGTAGGGATGTGACGACCCCATCGCCCAGTGGAAATTCCAGTACTTTCGGTCTGGAACTTCCATTGCAATTAGTCACCGCAGGGACGGCTTGTGGCGAGTCGATGGTGAGTGGCGACACCACGGACCCTATACCTCCAGGGGGACACACGCAGTCATCACACACACACTCACATGCAGTCATCACACACACACACCCCCCCGCCTCTGAGCTTGCCTTCACCAGCCGGCCAGAGTGGAGTAGCAAGAGCGAAGCCTATGCTCCAGGTTGGAAGTGTAAAATGTCATAACGCCGGGTGCATCTTATGCTGCCCGCAGTCTCACCTCTCGACAACCTTAGCTGTCCACGACCAGTGTTGCGACCCGTTGCCAATATATCGGTGACTTAGTGGAAGCCCACCCAGTGGATAGCGAGTCACCGCCTGCCATGATAATTAGTGAAATGTTGCATTAAAGGCAGGCGTACCGGTATTTCACTCCATAGCACCAGTTAACCGGTCCATTAAACAGTTCACCCCCATAAACCATTTCTTGTCATCCATTTTACAATAGTTCCTATCACCTTCTGGGTGCCGCCTCTGGGTGCATGATCTATTTGTGCATTTAGTGGCGGTGCCTGGTTGGTGATCCATATACAATATAGCAAAACTCTCGAAAGGGCCTCTACGAGTTGGATTCGTCCCCTCGCACGCCTCTCAAAGGACCGGGCTCCATCCGTGATACCGAAGAATAATAATAATATAGGTTGGGTCACCTCCACGTGGTGCGTCCTGGGGCCAGGCAGTGACACTCTTTCGTTTCCCGATTGAGTGTCTTTGTCTGGTAGCAAAGAACCTGACAACCGAACCGTGGCGGTATATCCACACCCGGGTGTCGTTGGCCCGAAGATAGGAAATTATCTCCAAAGTTACGCGAATGGGTATTGTCTGGGCCCGTTTAGCATGGTAGACGGACAAGGTAGGTAGAATGCGATGAATAAGAACGTAGATCAAATAGAACTACCCCAGGAGGGTACCAGTATCGCTGGAGAATCCCTCCCTTGCTCGAAAGAGCAAGGCTGCCCCACGTACTCTGGGGGGGGCAAATCTGCGATTTCGACATCTCAGGCTAAATGTAATCGTAGGTATAATTTGAGGCCACGCCACGGAGGGCCTAAAGAAGTACCTGCAACTATCGATGGCGAAGAGTTAAACAGGCGTGCCCTTGATCAATCTGAAATCGGTTTAGCTGAAAGTCGAGTATCATCCCCATTATCTTCATTGCATTTAAGATCCCCAGCTTCATCTCATTGTTTTTCGCGCTCATCATCACCATTGTCATCAATATCGTCAGTTGTATGTAATTCACCACCAGCGCTACAAGTGCCAACGGACGTTGTGCGGGAGGCAACTGCCACTGATCCTGCACCCGCTGTTGGCAAAACTCGCACGAGAATATTTTGGACTGTAGAAATGAACAGATCTATATGGCGTGCATACCTAATATCTTCTAACTTAGAAACGAAAAAACCATCGATACCCGAAATTCACCAACAATTTACTCAAGATTTTCCAGACATCAAGGTCTCTGTGCAGAGAGTAGGAGACCAACGTAGAGCAATTATGAATAACAAATATCTTAGCTAAGACATACTACAAGAATTAAAATCTGAAGTCATAAGAAAATTATCATTAACACCCCAATATTCCCAATCACTAAATAATATTCAATCGCAACTAGCAGGCACTCGAATGAGATGGACTACTGAACTTAATGAGTCAATAATGAGAATGTATTATTCGGTAACACAACAAGAAACAAATAAGACTGGTTATCGAAAATTACTTCACACTTTTTTCATACAAGAACACCCACACCTTGCGCACATTACAGAACAACGCTTAGCAGATCAGAGAAGAATAATTGTACACAATAAATCTATTACAGCAAGTCGATTGCTGGAGCTTAAAGAGGAATCTAAGACAATAAATAAACCAATGCATCTAAATACACACACAACACATACAATTTTATCACAGAGAGAGATTGAACTTAACACAACAGCACCTAACTCATTGAATACAAACCCAGATGATGATAATGTTAATGAATCTCAGTTCAATACAACTACTACAAATCAAGAGTTGCACAATATTCAACCAAACAATCAGACTAATAATACTGATATTGAATTTATTTTCCAGCAGACTTTAGAATATTTTATAGAAACTGACCCAACAAAAAGGTCATTCATACCAAAACAAAGAACATCTAAGAATTTTTCCCGAATAATTGAGTATATTAACACCAGCATTTTACCAAAACAAATTAACAAAGAGACTGATTTCAAAACACTTCAAACAAATCTTTACTGCGCAGCTTGGACAGCTGCTAAAGTGAATGGATCCAAAATCAGTATACCACCAATAGAAAGGAATAATCGGACCACACCCTTTAAACCTAAGTGGCAAGAATGGCTTGAACAGAGAGTTAAAGATTTACGAGCAAAAATAGGTCAAATAACTCATTATATTAACGGTTACAGAAGTACAAAACTTGAAAAAGCTATTTTAGACATCAAACAACAATATAAAATCCACTCCGTACACGAAGACCAAAACTCCCAATTGACACATTTTATGGATACACTAAAACAAAAACTAACAGTGGCTTCAAGTAGACTAAACAGATATAACGCTTGCACATTGAGGAAAACACAAAACACGCAGTTCAAATACAACGAAAAACAATTTTACCGTGACCTGAAACACGCTAATACTAATAATAATAGTACAGGAAATAAACCTATGCCTGACACAGATAAATTACACGAATTTTGGGCTAACATCTGGGAGAACCCTGTTGAACACAATACACAAGCTACCTGGATAGAACAAGAAAAAAGCCGCTACACACTCACGCCACACATGGAGTTCCAGCACATTCCAATAGATACATTCCAAAACGTTATTAAAAAACTACACAATTGGAAAGCACCAGGATCTGATAACATACACAACTTTTGGTACAAAAAATTTACACACTTACACCCATACATTCACAATCACATAAATACATTTATATCAAATCCAAACTCTCTTCCGAATTATATCACCGCAGGCACTACTTACATGCTACCAAAAGATTCATCAGATTCTACAAATCCAGCTAAATACAGACCAATCACGTGTCTTCAAACTATCTACAAAATAATTACATCTTGTGTGTCTAACATGATTTATGACCACATTGAGAGCAATTAAATGTTAGTAGAGCAACAAAAAGGTTGTCGAAAGTTTAGTCAGGGCTGCAAAGAGCAACTGATAATCGATTCGGTTGTTCTGCAGCAAGTAAAAAATAAAAAGAAAGATATTTACACCATGTACATAGATTATAAAAAAGCCTTTGATTCCGTACCGCATAGCTGGCTCCTCACCGTTTTGGATATATATAAAATACACCCAATTATAATCTCATTTCTGCAAAACGTGATGACAACCTGGAATACTTGTCTACGCATAAATTCCGTTATGACGAACTCCATAAAAATACAGAGAGGGATTTTCCAGGGTGACGCACTAAGCCCGCTCTGGTTTTGTTTAGCTTTAAACCCCCTTTCTAATTTACTTAATTCACTTGAAATAGGATACCCCATTAAACATAACCGCAATACTGTTCAACTTAGCCATCTCCTTTACATGGACGATATTAAACTTTATTCCTCTAACCAGAACCACTTAGAAACACTAACTGAAACTACTGAAACATTTTCCCGAGATATCTGCATGGAATTCGGAATAGATAAATGCAAAATAAATTCAATTAAATATGGCCAGAAATATCAACACACATACCAATTACAAACCGGTGACCAAATTGAACCCTTAGATGAAAATAGCACATATAAATATCTCGGATACCATCAGTCTAATTTAATACACTACAAAGAAACTAAAGATATTTTGAAAAAGCAATTTCAACAACGAATTAATGCATTACTAAAATCTAAATTACACTCCCGCAATCTTATAAAAGCCATAAATACTTATGCGGTTCCTATCCTTACCTACTCTTTTGGTATTGTGAAATGGACAAAATCAGAAATACAAAATTTACAAAGAAAAATTAACACCACGATGACTGCACACCGAAAACATCACCCGCGAAGCTGTTTACAAAGATTAACCCTAGCAAGAAGCGATGGTGGAAGAGGCCTCATTGATATCCAGAACCTATACAATAAACAGATCTCAAACCTAAGACGTTTTTTCCATAATAAATCAGAAAACTCAGCTCTACATAAAGCTGTTGTTGAAAATGATGTTGGCCTTACGCCTTTAAACCTAAGCGACCGCACCTCACAACCAACAGAGATCCTATCTGACCGAAACCAAAAAATTGCAATCTGGAGCCAAAAATCCTTACATGGACGTCATCATAATGACTTAAACCAGCCTAATGTAGATATGGCAGCATCAAATGCTTGGCTTAAACATGGCGAGCTCTTCCCAGAGACCGAAGGCTTTATGTTGGCGATCCAGGACCAACTAATAGAGACCAGAAATTATCAAAAATACATAATGAAGATACGGAACCTACCAACAGATATATGCAGACAATGCCATAGTGCATCGGAAACCATCCAACATATAACAGGCGCTTGTAAAACCATTGTACAAACGGATTATAAACACAGACATGACCAGGTTGCAAACATTATTCATCAAAAACTTGTGCAACAGTACAATTTAACACAGGCACCGACTACCGCTTACTACAAATACAAACCTGAAATAATACTCGAAAACGAAAACTACAAAGTATATTATGACCGTGCTATACTAACTGACAAGACCACTCACTTTAATCGCCCCGATATAACTGTAATAGATAAATTAAATAAAACTGCACTATTAATCGACATAGCCATACCAAACACACATAATTTACAATCTACAATAGCTGGAAAAATTTCTAAATACACAGATCTTAAAGACGAAATAACACGCATGTGGAAACTTAAGAACGTCACTATAGTACCAATTGTACTCTCTACAACTGGTATTATACCCAAACAAATGCATCATGCTCTCAAAACGCTAAATCTTCACCCTTCAACTTACATTTCTCTCCAAAAAGCTACAATTCTGAATACATGTAGAATAGTTAGAAAATTTCTTCAAGTAGATATAAATTTAGCAAACAGCAACTAAACCATTAACTATGAGACACTTGGCTTAGGCCCGTGCATCATAGACAACACCGGTCATTTAGAAGATGTGACCGAGAAAACTAAAGAATTTAACTAAATAATAATAATAATAATAATAATAACACATCACACTCAGAGCCCCTAACTAGGAAGAACCTGTATCTAGGGTGCCCGAAACACACACAGAGACGAACATCACACCCAGACCGGAAACAAACATCGATATTCATCATATCAATATTCGCCCCGCCCGGGAATCGAACCCGGGTGCACACGTTTACTCAGTCCACATCACTGCCAACTGAGCCACGGCGCTCTCTTACTTATCTATCTGTTACAAATAATTGAATTTGCATGGGATGGGCATTACCGCCAAAGGAGATTTATTGATTGTTTTTTTTTTTTTTGAGGAAGAATTAGCGGTAAGTTGCGCTTTTGGCTGTAACGATGTCCAGCCCAAGCAATTTCAATTATTTGTAACTAAAATATGTCTTTAACCGTGTCTTACACTTGTTGATCGAGTTACATTGATAGAGGGGCTTACCAGAACAGGAACAGAAAGTTCAGCCCATACAAAATATTTTTTATTTTTTCTTTGTGGATATTATTGACCCTAGAGCCGCGATTTTTTGCAAAGTAGTTAAGATATATATACCTATGCGCCTATATATTTTTTTTTAATAATATTTTCAGATGAGAAGCTCAGCACTGCAGTCAGCTGAGTTTACAGCATAATAAAATAAGTAGGTACCAGAGATGTGACTTATCTAAGATAAAAGTATCTTAAATACAGATACAAGATACAAAATACGTATCTTCAATCTTGTATCTAGATACTTTTTTTAAAATGCATTTTGTATCTGGTATTTAAATACTTTTGTTAGGTATCTTAGTATCTTGAAGATACTTTGTTTGCAAAATACTTTTAGATTGGATTATGAGGGTGTGTTTGTGCATGGCGTTTTAATTTTTTCTTGTTCAGAGGAAAAAAAAATTGTTTCTTTGTATCGAATAAACTCTGTCCATAACTAACTAGACCGATATTTAAAAAAAACATTAGAATACTGAATTATTCCTGAATACCTTTCCCGGCGAACTTCGTATCGTTCCTCACACACAATTTTATATGGAAAAAAATAAATGTCGTTTTAACAAACTTCCCCTCTGTTTTCCATATTTTCTCACCTTTAAACCTTCCCTGGACTAGAACGAACATTTCAAAACCAAAATCAACTAAATCGTCCCGGCCGTTCTCGAGTTTTAGTGAGACTAACGAACCACGATATTTTTTCATAGATATACTAGAGGCTGCCCTGCGGTTTTTCCCGCGCAGATTTCTCATAAACACAAAAATCCCGGTTTTTCCCGTTCCCGTGGAAATTTCGGGAAATCCTTTCTTAGTGCTCACCTACACACCCCAAGGAACCCACGTGCCAATTTTCAGCTTTCTGCGCCCAGTAGTTTCGGCTCTGCGTTGTCTGTCAGTCAGTCAGTCAGTCAGTCAGTCAGTCAGTCAGTCAGTCAGTCAGTCAGTCAGTCAGTAACGGAAGAGTTTTATATATATTGATAGTAGAAGGAGATAGATTAATTAACAAAGCCTATAGAATAGAGTCTATTCAATAGACTATAGATAAAAAATATTCCCAAGAATTCAAAATAGCGATAGGCTTTAATTATGTAAATGTTAATATTGATTTATTTCTTAATGAAATATTGCTTGTGCTAGCAGCCCCCCCCCCCCCCCCCCCTCAGTATGATGTTTTTTAATTTTTTGGCATAAGTCAACCCCGCCTACTTTAAAATTCACAGTTATAAACCGTACAAAATGCAATATTTTTTTTTTGTATCACCATTATTAAAAAAAAAAGTAAAGGCAATACTTGGTTATTTTGGTAGTAACTTAGGTAGCCTACTACTTAGCCTTCGATCGAGGTCTTAAAGAAGCTTCTGTGATCCTTAGATCTTTAACTGTGAATTTAAAAGTAAGAGAGGAAGACTTTTGCAAAAAAAAAACATCATACGGAGGGGGGGGGGGTGAGGCTGCGACCCCACATTTGGGGTGTTTTCGTCGATAAAATTGATTATAGAATAAATACACCCTTAAAATTATATGTTATAATTTTCCCGGACACACTGTATAATGTTGTTTGTCCAATATACGAAATTAACGCGATTTACTCTTTAAAAAAAAACTCATAAAAAAAAGTTATGTAAAAAGTATTTTATCTATAAAAAAGTATTTTCAAGATACGTATTTTGTATCTTGTATTTCAGATACTATTTTAGAAAGGTATTTGCATCTGGTATCTGAAATACTTATTTAAAAAGGTATTTGTATCTTGTATTCAGATACTTTATTCAAGGTATCTTGTACATCTCTGGTAGGTACAGTCACGGACTAGGAGGCCGTAACAGATTTGTCTATGGTTTCGTCAGCCCTAGACTGTATTACCAAAGAAAAAGAGATATCTTGCAATACAGAAAAACCGGAAGTGTTACGCCGATCGTGTCCGCCACTGTACAATATTATAGTACTCTAATAGAAACAAAACAATGCTCAACAGATAAAGCGTGTTTAACTTGAGGAAATAAACTGTTTATGTACTTTTACAAAGTAATTATGAGGTCTTTGACTGATATAGCACAATGCAAGAAATACATTAATTTAAATAATTACATCCAGAATCACGACCCACAAATGAGGTGAATAGTCCTGGGGGGTAAGTCTTATAACAAAATAAGTAACATTAATTTTAATAATTAAATCAACTTATTAAAATATATTTATAAAAATGAATCGTGGTTCGTTAGTTTCGCTAAAACTCGAGAACGGCCGGGCCTATTTAGCTGATTTTTGTTTTGAAGTGATCGGAGTAGTCCAGGGTAGAGGTGGTCGTTATTTACAATCGCATTTAAAAAAACTCGTTATTTCATGGCAACGAATCGCATTGCTATTCACAACGAATGTATAATGCGATCGCGTTTTCGTTGCCGTCGGCAACGATCGCGTTCTCGTTGCCCGGCAACGATCGCGATCTCGTTGCCGTCAGCAACGAAAACGCGATCGCATGTGACAGCTTGTCATTAGCAAAGCAACGAAACGCATTGAAGCATTACGATCTCACTCCTATCGAATTAATATGAAATGTACTAAAAAGACATTTTGCTGAAAAAAATTTGTATAAGGTTTTGAAATATCGATAATTGCTGCACTTCGATAAAAATATCCATATTAAGGGTGAATATTCAGAACGGCGATATTCAGCTGACTCCTCTGGCAGTTTTCAAATTTAGTTTTTTTTGAAATATCAGTCAACTTTTATGAAAGTATGCCTCATTAGCTTTAATATTTTCGATTGGGCACCATTTTTGGACCAGGTCTTCCTATGAATAATTGAGTTTTCAAGTTTTTGTTCCAGAGAAATCAGAAAAGTGCTTCCAGAGTAATCACAACGATAAATTTATTTGAGTTTTAGTAGTTTAATCTTCCTGAAAAAAGCTATTTATCATACATGAACTAGTTCTAGTAGTTTTTTAATGAAAATACTGAAAGGAGACTTAGTAAGACCAAGTTGCGATATTCTAAAGATGTTATTGTATTCTCACTCAATTTCTCATCATATTTTAAATTAGTCATATTTATGCTTACAAACATATCACCAGCATCTGCTTAAAAGTGGTCCATACCAACTGGTATTGTGTCCTGCTCTTGCTCATATTTCTTTGAAATTGCAACCACTTTTTGTGGACCATCAATAGCGCAGTGCCAGCAATCAGTTAGGGATTCATTGACACGAACACGCAGGTTAGGTGAGAATTGCCAAAAAAATTACCGGACAAGTATTCAAATGCAAGATACAAATTTTGGAGTCCTATTAGAACTGTGAAGACTTAGATAATTTATTCCACACAGCTTTTGAGTAGTGTAGTGGAATAGTAGAATGCCTAAGAGCAGGTTTGTGGTCAGTGCAGCGTCAATTTGTGTGACACATAACTATAATCATCACAATAATGTCGATAGACCGCAGGAGTTTTGGAGTCTTCAATTCAAAATCTCCCGTAATAATCTAATCCTATTTGGTAATCCTCATGTAATTCAGTGTGCGTTGTAGCTGGTCTTCAGATCAGCGAAGCTGATATAAATGCTCTAGCTTAAGTTTGGCTGGCTAGGCTGGTCAGTGGTTGTTATTTGCGGTATAATGCTCCTGCCTAGAGCTTTACAAAAAAGCCTTTGATTTGTATTTGATTTGATTAAGGATAAGTCAGTGCTGCAGTATCTCTAGTGAGGCCAAGTGGACTATAGTAGCTACACTTCGCTAGTGTTAATGTTTTTATAAATTTGTAATTTCGACTTTAGACAAAGACCTCGAAGCATATGAGACTGCAGCAGTTAGTCAGACTGGTAAATGTCATAACGCCAAAATTGTTCATCGCTGTACTCGAGGATGTCTTCAAGTCTCCGGACTGGAAATAACTAGGCTAGGCATCAACATAAACGGTGAATACATCAATCAGACTCGATGTGATAGTGATAGTTATGGATCCAGACCGCGCAGGATCTCACTACAATGCTGGATGACTTTAGTTGGATTCTCAACATGGACAAAACCAAAATGATTTTAAACGCCCATTTCAAATGCTACTGTTATATCGGAGTCTGTACGTACGCTTGAAGAGTAGTCAATGAATACGTAGCCAAACTATCCAACCAGCTTGGTCCAATAGGAAGAGGGCGATGGGCAAGCTTTGCTACATATTTTCCTCCATATTACCATAAGCAAACCCATTACCGTTCTCCATATCAGGCTCAAGACAAGGTCTACGATCAACGTGTTTTACCTGTGATGACTTATTACCGGACTGAGACATAGCTCACTACGGGCCTAATCAAAAAGCTTACCAGTCACTCTAAAGGGCTATGGTTGAATTATTTCAGCATAATCCAATCAGAAAACTCCCACGTAGCCAAAATAAATTGCATAATTGTATCGTAATGGGCAAGTAAAAGTTCTCGATTGGCGCCCGACCGCGCAATCCAAGATGTGATTAGGCCTATTTTGACTAAAATAATAATTATGATGATAACAATAGGTTTGAAATCTGATTTTCAGGTTAAAAGTGCTAAACTGCTGAAAATTGCTGATTCCTATGGTAAAAAAACCAGAGATATCAGACCATAGAAATCATTAAAAAATCATAAAGTGATCCGTCCAGCCTTAACGGGGTAGAATAGAAAACTAGGTATTTTATGAGGAACACCCAACTATACATGACATACAATATAATCTTTAGACATGACATAGCTATTTTATAAAATAAGATAAACATTGCAGAGTAATCAGAGTGACCACTGAACCACGATCAGAGCAATCAGATATTTGGCATCATAACTACTAAACGGAGCACCTTAGCCAGCAATCACCGCATACACACTATAAAGCATAGCTTGGGACAGCCCATCCATAAAACTGCTGAGTTCTACATAGCTTAGTTTAACCATGAAAGTGATTGCTGCACGCGCCAGAGAAATCACACGGTACACGCGGACAAATCTCAAGCCTCGATTTATTTCAAAACCAGCTTCAGTAATCAGTCAGGGACAATTTATTTGTAATAAACAACTATCTGACTATGCTTAACTGATCTTGAATTTTATATATGTTTGTTCAAAAAAAAGTTATGGAGTCATTTATAGTAAAAAATGGAGCCCGGACGCCCCACAGGAATCAGAATATTCCGGTTTTTTGGACTTTAGGTAAGATTTTAGCGTACTTAAACTATGTATTTTTTAATAAACTTTGCGGGCCCAAACAGAATGGAAGCTAAAGTTTGAATCTAAATCTTCAAATTAAAAGTTTTCTTTGGAAAGTCACAAAATAAAGCCCCGGACAGAAAAAAATCAGGCTCTGAATATTCACCCTTAACATTAATATTAGAGCAAACTTGCATGTCTAGTTACATCCTGCGTTTTCGTTGTCAGTCGCATTTTCGTTGCCGATCGCAGTCTCGTTGCCGATCGCATTTTCGTTGCCAATCGCATTCTCGTTGCCGATCGCATTTTCGTTGCCAATCGCATTCTCGTTGCCGATCGCACTTTCGTTGCCGTTGCATGATATGCGATCCGGCAACGAAAATGCGATCGCAGTTTAAAATCGCAGTTGTTCGAAAATAGCATAACAGCGATCGCATGCGATTGAAAAATAGCAGTTATTCTCACCTCTAGTCCAGGGAAGTTTTTAAAGTAGAGAAAATATCGAAAAATTAAGAGAAAAATAGTGAAAAAATTTAAGTTTTCCCTATAAAATTCTAAGACGCAAGACGAAGTTCGCCGGGACAGTTGTAATATATAAAACTCCTCCGTTATACTGACTGACCGACTGACAGACAACGCAAAAAAACAGAGCAAAGATTTTGCACGTGGGTTCCTTGGGGAATGTAGGGAAGTACTAAGGAATAAATTCCCGATATTCCCATGGGAACATGACAAAACGGGATTTTGGTGTTTATGATACATCTGCGCGGATGAAACCGCTAGGAAGGCTCTAGTTAAATCAATACGTAGTATAAAATAAAGTCGATTCCCACGTCTGTCACTAAGTATGTTTAAATCTTTAAAATTACGAAACGGATTTTGAGGAGTTTTTTTTTTTAAAGATGGAGTGATAAGAGGAAGGTTTATAAGTATAATACATGCACAATATAGTAATAGGTTAGGCGGTACGAAGTTCGCCGGGTGACTAGTAATATTAAAAGTAACAACATTTCCTTTCCTATCCACTTTTTATAAAATAGCCTTACTTTAGAGGATAATATGATTTTACCTTTATAGTGGCGCCACTGTTCGTGTAAAAGGACCCTTAAGAAAAAACAATATTTACTTACCCCCCTGACCTCAGCAAACGTAGCGTCTCTTATCACTCCTAGTAACGTCATACGGACAGATGACAGTCCTCTAAGACGCCCTTTCTATTAATTGTTAGTTTATATTTCTGCCGATTGCTGCTAGTCGTCGAAAAAATCTGCAGGGTGTGGTGGGCGTCTTAGTTATTTCAGAAAAGAGACTTTTCAAGGTAAGTCTATATTTCTTCGGTTTAAAAACATGTACAGTACTCCAAAGGTGATAATGCGCATAGAAATCTTCGTCACTGTTTGACAACGATCGTATTTCCGAGCGTCGGAAGAATCTAAGGTGGTTAAGTGAATTTTCTTTACGCTAAATTTAGTAGAATTATGTTTTTTATCCGTGAAAACGACATTTAGTAAAGCTTTGCATGCGCATTATTAATTTGGGAGTACTTCATATCAAAGCTCTTGCGCTTAGTATTTGTATTAAAATATCTCATTTTTTAATTAATCTCAGCCGAGATTCTTATACTGCTGGATGTAGGCTGCCCCCACACATCCCCATACGGATTGGTCTTGAGCGACCCTCATTCAGTATACTTAACCTTTACCAGCCTCCGTAGCTCAGTGGCGTAGCGCGTCGCGCCTTTGATTAGGGCACGGAAGGTTGTGGGTTCGATCCCCGCAGAAAACACCACATATTGATTTCTCACAAAAATCACGTTGTGGTTGTTTTCGGTTGGATAGGACATTGCAGGCTTAAATCACCTGACTGTCCGAAAAGTAAGATGATTCCGTGCTTCGGAAGGCACGTGAAGCCGTTGGTCCCGGCCGCAGTAGTGGTCGTTATAACCGCGGCGACAAGCGGCCCCTTGTCACGTTGGTAATAAAAGCATAAAAACTCGGCTAAACGTGGGTCCGGCTCTTGAGCTGGTACCTCTGCCTAACCCTTCGGGGAATAAAAAGCGTGAGATTATGTATGTATGTACCAGGGCGTCTGACGATGTGGGGGTCTGCTTACTCCGCGACTTTCGGTGCGCCACTCGAGAATTTTTCAGACCCAGTAACCATCTTTTCTTCGAGCTACGTGCCCTGCCCACTTAAGTTTTGCCCACAATTAAGTATTTTGACTAGTTTTACACACAGAACAGACATACGTGAAAACTGTACTTTTCTGGCACACTGAAGAAAAAAGAGACTAGGTATAATGTGTCTTAGCGATGGTTTATCTTTTTTTTTTTAATTTTTTTATTGTTAACTTCTTATAATCTATATTATTACAACTTTGCAACCGCAGAAACCTTATAAGATTTTTGAGCGGTTTTTTAGGTTGTCTAGCTATGTAGATTAAGAGCCATAGCACAGCTAAAGTAGTGCCACCCGCGAAAAAAATTAATATCTTCTAAACTAAGGCAAATATCAAAAATGTGAAACAGTATTCCACTAGATAATGCAACCTAGTATTTTTAGAGCACTGTTGTATAGCTTTTAGGTTAGTGATCAAAGAAAGCTACAAAGTGTTGCTAAAAACGGCCACTTTTGGCAACAATCAGCAGCTTTCTTTGGTCTTTAACTTATAAGCTATACAACAGTTCCCTTTATATACTAGGCTGCATTGTCTAGTGGAATACTGTTTCACATTTTTGATATTTGCCTTAGTTTAGAAGATAATATATTTTTTTTCTCGGGTGGCACTACTTTAGTTGTGCTATGCCTTTTAACAAACAAGCTTGCGAACTGCATCAAGATTGGTAATTCAAGGAGTCGCAGAAAAAAACCGATAAACAAGCAATTGATTATACTCCTCGCGGTCGCAGGTTTATATTATTTTATGGAGTAAAGTAGAAGCTGCCCCACGGTTTCACCCGCGAAGATTTCTCATAAATTAAATTGAATTAATAACGTTAAAAACTTATCGACAGAACAATTAACATCATTTAACTAGCTAGAATGTGGACTACATCAATATATATAAAACTCTTCCGTTACTGACTGACTGACTGACTGACAGACAACGCAGAGCCGAAACTACTGGGCTTAGCGGGCTGAAATTTTGCATGTAGGTTCCTTAGGGAGTGTAGGCGAGCACTAAGAAGGGATTTCCCGAAATTCCCACGGGAACGGAAAAAAACGGGAATTTTGTGTTTATGAGAAATCTACGCGGGAAAAACCGCGGGGCAGCCTCTAGTTTATTATAATACAATAAATGTAATACAAAATTTTAATGTAATACAAAAAATTTGGTTAATTTAAAACTATGTTTGACAACAACCCCACACAATTCCAGCCGAAAGACTACCACTGTTGCACAGTGTTCCCACATATCGTCACAAGGACAAACATTTAGGGGGGTTTACCGTAATCGCCACGCTTGGCAGGCGGGTTGGCGATGGCAAGTATAGCTCTTCTAACTTTTTTAGCTAGGATACTTTACGAAATAAGGTATCAATATTAATTAGATTAGTCTAATTGACTTTCAATAAGCGATATCTTGTATCCTGTATTGAATAAATCATTTTTAACTTTACTTTACTTTACTTTTCAACGAAAGAACGCTGTTGTCATACTTCGGTTGTTCCTTTAGCGCTCAAACACACGACGCCACCACTTTGGACACTTCATAGAAAAAATCTCGTTGCGTTCGCGCACAGCCGAAACTCGTGTGTGTAGTACTATTTATTATACTGTTCCGCCGCCGCCGCCCGCCGCTCCGCTGCCGCGCAATCAATGCTAATTTTATCGTTCCACTGTACTATATTGTTAGTAATACATTGCTAGTTCTGAACATTGCACGTGATAGCGGTGCGGGGGCGGCGCGGCGGCGGTGGTGCGGCGGCGTCGTCTGTTTGAGCGCTTAGTCGCCTTTAACGATACCTATGGGAGGGCATGGGGCTGTAGTATTCTATGCCGCCATGGTTAAAGTTAGGAGTGATTAATAGTTATATCTATACGTAATTTCATAGCATGAATTCAAATTCAAATAAATCTTTATTCAATATAGGATACAAGATAATCACTTATTGAAAGTCAATTAGACTACATCTAATCTAATTGCTATTGATACCTTATTTGGTAAAGTATCCTATACTGCGAGAGGCGAGGTAGTTCAGGGTGCCCACCAATTGGCTCAGGTAAACAAATGTTTGTCTTGCCTTACGACAATAGTCGCCTGGAGAGGCCCCCAAACGAGCCCTCCTCTGTCAAATGATTCGACTATTTTACGTGAAAATTATGCACGTAAAATGAGTTAGGTATTTACATAATGTAAGTTATTATTGCAATTTATAATATGACGTCCACAGCGACAGCCAGCCAAAATAAACCCGATTACCTATAGGTAAATGAATTACCGAGCTCGGTCGAGCGCCACCGGCCGCTGCGCGCTAGTAATTGAGTGACACAAATTAAAATAGCAATTTTTATTTAAGTAAGTACTAGTCGACCCGCAAGATTGCTGTACCACCATTCTACTTCTATTATACAGGTTAATGTACGGGACAGCTGATTTTTGTTTTGAGATTTCGACCCATGTTGCTTTGGGAAAGTTGTTAGGTATGGTGAGCTGAATCCCTCCTTTGATTTATTACCACCTTGTCAGAAACACCCTGTATATGTCGCAGCGGAAGAGACACAAAACGATCGGAAGTGGTCGTAGTCCCATCCGCCATGTTGGCAGCACTGACGCTGCTTGCTGATTGGTCGATGAAACGCAGCAGGCCTACCAACCTTTCAACCGTTTGGCGGGCCTGGACATTCACGTGTTGCAGCGGCGGGAGCGGACTGGGCATTCTTGGCCTGGACTCCGTCCGAACAACACTAGTTTGTCTGTTTTATCGTCCGTGTATTTAAATTAAGTTTGTTTCAATAAAAGTAATCTTCAGTGAGACATAGTCGCTCGAGTTACCCATGGCCGGCAATCCTGAGGATCCATCATCCTGTTCCTGTTCATGCTGCTGCTCCGTCATATATATAACACTAGAGGCTGCCCCGCGGTTTTTCCCGCGCATATTTCTCATAAACACAAAAATCCCGTTTTTTTCCGTTCCCGTGAGAATTTTGGGAAATCCATTCCTAGTGCCCACCTACACTCCCCAAGGAACCCACGTGCCAATTTTCAGCTTTCTACGCCCAGTAGTTTCGGCTCTGCGTTGTCTGTAAGTCAGTCAGTCAGTCAGTAACGGAAGAGTTTTATACTGAGTGTTTCTGACAAGGCGGTAATAAATCAAAGGAGGGATTCTGCTCACCATAACTAACAACTTTCTCAAAGCAACATGGGCCAAAATCGCAAAAAAAATAACAGCTGTTTCATACATTGGTTCTATCAGCTGACGGGGTCAATGTACGGGACGGCTGATTTTCGTTTTGAGATTTCGACCCATGTTGCTTTGGGAAAGTTGTTAGGTATGGTGAGCTGAATCCCCCCTTTGATTTATTACCCCCTTGTCAGAAACACCCTGTATATATCTATACCAATATTATAAAGAGGAAAGATTTGTTTGTTTGGTTGTTTGTTTGTTTGTAACGAATAGGCTCCGGAAATACTGTACCGATTTGAAAAATTCTTTCACTGGTAGGAAGCTACATTAACCCCGAGTGTCATAGGCTATATTAGATTTTCAAAAAAATTAGGGATCCTTACCTAAACTCAAATAATGTAACCCCAGGGGCAATATTTTTTCCGTTGTTTACATATTTTGACAGGTGGTTTGTTGTTGTTGTTTGTTTTTTTACCAAGCCCATTCTGGGCAGGCAAAAGAACATAGTCTATAGAGCCAAGTCTTTTGTAGTATCTTATATTCTATGGCGTAACGAAGTAAGCCGGGAAAGCTCGTTGATAACATAATCTCATGCCTTTTATTCCCCGAAGGGATAGGCAGAGACACCAGCTCAAGAGCCAGACCCACGTTTAGCCGAGTTTATGCTTTATTACCAACGTGACAAGGGCCAACCACTACTTTACTGCGGCCGGGACCAACGGCTTAACGTGCCTTCCGAAGCACGGAATCATCTCACTTTTCGGACAATCACGTGATTCAAGCCTGCAATGTCCTATCCAAACTAAAACAACCACAACGTGATTTTTGTGAGGTATCAATGTGCTGTTTTCCGCGGGGATCGAACCCACGACTTTTAATCTAAGGCGATACGGAGTTTTCCAGTGGAGCTAGTATTAAATAAATTTAACGCAAACTAAAACACTGGCTTAATCACATTGGTAAGGGTAATTTTAGAAACAATTAGTTGCTAAACAAGGTTTAAAACTTCATAAACTTAAAGGTAATTCAATAAGAAATTAATTTTCTAAAGATACCAATATAACTTTTAATAATACGCCGCCCTACGCACGATGTACAGTCACGGACTAGGAGGCCGTAAGATATTTGTCTATGGTTTCGTCAGCCCTAGACTTTATTACCAGAGAACAAGAGCTATTTTGCAATACAGAAAAACCGGAAGTGTTACGCCGATCGTGTCCGCCACTGTACAACCCACAAACAACTAAAAAGGACACATTGGTCCTGCAAATATGCAAAATGATTAAAATAAAGAACCATAAAAAGAAAAAGAAAGATTCAAGAAATAAATTAACAGTTACTATGAAGTTTTTAAAAAGCAATATATGTTTCTTAACAAATTTTTTACAGGTAACCCTATTTTAAAGGGAACAAAAATCAAAATTTAAAAATTATTTATTCATTAAAGAATACAAGATATCACTTTTTGAAAGTCAATTACCTACATAGACTTTTTAATCTAATTGGCATAGATACCTTATTTGGTTAAGTATTCTAAACTGCGAGAGGCGAGGTAGTTCAGGGTGCACACCAAGCGGCTCAGGCAAACTAATGTTTGCCTGCCTTTTGACAATGGTCGCCTGGAGACGCCCCCAAACGAGCCATTCTCTATCAAATGATTCTACTCCCTTTTGCAATGATTTAACAGCGTAGAGAAGAAAGGGGTAACAAACTCTACTTTACAATTTTATTTATCTCTCTCTCTCTTTTTTTGTTCTTTTGTCAGAATGACAGAGTACATATTGCGCGGCGAGCCTGCGTCTGCTCAACTATACCTGGACGAGTTGCTGGCGGGGGTGAAGGGGACGCGGGAGGGGCGCGCGGGGCTGCCTGGCCTGCTGCTGCACTGCCTGAGGAAGAGCCCTGAAGGAATATTCATGGTAAGAGAGCCTTAAGGGTAAAGAATATTTATATGAACAAAAAAATATTGATTTACATACGTACAGTCACGGACTAGGAGGCCGTAACAGATTTGTCTATGGTTTCGTCAGCCCTAGACTGTATTACCAAAGAACAAGAACTATTTTGCAATACAGAAAAACCGGATGTGTTACGCCGATCGTGTCCGTAACTGTACATACATAACGTCACGCCTATATCCCATCGTGGTAGGCAGAGACAATTGATTTCCACTTGCTACGATCCTGACACACTTCTTTCGCTTCTTCCACAGTCGCCTTTAAAAATATTTATTTGCAGGGAATAATATATAAAAACCTATTAATTGATGAAGAGGTAATAGAAAATTGCGATTGATCGGTCTCACGTTCCAAAGGGTAGATAACTCCATCCCCAGACAATTCTTCAACTGGCAGCCTAAAGCCAATCTAGGAGTCCTGGCCGACCAAGACACCTGGAAGCGGTCCGTCTTAGCCGAAGCTCGAAAGATGGGCTGGTAAATGCTCATTGATGGAACTACCAGTCCTGGACTGTTGAATATTGTCGTTGAAAAGGGTCGACTTTGTCTTGCAGGGAAAGTGTTCCCATTTTTTTTTTTAAAGCAGTTTTGTGTCTATATTTTTATTTGCTCTAGTGCTGAGATAAGTAAAGTACCTATTTGTACATACATACATAATCTCACGCCTTTTATTCCCCGAAGAGTTAGGCAGAGGTTCCAGCTCAAGAGCCGGACCCACGTTTAGCCGAGTTTTTATGCTTTTATTACCAACGTGACGCAGGGCCAGCTTGTCGCCGCGGTTATAACGACCACTACTGCGGCCGGGACCAACAACAGGTATACAAATATTAATCTTTACCTATTTGTAAAGATTAATATTTGTATAACTGTCCCAGACTACTTTAACGGATTTTCGTAATTTCAACACATATTATTGACTCAGTATTGAATCAAATAAATTAATTCAAGTTCTTCAAAAGTTTTGTATTGTAGTTTATGTTCATGATGCTCTAAAAATTCAAGTTATCTTTCTAAGTAGTGCAGAAAAGCAGACCGTGCATCTAGCAGACGAGAGGAAACTTTCAACGTATCATGATACTTGTTATTATAAAGCGGAACGCGAGCGGAAAGTTAACAAAACATCTCACTACACCGCTCGGAAGCGTCTCGCAACTCCGCCGGTGCAAACTAAATCAACATCAAGTATGGTATACCTTGAACATCAACTTACCAGCTCAACCTATAACCAACTTTAATGCGAAGATTATTGAAAAGATCTTATAAGACTACTAGAGGATGCCCCGCGGTTTCACTCGCGTAGATTTCTCATAAACACTAAAATCTAGTTTAATCGCGTTCCCATGGGAATTTCAGGAAAGCCTTTCTTAGTGCTCACCTACACTCCCTAAGGAACCTAGATGGAAAATTTCAGCCCGCTAGGCCCAGTAGTTTCGGCTCTGCGTTGTCTGTCAGTCAGTCAGTCAGTCAGTCAGTAACGGAAGAGTTTTATATATATTGATTAGTTACAATAGAGCCAGAGCCTGAGCTAGTAAAATTGGACGAATACCGAGATTGCCGAACATGGAAAAATAAGAGCATTGCTTTATGAAACAATGTTAATATTATGCATTTCTCAGTCAATTCAGATTAATAAAAAAAAAATATTTTCATTTTATCTGAAGATTATTTATTTTATGTTTTTATTGTGTTAGACCTTTATCTGTTTATTTTTTATAATGATTTATTTTATTATCTCAATAAATATTATTATTGTTCAATTATCTTAAGGTTTAAAATAAAAAAGTGAGATTTTGTTATTACCTCCTAGAACACGTCTAATAATAAGTAGCCTCGGTACAAAAACTAATTTTATTCTAATGGTCAATCAAAGATGGTCAAGCACTTCTAGACTTCCTCGGTTGCCTGAAAGAAATTTGTTTTGGCGATAAGGCATTGTATTGCCTACTTTTTCTCCTCTTCAATGTATCTTGTACATTTTGTCATGAACTTACTCGTTTCTTTTTATCTGCTTCATCTTATAGATTAACGCTGCAATGGGCGCATCATTTACAAACGCAGACATATTAGCTCGGGCATGCCGCGTGTCGAGGGCTATAGCCAGGACATTACCAGGAATGAAGTCAAGGGCTAGGGCGGCTTCGGGAGTTCGTGCTATTGTTCTACTGAAGAACAGCGAGCAGTTTGCTGGACTCTACTGCGGGCTGCTTGCCTCTGCCGCTCTGCCGCTTTTGCTGGACGCTCAAATTACCCCGCGTGAGTATAAACCGCAAATTGCAAATTACCCAGCTTATTTCGTCATCACAACAGAAATACGTTTCCCGTTAGTCTCATCCATAAAATGATAGTGGACCCTTAAAAGGAGAAACATCGTGAGAGGGTTTTGCCTTAATTGCAAGCTTGGCATGGCAGATGGATTGGCGATCTTGTACGATTCAAGTTTTTCAATGAAAGACGCTACTGCCCGTCTTTTCGCTGTTACCTGATTTGTTTTTAACGACACCCGTAAGAGGAAAAAGGGGTGCTGCCACATGGCCAATCGATCGATCAAGACTCCGAGGATTTTTAAAAATGTTACCTGATGTTATTGACATTCAAAACTTACCTCAATGTGAATGACCTCATCTGAAACTTTAAACGGCAGAGTTAATGTTAAGTCTCCATTACAGTGGAACTAAAGTCATTTCTGGAGCTATTCAAGCCACAGCTAATCTTCTGCGAGGCTCGGGCCTGCGGGGAGGTGTGTAAGGCACTGCGGGAGGCGGGGCAGACTGCTGACGTCATTATGGTGGGCAACAGCGGAGGTGAAGCAAGGGACGAGGGGACCACTCTTGAAGAGTTCACCTCCAACTGCGGGAGCGAATGGTGGGATGATGTGTGAGCCTATGAGATAATATGAATAACCAGCATGTTATCACTAAAGCTTCAATTAAGTCTCTGCATGATTTTAGTCGACTGCCTCCTTGGTTCACTTAGCAATGATGGATGTAGACCTGGATGAGGGAGCATGGGGTTTCATTCTTGGCAAGGGCAAACATTTTTATGATGAATATAAATCAAGCGGGGGCTCTACGCATCTATTAAACATCTCGAGATAGGCAGTAACACTGGCGCTGCTATAGATCTAGAATCTAGATTCTAGATAATACTGGGAAGTAACAACATGAGAGCAGCTACACTGGATGTCGATCATCAATGATTCCCGGGATCCTTCCCAAAATCGCTGAGGCGGCCACCGAGGAGTTTTAGTAGGAGCAAGTCCCACACACACAACCCAGCCGCTCCCCGAGCGAGAAGAAATTCGTCAGGCATAACTCCCCGTTACATAAAAAACGGCGTATTCTGTAGCGTCTTCTTTCTTGTGATTTCCCTTGTCTCCAGTCTGGCTGAGGTATCCCTGAGCGATGCCGTGCTGATGGTTCCGACCAGCGGCTCCACGGGGCTCCCCAAGGCCGTTCTACTTACTCATGATGGACTCATTGCACAACTGCCAACCTTGTGGTAAATACATAATGTTTATGGTATTCCTTCCTCTAAATAATTTTATCCTCGACCCAGGATAGTATGTATTGGATAATTACTTTAATCTGCTATTTGTGTCCCAACATCAGGATTTAATTTTACTTATGCTCAACGTCTTAGACACCCACAAGTCAGTCAGTCGACCTGGTGAAGGTTTTTGGAGTACATTAGATAAGGGTCATTAAGGCGAACTGTCCAGCCTATGTCCAACAGTGGACGATTTGCGGCTGAGATGAATCATAAACACAAAATACTTCTTACAATTGCATGCGTACGTAGACTACGTAGTGCATTTCATTTCTGCTAACTATTTTGTAACCTAGAGATAAACTCAGGCCAGGTTAGATCTTAGACCAGTCTCGCTCAATTCAGGCTGCACCACGCTCGGTTCCCGCGGCCAGAGAAGCGTATCCTGCTGGTGTCTACGGCTCAGTGGATGACCTTCACGCTTGTCTTCACTGCGGCGGTGGTCTATCAGGTGCCGCTCGTGATGACGTCACAACCTGTTACTGAGGAACATCTGTTGCACATTATCGATGAGTACAAGGTTTTTGGCATTTTGCTTTAATTAAGTCATTGTTCCCGTGGGAATTTCGGAAAATCCCTACTTAGTACTCACCTACACTCCCCACTTTCAGCTTTCTACGCCCAGTAGTTTCGGCTCTGCGTTGTCTGTCAGTCAGTCAGTCAGTCAGTAACGAAACAGTTTTATATATATTGATAAACGTCCACTGCTAGAAATAGGTCTTTCCTTTAACATTGGCATAAGGACAAACATAATAGAGGAAGATTGCTGAAATTGCTGCGCATGGCATGCGGGTTGGATTTATGACACTGACAAACATCACTTTACTTTTAAAAGTACGGTTCTTAGAGATTCAGATAGTATGTATTGGGATTCCGCTATTGAAAGAAACCTACAGTTTTTTTACAGTCTTTCTTTCATATTTTACTAAAAACAACTATTTAAGCCTCTCAAAATAAGTCCTTTCACAGTTCACAGTATAAAGTTACTTAATTATTATCGATAAGTTATTATCGATGTCGTGTTGAATGAACTGAGAACTTTAAAAATTCTATAACGCACGTCTTGAAAATTCTAAGCCGCGTCGGCTCCGTATCGGCGGCGCCTGCCTCAACGTTGTCTTATTGAATTCTTCTCAAAATTGAGTCTTAGGGTGCCTTTTCATCAAAGACGTGCTGCGCTTCGTTGCTGTAGATGCGACTGATATCCACCAATCATGTTCATTGGTCCACATAGCACTGGTGGAAATGGGTTCTACTAAGCTATGAATTTATACGGAAAGATGCGTGCCCTGGATGCGTGCTATCGGGATCGATGATCCGGATAATCCATAGCCCGCCTATAGCATCCATCCATCTTTATAGCCTACTAGCATTGCTACATGACTCGGGAGACATGAAGCAATGTTAGTAGGCTTGCGTTTATCACCGAAAGTTGCACCGTACAGCTGTCTCGCTGCTGTGCATCTAATTATAGCCTCTTCCTTGTACAGCTATATAGTTTGGCTATATGGTTTGGTGGGCACCCTGAACTACCTCGCCTCTCACAGTATAGGATACTTTACCAAATAAGGTATCAATAGCGATTAGATTATATCTAGTCTAATTGACTTTCAATAAGTGATATCTTGTATCCTATATTGAATTAAGAATTTGACTTTGTTTGGTATTTGTGGAAACGATCACATAGTTTCGTAGCGTAACTTACAGCTGCATAGCACATCCTGGTGGAAAAGCACCCTTACTAATGTTTCCCAATTGGGATAGTTATCGAATTACCTGGCAGACATCTTGTTTACGTCTAGGTGAGGTGAAGGGTATTGATACTCAGTAGAGAGTCCTTGACGTTTGTGAATAATACGAATATTAAACATTTCTCACCGTTTGGTGGCATTGAATACTTTATCTCCTAACGTGGGTGACGTAAAAGGTGACTAAAAGGACGGGCAGCAGCGTCCTTGTCTTGATAAACTTGCCTTACCTGCCAAGGCGATTACGGAAAAAATCTTTCATGTTTGTCAAAAGACAAAAAACTACTATATATAATATATAAACATGAATCGTGGTTCGTTAGTCTCGCTAAAACTCGAGAACGGCCGAGCCGATTTAGCTAATTTTGGTTTTGAAATGGTCTTAGTAGTCCAGGGAAGGTTTAAAAGGTGAGAGAGTATGCAAAAATTAAGGGGAATAAATAGTATTTCGATATCGAATAACCTACATTGTGTTCAATAACAGGATACTTATTTTGATTTGTTATCTTTGTGTCTAGACAAAGAATAAATCGTGGTTAGGGTCAAGATAGTTTTTCTATCCTAACGTATATAGTACTAGTCGACCCGGCGAACTTCGTACCACCTAACCTATTACTATTTCTGCATGTATTACACTTAAAAACCTTCCTCTTGAATCACTATTTCTATTAAAAAAACGCATCAAAATCTGCTGCGTAGTTTCAAAGATCAAAGCATACATGGGACCAGACGCGGAAAGCAATTTGGTTTAATACTATGTATTGAATTGATTGATATTAATATGTATACCTAATTAAAGAAACTGTTTTTTTTTCATTTGTTTCTCCGTTACACTTTTCATCGTTAGCGCTCAAACAGTCGATGCCGCTACTGTGCCGCTGCCGCACCGCCGCCGCGCAATCAATGCAAATTTTTTCGTTCCACTGTGCTATTGTTAGTAATACATTGCTAGTTCTCAACATCGCATGCGGTGTTGACGGCGGCGGCGGCGGCGGCGCGTTGGCGGCGTGTGTGAACAGTGTTGCGATGCGGCGGCGGTGCGGCGGCGTCATCTGCTTGAGCGCTTAGGCAAAACATTAATGGCACCTTAAGCGCCTCTTATGCGGCACCCATGTGAGGAGATAGGCGTCAAACTTAGGTCAAAATTCAACATTTTAGCCTGCGTTTAGACGAAACTCGTGATATGTAGTTTGTGTAAGAAAAACTCACCTAAAATGCTGTGTCCAGCATCTTGCGTTAAAAAACTTAAGAGCCATCACTGTGACCTCCACAACCCGCCTGCCAATTAATCTTTAATGGAAAACCACCTCAATAATGTTTGTCCTTGTGGAAATCTGACCTGGAGGCTTATGTCAAAGAATGGAAATCTCTCGGTAGGGATTAGGAGAGAAAATGTTGCATCATATCAAACATCGAAACATCAATCTTGCATCGTAACATCGATTTTTCAAACGCTATCGAAATCGGGCCCCTGGAAGAAATCGGTTTCTCAAAGTTACGAACAAAAGACCTCAACAAAAGCTGTAATCTATAAAATAAACGCATCCACGATTATTTTATCAATTTCTGAAAGCAACGAAACATGATAAAATATAATTTGCTAGCCCTTAAAGATGACTGTAAAAAAAACATTGATGTTGTCTGGCATCGATATTTTGGGTTCGATGATCATCGAACATCGATGTTGAGCTGTCGATGTCAACTTCGATGTTTTCTCAAAATCGAACATTCCTTTTTTTTTTGTAACGAGGGGAAATGCCTATCGCATTTCCCGACGCTCAAGGGAGCGTCGGGGGTATGTGGGGCTCGTAACCCACTAAAACCCCCCGGCGGCCATCTTGGCGCTTTTGGTAAGAACCCCGGGAACCACACATTATAGCGTCCGAAGTCTTCCCACGCTCAGCTACTATCAGCTTCGTGCTCGGGGAGGGCATATTGTTCCCTCCCCGGCTCGCCTTTGTAACTGCGGCGGCACAGTGCCACAAGCTGTGCCGCCGCCCATCTCGGGGCCGTTTGATGAGTGTGTCGGGCTCCCGCCCTTCACACCCACGACCCCAAAGACCCCTTTTAGTCGCCTCTTACGACAGGCAGGGCATACCGTAGACCTATTCTTACGCCCGGACCTACAGGGCTTAAAATCGAGCATCCTATCGCTCGGCTAGCATGATAAGAATGCTTTGTTTGGATAAACTCTAAGGTCCCTCAGCATATCCCTCATCCCTCAGCCGTCGTGGTTGCTGTCCAGCCCGCAGCTGGCGGGGGCGCTGTCGTCGGCGTTGTCTTCCAGGCCGCTGCGACCGCTCACACTCCACACACTGCTGCTCACCGGCTCTCCTCCTCCTGGTGATCTTAACAACGTACTCAAGGTAGGAAAAATGAAATATGGTAAGCAGCCCCATAATTGGTGCGAACCCCACATACATAATACTCGTCAGGAGTTTTCCCGCCTAAATAAAAAAAATCTTCCTGATGTAGGATATGAAGGTGACCTCACCATCATTATAATCATAGCTTTAAGTTATAAGCGATAAGTATTTTTAAATATTCAAAATCATTCGAAAATAGAAAATAAACTTGAAAATAATTGAAGAGGCCTTCGCCCTGCAGTGGGCTGATTTATGCTGAGGAAGAAGAAGATGAAAAATTAAGTCATACTCTAGTGTTGAGATTTTTTAATGAATCTAACATTTTTACCATTAATAAAAACTCCTAATTTAATCTCATTCAGTCATGCTTTCGGGTAAGTCAATCCATACTTAGTATTTAAATTCGAAAGTTACTCTGTCTGTCTGTCTCGCTTCCACGAGAAAACGACCTAACCGATTAGAATGAAATTTGGTCTATAGATAGTCTAAAGCCTGAAAAAGGACATATAGTAAAGTTTTTTTTTGCGAAATTCCTAAGATATAATTGGAAATTTGATGTTTCAAGGGAAAATGCGCTTACGAAGCCGCGGGGCGCCTACCAGTATAAATATAAATAATCGTTGCAGAAGCACCTGGAGTCTCAGGAAGATATAAGCGGGGGTGAAGACGGGGTCGGGGGCGGGGTGCTAAACGGATACGGAATGTCTGAGGCCCATGGGTTCGTGGCCATCCCGAACCACGCAGCACCACCCGGCTCCTTCGGACCGATCTGCAACATCTTTCAATACAAGGTTATTTTTCTGCTTGTGTCTGTATAGCCTCCTTCAGTCGAGTCTTTTTGTAGTCAATGTCTTGGTATTTCCAAAAAAGTAAAGAATTTCATGTTTTGATTATTTATGTATCGCAATTTTATCGTAAGAGAAAATTTTGGTTGTAAATTTTAATTTTTCAGATTATTGATGATAACGGAAAACAGTGTGGACCGGATGAACCTGGAGAACTCTATTTGAAAAGCGACAGAGTCCTTTTTAAGGTAAGACTCTTGAAAGTAAATGAAACACAATCACAAGTGTTGGGGATGGTACCAACAATTAAATGTTCTGGTAATGGTTATTAAGACACACGGAATTATGATAATTAAAATGGTTTATTGGTAAGAATTAATGGTAAGGAAATGGTGTTGACAAGAGGATGGTTATTCCGCGAGTGGCTTATACTACGTTCTACAATAAACACTAAATCTAGGTTATGCTGACCGCTGCGCTAACAGAGTCCAATGTACAGTTTGTACAGTCACGGACTAGGAGGCCGTAACAGATTTGTCTATGGTTTCGTCAGCCCTACACTGTATTACCAAAGAACAAGAGCTATTTTGCAATACAGAAAAACTGGAAGTGTAACGCCGATCGTGTCCGCCACTGTACAACAAGAGATACTATTGTGTGTGGTGATCTTCGGGAAAAGCTGTGGCTTTGACGCATGACAGGTCAATCTACGATGATATAGCTATCTTTTTGAAATTGAATATATCAAAAGAAGAAATCATTATCGCGACCTTCATCTAATCCCGCATATACTCCTATATTATTATAGTATACTCATAAACTCCCACAACATCCAATAAGTCGTCTGACCACTTTGAGGTCAGCTTAGCTTAGGTCTTTTGGTGCGGAAGAGAAATATTATTCTACCTACATTGCGTCTTCCGGTTTGCGGTATAGGAGAAAAGACAAACATCAATATAGCAATATCAATTGTACCTTACCTGAAATTTAATAACAAATTAGAAAAAGCCTTAATTGAGAGTTAAGTTATTGAATTTGCAGGGTTACTACAAGAACTCATTAGCCTCGGAGGAAGTGATGTGTGACGGCTGGTACCGCAGCGGAGACCTGGTGAGGGAGGATTCTCAAGGAAACGTCTTCTACGTGAGGAGACTCAAGTTTGTCTTCAAGTACAACAATTATCAGGTACGACCTGCTGCCGAAAAACCTTGACTACTCCTGGTTTTAAACACAAATACTGCAAAGAATAGGGACTGAGCAGTATGGAGTTATTGTGGGGTTCCCTATGTCCAGTAGTATGCTACAACGACCGGTCTTGAGCCACCCTTATCCAGTGTATTCCCGCAGTCTTTACCAGGTCGTTTGACCACCTTATGGGGGTCGTGGTCGCCACTCGAGAACTTTTCGGCCCCAGCGACCATCTGTTCTTCGAGCTATGGGCCCTGCCCATTGCCACTTAAGTTTCGCAATTATTTGGGCTATGTCGCAATAGTTTTTGCTAACTCTATATGAACTTTTTCAACTGTACTGTTGTATGCAGATATCTCCGGAGGAGGTAGAGAGCGTGGTGTGCGGCGTGGCCGGCGTGCAGCAGTGCGTGGTGGGCGTTGCCAGTGGAGGTCCGGCCGCTCTCGTCGTCGCTGCAATGCAGGACGACTCCCTCGTCGACAGGATACATGCTGCCGTCTCCGGTACACACTATATTATAATCTACCGTTGTTTAAATGTTCTTTCTTTTTTATTATAAATACAATTACTCTAATCGGTGGAGCTTCTCTCCCAAACCTCCCATTTCCCCGTAAGCTACTTCTGCTTCTCCTCCTTCCGTTGGAGTTTGCAGATTAAAATAACTAGCACTAAATAAAAGTTGACTATTAACAGTTTTCAAGACGTCAAAGGTCTGCTGCTCTGTTTTAAAAAGTGCTGAACTCCTATACCAATAAGTTTCTTCCCTTGGAGGAGGTAATAGGGTTAAATATTTGGGCCGAATACGCAAAACAAGAACCATATTATGTAAAAAAAATGAGCTAACCTACTTGTCTTTACCCCTAATTATTTGATTTTCTCTTTAATAAACAGTAGCTCTAAGCGACTACAAGCGTCTTCGTGGAGGCATCGCGCTGGTCCCGGAACTGCCGACCACGCGGAGTGGGAAGCCTCGCCGAGAACTTTGCCAAGACCTCCTAGACTCTCTGCTTTGACGCTGCTGCTTTGATGGATGTTGACATCACTGGTGATGACGTCATTGATGACAAAGAGTCCGCGCCAGCGAAGTCTGCGGGCGACTGGGGGCGCGTAAGTAAACTCACTTCTTCTTCTTTTATTTAACAGCCGAGCTCATGTCCGTGTAGCCTCCTCCACTCCAGTCGTCTCTCCACTGCTTCTTTCACGTCCTCGTAGGTCTCCACTCCAACTTTCTCCTTTATCTGCTTCATGTAGCTTCCTCTCGGTTTGCCCGGCCCTCTCCGTCCTTCTATTTTTCCTTCTATTATATTCTTAATATAATTATCGTGCCGTATTAAATGTCTTATCATTTTCCCTCTTCGGTTTTCATGTATACTCACTAGAACTAGATGATGGTAATGGTAATGACTTGCATAATGCTAGTTGGTTCATATTTTGACCGCGTGCTGACTTAAATGGCACGCCTTCTAGCTCCAGCAGTTTGCAATCTTGCTATTGACGAGGATGAACTTAGTACCTATACAATGTTGTTTGCCTGGTAGAAAGCACTATGAGCGATAAGGTGGTCCGTTGAATGCGAATTCAATTATTTGTATCATATTTTTACCTTGCCTGGAAGAAATCGCTTTTAGCGATAAGTCCGCCCATTGCATGCAAATTTAAATATGTCTACCATTAATTGTATAATGTTCTTTTGTATTTTTTGTATGCAATAAAGTGTTTTTTAACTTTTAACTTTAACTTTACCTTTATACCTTACTTTTGTATAGTAAAGAGTGCATTATGTCTACGTAACACTTTCAATTCACTGGGACCTAATGGATGATGTACCTGTGTTATTTTCACATTTTACTTTAAAACGATATAATTATTTTGTTATACAAAAATGTTATTTAAAAGCAAGTTTTGTACCTTATATGTATGTTATACCAATAGGTACTAGTAAAAGCTCTGTGATTTACTCAAAGTAAATGTATAAAAAAAATTATGGCCATCGTTTCATTTCCATTCGGGTTCGGGTTGAGTCCTAAAACAGCAATAAACTGGATTTTTTGTGGCTCGCCACAGATCTTACCCCAACTGTTACAGATATATTATTCTTTGCTATATAACAAAAATATAATAATAATAACGCATTACACTCAGAGCCCCTTACTAGGTAGAACCTGTAAACATATACAGAGACAAACAATACACCCAGACCGGGAAACAATGTTCGCCCCCTTTTTTTTTTTTTTTTTTGTAACGGGGGGAAATGCCTAACGCATTTCCCGACACTCGGGGGAGCGTCGGGGGTATGTGGGGCTCGCACCCACTAATACCCCCCGGCGGCCGTCTTGGCGCTTTTGGGAAGGACCCCGGGAACCACGCATTACTGGCGTCCGAGGTTCCTCCCACGCTCAACTGATATCAGCTTCATACACGGGGAGGGCATATTGTTCCCTCCCCGGCTCGCCTTTGTAGCTGCGGCGGCACAGTGCCACCGCCCATCTTGGGGCCGTTTGATGAGTGTGTCGGGCCCCCACCCTTCACACCCACGGCCCCAAAGACCCCTTTTAGTCGCCTCTTACGACAGGCAGGGTATACGGTAGACCTATTCTTACGCCCGGACCTACAGGGCTTAACAATGTTCGCCCCCGCCGGGAATCGAACCCAGTGGTACTCGCGTCATAATCCACGTCACTGCCAAGATACAGTGAAATAAATTTAATTTAAGCAGTTTAATTTAAACTAAAGAAACTACTTTGGAAATTGTGTCATCAAAGATCTTCCAAAAACACATTGTGTCCACCAATTCATGTTCATGCAACTTTCAATTCGTCAAGTGGAAAAGCGCACTGGAGTAACCATTGCATTTTTTTTGTGTACCTATGTTGTCGAATCAAAATTGTGAGCTCGGCAGAGCCAAGTTCAAAGTCAAAGTCAAATTCTTTATTCAATATAGGATACAAGATATCACTTATTGAAAGTCAATTAGACTACATCTAATCTAATCGCTATTGATACCTTATTTGGTAAAGTATCCTATACTGTGAGAGGCGAGGTAGTTCAGGGTGCCCACCAATTGGCTCAGGTAAACAAATGTTTGCCTTGCCTTACGACAATAGTCGCCTGGAGAGGCCCCCAAACGAGCCCTCCTCTGTCAAATGATTCTACTCGATGTCGTGCCGAGAAGAAGCCAAAGGGCGACGCTGGTTCTTTCTTCGAAGTTCTAAATTCTGTGCGCGATGCTCATCGATCCTAAGTGCCGAATAAAACGTTACGACGCGGGAACATGTGTGGCGCAGCGCTGTGAAATAACAATCGCTTACCAAGATGTGCTCTAAGTCTTCAAATCTCAGCGGCTTCGGTACAAGTCGTACGATTTATTGCCTCGAATCCATTGTTTTAAGACCGATATTTGTGTTCGTTTTATCTTAGGTAATTGATTAATATAATAAACTAGCTGACCCGGCAAACTCCGTATCGCCTTACCCCTGTTATTCATAAAAAGTTAAAGAGAATTTTAGTTAGTTAGTTTACCTGTTTCATTGCGAACTCTAGAAAGTGTATCAAAGAAAACATACAAAAAATATTTAATAGATGAGCTTTTTAATCAACTAGTTCACACTTGATTACCTTAACTAACTTTAAGAATTGTAAAAGGATTAATTAAATAATAATTATAAGGTAACTAATGTATTTAATTTAGAGAGCACTCTCTGCCAACAAACTGCTCTGTAGTTTGGCGGAAATTATGTTTAGTATTTTCTTGAAAATGTTGAAATGAATAAACGCTTTATTTATTTATTATTTTATTTGACGTATGTCAATTTAGACTGGATGTCACGTATTTACCATACAACAAACCAGAGAAGTAGACCTCCAGTAAAGCTACTTAAAATGTACTGTATCTTTATGAATAAGACGGTTAGATTATAAGTATACCTAGGTACCCACTAAAAACTTGGCTGTATGGATAATGTTATTTTGCCCGCCCAGAGTGGGAGAATAAAAAATAACAACGTCAAATTAATCTGTGACAGGAAAATTTACAGATAGAAGAGTAATGGAACATTTTGTATGCGGAAATGAAATTGTCCGTTTTTACTATCTTCCACTGATTTTTTCTAGATTTTCTCACCTTTTAAACCTTCCCTGGACTACTACGGACATTTCAAAACCGAATCAGCTAAATCGGCCCGGCCGTTCTCGAGTTTTAGCGAGACTAACGAACCACGATTAATCAGTAGATAGTAGACCTGCCTGTAACAAGCGTAGCGATTTCAGCAAATCTATTTTTCATTTTTTGTTCTTGTGGCTATAGTGGGAGAGACCTTTGTCCAGCAGTAGAAGTGTTTCAGCTGCTAAGATAAATTGAATCAAGAAATAAAATAAATATTGAAAAATGCGGAATCAGACTGGCTTGATCGCCTCAGCCCAAAATTTGTTTTTAGTGTTGTTAATTTTGTCTTCCATGAAATCGTTAATGGCTTTGTTCTACGAGTTTTAATTTAGGTATTTTAAAGCAAACGTTTGTGTAAGAAAGAACCTCTTTAAAAAGTTTCAGTGCCTTAAAATAACTATTCAAAATGTCTTCAAGACTGAAATAGCATTGAAACTAAGCAAGTAGTCTAGCCGCAGCTCGTCGATCCGCAAGAAACTCATTTGCCTCGAAGATCGTTCGCGCCGATACATAAAACATCGTGGAGCAAAGAAATGCGCTCACTTCCGGGAATAACAACAGGCGCTTCCGGCGCTTTGTGCCCCCGCCCTCCTTCCTCCTCCCCCCGGTGGAGAATAGCCAAGATTAGCTGAATCGAGAGATTGGCTACAAATTGTTTTTAAAGTTCCATTAAATGAACGTTTATCGTACTCGACGGTTTGCTCACTACTATGTTAATGTTAGTGTTAAATCGAACGTTTTATAAAGTGAGCTGAAACTTTGAATTTTTAATAGACTAGGTCGTTTTTGTATTTCAGTATGAATAGGAGTGGCCGTGTGATGGTGGCATAGAAAACGACCAACCCATCTCCTCCAATGGGTTTTCATTTAAAAATAAGTGTATTATTATTAATATAATAAAATACAAATACTTAAAGAGCTCCTATGCCAATTGAAGAGCCAAGCGTAGGGGCGATAATGGTAAAAACCGCCCTCATCAATGCCGCAATCTCTGGGGTAGGCCTTTAACCAACAGTTAGACATATATTAGGTTGCAATGATGCCCAAATAAACAACATAATGCACCATTTCACCCAAATAAAGTCACATTAATAAAATAAAAAACAGTTTTAGTTGACTACACTGTTGTTAACTGAACTTTGTCTCTATCGAGAGCAAAGCGTCTTGGGAATAAAATTGCTCCAGTCGATAACCTACCTTAAGACAGAGCAGGAGAGACCAGGTTGGTCCAGCAGATGAGGCGAATCGAGAAGGTTGATTTGTATGTAAACTATTGCAATATCCGCTTCAAGAAGCCGCCATCCGATGCAAGCGATATTGCGTGATGCGGCGTATTATTAGCTCTATATTAATAACTTGAACAATACCCGACAAAGCCAAGAATCACTGGGAAGGGCACATAGCTCGGAGTACAGAAAATGTTCGCTGGGGCCACACCTCGGACTCATCATAGAAAAAAACGCGTTGCTTCGCGCACAGCCGAAGCTCGTGTACGTGCACGCGCACCATGCTTGTGTGAGTGAGATGAGTCGCGCTGCTTGTACTGACGTCACTGAGAGGTGACCGAGCGAGGAGCCGTACTTGCTAAGGGAGGCAGGGAGTGCCCGTACTGTATGTAGTACTACTTATTATAGTGTGCTGGGGCTGGAAAATAATCGAAAAGCGAAAGACGCAGTCTAGGCAGACCCCTTAAAAGGTGGTCAGACGACCTGGTGAAGGCTGCGAGAGTACACTGGATAAGGCTACGAACGCACAGGCGGTTTTTTGCCGCGCGGATTTTATGTAACATACTGAATCCTATGGAAGTGTGCGCACCAGCGGATAAAAAAACACGCGGTTAAAAATCCGCTGTCGCGGTTTTATTTCCGCGCGGCTAAAAATTCGCCTGTACCTTCGTGGCCTATGAATAAGGTTGAAAATGAAATAACAACCTTTCCAACCGCGCGCAAATAAAACCGCAACAGCGGATTTTTATCCGCGCGGTTTGTTACCGCGCGGATAAAAATCCGCCTGTGCGTTTGAAGCCTAAATATCGCTCAAGACCGGTCGTTGTGGCGTTCTGCGGGGGAGGTCTATGTCCAGCAGTAGACGTATCTCTGCTGAAATCATGTTAATGATTGTTTTTGGCAATATACAGTTTTGTCATTTCATTTTATTAGCCTGTTTAGGAAAATAATTTTTGATATTATTTTACGGCATCCACGACAGAAAATGGGGTTGATGAATATCATCAACATTACTATGTAACAAAGAACCTAAATACCAAATCCGAAAATGATAAATCGTCTGAGGTTGCCAAGAAATATAATGTGACAAGGTTTTAAGACGTGACGGTGTGATGTGACATCCATCTGACAAAACAGTGGAGGCAACAAACGCGAGATAAATCGCAGCAACGAGACGTCACGCCGCCGCCGGCGCGGCGCGGGCGCGGCGCGGGGTGAGGGGCGGAGATTGATCACACATGGAGATTCAGGGGTATTATTCTGGTTTTCATTGTGGTTGCATTTAATCTATACCAATATTATAAAGAGGAAAGTTTTGTTTGTTTGTTTGTAACGAATTGGCTCCGGAAATACCGAACCGATTTGAAAAATTCTTTCACTTGTAGGAAGCTACATTCATCATCATCATCATCATTTCAGCCGTAGGACGTCCACTGCTGGACATAGGCCTCCCTCAAGGCTCTCCATATACAAGCTACATTAACCCCGAGTATCATAGGCTAACCCATATTATTAGATTTTCAAAAAAATTAGGGATCCTTACCTAAACTCAAATAATGTAACCCAAGGTGCAATAATTTTTTCCGTTGTTTACATATTTTGACAGGTGGTTTGTTGTTGTTGTTGGTTTTTTATTCGGCCATTCTGGGCAGTCAAAAGAACATAGTCTATAGAGCCAAGTCTTTTGTAGTATCTTATATTCTATGGCGTAACGAAGTAAGCCGGGAAAGCTCGTGTACTATATTTTTCTTCAGTAAATGGAAATCTAATTTTATTGATGCTTGTCGCATGATTCCTAATTTTTCCGTAGGAATTTCGGGATATTAAGTAGCCTAGGTCCTTTCTCAGACTTTATACTATCCTATCCATATACCGAAATTCATTTAAATCGGTTCGGTAGTTTTCAGAGGAAATTGAGACAGACAGACAGAGTTACTTTTGCATTTATAATATTAGTATGGATAACGATGATCTATTTGTTTAGAATCAGCCCCCAGGACTTCTGAGGTTGAGCTCTTCATGTAAATAACCCACGCTTTCGTTTATTTATTGTAAAGGTTGCTTAAGCTGACAAGTACATCATTGTGGTTAGAAGCACATAAATAATATATTTTTATTGTCAGAAATTACTTCCATAGTAATTAACATAGGTAGGTACTTCATTTAATTTACATTGATATCATTCCAGAACTTAATTGGAGAGTCATAGCTCTCCGCATTAGGCTGACAGGATGAGATTGCTGCTGAGTGTATTCAACATAATCTCATATAATCTCACGCCTTTTATTCCCCGTAGGGTTAGGCAGAGGCACCAGCTTGAGAGCCCGACCAACGTTTAGCCGAGTATATGCTTATATTACCTGAGTGTATATTGAGTTGAGTATTAGACATAGACATAGACAAATATTTATTAGGTTCTTATTATTCACAATTGAAAGAATTCCAACTATTAGACATGAATCTCTCAAATTTATTTTTTACAATAATGGAACCCGCCTTCAATACACACTGACACATACATCAACTGAGCACTTCCTCTTTATCGAAGTCGGTTCAAATAGGTACTAAAACCTTCTCCTGAATGTAACAAATACTTATCTGAAAACCGCATTAAAATCGGTTCAGCCAAACGCGAGATAATCGCGGACGAACAAACATACATACAGGTCAAACTGATAACCTCCTTTTTTAAGTCGGTTAAAAAGCATTGCAGAGGGTGCAGGCCGTAATCACCACGCTTGGTAAACCGGTTGGTGATCGCTGTATACCTGTTTTTTTTTAATGAAGGTCCCTGCTGATATTACTCAGGAAATTCTCGTCTTCTTTTACGACACCCACAGGAGGACTTAGGTTGGTGGTATCTGTGCCGCCATCACCGGCACAATGCTTGCTAATATTGTCATCCAGTTTAAAGTAGATATAATAGTTTTCGTAGTGATGCTTTTAAGTTTTTATGTACTCTACATTCATTAAAAAGCAAACTAATAAGAACTTCGCAGGCAGGATCAGAGCCGTCATCGCTGAGTGATGGTCTGCGGCCATACTCCACACTATCTCTATTACCCTGCTTTTAGCCGATAAAGTCTGGATTGACTTATGCTACTTCCAAACTTGCGCGAACAAACGAACGCGGAGCATGTGGGAAATTAAATGCACTGGTCACTTTTACTGTAAAGACTGTATAAATAAATTTATTATTTAAAAAATGCCAGCACACTATCATGGCTAAGAAAAAAAAAGGAAACCTTGACAGCGGGACGTGAACAGCAACATACTTTTACTTGTGTTCTTACAATTTATTTTAAATAATATTGATTTTTTGCATAAATCAGCATGTCTCAAACATAGTTTTACATATTGTTGTTAACCACAAGATGCGAACGCCCGCTTTGGCAACGTTTTGTTACTACTTAGGTGGTTGTGTACGTGTGTAACTGAAAAAGCCGCAATTAACAAACAAAGTCAGGCAGGTATTCGCTTGTTCGCGCAGGTTTGGCCCAAGCATTAAACAAGATTGAAGGCTCCGTATCACGTTCATTCCACCCAGAACACACTCGTCTTAGGTTAAGGATGATTAATTGTTCGTATTCAGATAAACAGACGTGTTTTAATTAAACAGCAGGGTACAACATAACAACTCATTTACATATTTAAAGGCTCGGTTAATGTGGTATTTAATGAAACTTTGTTATAGAGCCTGCTAGTCGACCTGTTTCGAATGGAGACGGGTGATTTTGTGTTACATACAGAGCTGATGTTCTGAAAATTTTAATTAAAAATGCTTTATTTAATGTAGGATTCAAGGTATCGCTTACTGTAAGTCAGTTAGACTACTGCCTAACCCTAAACTGCGAGAGGCGAGGTAGTTCAGGGACGCCCACCATACATCTCAGGCAAACAAATGTGAAATCAACTGCACACTCAAAGTCAAAAGTCAAAAATTCTTAATTTACACTGTGAGAGGCGAGGTAGTTCAGGGTGCCCACTAAGCCCAAGCGGCTCAGGCAAATAAATGTTTGCCTTGCCTTACAACAATGGTCGCCTGGAGAAGCCCCCAAACGAGCCCTCCTCTGTCAAATGACTCTATTCCAATCGCAATGATTTTACAGCGTAGAGAAGAAAAGGGTAACAAACTCTACTTTACCATTTTTATTTATTTTTACACAATAGTTCTAGAGTTCTGTGTCACGAGACACTAGTTACCCTAGAATTGAAATATTTTAGTAAAAGTTGAGCAACATAATCCGGATTCCGAAGCTCCGAGCACAGAAAAGCTCCGAGAAGCTTAAAGCACAGACAATTCTTTAGGTTCTCGGAAGTTCGCTCGTATTTTGTCCGACGGACAGCGCCGCGCTGTGTCGTGTTTCCGGAACTCGGAACAACTTCAATTATCTCCGAATTTATTAATTACGAGCTTTCCCAGCTTACTTCGTTATGCCACAGAATTTAAGATACAATTATTTTGAAAATCTAATATTTCCCTATTATAATCTAATATTAATTGAAAAAAATTGCACCTTGGGTTACTTTATTTGAGTTTAAGTAAGGATCCCTAATTTTTTTTAAATCTTATATATGTCACCGGAAAATAACAAGAACCGTAAATTTATAAATTTACTAGGAAATTTATAAACTTTCGTAGGATTCTAAACGAGTGATAAATTGTATTATTTTACGCCTACATTTTCGTCTATTGATAAACTTACTAAACTCACTCGTAAAATAATAAGTAACCAATAACCAAACGCCATGATTGAAACACAGAGCTACGAAAGTTTTAGCCATGACCAAAATGTTTTATTTTGGTAGAGTGAAATAGGGAATTTTAACCCCCTACTAGGTAGGTAGGTACGTAGGTACCTAAAATACAAGGTTACTTTTTGATAAAATATGCTATTATCCCATAATAGCATATTATATCTGTCACCGTTATAGTGCGAAATCCGTTAATGTGCTCTTTACCGGGCAATGTGCACATTAATTAGGTCAGTTAATGTGCGAAATTTTATGTGAAATATGGGGTATCCGCACTTTACCTAGTTAATGTGCGTATTAACGGTTGTCTCGCCGTTAAAGTGCGGAAAACAGAAAGCTCCGACCGAAAATTTAAATCTAGGGCAAAATTGTAGGTTAGGTTAGGTTTGGCTTGTGATCTTTAACCAGCGTAGCGAGCGAAGCGAGCGGAGCTTAGGTTACCTGTGTTAAACTGAAATCTAAGGCAACAATTTTTCGAACTTAACTTAGTCGTAAACTCTGTAGATTACCTAGGGATTTTGCAGATTAAGTACCTAGTTAATGTTGAGAACAACATTTTATTTCGAACTCTAACGGATTAAGCCAGTTAGTGCACTTTTACTGAATTTCGCACATTAGCGGTCACATATTAACCTATAAACCTACTTAGTTTTTAATACCAGTAAAAATACTTTTAGTGTGATCGAATTGTTGGGCAAGTCTGATTGTACAGTCAAGGACTAGGAGGCCGTAACAGATTTGTCTATGGTTTCGTCAGCCCTAGGCTGTAAAACCAAAGAACAAGAGCTACTTTGCAATACAGAAAAACCGGAAGTGTTACGCCGATCGTGTCCGCCACTGTACGTAAGTCTATGGACGCAAGCATTTTCACTGTCAACATCGACCAATCAGAGAGCAGTGTGTTATTTTCCGTATTTCAAAAAGCGTAAAATAAAAAGCTCTTCTGTGATTGGTCGATCCGTTTAGAATCTTACGGATTGATATCCGTTAGTTTATAAATTTACTACGACGCGTCGAAAATTTATAAATTTGCGAAAAAGTGGGCGTAAAATAATTCAATTTATCTCTCGTTTAGAATCCTACGAAAGTTTATAAATTTCCTAGGAAATTTATAAACTTGCGAATCTTATTATTTTCCGGTGACATATACACTCGGGGATAGTGTAACTTCCTACTAGTGAAATAATTTTTCAAATCGTTTCAATATTTCTGGAGCCTATTCGTTACAAACAAACAAATCTTTACTCTTTATAATATTGGTATAGATACAAGAATTTATTTTTGGGAAGCAGCAGCACGTCGCTTCGGGTTAAACTGAGTATTTATTTATTTATTTATTTACTTTTATGGACAAACTACAGATGTAGACTTAGATTAGATAAAAAAAATTGTACATTATATAGTTTAGTAAGTATACACCCTTCAAGCGTTTATCACTAATAATTTACGTTTTATTTTACGCAAGTTCACATGATGTATTTGTATCCTATCATGCATTAAGAAGTAGGGAAAAAAAAAACTAATCAATTTTCATTAAGCTTAAACTATGACTAAGGCATGCAGTGCAAAAGTTTCTACCGTTAAAAAAAAACTATAAAAAATTAAAGTAAAAAATAAAATAAAAAAATAATTAAAAACCTAACTGTGCTGGAGGAGACTACGTACTTCTTTCTTAAATTTATATTTCGAGTTACAAAATATATCGATAGTCAAGAAATGGTCATTGTGGGCCTTTTGGATACGATAGAGAGGAGCTCGAAGCCCAGCATTAGTTTTGGTAGGAGAAGTGTGAAACAAGCGTTTTGGCTGACGTCTGGTTGTGAGAGAACGAGGAATTTCATATTTAATTTGGTCAAGTAGTGCGGGACAGTCAAACTGATTTCTGCATATATTAAACAAGGTAAGTTCGTCAGTGTATAGTCTTCTAGAGCTGAGGGATTGTAGTTTATAGAGATCAAGTAAATTTGAATACGACATTTTAGAGTGAGTTAAGCGGTAATGAATGGCTTTTAGAGCTTTTTTCTGAATTGCCTCTAGTTCATTTATATAGGTAGCGTACATTGGATTCCAAATGGTAGAAGCGTATTCCAAGTGGGATCGTACTAGTGATTGGTAGAGCAGGATAAAGGTGGCTGCTTTTTTAAATTGCTTTGTTACACGTAATACGAAACCCAACATTTGATATGCCTTAGTGCAGACTGCCTCAATATGTTTATCCAGTATTAGTTTTTCATCGAGGATAACGCCCAAATCACGAATAGAGCAGACATTTTCCAACGGTACACCACCAATATTGTACGTATATAATATCTTATTTATGTTTCGTGTAAAGGAGATTTTCTTGCACTTGTCGTATGCTAGATGAAGTTTATTTATCTTACAATATAAGTTAAAGCGATCTAGATCAGCTTGTACGTTCTCGCAGTCCGTAATTGTTTTAATAGGACAGAATATTTTAAGATCGTCTGCAAAAAGTAAAATTTGACAATGTTGGAAGCAGTCCTTAATGTCGTTAATAAAAAGCGTATACTGTAAGGGGCCCATTACAGATCCCTGGATTACTCCTGATGACACTAACTTCATTTCTGATTTATATCCGTTGACATTTATAATCTGGTACCTATTATTTAAGTATGAGGCGAACCAGCGAAGAAGATTACCGTGAACTCCATTGAACGCAAGCTTTTTTAGTAGTAGTTCATGGTCGACTTTGTCAAAAGCTTTCTGTCCATATAAAATTTCATAATAAATATCAACTGCTTCGGATGCCTTTTTATTATCAAATTTGTCGTACCAATCTATTTTTCTTAAGGAACATTCTATTGCTGTATAGTCACATTTATAAAAATTAAGAGAATGGGTCTGTGCAGGCAAAATAGTTTTTTGTAGAGTATGTCTGCTAAGAGTTAACAATAAGGGAGGGTGGTGTAGATCAACACGTGATAGGGTAGTTGGTGGGGTTGAGCACTTCCAATCATCACTAATAGTAGATAGGAAAAGGTCTAATAGACGACCGTTCTGATTTTTTATATTATTAATTTGGTAAAGATGCATATAGGCCATGGAATCTAGTAGAAGTTTTTCAGTGACGGTTATATTATCTGTATTATTTAGAAAACAATTAGAAGGCTGCGTAGGCCATTGCAGATCGGGAAAATTAAAATCTCCTACTATGCAGAAGCTATCACTAGGCGCGGAAGTGTAGAGTTTGTGCAAATTGTCAAAATGGGTATCATAAACATTTTTCTTTGAGGGAGAAGGTATATAGAAGGCATAAAGGTACATATTAGAAGAGTTTGTTCGGGACACATTTATAATAATTTCCTCAACGGACCCATGCTCCAGGTCGACTCGCCTAGTTGCAGGGATATTTTTCTTTATTGCGACCATAACTCCGCCCCCATCCTTTTTAGAGCTAGTACTTGAGCTGCGGTCCCTACGGAAGACATGATATCGGTCATCAACCACCTCTGAATCGTATATCCCGGGCTTTAGCCACGTCTCTGTTAAAATAATAAAATCGTAATTAGAATTTAAAATATTAAGTCTGAGGTCGGTTAATTTAGAGCGAAGGCCACGACAATTCTGGTAGTAAATTGATAAACTCGTGTTAGCCATTTAAAATATGTAACGTTGATTTGGGTCTCGGTAACAGAAATCTCAAATAAATAATTTTTCCGTACTTAGTCTTAGCACAGTAACAGCTATAAAAAAATAAACGATAGTCAAATTTAACCAAACATGCACTAATGTAATAAATAAAATCTAGGTCTGATAATGAAAATGTACAAAGTCACAATTTACTGAGGTCCTCGTCACGACGAATAGAAATAATTTTTGTTGCGTCCTCTTTACGCGCTAGGATGGTACCATTTTTTATCCAAGTAAATTTGTAGTTTAGTTGCTTGGTGCGTTTTCGCGTCGCTGAATATAGTATTTTCTTCTTTAAGGTAAGGTGTTCATTGATATAAATGTTCTTGGCGTCCTCTGCAGCATTCGGCTTATGCCTTCCATCGCCGCTGGCTGCAGCTTGGCGTAGCTGGCCATATGTTAGGCCACGGCGGGCTTTGCTTGCAGCTATGATGTCGTCACGGAATCGTCGAGTTGAAAAGTGGACAATTATGTTCTTTGGACGGTCCGACTTTTGATTATGCGCTACTCTGTGCACGTCGGTCACGCAAGCTGGTGGTATTGGTAAACCAATGACCGATCCGAGGCATTCTACAATATGCAATAGATTTTCTCCTTTCTTTTCAGGGACGTTTTGAATTTCAATATTGCAGTTTCTCGATCTTTGCTCTGAATCATCAAAGTTGTTTTGCAGTAGTTAAAGTTGGTTTCAAAGCTCTTTGTTTTCGTTTTCTAAAGCGTTGTTGGTGGACGTTAAGTTAGAAATTTGCGAGTCCATATCGCCTATTTTTGATGTTAGGTTAGTGATAGAATAGCTCACTTTCTTGATTTGATCATTGAATGATTTTTCGAGGTCTTTGATCATGCTCCTTATCTCATCAAATTTTGAGTCAAAACGTTGGATAAATGACTCTAGATCAACATTAACTATGGATGGCATGGTGTCCTGATGGGCCGATCCAGATGCTGCGTGCGTGAGAAGTATAGGACTGCTGTTTATATTTTTTCTTGGTTTACAGGTGCCGCATTTTAGTTTCGATTTATTCATCGGCAATACCTTTTTAAACTCACCATCGGTGTAGTCAGCGCAAGTGTTGTGAAATTACTTAAGACATAATAAATAAGTACTTTAATTTTTTTTTAAGCCAATAGTAAAATATTTATTTATTGACTGCTCCATAGCTCAGTTGGCAGTGATGTGGACTGAGGTGCACCTGGGTTCGATTCCCGGCGCGGCGAACATGTTATGATGAATATCGATGTTTCTTTTGCCTGAGCCAATTAGTGGGCACCCTGAACTACCTCGCCTCTATCAGTATAGGATACTTTACGAAATAAGGTATCAATATTAATTAGATTAGTCTAATTGACTTTCAATAAGCGATATCTTGTATCCTGTATTGAATAAATCATTTTTTACTTTTTTTACTTTACTTTCCGGTCTGGGTTTATTTTTCGTCTATATATATGTTTCGGGCACCCTAGATACCGGTTCTTCCTAGTTAAGGGCTCTCAATGTGATGAGTTATATTAAGGCTTACTATTGTGCGTAACAGTGTTGCTTAACATCAATAAAATAATTTTTGAAACCGGTTCAGAACTTTGGAGGCTATTCCATGCACACAAACAAACTAACAATCGAATCTTGCCTCTTTATAATATTGGTATAAATTTCTGTACTCATTTGATGTTAGGCTGATTTGTTTACCATTAAATAAAAATAAAATAAAAATTATAGTTAATTTATCAAAAACTAGCAGCTCTTATAGCCTAAAGCGATGTGCGCTCGCTATTCACTAACACATATTTGAGCTAAGTGATGAACTGTGTTCGCGCGACGCTGATCGATGTTCCGTCGTTCAACTATTAATTATAAATCAGTATTAGTTAGACAGCGGGTTCCGGGTTTGATTCCCGGCGGGCGCGAACGTTGGATTATGAATATTGATGTTTGTTTTCTGGGTCTAGGTGTGTTTACAGGTTCTGCTAAGTTAGGTCTAAGGTCTGCTGTAATTTAGAGTGGGATTCATTGTTATTTTTCTTAGCATTGCCTACAGAAGGCTACTTCTGTACATAGGCCTTTCTTTCGGACATACGCCTCCTCTACAAACACTTTTTGGGAGGGAAGGTGTAGTATAAGTATAGACACTTTATCGCATTCAATAAACTTAACTTAAGGTAACTACAAATTTATTGCAATGGGCGGCCTTATCGCTTAGATTTCTTCCAGGCAACCCATTGTTGAGATTAAGATAAACAAAAATGGAACGTCAACGGAATGGATTGGAGGTATTGTCATAATCGCCAAGCTTATAATAACACATTACACTCAGAGCCCCTAACTAGGAAGAACCTGTATCTAGGGCGCCCGAAACACACACAGAGACGAACATCACACCCAGACCGGAAACAAACATCGATATTCATCATATCAATATTCGCTCCGCCCAGGAATCGAACCCGGGTGCTCACGCTCACACAGTCCACATCACTGCCAACCGAGCCACGGAGCAGTCAAAAGCTTAGCAGGCTATTTGGCGATTGAAGTGTGACTCTTCTAGTTTTGCTGCCCGTTCTTTGGTTTGAAGGAGTTGAGGTGAGATGAGGAGTGAGTTGAGCCACGTGGCGAAATTTTAATAACTGGCTAATAATCCAGCAAAACTACGCAAACTGTGCAACGCAATCACGCGATGGGAGTGCTTTCGAAAAAGGTTTCATGCCAAAAGTTGTTCTGGTCCGTGATATGATTTGATGAACGAACTGCGAGGCGCAATAACAGCGAGCACCCTCTTCCCCTTGCCCCGTGGCATTCCCCACTACCTCACCCCGTCACATCGAGTGCAGATCATAGTACCACACCTCGGACACTTCATAGGAAAAAGCGCGTTGCTTCGCGCACAGCCGAAACTCGTGTACGTGCACGCGTATCATGCTTGTGTGAGTGAGATAAGACGTGCGACGCTGCTTTATTTGTACTGAGCGGTAACTGAGAGGTAACCGAGAGCAGAGGAGCCTGAGGGAGGCAGGGTAGTGCCCATGCTCTACGTAGCACTATTTTTTATACTGTGTTGTACTATTTGTTATACAGTCTAAGCGAATTTAAAAAAAATCTCAGATTCTGCATTCAAATAATAAAAATCTGCATGAAAATAAAAATCATCATCTACTTTATACAAGTCATAACTACAAAGTGAAAATGAAAAAAAAAAAATACAAAAACTTCTACAAAAGTAAATGTGAACTTCAGAGAGCCATTAGCGAAGTTCTATCACAGACGCTTTTGCATATTTTATGAATAAACATTAAAAAAATTAAAACCGTGCTCTGTAGTAAATAAAACTTTGATTTAATGAAGTGTCCATTGAAACTCTAAAAAACTGTTTTAGAGCTTTTGTTTGCTTTTTTGAAATAATTAGTCTGTCCAAAAAGCATGCAGCATTAAACACGATATATAATTCAAATGTGTTCTTAGCTACACATTTCAATGTGAAAAATATGTTTTTAAATTTCCTTTGAATTGTTAACGAGTTACAAAATATGACCGGCTACCGGGCGCGGCAATGCACCGTTTAAAATTTAAATTTGAAATTAACTTGTTGGTATTCCGCTCACGCGCCTTTACAAGGCCGAACAATCGCGGGCGAGGGCGGGCGCGCTTGCTAGTCGTTCAATTACTCATTCCGCTAGGTTGCCCGCATGCCCGCTCCTGTGTTGCTACGTCGTAGCTGACTACACGCGTAGCGCCGTAGCAACATAACGCTACGAACGTAACGTAGCCGCGTAGCTGCTTAGCTATGTATGTAGCTACGTAGATGCCACGTAGCCGCATAACGACCGTTCACAAACTCAGGAGGGATAAATACATAAAGTTTTGCCAACATTTGACGCGGCTGAGCGATCGCCTGAGAGTTCATATGAAATCTCGTTAGAATATGCAAAGTTTAAAGCCGTGTGAGTGTATCCTCTATGGCACTGTTTAACTTTAAACCTGTCGGCGAAAATTACTTCCTGTTTAATTGAGTTCTGGGAATTTATGTCACACTGAAAGTTTTAGTGTCGACTAAGTTTTAAACGACATTGGTTGTACGTAATAGGACTTCAACTCAACCAGTCAAATCGCAAATCAGCGGCCAGCCTTTGGCAGCTCGTACAGACGATGGCTGTAAAAGCTTAAATTCCAGCTTTAAGCCCGGCGGCTGCTGCACATTCCAATTACCTCGCCGCTGATTACCAGTGCTTTCAGAGAGCTTCCAAGCATCCGCTGCTGATTGAAGCTGAAAAAATATCTTGTTTCTATCGTTCAATGCGCTCAATTCAACTTGAATGAAGTGGATGAACGAGCTTTAAGTGGCTTCGGGGAGTTTTCTGGAAATAACTCCCTTTGAACGCAGGTGTTTTTAAAAATAACTACTCAATGAGCTTTTGTGTTCATTGATAAAATTATGTTACTGTTTCTTTTCAATTAATAACCTATGTTATTGTAACTAAACTTTTTCTCATGAAATTGTGAAATATTTTGCCCAAAATTGCACCAACGACCTCTTGAGTGACCCTCGCCCAGTGTACTCCCGCAACCTTCACCAGGTCGACTGACCACCTTGTTGGAGATCTGCCTACTCTGTGTCTATCGATGCGTGGTCGCTAATCGAGAACGTTTTGCCCCCAGCGATTATCTTCTTTGAGCTATGTACCCTGACCAGCACATATTATTGCAATAATTATTTCTGGAAATGACTTTAGTTTTTCTGCCGAACTTAGGTGCATCATTTCTGATTTGATCATATAGGAAAACTCCAACAATCCTTGTTAGACAAGGCAAATATTTGTTGGCCTGAGCCGCTTGGTATGCACCCTGAACTACCTCGCCTCTCGCAGTATAGGATACTTTACCAATTATGGTATCAATACCAATTAGAGTAAATAGTCAAATTTGACCATTTACTCTAATTGGTAATAATCTAATTGGTAATTTACTCTCATTTGACAGAGGAGGGCTCGTTTGGGGGCGTCTCCAGGCGACCATTGTCGTAAGGCAAGGCAAACAAATGTTTGCCTTAGCCAATTAGTGGGCACCCTGAACTACCTCGCCTCTATCAGTATAGGATACTTTACGAAATAAGGTATCAATATTAATTAGATTAGTCTAATTGACTTTCAATAAGCGATATCTTGTATCCTGTATTGAATAAATCATTTTCTACTTTTTTACTTTTTTTTACTTTAAACCATCAATAAGTGATATCTTGTATCCTTTATTGAATAATAAATATTTTTTGACTTTATTTGACGCCTTTTTTATAATATTTTATTTTTACCAACAGTTCTAGAGCGGCTCAAGGGAGCATTTCCACGCGGCGTCGCAACTTCATTTCTTTTGTTTTAGGAACCAGCAGCTAGGGAGCTGCTGATAAGCTAGTTAGTTGGAAGTCAAAACGCCGCTGGCAAAGACAACAATTATGCTTTGCAAAATATTCAAGAGACAAAATTGCCCGAGATTATAGGGAACAAAAGCTTTGCCTGTAGAAAATTCGTTTATAAAATTTTTGTCGACCCGGCGAACTTCGTACCGCATAACCTTTTACTATGTTGTGCATGTATTATACATCTAAACCTTCGAAAATAAAACGAAAAGTATTATTTTCCGGTAACAACCATATGGCAGCGTAAAATACTTTACCAAATAAGGTATCAATAGCGATTAGATTAGATGTAGTCTAATTGACTTTCAATAAGTGATATCTTGTATCCTATATTGAATAAAGATTTATTTGATTTGATATTTGATAATAACACATCCGTTACGTACGTCAGTTTATAAACTAACGTAGGTTAGGTTAGCTTGTTTATAAATTTACGAAAAGTATTATTTTTCGGTAACAACCATATAAAACAAGTTCAAACAGTTCAATAAACTGTTTAAATATTTCTAAAAACGGATATGACATTATTTTCATGTAGAATCGATACTATATTTTAATCCGTTTGTGAATTCGGACGCAACTAATGAGTATGAACAACATGTGAGTGAAAACATGAAGCACACTCACTATAGCGAGGATTAACGAGATACATGGTTGCGTAGTGACGCGATACTAGCGCTACTTCCAATAATTAATATCTTCTAAAACATGGCCGAAATCAAAAATATCCGTCAATGACGCCCTAGATAATCTTGCTTAGAATTTTTAAGGCCCTGTTGTGTAGCTTTCAGGTTCATTATCTAAATAAAAACTGCTTGTTGCCTAAACTAGCCACTTAAAGTTTCAAAAGCGTTTATTTTTAAAATCATTATCCCAAAAGCTACAGAACATAGCCTTTTAAATTCTAAACAAAATTATCTAGGGAGTCAAAGACGCATATTTTTGATTTCGGCCATGGTTTAGAAGATATTAATTATTTGTCGAAGTGGCGCTAGTATCGCACCCGTTCGCCCCATCCCTTAAGGTCTGTTATAGAAATGCAACAACACTGTATAACGCTGTGCCGTTGATCCTATCACATCGATCCACCAGACAGCGGATAATCCTCCCGACGCTTTCAAACGATCGGCTCGGACGAGCTACTTATCGAGAACTTCAGAGAGATCTAAACTTAATTCTGTACTAAGATTCCAATGTTATGAATCGATATTTGACTGCTCCGTAGCTCAGTTGGCAGTGATGTGGACTGAGTAAGCGTGTGCACCTGGGTTCGATTCCCGGGCGGGGCGAATATTGATATGATGAACATCGATGTTTGTTTCTGGTCTGGGTGTCATGTTCGTCTCTGTGTGTGTTTCGGGTACCCTAGATACAGGGTACCAAGTTAGGGGCTCTGAGTGTGGGTGTTATTATTATTACTATATTTTTATACCAATATTATAAAGAGGAAAGATTTGTTTGTTTGTAACGAATAGGCTCCGGAAATACTGAACCGATTTGAAAAATTCTTTCACTTGTAGGAAGCTACATTATCCCCGAGTGACATAGTCTATATTAGATCTTCAAAATAATTAGGGGTTCCTTACTTAAACTCAAATAATGTATCTCAAGGTGAAATATTTTTTCCGTTGTTTACATATTTTGACAGGTGGTTTGTGGTTGTTGTTTGTTATTTTTGATAAGCCCATTCTGGGCAGTCAAAAGAACACAGTCTGTAGAGCCAAGTCTTTAGTAGTATCTTCTATTCCATGGCGTAACGAAGTAAGCCGGGACAGCTAGTATAACTATATATGAACTAAATACTGTGATAGACTATGAAAAAAACTTAATCACATTATAGAAGTTACTCAACTAGACATTCATACATAAACAATCTCGTACGTTTTCGGTTCATTTGGTTTTATTTATTGTGCTTTATTGTCGGCCCTTCCTTCCTTCTCGTCCTACAAAGGGCCCTAACAGTTAAGAAAACACAAGGAAGGCTCCTCGAGGGAATTAGTAACTTTTATTTGTAAAGAAACTTAGGTAATACACATTGTCTCAATATGTGTAATACCTAGCCTATACTTTCATTATAACGAGCTGGCCCGGCTAACTTCGTTACGCCATAGAATATAAGATACTATTTGATACTTGGCTCTATAGACTATGTTTCTTAGACTTCCGAGAATGGGCGAATAAAGAAACAAACAACAACAACAAACCACCTGTCAAAATGTGTAAACAATAGAAAAAAATTGCACCTTGGGTTACTTTATTTGAATTTAAGTAAGGATCCCAATTTTTTTTAAATCTTATATAGCCTATGTCACTCGGGGATAGTGTAGCTTCCCAACAGTGAAATAATTTTTCAAATCGGTTCAGTATTTCCGGAGCCTATTCGATGCAAACAAACAAACAAACAATCAAATCTTTCCTCTTTATTAATGGTATAGATATAGATATAGAAGAAGATAACCGATATACGAAGTCGACGGGAGTAGTATCATTTGACAGAGGTGGGCTCGTTTGGGGACGTGCTAGGCGACCATTGTCGTAAGGCAAGGCAACAATTTGTTTGCCTGAGCCGCTTGGTGGGCACCCTGAACTACTTACCTCGCCTCTCACAGGATACTTTACCAAATAAGATATTAATACCAATCAGATAGGTAGTTTAATTGACCAATCATATAGGTAGTCTAATTTACTTTCAATAAGTGATATCTTTGTATCCTATATTGAATAAATTAAATAAATAAATTTACTTTTTAATAACTTGTCTAAACTAAATCCTACATCTATATTTTTCAGAATTAAGAAATCTGTTTTATATTTCTCAGATGGTTTAAAAAAAAACTCGTTATTACAAATACCTTACCTAAACGCAAATTCTTGTTAGCTGAAACGAAAATCGGAAAGAAAAATTGTGCGGTAGGTATAAACATCTCGATTTAACTTCGGCTTGTATGAAAAGTAATAAAATTTAAAACTGCCGCGACATTTCGCATTTCGACGCGCGCATGTCACAGCTGCGAGGGTGGGGGACCCTCATACCTAATTAGGTAAGAAGCTTCAAACTACAGGTCCTTAACTAACATAATATGGTTAAATTACCTATATTACCTAATAAACTACTTAAAACATATTATTTTAGAAGCAAAGATTTTCAGTGAAATGTATTACCGCAAATAAATTATTTTTTAGGCTTGGTGGTTCAAAAATTTGTGTTTTTGAGATTTTTTTAAACAATCTGAGACATACAAAATTGATGTCTTCATTCTGAAAAAAATATATGTGTTAGTTAAGGATCTAATCTAGTCATCATACTAAAGGGAAATAGGATCTAATTAATTTTAGTTGATAGAAAAAAATCTCAAAGTTACCCCTTTTTGTTCCGTTTTTTCCATTTTATTTTTAAACCGCTGATTGTTTTTATTTGATTTTTGGAATGAAAATTGCTGACCTTAAATTTTAGACATACTACTATAGTAAGAATTTTTAAGTTTAACGAAAAGACAAAAAACCAGCAAAAACTAAAAAAAAACATCGTTTTCGCGCGGTCCGATGCCATGCCGCGCCGCTCCCTACCCCGTCAGTACCCTTGTGGCCACGGCCGAGGCCGGTTCTGTGTCAAATTTTTGTTTTCGCGCTCTCGTATTTCGTTTTATTTTTATTCAAATGTAAACAAAATTTGACAACAGATGTCAAAACAATGAACCATAACATCTGATTAGGATCTGTATGGAGCTGAAAGAAACCAATTTTGATACCGATATTACATTTATAAAACCGTCGCATTACAAACTTACCTTTTTTATTCCCACAAATAAAACTTAAATCATAGGTTACTTATTATATAGTTATATCATATCTTTGTTAGTTCTGTGGCGCCGATAACACAATATTAATATTACATTAGCACAATATTACGTGGTATAGGGTAAAACGTCCTATTACCGCGGTAGTCAAAATCACGTCCTATTACGGCTCTATTTTATCTTTTGCAATTTATGATTCGTTGTGACTGTGTATGGTAAAGGTGACTACATAGTGTCCAAGGGAAACTAACCCGTAACTTATGACCCAGCACTCGTGCGTTTAAAATCGTTTAAAATTACTTAAATTAATTATTTTGTGTAACGTCACTGAAGCGAGAAGCTGTTTCATACAAACGCAGACTGACTCGCGGTAGAACATTGAATTTTCAGACTTCGTTTTTAGTTTAAACAAACACTTTAAGATTATGTTACTATATTTGAATACTTTTTACATTCAAGTAGTCTTAGGTAATAAAGTTGATTTCTGTTTAAAATCAAATAAAACAAGTAAATATAAGTAAACAAAAGTCCGCCGTATTAGGAAGGCTATTTGAGGGTACCGCCTATTACGGAGGGTACCATCGGTAATAGGAAAAACGCAGTGTCGGTAATTTATAAATTTACTGGTATAGTAAATATAATTTATGAACATTTCGTTATTTAAGTGTAATTTTCATTAGTTCTCAAGCATAAAACCAATTTTGGAGGTACATGTTTTTTAACTAGAATCCTTGTTTTTGACGCTTAAAGTTGACAGTAAAATTTTAAGTTTGTTAGAATACTGTGAAACCTAACGTATGAGTTTTAATGAAGAAAAATAGTCTACTATAACGATTACTAAGGATTTGAGAGTTTTTTGGTATAGTCAGAGTGCTCTTATTTGTAAGTAATAACTTACATTACCGAAATATTTTTACATTATATTTCAGAATTAGGAAATAAAAACTCATAAGATATTTTAGTACCTACCGTATTAGGCTGTAAGGAATCCTAACACGGTGTATGGAAATTACAGAGCTAATAATTTAACCGTATTATTTATAAAGATAAGTTCGCCTATTGTCACCTTACTTTATGCTGATTGTTAACATATTATTAGATTTGAGTACAATAAAGTGTATATTCATTCATAAAGATACCGTTCATTTTAAAAAGCTTTACTGCAGGTCTACTTATTTGGTTTGTTGTATGGTAAATACGTGACATCCTGTCTAAATCGACATACGTCAAATAACTTAAATGCACTTTAACTTTTTATGAATAACAGGGTAAGTAAATAATTAAAAAAACTTACACAAAAATGTATACTAAGATTAGGTTTATCGTATTTTTCCATCAATATAATAATATACTACTAGACTTTACCGCAAATATGTTAAATTTGTAAGGTTTCATTTCATTAAAATCTATTTCGTAGTTTTTACGTGAAAGAGTTACAGACATCCTTTATTACAAACTTTGTCGTTTATAATATTAGTAGGATTATTAAATTAAAGTTGGAGAAAAACGAACAGCAATTGTTTTATAAAGAGGTTAAGGAGGTTATCGATTTGTATGTATGTTTGTCCACGATTATTGAAATTTTGTCAAAACCGATTTTCACAAAAGTATTTTTTAAATTCAGAAGAAGGGTTTTAGTACCTATATTTAACCGATTTTAGAAAAGAGGAAGTTCTCAGTTTAGGTTTGTATCAGTTTATTGATTAAGGTTTTGGGTACACGTCCCGGGACCTTATTAATATGTCTTTTACATCCGTCCGTCTGTCTGTCTGTCTGCAAAGGCACTAATTTCCGAAACGGCTCTATTAATTTTAATGAAAAAAATTCACGATATTTTATTTGTCGTCCAAAGAATACAAACAAATATTAAAAACTTAAAAAAATTGTGGAAATTTAGAGAAAAATGCAAAAATTGTGCCAAAATCTTCCTTCTTGAACAAACTTTTGTCGAGCCTCTACTGAGATATTAACTCGCCCCCGCAGCACGACGGACTATTTGTCGAATCTAACTGTCACTTTTAATCGCTTTTGACATTTCAATGCGGGAAAATGTATGGAGACGATCGACAAAAGTGACAGATAGATACGACAAAGTCGACAAATTTTCGTCATGTTACCACTGCTGGTCAACAGACATTAATGAAAAATTATGTTAATAAGCTAGCCGAATTTGCACAAATTACGCTTTTATGGATATAACCTGCTCACATAAAGAAACGATCTCAAAATGGCGGCCGTTGTATGGGCTGTCTCTCTTCTCAACTCTTTCCTCATGCTAATATACTCGAAATAGCATTCGTTCGGCCGCCATTTTCAAATCGTTTCTTTATCGGCACGGCTTATTAAAAAAAAATCGTCCCCATATTTAATTCATTCCGTTCCGTTGTGCGGAGAGATGGGAGAACGTTACGATGCCGTAGATTGATTTATTGATTGTTGTTTTATTATTCGCCCGTTCAGGTCAGGCAAAGAAACATAGTAGCCCATACAGCCAAATATTCATTATTCGTGTTTCTTAAACTAATTATATTACTGGAAACTTCTTAGCGCGAGGCCATTTATTAAATAGTTGATACACAAAATATTATCAAAATAGCCCCTTACTAGGAAGAACCTGTATTTATGTACAGTGCCAGTAACAACTACAGCCATTGCATACCATTTTCTGATTGCACGGAACCATGAGCTGAGATGAAATTGTTTCATCGTGCGTGTGTTGTCATCCCATACTCCGTAATAGGCTGTGCTTACCGCCGTAATGGGCTTCAAACTTTATTTTGCCGCCGTAATAGGAATTCCGAATTGTCAGAAAAAATATTTATTTTAAATTAATTATCACTCTAAAATAAATAAAACAACAACTGAAATAGAAAATATAATTATGATGAGTGGCAAAAAAAATTTTAAATATCTGCTAAAATATTTAGAAATGTTTAATTTCTTACCCTACTTTAAAATGTCGTCAAAACGCGCCGTAATAGGGCATGTTACCCTACTTACTCAAATTACTTTAAGAAGGCAGTAATTTATGTCTTAATAGAAAATGTTTCCTTTTTATTTAACGCTTTTCGGTTTTTTCGGCTGTTTAATTTTTTGATGAAAAGATTTTATTTTTTGCTTTTCAGTTTAATTTTAAGGAATTCCCCCCCCCCCCTCACTTCAAGGTTCACCTTCACCTCAAATCACCCTCCAAACGCTGGTCTCACACCCCTGAAGGTGGTCAGACGACCTGGTAAAGGTTGCGGCCTATGTCCAGCAGTGGACGCTATCGTGTGAGATCGGCTGCTTAAAATCAAAACCTAGTAACTCGTTTTAACAAAAATATTCAGGAGAGCCAAAAAACGGGTCGACCACTTTAATTCGTTGCCCCGAAGAAACCAGACGCAATAGCGATTTCGGTGTTTGACCAAAAGTTTGACTATATTGTTGACTATAGTCACACTTAAATCGATCCCACTATTTTTTTTTTTAATTTACCCAAATATGACAATGAAAACAATTTCAAAACATAGTATTTCACACTTAGTTAATTAACTAAGTGTGAAATACTATGTTTTGAAATACAATCTCTGAGTTAATTCTCTACTTTTTAAAGCAATTTATATTTTTAGTTGTACGTTTCGAATGAAAAATGTTATTTTTTGAAGTGCATTCATTTAAAAGTTATACAAATGATTTATTTGTGGCAGAATTAAGTTTTGTTTACTATTTGGTTACGACTCGTGGTTAATTCAGCCAAATTTGTATACTGTTTTTGTAACTTACTAAATTCCATCAAAATTTGATTGATTTTATAATCGGCGCCAAATTCAAAACATAGTAAGTCAGCTTTCAAATTCATAACCTAGTAAGTCGGTTGAGTTGCTAGGTTTTTTTATTTGTAATCCGACATGCGCTATGTTAAGAATATGTACTTCATGGAAATTTCAATAACTTTTCCAAATTGGGTAGACTTAAATTAAATTTTATTTTTAAAATTACGTAAGAAACTGGGTGTTTTAAGTTTCATATCAAATCTATACCGCCTAGTAAGTCGAAAAATGACAAAAATGGTTTTTTTGCAAAAACACCAGTTACTAGGTTTTGAATTTGGGCAGCCGAGATGATGATGATGATTATTATTATATTAGTCGGCGAGGCGCTTCTCCAGAAGTCCCCCAGAGTCCTCCAGAAGAAGGCAGGTAGTCGCCACTTACAATGGAACTGGTGGGGCGAGTGTTGAAAATTTTGCGGTTTTTGTAATCCAATCGTCGTAGGTCGCCAATTTAGAGAACTCCTATGTCCGCCCGCCTGCAGTAGAAATAACTCCAGAGGTTGAAGAAGGGATGATATATTTACACATGGTTAGGTACACTATTTACAAGAAAATGAATGCATGTTAATGTGTACAGCGGCTGAGATGTACTGCCTAGCGCACGCAGGGCGTTGCGCGAGGCGTCGTGCGGGGCGTGCTGCGCCCAAATCAAATGTATAGCAATAGTATGAGACCGTTTACGGAGACGCGCATAGGCCTATGTTCGATATCGTATAAGGAAACGCGTCGGCTCCCGCGGCGGCGCCCGCGGCGGCGGCGACCGTGGTGGCGCCTGCGTCGGAACCCACACGACATCCCGCACTACACGCCGCGTCTTCGTAAAGGAGGCCTTAGGGTGTGATTTTAGTTCCAAATAAAAAAAGTTATCAACTCAAACTATATCGTTATTTGTTTTAAATTAAAACAACCAGTGGTGTTTTATTTATATTGAGAAAACACTACAAAAAGGGTTTACTTTGATATTTATTTCTACAGAGTGAAATTCATTACATCTTGTTACTTTTTAATAACTTGTCTAAACTAAATCCTACATCTATATTTTTCAGAATTAAGAAATCTGTTTTATATTTCTCAGATGGTTTAAAAAAAACTCGTTATTACAAATACCTTACCTAAACGCAAATTCTTGTGCGCTGAAACGAAAATCGGAAAGAAAAATTGTGCGGTAGGTATAAACATCTCGATTTAACTTCGGCTTGTATGAAAAGTAATAAAATTTAAAACTGCCGCGACATTTCGCATTTCGACGCGCGCATGTCACAGCTGCGAGGGTGGGGGACCCTCATACCTAATTAGGTAAGAAGCTTCAAAGTACAGGCCGTTAAGTATTGTTTATATTAGGACTTACCAAAATATGACCAAAATATGTTAGGGTCTATCTCCTGTGTGATGGGGCGAAATAAAATCCATTCCTTTGATACCGTAATTCCAATATTGTACTGAAATCGTGTTAGTACTTTACAGAGGTAACGTAACTGAACAATAAATAACAACTTTTAGTTATAAGTGATAAACAACTTTTACAAAATAAATAAACAGCAGATTTAAAAAAAAAAAAAAACTTTAAAAATTAATATTACGAAAACACTATAAACATATCATTAATACATAAGTATAAAATAAAGTCGCCTCCCGCGTCTGTCCCTATGTATGCTTATTTATATCTTTAAAAATACGCAACGCATTTTGATGCGATTGTTTCAAATAGATAGAGTGATTCAAGAGGTAGGTTTTAGAAGTATAATGCATTCACAAAATAGTAATAGGTTAGGCGGTACGAAGTTCGCCGGATTCTAGTTATTTTCTGTAAAGGGAAAGACAGTCTGAAGACAGGCGCAAGCTGCGTTGTTTGTGAGAATCTTTCTATGTGAGAGTCTTTTGTTTTGTCGCCCGCGGCCGCCGCTACCTAGAGCTGCGGGCTGCGGCCACGAGCGAGGCGGGGAGCGGAGCGGGTGTTGTTTGACTACTTTTTTTAAAAGAAGAATTCACTTGGTAAGTTTGTTAAAGGAATTCTTCTTTGCCTTTAACAAACCTATGGACGAAATAAGCTTTTTGTGTTTTATAATAAAGATATCGTTAATTTATTCATGTAATCCTATGACATTTTGTATATAGGCGATGTATACTAGGCAAAATGGGACTCGCACAATAGCCATACCGATCGTTTTTGAGCGACCACAATCAATTGCACTTTCGTAACCCTCACCAGATCCTCTGACCAGCTTTGGGGACCTGCCTTCTCTGCGTCTTTCAATGCGCATTCCGAAAATACTAATATCTATTAATCATACTCACTTTTAACAAATCCCGTAATTATTATTTTGGAACAAGAGAGCTTCAGCTACGATCCACGCTTCGCTTGTGACCGTGGCCGCAACCGGAAGCTTTGTTGCAGCAAAGGCAGAGGCAGCTTCTCCGGACGACAATTTGCGTATAACGCCGCCACCGCTGGGCGATGAGATAGCGCCTTTACTTTAAAGAAAGAAAGAAAGAAAGAAAGAAATCATTTATTTACAGCAGCCTGTGTCACACAAACAAAACATAACATAACATAACAATGAGACATACATTCAAACATATTTACACACTAAAGGTAAAATAAACTAAAAAGTAAAAATAAACTAAAACTAAAAAAAGCTGTTTGTGTGTTGCAGCTACCGTAAAATGGCACTGACTCAGCATGTTACCCGTTTTAGGGAACTTTCGAATTTGCTTAAATGCTCGCTTTACGTTAAGGGGCAAAAAGGTGCGTAACTAGCTTCACTTTGACAAATAATTCATATCTTCTAAACCATTGCTGATATAAAAAATATGCGTCTTTGAGTTCTTAGATAATCTTGCTTAGAATTTTTAAAGCCCTGTTGTGTAGCTTTCAGGTTCAAAATCTAAGAAATAAACCGTTTGTTGCCTAAAGTGGTCACTTTAGTTTTGTAAAGGAATATTTCTTATCCCCAAAAATGCAACACAACAGGGCCTTAAAAATTCTAACCAAGATTAGGTACCTATCTGGGCAGTCAAAACCGCATATATTTGATTTGTTTGTTTTAGAAGATTGTTTATTTATCAAAGTGGCGCTGGTTTAACGTTTACATTCCACTGCTTAGAAAAATATTTTTATTAGTAGTAGTGAAATTCCTAATTATTCCGTGGGAATTTCGGGATAAAAAGTAGCCTTTGTCCTAACGGGGTCTAGACTATCCGTATAGCAAATTTCATTTTAATCGGTTCAGTGATTTTGACGTGAAAGCGAGACAGACAGACAGACAGAGTTACTTTCACATTGCAAAAACCTTGAAGTCCCTCAATTCAATTCAATTCAATTCAATATACTTTATTTTGGAAAAACAGGTCTTTACATAAAATCAGATCTTAGTCAAAATAAATAGTCACACTGTAATCGGCCTCAAAGGGCATGCAAAAATCTTAATACTTTATCTTACATAAAAAAATAAATTCTTACAAATTTATGGCATGCAACTCATGCAATTTATACATTATGGTAAAGGTCAAAGGTCTATGCTCAGAGATTCTTTGCGTAGTTGAATCATGAAAAATTAAATCCTCAAAAGATGAAAAAGTCACCGAAAAAGCCCAAATAATTATCGACAGTGCACATCGCAGGGGCCGAAAAGTTCTCATGTGGCGATCACGCACTGGATGACACAGTGTAGGCTAAAACTGTCAAAAAGAGTAAATTGTATCGCTGTAGTCGCAACACCACTTCAAGAAACAATCAACGAAGGTACAATCTCTTTTTTTTTTTTTCAAAATGTCGACAAAGTATACAATGAAAGCTTTGCCTACCCTCGCCCGAGTAAGTAAATAGCCACTGCTGTTTGTAGGCCTCTCGAGACTGTTTGCTCTGAGATTTGGAGGGAATAAGCGTAAAATCTTCACTACATTGGTATCTTTGCTGAAATACAGAATTTAATCTAAAAGATAATGAGTAAAATATTTATAAACTGGGCACATTAAGAAACGATCTCAAAATGGCGGCCGTTGTATGGGCTGCCTCTCTTCTTAACTCTTCCCTCGTACTAGTATACGCGAGATAGCATGCTTTTGGCCGCCATTTTTAATTATCTTTGCGGCTTTTAACTGCTTTAATTCATTGCACTAAAACTTGAAATAAAGTTATTTTAAATTAGAACAATTATCCATACTCGTCGTAATTTATAACTTTTAAAATTTTGAGCTTAAAAAAATATGTAAATATGTTATTTTCACTTCAATTGCATTCAGTTACTAACTCTAGTTTTCATGCTCTCGCATTAAAAAAGAGCAGTCAACATAAATTAGCACAAACTACGTTATTTTTTTTAAAGTTAGCGTACAAATAAAAGCGTTTGCATTTTTCTGCATATTAGTTGTGCGTCCGGCATCCGGTGTCCGGTATCCGGGGCTCGTAACTCACGGCGCGGACCAGGGCTCGAATTCTCTTATTTTCACATTCACTCATACGAGCGCAAGTCAATTGTCATACCATACTACAGCGAGCCTAAATCGATTGAGGGCAATTGGAGAGTGAAAGCAAATGGTAGATTTACAGGAATTTCAAAATTACGTGGAATGATTCTGAAATGGTATGTTGGTGTCGATTGATTGATAAAGGTGTATTGATTGATTCATTTTGCTTTAGAGAACTTCAAAAACGTGAAATTAGAAAATGGTTATTCGATTTTCATAAGCGAAAACGTAAAATAAGACAATTGTCGGATTATTGTTTTAGCGTTGGTTCCAAAACCACGTGTTTTGTTAGCGGACTTTAAAACAATAATCCAATAAACTTATAATAACCGTACAACGTTGCCGGGCTTGAAACCCACCCTTTTAATGTAATTGCAAAATACTCCACTCAAGTGGAGTATTTATTTAGATATTGTTATTAATATTTTGGTCAAGTCGATTAAATTAATATAATAATAATAATAACAATTGTCATTCCGTGATCAAAAAGATTTTGTGCTTTTGAAAAAAAAGAGAATTCTAGCCAAGATGATGTCACGTTTTGCCGTGACTCCCGTGACCGTCCGAGCGGCGTTTTCATCAAAATACACAGTTGTACGGCCGATATTGGCCGCACTATTTCAAAGCTTGTTTTGTTAGCATGTAGCAGTTTTAAAATCGGAAAACGGTAGGTACTTATCAAACAATATTTCATAAACCGAGTGATGGATTTATTACATTAATATCATCAGAACCAAAAGTCGTACACATATGAATTCAGCCTGCGTAGCATGACGGACCATTCCTCGAATATTTCTGCACTTTTGATCGCTTTTGACATTTAAATGCGGTAAAATGTATGGAGATGATCGACAAAAGTGACAGATACATACGACAAATTTGACCAATAGTCCATCATGCTACTCTGGTCTCCCCCACAGATTGCCACAAGGACTAATATTGTGGAGAGAGTTTGCTGTAATAGTCACGCTTGAATTTTGTTTGCGTTTGCAATATGGGTGTATTAATTTCGGGTGTTACTTTAGTCGCCTTTTACGACATCCAAGTGATTGGTTGGTGATATTCTAGGCCACTACCGCACAACCAACATTATATACCCCGTTTACATGCTGCCCGAATGAGCAGGGAATGCGGGAGGGAAGTGGGCAGGACAAGCATGTAAACACGATACTTCTCAAGCCCTGCCGGCTGCTGCTCGCGCTGCTCGTCGCTCCCCAAAAAGGCAATCTTTTGTGCGGCAGTCAAAGGACGGGCAGCGCTAGGAGCAGCCTGCGTTCACACGCTGCCCGCACCCTCAGTTCTCACCGAGCGTTTGGAACTAAAACACAAGGTACCTACATGCTGCTTGGATGCTGAGCGACGCGTTAGATGGAATTCCAATCGAAGAGCTAAAGGCTAAGAAAAAGTAATTGATGGCCATATTACCTCTTAAAAAAAAATCATCTAAACACACATTTCTGTTAAGAGAAATAGTTCCAACAACACGAGGAGCAAGGGCAGGGGCAGCATCTAACGCCCTGCAGTACTGGGCCGAAGAATAGGACTGAGGTATCCCCTGCCTGTCGTAAGAGGCGACTAAGAGGGGACCCCGGGGTCGTTGGGTGCACGAGGCGGGGGCCTCGTGTAGTCATATAACGGCCCCGAGAAGGACGGCAGAACGCGGTGTCCCGATTCCGCCGTCGAGCGTAGGAACGTCGAGCACTTGTCCCCCCGAGAAGAGGCTAAACAGCCAATGCTGTAGGGGGTCGCGGAGTTGAACACAACGATCGAAAGATCACCCGTGACCCCCTTATGCCAACAGCCGAGATGGACACCGGCGGGGTTTTAGTGGGTGCGAACCCACATAACCCTGCAACTCCCCCCGGGGTCGCAGGGTACTCGTTAGGAGTTTCCCCGCCTAAAAAAAAAAGGGGCAGCATCTAAACGGGGCTATACACTTACTAGAAAATATTTTTTATTTAAACACGCTTACATTTTATCGACAAAATGAGCTTCAGAAAAAATATGAAACAGCCAAAAGTGTGTAATTATTTTTATCAGGCCAATCGTTATAAAGTGCACCGCGGGGTGCAGTTGAAATAAATAACAACGCAGTTTAATGTGCCTACAAACTGTAATTAAACGCTTTCTTTCACACGAACTGTAATTATTTAAAGAACTTTTTTAATGCTTTCTAAAAAAGTTGGAGTTTTACCAAGAAAAAAAAATTACATAGCTCTTTTTACAACAATTTTATACCTGACTGCCTCGTAGTGGCGTACTAGGGAGTAGAATCATTTGACAGAGGAGGGCTCGTTTGGGGGCGTCTCCAAGCGACCATTGTCGTAAGGCAAGGCAAACATTTGTTTGGCTGAGCCAATTGGTGGGCACCCTGAACTACCTCGCCTCTATCAGTATAGAATACTTTACGAATTAAGGTATCAATTAGATTATTCTAATTGACTTTCAATAAGTGATATCTTGTTTTCTGTATTGAATAAATCATTTTTTACTTTACTTTACTTTTACTAGAATACCACCACACGATCTCCTAATAAGGACTAATGTCATGAAAGGCGACTAAGTACCGTAAGGACGGGCAGTAACGTTCTTCTTTGAAAAACTTAAAGATATGCCGTTGACAATCAATGTATCATATTTTGATACATTGATTGTCAACCCACCTGCCATTAAGGTATTTGGATAAAAATTTAAAAGGTATTACCACGAGAGGAAGCTTAGTTCCACGAGATGGACATAGGATACTTTTTATCCCAAAAAATCCTACCGGAATAGAAAAATTCTTTTACATTTTGAAAGGAAAAATTCGCGTGCGAAGCTGTGGGGTGCACCCTAGTGTGAATATATATATCCGTCTGTCTGGGTGTCCGGGTGTCCGTCCCGGACACAGCCCTCTCTAACTTACAAGCTGACATTATGTTCCGGAACCGCCGCAGATCGGCAGACGATTTACTACTTTACCATTAGCGCGGATTGATTTAGGATTATTTGATAAATCGTAATAAAAAAATGTATAATGTTAAAGAATATATATATTTTTTTCGAGAATGGCGCTAGCATCGCTGCCAGTTTTAATAGTATAAAGACTACAAGCTGGCGTCAGCTGTCCTGTGAGGACATTGTTGTAATGACAATAAGTAGAATTTGTCGAGCGTACAATTTAAATTAAACAACTTTTCGGAGTTGTTGTGAAACAAAAGGTTTTCTAAAGGAACGCGATTTTAACGACGAAACTTTTCTATCAAGAATTAATACAATGAACAAATTCGTTATATAAAACATCATTGGCATATTGCTGTTTTTTTCCAGTCAGCGAACACCAAAACTAAAAAGTCGTAATGTAATAGTAGGATTAGTTGAAAATCAGCGCTGATGCTTTCAGAACATGCTAAGTTAGCGCCATTTTGTAGTTCCAGCGGCACACTACTAAGGCACTACGATTTATTATTAATTTGCCATTTTAGTACTGTGTCGTTGTCTTTAGTGAATAAATATGTTTTTTTTTGTTTTTCTTTCTATCGGAACAAAAGCCACATCAGACAAAATAAAAAAATATATAAGTCCTGTCACGTTTGCAGAACTATTAGTTAAACGTGATCTTAATTTTAGCAGATAGATAATTTCCATTCTAGAGTAGACAAAAAGTAGAGTCAGAAAACGCTTTAAAAGAACACGCTAGTTAAGTTGAAGACACTTTTACTATATAAAACTATGTTAGTAAAAAAAAGCGAATGAAAAATATACAGCACTTAGCGGCGTCTTAATTGCCCTTAAGTTAACCTGCGAAGCAATCTGCCAGATCAAGGATTTCAGGGAAAAGATAACATTTAATACGGGTATTAGGGTTTTCTTTATATTCTGAATGAATGAACGAATTAGCTCTATATTGCACACAAAATACAAAAGCAAGAAACTTTCAGTAAGTAAATAACTTAAAATTTATTTTTTACACAAAGAGACCCGCCTTCAACAAACTGAAACATAAATAAACTGAGAACTTCCTCTTTTTCGAAGTCGGTTAAAATAGGTACTAATACCTTCTCCTGAATAAAACAAATATATTTCTGAAAACCGTATCAAAATCGGTTCAACCAAACGCGAGATAATCGCGGACAAACATACATACATATATACAGGTTAAACTGATAACCTCCTTTTTTGAAGTCGGTTAAAATCTATCTTATGTCAGCTCTAACAAATATTCGTCGGAAAATACTCCGAAGGTCGTCCACTGCTGGAGATAGGCCTCCCCCGGTCCCCGGTCTCGACAGATCCTCATGGAGTGTATTCCCGCAACCTTCATCAGGTCGACTGACCACCTTATCGGGGGTCTGTCTGCTCTGCGTCTTCGGGTACGTGGTCGCTTTTTTCGGCCCCAGCGACCATCTGTTCTTGCCACTTAAGTTTTTAAATTCTTTGGACTGTTTCTGTTACTTTAGTTAGATCATCTTTAGATCTTGATGATCTTCTAAATTCTTTAGTCCAATCTCTGCGTTGATCACCCGAGTTGAACCTCACATACTGGCTTATCATCAATGTGACGGTTCTGTTCTGGAACCGGATATTTTTTGTAATATTTTTGTTTTTTTTTTTTTTTTTGCATATTTTATTTGAAACTAGCGGACCCGAGAGAAATCGTTCTGTCAAAAAGATTCTCAAGGTGACAGTTTTTTAATTTCTTTTTTTTTTATAGTCGGCGTAAAAAAAATCATAGGAACAGAACCGTCACTTTGATGATAGGACAGTGTGTCTTTATAATATATACCAATATTATAAAGAGGAAAGATTTGTTTGTTTGTTTTTTGTTTGTAACAAATAGGCTCCGGAAATACTGAACTGATTTAAAAAATTCTTTCACTGGTAGGAAGCTACATTAACCCCGAGTGTCAAAGGCTATATTAAATTTTCAAAAAAATTAGGGATCCTTACCTTAACTCAAATAACCTAACCCAAGGTGCAATATTTTTTCCGTTGTTTACACATTTTGACAGGTGGTTTGTTGTTGTTGTGTGTGTTATTATTATTATTATTATATTATATGGCGTAACGAAGTAAGCCGGGAAAGCTCGTATTTTATATAATTTAATGTAATTGTTAACAATGCAATAAACTCTTCAAAATACACACTACTAGAACTGAACTAAACAGTTTCTCTACAAAACAGCATTAACAACTGTACTGTCTGAAGCTAAGCCGAAGACGGCAGGACGGCAGAACGGCTTAGCATTAGGACGTCAAGGTGTCACACGAGCTCCAGAGCCTCGTCAGCTCGCTAGTGAGCGTTGTGTGTGTTGCAGCTAATACTGGCACAGAGTATGAAATACTATTTGTATTGGGCATCATCAATAATGAGCTTGTGTTTGAAGACGCGTCTTTGTTCTTCTTATGTTCTGTGTCTGTATTTGTCTTCGCGTCAGTTACATTGGAATTTTTAATGTGGTTGCGGTGTAGATATAATTTTATTTCTAGTAACGGGGGGAAATGCCTTACGCATTTCCGAACGCTCGGGGGAGCGTCGAAGATATGTGGGGCTCGCACCCACTAAAACCCCCCGGTGGCCGTCTTGGCGTTTTGGGAAGAACCCCGGGAACCAAACATTAGCGGAATCCTTCCCACGCTCAGCCGCTATCAGCTTCGTGCTCGGAGCGGGCACACTATACATCTCCCATAAGTAGTAGATGTCTTGCAGTTGTGATAGTGACAAACAGAAATTGATCTAGTTCCGCAGAGAAGCAGTGTTTATATGTTTATACCCTGTCGGAGACTTCTGCACGTTGCCGCGTCTGTGTCTGATTTCTGAAGCTTTTCATTTGAAGCGAAATAATCACGTTTTTACTCCAAAGCAGCGCGACGCTGTCCTCCTTTCTTTAATCTAATACCACCCCAAGTTCCAAGACTTAAGGTGCATAATGCTCTGGATGAAGCTGGCAATAATATAACAAATGCATTTACGGGAGCCGCTGCAAATTGTAATAAAATATTTAGGAGAAATATTAGAAATGCCGCAGTTCTGGGTTGGATTGTGATTGCGGAAGTACTAAAATTGATAAATACTAAGGTTTTATAACTGAAAACTATAAAGATTTAAAGACAAAATTAAAAAATTTACGGTATTTTAATGGATTTTTGCTGATCAGCGTTTTTCTTGACTTTGGAGCGCATAATAAATATTTTAGAACATCAGAGAGATTTCTTGAAAGAGATTCATTAAAACTATTGTGGCCGTAAAGGACTTAGAGGAAGAAGAACTTGGATAAAAAATTAGTCAAATTAAATTATTCAATATAATATATTCAATAATTCAATTAATATTATTATTATATTGAATACAAGGTCGCGCTTATGGAAATTCTAGTGTAACTTAAAATTCTATATACTGCAAGAGGCAACAAGTGATTAAGGCTTGGTGGTTCAAAAATTTGTGTTTTTGAGATTTTTTTAAACAATCTGAGACATACAAAATTGATGTCTTCATTCTGAAAAAAATATATGTGTTAGTTAAGGATCTAATCTAGTCATCATACTAAAGGGAAACAGGATCTAATTAATTTTAGTTGATAGAAAAAAATCTCAAAGTTACCCCTTTTTGTTTCGTTTTTTCCATTTTATTTTTAAACCGCTGATTGTTTTTATTTGATTTTTGGAATGAAAATTGCTGACCTTAAATTTTAGACATACTACTATAGTAAGAATTTTTAAGTTTAACGAAAAGACAAAAAACCAGCAAAAACTAAAAAACTAAAATTTAAAACTGCCGCGACATTTCGCATTTCGACGCGCGCATGTCACAGCTGCGAGGGTGGGGGACCCTCATACCTAATTAGGTAAGAAGCTTCAAACTACAGGTCCTTAAGCGTCGCCTCCCATGCGACTCTAGGCAAGTGAATGTGAAACTAACAGTCTACAGAAGGACAATATTTTAGGTTTAGTTTGAATAGCTTTCCATGGAGAAGCAAAGCCTCCTTTTCCTCTTAAAATTTACATAAAACAAGATGAATATATTTTGTCCCTAGTCCGGCATTTCTGAAACCTTGTTGAAACTGACACCAAGGCAATATCTTCAGAGGAACTTGATATTTTATCCTAGAAGGGTTATACAGTATCGTGTTTCATTTGATCGTCTTTTAGGCGGCCATTGTCGTAAGGCAAGGCAAACATTTGTTTACCTGAGCCAATTGGTGGGCACCCTGAACTACCTCGCCTCTAGCAGTATAGAATACTTTACCCAATAAGGTATCAATATTAATTAGATTTGTCTAATTGACTTTCAATAAGTGATATCTTGTATCTTATATTGAACTAGAGGCTGCCCCGCGGTTTTACTAGCGGACATTTCTCATAAACACAAAATCCAATTATTTCCCGTTCCAATGGGAATTTAGGGAAATCATTTCTTAGTGCTCACCTGAACTTCCTAAGGAATATAAATGCAAAATTTCAGCCCACTACGCCCAGTAGTTTCGGCTCTGCGTTGTCTGTCAGTCAGTCAGTCAGTCAGTAACGGAGAGTTTTATATAGATTGATAAATCATTTTTTACTTTTTTTTGTTGCAAATACTTACTTTTCCTTCTTCAAAACACATATATTTTTTTGTTTAAATAATTCTTATCGTGTCTGTTATCTTTAAATTATTTTGAATAAAGTTTTCGCTTAAAATTGTATTTATTAAGCAAAATTCTGTTCACGGCCATCGCCAGTCAGCAGCGCGGCAATTAGAGATCCAATAAATATCTTCTTACGATAACAACAAGCCCTGGGGAAAGGAATCCCAGGTATAGAGGAATTAGGCAAATCCATCTAAGTAATTTACTTTTAAGAGCCAGTTTACAGCGATCTAGCGCCATTCGTGAAAAAAAATCATCTAAACTAAGGTAAATATCAAAAATGTGGCACAGTATGACACTAAAATAATCTAGTTTAGAATTTTTTGAGCACGGTATAGTAGTCCTAACTAAAAAGAACAAAGTTATCCACAGATTGTTGTGAAAAGTGGCCACTTTTGGCAACACTTCGAAGCTCTTTTTTGGTCTTTAACTTGAAAGCTATACAACAGTGCCCTAAAAATACTAGGCTACATTATCTAGTGTCATACTGTGCCACATTTTTGATATTTGCCTTAGTTTAGAAGATATTAATTTTTTCGCAATTGGCGCTAGCATCGCTGTAAACTGGCTCTTAAAGATATATTAAGAAAAAATAGTTTTGGATTCGATATTCAAGGATTCCTTTAATAATTTCTTTAAGTTTTTCTGTCAAGCATCAAAGTCATTTAAATTGGCAATATACCGTAATGTATAATATGAAATTTCCTGAAAGAAACCGCTTTATGTTGTTACGGTTTCTTTTTGTCACCTTTGACTATAAACCTTTTAGATATCATTGTTTATGAGTACATTGAATTAATTAATTCGTTTTTTCATTTATTTATTTAAAAGTTTCACCATTCCAATAAACAGTGAGAGCTTTAATGAAGTGGTAATGCTACTATAAATTATTCACTAGTACCACACCTCGGACACTTCATAGAAAAAAGCGCGTTGCTTCGCGCACAGCTGAAACTCGTGTACGTGCACGCGTATCATGCTTGTGTGAGTGAGATGAGACGTGCGACGCTGCTTTATTTGTACTGAGCGTCACTGAAAGATAACCTAGCGCGGGCCGCACTTGCTGAGAGAGGCAGGGAGTGCCCGTACTATATGATGTAGTCTTTACTATACTGTGCCTGTACCCTGTACAATACGATGCAATGACCCATCATTATAGTATGGACAGTAACACAGGCACACTGTGATAATGTGCCTCTCAAATAGAGTTGAATCAGGGAGTAATCAAGGGCGTAATTGCTGTCGCCCGATGTGCCGCGTTTGAATTATGCGAGTAAAAAGTTTAATTTATGTCAGGTAAGGTATTTATAGCATGGTTCCTACTTTAGTGTGTTGCCTGGAAGAAACCGCTTTTACCGATAAGGCCGCCCATTGCATGCAAATTCAATTTGTTTGTACCCTGAATTTATTAATGTACTTACTTTTGTGTCTTACATTGTATGCAATAACGTGTTTTCTATTCTATTCTACTTTATTACAGAGTATTAGCGGACAATTTTAGTTAGAGTTTTATTTAGGTACTAGTCGACCCTGCGAACTTCGCACCCCCTAAACTTTCTTGTGCATGTATTATACTTATAAACCTTTCTCTTGAATCATCTATTTATTAAAAAAGACCGCATCAAAATCCGTTGCATTATTTTGAAGATTTAAGCATACACAGGGACAGACGCGGAAAGCAACTTCATTTTGTACTATGCATTGATGAAGTACATGCCCAGCCAATGTAAAATTATTTTAATTGTATAAACACAAATTAAATGAATTACCTATATTACAGGTATTAAAACAATGTATTTCAAATAAAATACTTAGCAAGTTATTAATTATTCAAACAGGGCCTTTAGTCTGATCGCGCAAAACGTAACTATCGAATAAAAGTAGAGTAGAAACAGTACGTTAATCTTAAGAAAATACACATTTGGTAGTCTCGTAATCAATTTTGCTATAACTATAGCAGTAGTATATCAACAGATTGGAATTGACCAAAAAAGGTAGTCTGCTCCCTAATAAGATAATGTTATGATTACGTTCGACTGACATTATATATGTCAATATTGATTGATATTAAGTAACAGTTGCACTACGCCCGTTCCAATTTCGTCTAATAAAACAGGATTCACTATTTAGGTAAAAAAAATCCAGATTCTATAGCTTGCTATTCATATTCTATTGCTATACTAATAATGATCGATCAAAGTTACGAGACTCGCAATTTTTGACACAATCGTAATAGATTAATAGTAGAATAATAATAGAATAGAAGTATAATAATAGAATAGAAGTATAATCGTAAGTTTAAGAGACTAGAGTCCCAGGTCGGTGTTGATGACTTAATATAGTACTTTACTATGGTTTTATTTTATTAATAAAGGGATAAGAACATAAAAATCTGGTATAAAGAGTAAGATTCGAATAACAAAAATACCCAGTAAGTATAGATAGTTATGGCAAGGTGAGAACTTGCCTTAAACTAAACCAAAGTGTTTCAAGTAAAGGCAGCATAGCACAGGATTGTTTGCGTAGCGGAAACTCCAACGCCGCGTGTGCAGCGCGGACGCGACACGACAGGACACGAGCTCCATACAAATTATAGCGTAGACGAAAATTCTTTTACAAAACATGACAGTGCTTCAGCTTGTTGAAACACGAGTCTGTTGTATTCTGAGATAAGGTATGTACTAGATGGAAGCAATTTTAACAGAAACGGAGAATTGCTACTCTTATTCCTTCAACAATAACAAACTAATCTTAGGAAGAGACAAAGACAAACTCATATCTATATAGACTAAGAATGCACGCGAGCAGTTTTTAGCCTTTTCTTGTCTATGGTTTTGCTATTTTGCCAACTATTTTGAGTCCAGCTGCCCTCGCAGCACGACCAACCATTTGCGGTGTCTTTCTGTCACTTTTAATCGCTTTTGACATTTCAATGCGGGAAAATGACGTCACTAATCGAGAGCGAACCATTATGTCTACGGATCGAGCATGAGCAGCACGGGATACAACTCTTGCGATGTTGAACTGTCAGTTTAATCAATTGTCTATGATCTTGCCAAAAGTGCGAACATGAGATACGGTTTTTCTCTACGAATGACACATGAATCCGACATATCTTGTCTACTAATGGAAGGGGTGCAGACAAAATAAGACAAGAGGACAAGTTTAGTTCTAGGTTATGTTATCTTTCGTCGATAGCATAATTTTGGTTATTTACTGGAAAATAAAATAAAAACCAAATGGCAGGGGTATATGTTATATACTTATAGTATAGTATAGACACTCTATTGCAATCAATAAACTTATCATTAGGTGACTAACAATTAATGTTCTTAAATTAATACATTGATTGCAATGGGCGGCCTTATCGCTTAGAGCGATTTCTTCCATAATAACATCAATCATCATTTCAGCCGTAGGACGTCCACTGCTGGACATAGGCCTCCCTCAAGGCTCTCCATCTGTACCGATCGCAGGTGGCCTGCATCCAGCGTGGACCCGCAGCCTTGCGCAGATCATCCGTCCATCTGGTCGGTGGACGTCCTACGCTGCGCTTGCCGATCCGTGGTCGAACACTCGAGAACTTTTCGGCCCCAGCGGCCATCTGTTCTGCGGGCTATATGACCTGCCCATTGCCACTTCAACAATAACATCAATACATTATTAAATAAAGTCGCTTTCCGCGTCTGTCCCTATGTATGCTTATGAGCCAGTTTACAGCGATACTAGCGCCATTCGCGTAAAAAAAAAAATATCTTCTAAACTAAGGTAAATATCAAAAATGTGGCACAGTATGACACTAGATAATATAGCCTTGTATTTTTAGGGTACTGTTGTATAGCTTTTAGGTTAAAGACCAAAGAAATCTAGAAAGTGTTGCTAAAAGTGGCCACCTAAAAGCTATAATAAGGTGCTAGGCTACATTATCTAGTGTCATACAGTGCCACATTTTTTTATACTTATTTGTCTTACTTTAGAAGATATAATTTTTTACGCGAATGGCGCTAGCATTGCTGTAAACTGGCTCTTAAATCTTTGAAACTACGCAACGGATTTTGATGCCGTTTTTTTTAAAAGATAGAGCGACTCAAGAGAAAGGTTTATAAGTATAATACCTGCACTAAAAAGTTACGTGTTAGGCGGTACCCAGTTCGCTTGGTCGTTTTAGGTTCTGTATAGGTTTTCAGTCTATCTAGGTAGGTATTGTCCATAAAACGATTTCTACTCCCTCCACCAAAACTATCCACTGTCCGCAAATTATGACCGAAGCTAGATGACCACACAACACATTGAACACAAACAACTGTTGCTCGCACAAGAAACTAAATAAAATAACTTACTACCGCTACTAAATAACTTACTTTTTTGACTCCATTTCACACTTTCTTTCTGCGTTTTTCTCTTTTTATGGCGTAAATCGGCGTAATTACTTGGATAAAATACTTAGAATACTTTGTTCAAAAGTTTTTACAAACAAAATGAAAACAATTACAACCACAGAACAAGGAAGATGCTCTCTCTCTCGATCATTTGAAAAACGTTTTGTTTATTCTTCACATAATCTAGTGCGTTCCATTTAAAACATTTCTTTTCATAATAAAAAAAATGTAAACTAAACGCAATGAACGAATGAATAGTGCTGTGCTGCTTGTTATTTGAATCAATATCTTTCCCCGACCCTGTGTGACCACATCAAAAATAAAAGATTGGTCTTATTTTTTTCGTCTAGCAGCCCCATCTATCTCGATGGTGAGGAAGATTTAGACAACGATTAAATTTGTCTACGCACTGCTGCATGTTCGCACATGCGGGAAAACAAGACCCTCGAGATAATTTTAAACATTTAATCGCGCGTTCAAATAAGTGAGTGCATGCTGCCGCGGCTGGACTCTTAAACAATACAACAAAATACACACATACCCATTATATGACAGCTCGCATTCAGGTTCTTCTATGTTCCGTCTATAGGAAGCGCAGCGTTCTACTTTGTCTTTGGTTGTATTCAACTTCTCAAAAAAGAGTTTTAATAGGTACGTGCAAAAACTGTTAACTAGAAACTGGAGCGAGTCATTTGTTATGATGAAGGATAATCTTCTTGAGATGAAGGCGAATTGAAGTATTTAGCACTCAAATTAATTTAATCTAAGAATATCTCCAGCAGTTCGAATAATTTTTCGTTTTTTTTTTTAAATAGGAATGTTAAAATATTTGAAAATAATTTTATAGTTTAATAATTTAATCTTCTGATTGTAGCAATCATCGGTAATCACAAAAAGGCTCTAAGAAGGCAATTTTTTCGGAATAATTTTCGTTCATAAAGAGCAAAAATTTAATGCAAAAAACCTCTAGATGAACGAAAAAAGATCCTCTTTATACGGCTTTCTTACGTTCTACTCTGCGCTTTTCAAGGCAAAGATTTTAGTCTCACAACATAATCTCACGCCTTTTATTCCCCGAAGGGTTAGGCAGAGGTACCAGCTTAAGAGCCAGACCCACGTTTAGCCGAGTTTATGCTTTATTACCAACGTGACAAGGGGCCAGCTTGTCGCCGCGGTTATAACGACCACTACTGCGGCCGGGACCAACGGCTTAACGTGCCTTCCGAAGCACGGAATCATCTTACTTTTCGGACAAAGAGGTGATTCAAGCCTGCAATGTCTTATCCAACCGAAAACAACCACAACGTAATTTTTGTGAGAAATCAATATGTGGTGTGTTTTCTGCGGGGATCGAACCCACAACCTTCCGTGCCCTAATCAAGGGCGCGACGCGCTACGCCACTGAGCTACGGAGGCGGCTACAAAAACTAGATATTTCTGTAACTTTGAAAAAAATATACATATTAAACTGATTAATTTGTCTTCATAGACAGTGTACGTTACGTGTACATGCTGTCCGCATGACGGTATCATACCGACATTAGAGGAGTCAATCAGGTTATGTAAATGTAGGACGTGCCTCCACATTGTGGCGCGTATTCTGGCATGATCTGACAAACCATGGAACTGAACGACCACCGGCCGTTTTATCGACTAAATATAATTTGCGACTCGCGAATCCCCGAGAGATGATATATTTAATATTATAAGTCGGAAAAGTGCTTTGTAAGATTTTATCTGGTCAAAATTTGTCGCCTTGGGATCGGATCGTGAATTGATTTTCGTCACAATTATTTTAATAAATTAACAAATAATTAAGGAGTTACAAAAATAAGTTTCATTTTTATACGTAAACACAGATTTTAACATTAAGCCCTTTTTCAATCAATACATAGTATAAAACAAAGTCGCTTCCCGCGTCTGTCCCTATGTATGCTTATATTTTTAAAACTATACAACAGATTTTGATGTGTTTTTTTATAAAGGATAGAGTAATTTGAGAGGATGGTTTATAAGTATAATACATGCACAAAATAGATTACTATTTTGTGCATGTATTATACTTATAAAGGTTAGGTGGTACGAAGTTCGCCAGATCGACTAGTTAAATATAAATTGTAAAAGAATAGGCCCTTTAAGTGTGAGTGTGACGTGTGAACAGGAATTTGCGCTTAAAAATGCATTAACTCGTATCATTGTCTAACTCACGCGTAATAAATGAACTTTTGGCTGTTTTATTTAGTAGAATGTTATTTTATTTTTTGTTAAGTAACTTTTAAAATGTGAAAAGTTGAAGTAAATCAAGAGAGATTTTAATAATTTCTTTTTTACAAAAAAGGAACCCGCCTTCAATAAACTGACACATACATCAACTGAGCACTTCCTCTTTTTCGAAGTCGGTTAAAATAGGTACTACCTAAAAAAAACCTTTTCCTGAATGTAACAAATATTATGCGAAAACCGCATCAAAATTGGTTCAGCCAAACGCGAGATAATCGCGGACAAAAAGACAAACATATTTACATACACACAGGTCAAACTGATAACTTCCTCTTTTGAAGTCGGTTAAAAAGAATTCTACCAATTTGGAAAAACTAATTTGTTTAGTGATTTTTTAAAAACTTCCTAATAATATGCACTTCTTACATACAATGCAGAAAAGAGATGGAGGGGCGGCTCGCCGCAAGTAATTTATATCGGCGCCTTTGTCGCGGAAATGCGATAACGATAGGCTGACCATTGCCGTGGTGGCTATAAATACGTGGTGGCACTGCTGACTAAAATATTATATTAATAATAATAATATAATAACACATCACACTCAGAGCCCCTAACTAGGAAGAACCTGTATCTAGGGTGCCCGAAACACACACAGAGACGAACATCACACCCAGACCGGAAACAAACATCGATATTCATCATATCAATATTCGCCCCGCCCGGGAATCGAACCCGGGTGCTCACGTTTACTCAGTCCACATCACTGCCAACTGAGTCACGGAGCATATTAAAGAAACACAAGTTAACTTCACGAGTTGTGAACTTGCGAGTTAACTACCTACATAACTTAAATTTTCATAAAAAATTGCTATTTTTTAACCAACTTCAAAAAAGGAGGTTATCAGTTTGACCTGTATATGTATGTATGTATGTATGTTTTTCCGCGATTATCTCGCGTTTGGCTGAACCGATTTTGATGCAGTTTTCAGATATGTATTTGCTACATTCAGGAGAAGGTTTTAGTACCAATTTAACCGACTTCGTAAAAGAGGAAGTTCTCAGATTAAGTATGTGTCAGTGTGTTGAAGGCGGGTCTCTTTTTGCAAAAAAGAAATTATTCATATTTTTTTCTTATTGCTGGATCCATTTGCTAAGTATCCACACTAATAATGCGAAAATAACCATGTCTGTCTGTCCCGCTTTAGCGACAGAACTACTGAACCGATTTGAATAAAATTAAGTAAAAGTATATTCTAAAGCCAGAGAAAGGACATAGGCCTTACCTTTTATCTCGAAATGACCACGGGAAAATTGGGAATTCGGTATTTCAATAAAAAATGCGCTGGGGAAGCTGCGGGTCGTCCAATAGTACTCTAATAAATCAATGAACTTTTCAATATTCATTCATTTTCAAAAGAACACGAAACTGCATCAGAGCATAATTGTCTTCTTTTTCCTTATGTATAAAAAAAACAGATTACCTGGAAGAAATCGCTTAAAGCGATAAGGTCGCCTTTTGTCAACTTACTGTACTATTAATGTTCTTGTTTTTATGTTTTTTGTGCAATCAAGATATCATTCATTCATTCATTCATTCATTCATTCATTCATTCATTCATTCAGAGCACAGCCATTTTTTATTCAGAGGAGGTTTGATCCAAGATCACAACAGAGGAAAGAAGCTGTCAATAAATTGCTGATCCGTGGCTCAGTTAGCAGTCATGTGGACTGAGTAAGCGTGTGCACCCGAGTTCGATCCCCGGACGGGGCGAATATTGATATGACGAATATCAATTTTGTTTCCGGTCTGGGTGCAATGTTCGTCTCTGTATATGTCTCGGGCACCCTAGATACAGGTTCTACCTAGTTAGGGACTCTGAGTTTGATGTGTTATTATTATAAATTATTGAACCGCGCTTCCGTAACATTTTGAACTGACCTGGCACACAACAAGCACTAGCATAATTGGATATCACCGAACCCACTCCGAAAGCTCCTCCAACACAAACTTTTAAAAGCTTGGCCACCCTGCACTCTTCCTCTCCTCGGGCGCGGCGCGGGGGGAAGGCAATTATTTTTTTAATCTTCCGAAATCTGCACAAAGCCCGCTCTGAAAGCTGTAATGGCGTGTCCACAGCTTCGGCTCCGATTAAGCTCGGCTTTCACGTGAACAATGTGCGATCGCTTACAATAAGAGCTTTTACAATGTAATTTGGCCAACGGCTGATCGCGCGGAAGAAAACGATTTGTAAGTAATTGAGTAGAAAGCTCATTATGAGCTTGATTTATGATAAAAATACATTAGGCAGGATTTATTATTATGATTATCATTAGACTCGAACTTAAAAGCTCTTGCATCTTTGAGGTATTTTGCCTGGTTTTACAAAATTGGGAACAAAGTTTGATTCTGGGTTTAACATATTTTTTTAAATAATAATAATAATAACGCATCACACTCAGAGCCCCTAACTAGGAAGAACCTATATCTAGGGTACCCGAAACATAATACAGAGACGAACATTACATCCAGACCGGAAACAAACATCGATATTCATCATAACAATGTTCGTCCCGCCGGGAATCGAACCAAGGTGCATACGCATCTCAGTCCTTATCACTGCCAACTGAGCCTCGGAGCAGTCGAAAAATTAAATAATTATAATTCATTTTGTGATGTATTTTCGCTTTATCTTAATTAAGCATCAAATTTTATAAATATGATCGATATTCAAGCATCAGTTTGGCGCAACTTGTCCTTTACCCAATATTCAAAAGCTCTAGAACTCAAAGCTCAAGAATGTGCTGACTCAGAATATTTAAATAAGAGCCAAGTTCGCGACATTGTTAGGTTGCGTTGATTATTTCAGCAATATTCTGAAGGGAGCAGTACCTAAGTTTTCTGTTGGCTTTGCGCGAATTACTAGACTACCTACTACAACTTTTACACCTACATTCAAAGCTGAACGCCGAACAAAACAAGCGCTCGCTTCAGAAAATAAGTTTATATCAGCTAAATAGATACATCTATACCAATATTATAAAGAGGAAATATTTGTTTGTTTGTTTGTTTGTAACGAATAGGCTCCGGAAATACTGAAACGATTTGAAAAATTCTTTCACTGGTAGGAAGCTGCATTAACCCCGAGTGTCATAGGCTATATTAGATTTAAAAAAAAATTAGGGATCCTTACCTAAACTCAAATAATATAACCCAAGGTGCAATATTTGTTCCGTTGTTTACATATTTTGACAGGTGGTTTGTTGTTGTTGTTTGTTTTTTATTCGGCCATTCTGGGCAAAAGAACATAGTCTATAGAGCCAAGTCTTTTGTAGTATCTTATATTCTATGGCGTAACGAAGTAAGCCGGGAAAGCTCGTTTAATAATAATTTCTTTTTTGCAAAAAGAGACCCGCCTTCAACAAACTGACACATATACATAATCTGAGAACTTCCATTTTTTCGAAGTCGGTTGAAATAGGTACTAAAACCTTCTCCTGAATATTACAAATACATTTCTGAAAACCGCATCAAAATCGGTTCAGCCAAACGCGAAATAATCGCGGACAAACATACATACATACATACATACCTACATACATACAGGTCAAACTGATAACCTCCTTTTTTGAAGTCGGTTAAAAAGGCACTAACTAATAAGTGATCGTTCCTAAATTTTTTATTTTTTTGCATAAAGTTCAAAATTATTTATTCAATATAGGACACAATAAACACTTATTGAAGGTCAATTAGACAATATCCCCCTAACCACAAAAAAGTTAGACCGGTCTAAAATCGCCAATTTGTATGACGAACTAGTGATTTAAACCTAGTCTAGTGATTTAGACCCGGTTTAACTCTTTTTGTGGTAGAGCCGTTTACGCTTATTGACATTGATACCTTATTGGTAAATTATGCTATACTGCGAGAGGCAAGGTAGTTCAAGGTGCCCACCAAGCGGCTCAGGCAAACAAAATGTTTGCCTTGCCTTACGACAGGTCGCCTGTAGACGCCTCCAAACGAGCCCTCCTCTGTCACTTGGTTAAGTATTTATTCGTTGAGGGAAACAGGTAAGCAATCTATAAACATTACATTATATGAATATTGATATGATGAACATCGATGTTTGTTTCCGGTCTGGGTGTGATGTTCGTCTCTGTGTGTGTTTCGGGCGCCCTAGATACAGGTTCTTCCTAGTTAGGGGCTCTGAGTGTGATGTGTTATTATTATTATTAATCATTTATTGTATTATGGTGCAATCACGTACAAAGCTTGTTGGCGCTGCTTCGAAAATGTATAGAAAATACCTGCGCGGAAATTCGCGCTGGAACAAGTGTCTATGTCCGCGTAGGTATTTTCTATATATTTTTCGAACCAGCGCCAACAAGCGCTTGTTACCAGCGTTGTACAGTGGCGGACACGGTCGGCGTAACACTTCCGGTTTTTCTGTATTGCAAAATAGCTCTTGTACTCTGGTAATACAGTCTAGGGCTGACGAAACCATAGACAAATCTGTTACGGCCTCCTAGTCCGCCACTGTACGTGAATGTTCCCTTTAGCTGATCAATTGGTCGGACTCTGTGTACGCAGACCTTGAAATGGTTCCTTATCACACGAAGTGGATTGGTAAACAGAATAACACTAGTTCCTCTTCTCGTGCGAGTGTTGTTAGTGTTGATACAAATAAATATACTTTGTTTGTTCTGGATATTGAGGTTCCATTGTCAAACAATGAACCTTTATATTTTGGCTTTGTCTGTCTGGCTGGTTGAGTGTCAACAGTAAATTTACTCGGAAACTATTGAAGTTGAATTGTTGAAGTTGTTTTCACAGTCTCATTAGGATAAATTGAATATTGATACTTTTGTTGCAGCTTCCTTATATCATTATGGTTTTTGACTTATAATCTGTGTTACCTGCTGGATTACTTACATTTCTTATACTATTTTTTGAATTAAATTTCTTTAAAGCAGCGCTGAAGTCTAAAACCATTATATTTTTCAGTCAATTGCACACATAGAAATAAATAAAACACTTCATCATCATCATTTCAGCCGTAGGACGTCCACTGCTGGACATAGGCCACAAAACACTTAATTGCATACAAAGTAAGTCACAAAAGTACATTATTAAATTCAGGGTAATACGTAAGATCTGCAAAGGTTTTTTTTCCACAAACCTCACGCACGTGTGAGACTCGTTGGATCGAATGCGAGAATTTGAGAGGCGTGAGTATTGGATAATGATTATGGAAACATTCTGTATTTTATTTAGTAACCAGAACTTTCGTTTTCAGAGAAAAAAACAAGTTTTATCATGCCGCTAGCAGATGGCGCTTTGCAAAAGTCTATAGGTCAAGTTAAAATACATAAATCAATGAAAGCTCGAGATAAAATAAAAACTCGTCACTCGTCAGTCAAACAGATTTTGTTTAGTTTTAAACTTTTCAAGTTTATTTGAACTGATTTGAATTACATGCCAGACTGTGTCTATTACTTGAGAGCCAGTTTACAGAGATGCCAGCGCCATTTGCGAAAAAAAATAATATCTTCTAAACTAAGGCAAATATAAAAAATGTGGCACAGTATGACACTAGATAATGTAGCCTAGTATTTTTAGTGTACTGTTGTATAGATTTTAGGTTAAAGACCAAAGAAATCTACAAAGTATTGCTTAAAGTGCTACACTCTTTGGTCTTTAACCTAAAAGCTATAAAAAGGTGTCTTAAGAATACTAGGCTACATTATCTAGTGTCATACTGTACCACATTTTTTCAGGTTCAGCCAAAGCGCGAGATAATCGCGGACAGACATACATACATACAGGTCAAAGTGATAACCTCCTTTTTTGAAGTCGGTAAATAAATGCCGTCGAATCATATTCAAGCTATACCTTTCAATCATAAGAAAAATAATAAACAGTAAAATTTATCACGGGCCATGAGGAAAAAGGTCTAAGGATAAACCAAAATAATAGCACGCCCGCTACCCCGCTCCGACCGCCGCGCGGTTGCCGCCTCATTATATTCTAAATGCTGAGTCATTATTGGTAATCCGTTTTTTAATCTAAATTTTTGCGTAGCATTAAGCATAAACTCGGCTAAACGTGGGTCTCTTGAGCCAGTACCTCTGCCTAATCCTTCGGGGAATAAAAGGCGTGAGATTATGTATGTATGTATGTATTTTTGCGTAATTCAAGTGTTTTTTTATTAAATCCACAGCAATAGGCGGTCTAAAAAATTATAACTTTGCAATATCAATTACAAAAAAATGTTTTAAAGTAAATAATAATTTATTTTTTACAAAAAATAGGAACCCACCTTCAATAAACTGACAAATACATCAACTGAGCACTTCCTCTTTTTCGAAGTCGGTTGAAGTGGGTACTAAAACCTTCTTCTGGATGTAACAAATACTTCTGTGAAAACCGCATCAAAATCAATTCAGCCAAACTCGAGATAATCGCGGACAGACATACATACAGGTCAAACTGATTACCTCCTTTTTTGAAGTCGGTCAAAAAAAGCAATCATTATTTTATTCTTTGCATGAATCGTTTAAAACCAAGTGCTACCTACCTTACTTTGTTATATCCGCTGTGTCATACTGTGAAGTTTCGGCCGCCATCTTGTTTTCGAAAATCTTGGTCTGTGTATCCACCAGGTGGATGCCGTCACAGACGGGTGTTTTTAATGTTTATGTCCAAAATTAGTATAAAAAGTTGATGTCAATCAGTTTCAATCAATCATCCAAAGGTTCCATGGACATATGCCGTCACATGGAAGTCAACATGGAATGCTAGACTGGTATTTCATAGAGAATCACAGACCAAAACATTACATTTTTAACGGCGGCCATTTTGTCCACCAGGTGGATGTCTCACAGATGCGGAAAAATTGCATCCGCCATCTTATTCCATCAGATGGATGTGTCACAGACAAAGGGATGCATGCTCATGCTCAAGATTCGGACTTGTTAATTTAAATGAAACTATTACACTGTCAAAAAAAAATGCTTTTTTCTATGATACTTTGGACTGGATGTAAATTGATTATCTAGATCTACTATCTACTTCTACTATCTATTATATATCTACTATCTATCTCTACTAGGGTAAAACGTCCTATTACCGCGGTAGTCAAAATCACGTCCTATTACGGCTCTATTTCATCTTTTGCAATTTATGATTCATTGTGACTGTGTATGGTAAAGGTGACTACATAGTGTCCAAGGGAAACTAACACGTAACTTATTACCCAGCACTCGTGCGTTTAAAATCGTTTAAAATTACATAAATTAATTATTTTGTGTAACGTCACCGAAGCGAGAAGCTGTTTCATACAAACGCAGACTGACTCGCGGTAGAACATTGAATTTTCAGACTTCGTTTTTAGTTTAAACAAACACTTTAAGATTATGTTACTATATTCGAATACTTTTTACATTCAAGTAGTCTTAGTTAATCAGGTTGATTTCTGTTTAAATCAAATAAAACAAGTAAATATGAGTAAACAAAAGTCCGCCGTATTAGGAAGTCTATTTGAGGGTACCGCCTATTACGGAGGGTACCATCGGTAATAGGAAAAACGCAGTGTCGGTAATTTATAAATTTACTGGTATAATAAATATAATTTATGAACATTTCGTTATTTAAGTGTAATTTTCATTAGTTCTTAAGTATAAAACCAATTTTGGAGGTACATGTTTTTTAACTAAAATCCTTGTTTTTTACGCTTAAAGTTGACAGTAAAATTTAAGTTTGTTAGAATACTGTGAAACCTAACGTATGAGTTTTAATGAAGAAAAATAGTCTAATATAACGATTACTAACGATTTGAGAGTTTTATGGTAAAGTCAGAGTGCTCTTATTTGTAAGTAATAACTTACATTACCGAAATATCTTTACATTATATTTCAGAATTAGGAAATAAAAACTCATAAGATATTTTAGTACCTACCGTATTAGGCTGTTAGGAATCCTAACACGGTGTATGGAAATTACAGTGCTAATAATTTAACCGTATTATTCATAAAGATAAGTTCGCCTATTGTCACCTTACTTTATGCTGATTGTTAACATATTATTAGATTTGAGTACAATAAAGTGTATATTCATTTATTCAAAGATACCGTATACATTTAAAAAAGCTTTACTGCAGGTCTACTTATTTGGCTTGTTGTATGGTAAATACGTGACATCCTGTCTAAATCGACATACGTTAAATAACTTAAATGCACTTTAACTTTTTATGAATAACAGGGTAAGTAAATAATTAAAAAAACTCACACAAAAATGTATACTAAGATTAGGTTTATCGTATTTTTCCATCAATATAATAATTTACTACTAGAATTTACCGCAAATATGTTAAATTTGTAAGGTTTCATTTCATTAAAATCTATTTCGTAGTTTTTACGTGAAAGAGTTACAGACATCCTTTATTACAAACTTTGTCGTTTATTATATTAGTAGGATTATTAAAACCCTCGTCCGGGCCTTTTCAAATTAAAGTTGGAGAAAAACGAACAGCAATTGTTTTATAAAGAGGTTAAGGAGGTTATCGATTTGACCTGTATGTATGTTTGTCCACGATTATTGAAATTTTGTCAAAACCGATTTTCACAAAAGTATTTTTTAAATTCAGAAGAAGGGTTTTAGTACCAATATTTAACCGATTTTAGAAAAGAGGAAGTTCTCAGTTTAGGTTTATATCAGTTTATTGAATAAGGTTTTGGGTACACGTCCCGGGACCTTATTAATATGTCTTTTACATCCGTCCGTCTGTCTGTCTGTCTGCCAAAGGCACTAATTTCCGAAACGGCTCTATTAATTTTAAAGAAAAAAAATTACGATATTTTATTTGTCGTCCAAAGAATAGAAAAAAATATTAAAAACTTCAAAAAATTGTGGAAATTTAGAGAAAAATGCAAAAATTGTGCCAAAATCTTCCTTCTTGAACAAACTTTTGCCGAGCCTCTACTGAGATATTAACCTGGTCAACAGACATAAATGAAAAATTATGTTAATAAGCTAGCCGAATTTGCACAAATTACGCTTTTATGGGTATAACCTGCTCACATAAAGAAACGATCTCAAAATGGCGGCCGTTGTATGGGCTGTCTCTCTTCTCAACTCTTTCCTCATACTAATATACGCGAAATAGCATTCGTTCGCCCGCCATTTTCAAATCGTTTCTTTATCGGCACGCCTTATTTCAAAAAAATCGTCCCCATATTTAATTAATTTCGTTCCGTTGTGCGGAGAGATGGGAGAACGTTACGATGCCGTAGATTGATTTATTGATTGTTGTTTTGTTATTCGCCCGTTCAGGTCAGGCAAAGAAACATAGTAGCCCATACAACCAAATATTCATTATTCGTGTTTCCTAAACTAATTATATTACTGGAAACTTCTTAGCGCGAGGCCATTTATTAAATAGTTGATACACAAAATATTATCAAAATAACCCCTTACTAGGAAGAACCTGTATTTATGTACAGTGCCAGTAACAATTACAGCCATTGCATACCATTTTCTGATTGCACGGAACCATGAGCTGAGATGAAATTGTTTCATCGTGCGTGTGTTGTCATCCCATACTCCGTAATAGGCTGTGCTTACCGCCGTAATGGGCTTCAAACTTTTTTTTGCCGCCGTAATAGGAATTCCGAATTGTCAGAAAAAATATTTATTTTAAATTAATTATCACTCTAAAATAAATAAAACGACAACTGAAATAGAAAATATAATTATGATGAGTGTCAAAAAAAAAATTAAATATCTGCTAAAATATTTAGAAATGTTTAAGTTCTTACCCTACTTTAAAATGTCGTCAAAACGCGCCGTAATAGGGCATGTTACCCTATACATATAAAATGAATCGTGGTTCGTTAGTCTCGCTAAAACTCGAGAACGACAGAGCCGATTTAGCAGAATTTTATTTTGAAATGTTTGTAGTAGTCCAGGGAAGGTTTAAAAGAAGAGAAAATATAGAAAAAAATTGAGGAAGTTAGTAAAAATATCATATTTCTTTTTCCCATACCAATTGTAAGGCGCGATACAAAGTTCGCCGGGACAGCTAGTAAATAATAAAAATACAATGACAATGTCGGCATTCAAAAACCATAGCGCTTGTGGTCCTTAAAAAGGTCCAATGTTTTTTTTAATGCTGTTACTGTAATCAAACTGTTATGTAATGTACTGTAATCAAATTTTCATTGTTATATTTAGCTACGCTAGTTTCTCACTAGGAACTGTGCCTTTTAGTATACTCTAGTCGACCCGGCGAACTTCGTACAGCCTTACTTATTACTACGTTGTGCATGTATTTTACATATAAACCTTTCTCTTGAATCACTCTATTAAAAAAAAATACGCATCAAAATCCGTTACATAGTTTTAAAGATATAAGCATAGATAAGCACAGACGCGGGAAGCAACTTTGTTTTATACTATGTATTGATTGATATTGAAGCAGAAAGACTGACTTTATTATACTCAGTCTTTCTGCTCTATCAGCACGATGTACAGTGGCGGACTCGGAGGCCGTGACAGATTTGTCTATGGTTTCGTCAGCCCTAGACTGTATTACCAAAGAACAAGAGCTATTTTGCAATACAGAAAAACCGGAAGTGTTACGCCGACCGTGTCCGCTACTGTACAAGAGCTCGAAATCGGAGATCAAGGAACCCAAAACATCGATGCCAGGTAACATCGATGTTTTTTTAACCGACTTCAAAAAAGGAGGTTTTACACGAACATCACACCCAGACCGGAAACAAACATCGATAATCATCATATAAATATTCGCCCCGCCCGGGAATCGAACCCGGGTGCACACGCTTACTCAGTCCACATCACTGCCAACTAAGCCACGGAGCAGTCAAAGTATTTTTAAAATCTTAATGTTTCGATGTTTATATCTCCCCCGGTTTCCCGGCTAACCCGAACCTTAAGGAACGACCAACGGCAGCTAATTCACAAAACGACAGAACTTACCAACTAGTTTACAGTTCACGAGCTTTAGAGCTTTTGAAGGCAAAAGCTCCCACGGCCGTGTAATTTGTTTGTGAGTCAATTTAAGTTAGCGTCCGTTTGTTAGTTTCATTTAACAAATTAAAAGAGATTACTTTAAATTTCACTCTAATTGCTACAGCTTTCTGCTTTACATTCAGTGGTCCGTTATTGCAGTTGTTACAAAGTTTTATTTTAAAGTCTTTTAAGAATTATTTAATACGAGCTTTCCCGGCTTACTTCATAACGCCATAGAATATAAGATACTACAAAAGACTAGGCTCTAAAGACTATGTTCTTTTGACTGCCCAGAATGGGCGAATAAAAATACAAACAACAACAACAAACCACCTGTCAAAATATGTAAACAACGGAAAAAATATTGCACCTTTGGTTACATTATTTGAGTTTAAGTAAGGAACCCTATTTTTTTTTCAAAATCTAATATAACCTATGACACTCGGGGTTAATGTAGCTTCCTACCAGTGAAAGAATTTTTCAAATCGGTTCAGTATTTCCGGAGCCTATTCGTTACAAACAAACAAACAAATAAATCTTTCCTCTTTATAATATTGGTATAGATCATCTTTGGTGGTTCTAGACCATACGTATTAAGATAACTTTATAGGGGGATCTGTCTACTCTGCGTCTTCCGGTGTGCGGTCGCCACTCGATATTTTTTCGGCTTCAGCGATTATCGGTTCTTCCAACTTTGTGCTCTGCCTTTTCTTTTGCTTAAATATCAGGGACCATATCCGATGCCTTAAATATTTTCTAATGTCTGACTGCTATACTTCTTGCTTGTAGATAACTGCCTTAACAGCCGTTCTAACTGGGGCGAAACGGTGCGAAACTAGCGCCACTTCGATAAATAATTGATATCTTCTGAACCACGACCGTAATCAAAAATATGCGTCTTTGACTACCTAGATAAACTTGCTTTGGATTTTCAAGGCTCTATTGAGTAGCTTTCTGGTTCCAAATCTAAGAAAATCTTCGGCCATGGTTTAAAATATATTAATTATTTATCGAAAGTGGCACTAGTATCGCTTCACATTTGACTGCTCCGTGGCTCAGTTGGCAGTGATGTGGACTGAGTAAGCGTGTGCACCCGGGTTCGATTCCTGGGCGGGACAAATATTGATATGATGAATATCGATGTTTGTTTCCGGTCTGGGTGAAATGTTCGTCTCTGTATATGTTTTGGGCACCCTAGATACAGGTTCTTCCTAGTTAGGGACTCTGAGTGTGATGTATTATATTATATTACGACGCAGCCAATGGCCCGTTAACACCTGATCTTTCATAAGAAAACCCATTGAAACTTGCAAAGGTTACATTAACTCTAAGTTTATTAGGGAGACAAGATTAAAGAGTGATAACCCGTGGTCCCTCACGTCAGGTGCGTCCTCAATTCAGTCCTTAGGTCGTTTGGGAGGTAAAGGAAAGGAAGGAAGGGCGGGGGGGTATCGGTCTTATTTAGGCTGTGTCCATAGTAGACATAGACATAGACATATATTTATTTGCGCACACAAAACATACAATAATAAGTTACACACTAGTTTAAAAAGACAAAAAGAATGAAATAAAATTAACAAATGTATTGAAAGTGTTGTAGGCGAAAAATGGCCCCGACTCAGCTTAAGTTGCAAGCAATGCAATAGCATTGATGCAACGCTGATGATTCTGCCAGAACCATTGGGAGTGCGTGTTGTTCTTACATTAATACAACAAAATATATATCATCATCATCATCATTTCAGCCGTAAGACGTCCACTGCTGGACATAGGCCTCCCTCAAGGCTCTCTATCTGTACCGATCGCAGGTGGCCTGCATCCAGCGTGGACCCGCAGCCTTGCGCAGATCATCCGTCCATCTGGTCGGAGGACGTCCTACGCTGCGCTTGCCGATCCGTGGTCTCCACTCGAGAACTTTTCGGCCCCAGCGGCCATCTGTTAAATATGAACAGTGTTTATAAGTATTAGAAAGTATACAAAAAATATAAAGTGATAATATACTGACATATAAATACAGTGTTGTTTAAAAAATGTGATAACAGTGTAAATTATTTAGTATAACTGTGTGGGTAGATGACAATAAATAAAAGCTAGCTAACCTCACCAAAGTCTCGTAGGTATAAAGTATAAACGATTCATTAAATTAATCCTAAATCACAGTCCACAGACTGCTCCGTGGCTCAGTTGGCAGTGATGTGGACTGAGTAAACGTGTGCACCCGGGTTCGATTCCCGGGCGGGGCGAATATTGATATGATGAATATCAATATTCGCCCCTGAACTACCTCGCCTCTCACAGTATAGGATACTTTACCAAATAAGGTATAAATAGCGATTAGATTAGATGTAGTCTAATTGACTTTCAATAAGTGATATCTTGTATCCTATATTGAATAAAGAATTATTTGATTTGATTTCAATTATTTTGAAAAGGCGCTAAATACGCTGCTAACTCAGTCGCCCGCTAAAATTTTGCTTACTGGGGACACAGCCTTAGTGAAGACCGGCTAATTAATTAATTCAGTTTGTTTGTACCCTGTATTTATTAATGTACTTTTGTATTGTATGCAATAAAGTGTTTTCTATTCTATTCTATTCTAATTAATGAGATTTGACATCGGCGGAGACACGGGAATGCTAGTTTGAAGTGTATGTAAAAGGTACAGTGGCAAACTAGGAGGCCGTAACAGATTTGTCTATGGTTTCGTCAGCCCTAGACTGTATTACCAAAGAACAAGAGCTATTTTGCAATGGTTTCCCTACGCTACTTCGAACATCAAATAGTCGAATTTCATTTCAACGAACACCCTTGACCGATTGCTCAACTGAACGATGCCTTATTTTTACGATAGTTTAATTGCTCGATGTAACGATTCACCGAAAATCGTTTTACCGAAACACGATTGTAAGATAATTTATTTCACCGACAGATTATTTAGCCGAACGCTCATTTTGACCGAATATTTTTCTTTTTTCTTGTTATATTGCTTTTATATAAAGTTTTTTTTAAATGATTTATTGTTCAGCAATTTTATTTAATTATTATTTTAAAAAATAGGGTTGTGTAATAAATTAGAGTTTTTGGCCCGAAAAATACAAATAAATATCTATAATTCATGAATATAAAAAAAAATGTGTTGTTGTTTATGTATAAAAATAATTTTTTTATTAAATATTTGTTTACATATACAAGGACATATTTAAATCAATAAAACTAAAGAAACTATTTTTATGAATTTCTTTTTAAACATAAACAACAATACATTTTTTTTTTTTTCATTAATTTATACATATTTATTTGTAGTTTTCGGGACATAAAAACTCTGATTTATTTCACAACCCTATTTTTTTAAATAATAATAAAATAAAATTGCTGAACAATAAATCATTAAAAAAAAACTTTATATAAAAGCAATATAACAAGAAAAAAGAAAAATATTCGGTCAAAATGAGCGTTCGGCTAAATAATCTGTCGGTGAAATAAATTATCTTACAATCGTGTTTCGGTAAAACGATTTTCGGTGAATCGTTACATCGAGCAATTAAACTATCGTAAAAATAAGGCATCGTTCAGTTGAGCAATCGGTCAAGGGTGTTCGTTGAAATGAAATTCGACTATTTGATGTTCGAAGTAGCGTAGGGAACCCTTTTGCAATACAGAAAAATCGGAAGTGTTACGCCGGCCGTGTCCGCCATTGTACGTAGGCTTTAATATTGTGCTACCCGCGGCAATACGCAGCCACGCTTGCGCGATTTCCCTTCTACTTTGTCTATCAATTTTCGTGATAAAAAAAAATAAAAGTACCTATCATTTGTCCTTCTCCTAATTCTATAGGTTACCTACTTTTTCTCTTTTTAATTAATTAACCTACTTCGAAAAACGAGGTTATCAGTTTGACCTGGGGGTCAAGTTTCTTAACTAAATTCGATCGACTTGTGATTGTCTTGTTAGTGACTTCGCTAACTATTGCTGTTTTATTTGTGCGTGTGACAGTAATGGTCTTAGTTAAAGCGGCAATGGTTAACGAAGTCGCTAACAAGACAATTACAAGTCGATCGAATTTAGTTAAGAGAATTACCCCCCTGTATGTATGTATGTTTGTCCGCGATTATCTCGCGTTTAGCTAAACCGATCTTGATGCGATTTTCAGATAAGTATTTGTTACATTCGAAGAACGTTTCAGTATCTATTTTAACCGACTTCGAAAAAGAGAAAGTGCTCAGTTGATGTATGTGTCAGTTTATTGAAGGCGGGTTCCTTTTTTGTACAAAAAGAAATTATAATTTATTTTGTCTTGTTTTAAGGGTACTTTGCCTTTCAAAAATAGCTTAGATTGCGGGTTGAGTAATTTCCCCATATTTTAAAGCCAGTCATTTTTTACCTTTTCTAGCTTGCTAAAGAAATAAGTCGAGTCGACATCAATAGTTGAATAAATAAAGTCGGGTTCTCGGCAGTTTCCGGTGTATTTTCCAGTATTTCTTGTATTGAGACGGTTCCTGCGATCAGTCGAGATAAAACGGTAGATTTATGGCCGGAGCTTGCTGCCTCCGCTGCCCCAGCCTATATAGTGAACAAACATATTACCCATTTTTTACTAGTCAACCAAGCGAACTTCATACCGCCTATTACTTCGTTGTGTATGTACTATACAAAAAAGCCTTGCTCTGTCTCTATTAAAAAAAAAAACAACAAAATTTATTGCAAAGTTTTAAAGATTAAGCATGTATGTATAGGGAAAGATAGCGGAAGCGACTTTATTTTGAACTAGAGGCTGCCCCGCGGTTTCACTCGCGCAGATTTCTCATCAACACAAAAATCTAGTTTTTCCCCGTTCCCATGGCAATTTCGGAAAATCCTTTCTTAGTGCTCACCTACACTTCCTAAGGAACCTGCATGCAAAATTTCAGCCCGCTACGCCTTGTAGTTTCGGCTCTGCGTTGTCTGTCAGTCAGTCAGTCAGTCAGTCAGTCAGTAACGGAAGAGTTTTTTATATATATTGACTAGAGGCTGCCCCGCGGTTTTTCCTGCACAGATTTCTCATAAACTCAAAAATCCCGTTTTTCCCGTTCCCGTGGGAATTTCAAGAAATACCTTCTTAGTGCTCACCTACACTCCCTAAGGAACCTACATGCAAAATTTCAGCCAGCTACGCCCAGTAGTTTCGGCTCTGCGTTGTCTGTCAGTCAGTCAGTCAGTAACGGAAGAGTTATATATATATTGATTATGTATTGAGAAGGTCAATGTATAAATACAATTTTACTTTTTGTATTAATTGAGCTTGGTTGTCGTAAACGGCGACTAAGGGATTGTCAGAAATTCGGGCAGCAGCGTTCTTCGTTGAAAAGTTTCACAACCATACTGCTATCGCCAAACCACCTGCCAAGCGTGGCTATTATACTGCAAAACCTCTAACAATGTTTGTCCCTGTGGAAAACTTTGGGGGAGACCTATGCGCAACAGTGAACGTTTTTCGGTTGTGATAATGAGCTTTCACTAGGGCCCCTTTAATATAACTTACAAGTCCACAATTGTGAAAAAAAGCTACATAATTTGTAAGGTTTTTTTACAAGTGATCGACGAACATCACACCCAGACCGGAAACAAACATCGATATTCATCATATCAATATTCGCCCCGCCCGGGAATCGAACCCGGGTGCACACATAGTACAGTATAATAATAAGTAGTAATAATAGTAAGTAGTAATAATAGTACAGTGGAACTATAAAATTTGCATTTGTTTGTTTGTTTTTCAAAATTCATTTATTCGCAGTAAAATATTTGTAACATATTTTATAAGGAAAAATATTGTATTTTAATATAATAAATATTTTTTAATAAAACGGGGGAGGTGTAGTGGGGCCCACCCACCTTCCACCCACTTGTATTTAGGTTAAGTAATATCATAATTAAAACTATATTCAAGCAGTAAACACGTCTTTGCATTAGACTAGAGCTACATCCTTTCAGTATAATCCGTGCACAAGATAGTTATAGGTTAGGCGGTACGAAGTTCGCCGGGTCGACTAGTAACAGAATTATTATACCTATTCGAAATACGTATTTGGTTTGACTAATTATGCGTTTAGTTAGTCTAGTTGTTCGGAGCACATCCGTGCCCGGGAGTCCGGGCCGCGGTTTGTGTATATCCGGCTGTCCTGTCCGTGTTATTTTGCTTCGTTAGAGCGGACATGCGTGTGTGTGTGTAGTTTTTGCTGTAACAGGAAATGAGGGATATCTAATTAATACTTGTGCCTCAGTTATGACAGACTATTTAGGTATTATTATGTACTAGCTGTCCCGGCGAACTTCGTATCGCTTTTTACAATTTTATATGGAAAATTTTAGTTGTTGTTTTTTTCCCCATAAATTTTTCTTATTTTCTCACTTTTTAAACCTTCCCTGGACTACTGCAAACATTTAAAAACCAAAATCAGCTAACTCGAGTTTTAACGAGACTAATAATAACGATTCATCAATATTTATAAAACTCTTCCGTTACACTGACTGACTGACAAACAACGCAGAGCCGACACTACTGGGCGTAGCAGGCTGAAATTTTGCATGTAGGTTCCTTAGGGAGTGTAGGTGAGCACTAAGAAAGGATTTCCGGAAATTCTCATGGGAACGGGTAAAAACAGGATTTTGGTGTTTATGAGAAATCTGCGGGGCAGCCTCTATTTTTTAATAATAGCAGATTTCGGAAAATTGTTCCATTAAGCAAATGATAAGATAAACCTAGAGAAGTTTTAATGTAGCCAGCTACATAAGGACTTGTTTTGGTAACAGAGATATTTAAATTGTAACTTAAGCGAAGCCTGTGCCCTGCACTGGACGTAAATACTTACCATTGCAGATTAGTCCAATGGTTTTAAAAAAAAAATATTTTGGTTATATCTACATAATAATTTTAGGTAATTTTTTTGTTTATAGACTACGCAGCGTAGCTCTATCTCTGCTACGCAATGGCGTAGTCGCTCATGGCGACAAAAAGCCTCTTATTAAAATCAACGAGCAGTATTCTAAATTCAAAAACTTCAGCGCTGTAACTGAGTTAGACATGATAATGAGACTAATATAAGCCAAATACTATTGGCAAGCCACAAACGCTCAAAGGTTAGTAAGTTGTAAGTTTCTCCGCGGTCCCGCGCGGGGGCGCCGCGGTCGACTGCTGACGAATAGTCGGACTCACCAGCGGTTCGACCGGGATTAGGACTGAGTCGGCACTACGTGTGTGATTTAATTAAGTAAAGAATAATTAACTAGCTTACTTACTGGGTCTACGACATTTTATAATAAAAACTAGAGGCTGCCCCACGATTTTTCCCGCGCAGATTTCTCATAAACAAAAATCCCGTTTTTTTTCGTTCCCGTGAGAATTTCGGGAAATCCCTTCTTAGTGCTCACCTACACTCCCTAAGGAACCTACATGCAAAATTTCAGCCCGCTACGCCCAGTAGTTTCCGCTCTGCGTTGTCTGTCAGTCAGTCAGTCAGTAACGGAAGAGTTTTATATATATTGATTGCTATCTGCTCTGAACAGTGGTTAGTGGTTTAAATTCTTCAATTAAATTTTCTTCTTTAATTAAAACTTGTAGAGCCAAACTGTTATCGCCAATGCACATGCTAAGCGTTGCTATTACAGCTTAACTTCCTTAAAAGTAAAAAAGTCTTTCATTTGAGTTATGATACAAAAATAAAACCAAATCAATTATAATAAAAAATGGAGTCCGTTTTGCACCGGTGTCTTTTAAAATTTATTTATTTTTTTATTCATAACATCATATTGCCATTACAGGAAACCCTAATAAGACAATATAAGACTTATCTATAAAAACATAATAATTTATCACCGTATGAATTTACATTCTTATCATATCAATATCATCAATCATCAATCAATATATATAAAACTCTTCCGATACTGACTGACTGACTGACTGACTGACTGACTGACTGACTGACTGACAGACAATGCAGAGCCGAAACTACTGGGCGTAGAAAGCTGAAAATTAGCAAGTGGGTTCCTTGGGGAGTGTAGGTAAGCACAAAGGGGAGATTTCCCGAAATTCCCACGGGAACGGTAAAAAACGGGATTTTGGTGTTTATAAGAAATCTGCGCGGGAAAAACCGCGGGGCGGCCTCTAGTACATAGTATAAAACGATGTCGCTTCCCGCGTCTGTCCCTATGTATGCTTAAATCTTTAAAATTATGCAACGGATTTTGATGCGGTCTTTTTTGATAGATAGAGTAATTCAAGAGGAAGGTTTATAAGTATAATACATGCCCAAGCAAGTAATAGTTTAGGCGTACTTCGTAAGTTCGCCGGGTCGACTAGTAAAATTATAAAAATAACAACATCGAACAACAGATCTAAAATATAAGTAGCATAAATACAATTTTGCTGCCTGTACGAGCTCGTCCAAGCTGTATTTGAAGATATCAATTCTAGAGGCCAGGGGGCCAAGTTTCTTAAAACTAAAAACGAGTGACTCGTATTTGTCTTGTTAGCGACTTAGTTAACCATTGCTGTTTTCTTTGAGCGTGCAACAAAAATTACCTTTGTTAAAGCGACAATGGTAAACGAAATCGCTAACAAGACAATTACGAGTCACTCGTTTTTAGTTAAGAAACTTGGCCCCCAGTCCGTTTACCTATCTAATTCCTCTAGTAAGAAAAAAAACCTTCAATGAGTAAAGAAGAATTACTCCTCGCATGTTGCTTATCAGTGAATTATTATTTAAATAATTTCTTTTATGCAGAAAGAGACCCGCCTTTAACAATCTGACACATGCAAAATCTGAGAACTTCCTCTTCTTCGAAGTCGGTTAAAATAGGTGTACTAAAACCTTCTCCTGAAGGTAAGGAATACATTTCTGAAAACCGCATCAAAATCGGTTCAGCCAAGCACGAGATAATCGCGGACAAAATACATACATACATACGAGTCAAACTGATAACCTCCTTTTTTGAAGTCGATTAACAAACAATTATATACAGGTTGTTTCTGACAAGGCGGTAATAAATCGAAGGAGGGATTCTGCTCACCATACCTAACAACTTTCCCAAAGCAACATGGGTCGAAATCTCAAAATAAAATCAGCTGTCCCGTACATTGACCCCGCCAGCTGATCGAACCAATGTATGGAACAGCTGTTATTTTTTTTTGAGATTTTTACCCATGTTGCTTTGGGAAAGTTGTTAGTTATGGTGAGCAGAATGCCTCCTTTGATTTATTACCGCCTTGTCAGAAACACCCAGTATATGGCCCTCAACAACGTGGTCCCTATAGGCTCCTGTAGACCCCGGTGGACCCCTGTGGACTGGTAAACTCACAGCACTTACAAGGTTGTTTTCAATTAATTTGTGTTTGATTATTATCCATTCTGTTCCATGAATAGAGTGTGGAAGTTTAGTGCGTCAAGATAGTAAACTGTTAATTTGATTAATAGAGGTTTTGGTTTAATTTTCTAAAACAGAGTTTTACATAATTCAGGTAACGTGTTTATTCCAAAAACGAGCTTTCCCGGCTTACTTAGCTATTTCTATAGGGGAGCCGCAGGGTTATGTGGGGTTCGCACCCACTAAAACCCCGCTGGTGTCCTCCTCGGCTGTTGGCAAGGGGGTCACGGGTGATCTTTCGATCGTTATGTTCAACTCCGCGACCCTTGCTCTAAGGCCTGACCAATGTCTCGTGCCCAGGGGTCAAGTTCCATAACTAAATTCGATCGAGTTGTGATTGTCTTGTTAGCGACTTCGTTAACCATTGCTGTTTTATTTGTGCTTGTAACAGAAATTGTCTTAGTTAAAGCGGCAATGGTTAATGAAGTCGCTAACAAGACAATTACAAGTCGATCGAATTTAGTTAGAGAATTACCCCCCAGCCATATAGTAGCCATATAGTACTCAGGCACTAGCTCAGCCTAACAACGACCCTCCACGAGCAAGTTTCTATTTTTCCGGCGCAGCTGCGGATCATCCGGTTATATCCGGTTATTTATCGCGGCGGGAACCGGATGTGATGTTGTGAAGATTTGTCAGCTGTCTGGTATATGCTAATTTTATCAGCGGAAATAATTTACATTTTGTGCTAGTTTAGATGTAACTATGTAACCGACAATACTCGGTTTAGTAAAATCAAGTCATAATTAGAAATTAACTATCTAGAAAAATATCCAGTAGGAGTAGTTTAATTTAGTATAATGTTGAAAATCTGTATAATGTTCATTATATTGTCACCTAATTGTATTGTAATATCACAAAACAAAAAGAAGAATAAAACTTTTTATCAAAAAATAAAACCGCCGAAAAAAAAACTGAAAAGCATAAAATAATAATCGAATTACTAAGTTCTTAAAGTAATGTAAGTATATACCAAGTAATTTTAAGTCGGCGCGCCACACAAGCAAATTCCATAATTACGTAAAGATTGATGCGCGGCAGCGCATGAATTTTGGTTATTTCTTTAAATTTAAGGTACCTAATTTAATGGTCTTTGTACGAGGAATCTGTGGCGCCGACTCAAAATTACTTGGTATATACTTACATTACTTTAAGAACTTAGTAATTCGATTATTATTTTATGCTTTTCAGTTTTTTTTTCGGCGGTTTTATTTTTTGATAAAAAGTTTTATTTTATGCTTTTCAGTTCTTTCAGGGTTTTATTATTTTCTTCTCCCACAAGGTGGTCAGTGGTCACTCCGCATAAGGTGATCAGACGACATGGTTGACAGGGACGACAAGACCGGTCGGTATGGCGATTTGTGGGGGAGGCCTATGTCCAGCAGTGGACGTCTTTCGACTGATTTTATTTCATTTCAAAATATATTGTAAGTAGGTATCAAAATGTATAGTGTTACACGTAAAATGCAACTTGTGAGTTGATAAATCCACCCGCCGACCAAAAAGTCACCCCTATTTTCCCACCCTTAGGGTGGGAATTTTATTTCCAAATTTTTATGGGACCAACTTCAAGGTATGCCCTGTCGATTAAAAAAAGAATTATCAAAATTGAACTACTCTGTAAAAAGTTATGCGTGATCATACATTAAAAAAAAAAAAAAAAAAATATACGTGTCGAATTGAGTACCTCCTCCTTTTTTTTTCGTCGGTCAAAAAAAGAGAAATAAATAGTAAAGTAGAGTTTGTTACCCCTTGCTTTTACCCCTACGCTGTAAAATCATTGCGAAAGGGAGTAGAATCATTTGACAGAGGAGGGCTCGTTTGGGGGCGTCTCCAGGCGACCATTGTCGTAAGGCAAGGCAAACATTTGTTTACCTGAGCCAATTGGTGGGCACCCTGAACTACCTCGCCTCTCACAGTATAGGATACTTTACCAAATAAGGTATCATTAGCAATTTGATTAGATGTAGTCTAATTGATTTTCAATAAGTGATATCTTGTATCCTATATTGAATAAAGAATTATTTGAATTTGTACTATTTATTTTAAAAATGTGTGTAGTAAATCATAAGTAAACTTTGATGAAGATCATAACACCCAAGTAATTTATTTTTTATTGCAACAGATTTATTGCAATAGTATGTCGTGCAAACTTTTATATTGATTTATTAAGCGGTTTTGGCATAAGTAGCGGAACCATGAAGTGAAGGTAAAAGATACTAAAAGGTAAAAAAACAATGCTAAAAAATATGAGTACCTTTTTTGAAAGGCTTCTAGAGCTTGGCGAGGCAGCGCAGTCCTATAATAGTCAAATCAAAAATTCAGGGCGACCAAAAAAAGACCATTTCGCATACTCCAACCAATCTGTGTATTGGGGCCGAAATTTTCTTCGACAAAATGTTTTATTAGAAACCAATCAAAATAAAACACTATCCCAATCGTCACAAGAGCTACTTGTGTAACAGTCCTGGCAGGCGACAGTCCGCGGCAAGTGACGGGTGACAAATGGCCGGTGGTTCTAACGAACTATTCGGCGGAACCCCGTTCTATTTCCATTAGCGGGTTCCGTAGCCGGAAAATTGGCAGCGACAGTCTTGGCTGAGGGAACTGAGGGAACTTATCGATGTTTGGCATTTTCCTCACCTTTTTCAGGGCGTGTTTAGTCGCGGTCTATTGGCTATCAACGTGCGTGAAGGGAATGACGTGGTCAATACCTTTTTTGTAAGATGAAGCGCTTTTTGTAAATGCTTTCTATTATGTGTTGTTACAATATGGTTATTACTTGAAGTTTATCATGGTATATTTTTCAATTTGAAAATAAATAAGCAGACATTTAGTATTAAAAAGTTATTTTTTATATTGGACTATTTTTTATAGAGGCTGCCCTGCGATTTCACCCGCTCAGATTTCTCAAAAACACAAAAATCCCGTCTTTTCCCGTTCCCATGGGAATTTCGGGAAAATATTTCTTAGGGCTCTCCTACACGACACACTCATTACTAATATTATAGAAGGGAAGATTGAAGGAAAGAGACAGCGTGGACGACCAAGGGGAAGCTACTTTGACCAAATAAGTAGAGAGTCAGTGCAGAGTCGTATCAGATGGTCAAGCAGCTGGCGGGGAACAGGGTAGAATGGAGAAGGCTCCACCGACAAGAGCACAGCTCTTAAGAGAGAAGAAGGAGGGCTCTCCTACACTCTCTACGTGCAAGATCAGCTCGTTACGCACAGTAGTTTCGGCTCTTTCGGCGTTTTCTTTGTCAGTCAGTCAAAGTTAAGTGTTTGAGTGTTTTGTTGTGCTGAGTTCTTGTTAATCGGAAGACTGTCTTATTTCTTGTCTATTTTGGCTTAGGCGGCAATTTGACCAAAAAAAAAAAAATCTCGAGTTTACGAATTTCAAGAGTTGATGTACTTAGTCTTTTCAGCCACTAAATAATGCCGAGTTTAGATCTTGACCATCCGTTACCCTAAGCTCAAATGAGTAAATCTTTATTCAATACGAGCTTTCCCGGCTTACTTCGTTACGCCATAGAATATAAGATACTACAAAAGACTTGGCTCTATAGCCTATGTTCTTTTGACAGCCCAGAATAGCCGAATAAAAAACAAACAACAACAACAAACCACCTGTCAAAAAATATGTAAACAACGGAAAAATATTGCACCTTGGGTTATATTATTTGAGTTTAGGTAAGGATCCCTAATTTTTTTGAAAATCTAATATAGCCTATGACACTCGGGGTTAATGGAGCTTCCTACCAGTGAAAGAATTTTTCAAATCGGTTTAGTATTTCCGGAGCCTATTCGTTACAAACAAACAAACAAACAAACAAACAAATCTTTCCTCTTTATAATATTGGTATAGATAGGATACAAGATATCACTTATTGAAAGTCAATTATTGATACCTTATTTGGTACCTTATACCATAACAGTAACAGTATTATTAGATGCAGTATTAAATCAAAGCACAAAGCTAACTCCTACTCCCCGTTCCTTTAATAACTGGTACTCCATCACCCCCCCATTCAATGTCTTAATTAATAATGGTCTAGGTCGCTCCGGTTGCAGTCTAGGTCGGGAGAGGTCAGCTGTTCTATTCTAGTCGAGTGATAAGAGTAGGTAGCTGGTATGTTAATACTAGAGAAAATCAAGTCATTCTACGAAAATGACTGACTGATTTTGACTGCTCCGTGGCTCAGTTGGCAGTGATGTGGACTGAGTGAGCGTGTGCACCCGGGTTCGATTCCCGGGCGGAGCGAATGTTGATATGATGAATATTGATGTTTGTTTCCGGTCTGGGTGTGATGTTTGTCGCTTTGTGTGTTTCGGGCACCCTAGATACAGGTTCTTCCTAGTTAGGGGCTCTGAGTGTGATGTGTTATTATTATTAAAATTTGAATTATTTTTTTAACAAATCTGGGGCCTAATTCTCTTTTTGTTGGCAATGTTTTAAGTCTTATAACTTTTTTACCCTGAAAAGTATAAATAAAAAGCAAAAATTATTTAATTCAGATGGGCTATTCGAGTAGAAGGATATAGTAGTTTATTCAACATGGTTGTAAATTGATGTATTATGTACGAGTGTGGTCTGTTAAACCCCGAGCGCAGAGAGAGTTTCAAGGTTTATGACTTGAAACTTGAACAAGCGAAGGTTTTTACCTCACCCGAGGCAGAATAACTTTACCGCCAAGTTGTATATAAACTACTTTTTATTCCATCCGACGAGAAAATCAATATATATAAAACTCTTTCGTTACTGACTGACTGACTGACTGACAGACAACGCAGAGCCGAAACTACTGGGCGTAGCGGGCTGAAATTTTGCACGTGGGTTCCTTAGGGAGTGTAAGTGAGCTCTAAGGAGGAATTTCCCGAAATTCCCACGGGAACGGGAAAAAACGTGATTTTTGTGTTTATGAGAAATCTGCACGGGAAAAACCGCGGGGCAGCCTCTAGTTTACATATAAAAAAGAGACCTATGTATCTACCTAATTTTGCTGACCTAATCAGCTAGCTTGTCTTCAATCGCACTTTACTTCAATAATTTTTCTCGTAACTATAATACAATAAGTATATGATGATTGCCCAGAGGTCAATAAAGAATGTATGGAAATTCATTATTGACTGGCTCCAAACCGCATGTGAATAATGAGGAACTTTACGACCTGAGAACAGTAATAAAAAAGTCTACTTTTCGAGTGGATGGTATAAAAATTATAATTTCGCCATTTTTGATAAAAAATTATATCTTCTAAACTAATGGGTCAATGATGCACTAGATAATCTTGCTTAGAATTTTGAAGACGCTTTGTATCTTTCAGAATAAAGATCTTAGAAATATAGCGATTATTGTCGTAAGGCAAGCCAAACATTTGTTTGCCTGAGCCAATTGGTGGGCACCCTGAACTACCTCGCCTCTCGCAGTATAGGATACTTTACCAAATAAGGTATCAATAGCGATTAGATTAGATGTAGTCTAATTGACTTTCAATAAGTGATATCTTGTATCCTATATTGAATAAAGATTTTTTGATTTAGATTTGTTTGATTTATACGGTTTTAATGCTAAAATTGGCCACTTTTAGTCAACAGGAGGTTGCCTGGGCGACTTAGCATTTCACAGAATCGCTAAAACTCAATCATTTATAAGGGCTCCCTAACAAAAGGTACAACGAAACCCTATTACTGTTCCCGGTAATTATAGCAAGAGGATTTTTTTACTAAACTAGCTGTCCCGGCGAACTTCACATCGCGCCTTACTATTTTATATGGAAAAAATAAAGTGTTGTTTTAATGTCTTCCCCTCCCCTTTTTTATATTTTCTCACCTTTTAAACCTTCCCTGGGCTACAAACATTTTAAAATTAAATTTTTTTTTTAGATTTTGTTGCTAAAAACAATATTTGTTTGAACAGTTCAAAGTGTCCCGGGCAGGCGGGGGGCGACGAGACGAGGCGGGGGGAGTGTGACCGCGGGAGAGAGCGAGTCAATCCAATTATTTTTCCATTAGTTTTTTGAGATGCGGCTACGAGATTGGAAATTGATTTCTGTAAAAAAAATAGTCACTTATAATATTGTTGAGTAAATTCTTAAAAAGTTTAGTAAAGCTTAAAAAAGTTATTATACTATCTATCTAAGTATATATCTTAAAAAGGAATCGTAGTTCGTTAGTCTCGGAAAAATGCGAGAAGTTAGTAAAAACATCGTTTATTTTTTTTTATTTAAAATTGTAAAGCTCGATTTGCCGGGACCGCTAGTATTTAATACAAGTTAAATTAATAATATTACAATAAAATATTTTAATTTTAAATTAGGTCAGGGTTTTTAAAAAAAGCTTTTTGACGTGGCTTGCAGCTTGCTGTTCAAACCTCTCCGCTCGTCGCTCGACTTATCGGCTCACATGACTTCCTGGCCACACTGAGATGAAGTTAGATTGCTTTAAAATTTATTTTCATGATTCGGAAAGTCCGTTTGTTAGGGTTTAAATTAAATATTGAAGTAGGTACCTAACGAAAAAAAAGGTCACACAAAAAATACTTTAATTATTCTAAATATACTTACATTAACACTACACTACACTAAATATACTTACATTAAAAAAAACAACAAAATTATTTAGAAAAAAAAAACACACTTAAATAAAAAATTATTGAAATGCTAAGTTTAACATAAAATCTTTACGTAACACTTATTCTAACTAAATTTATAATTTCCAGGAATTATTGTTAGACGTTTCGCGATCGAAGGTAAAAATGGCTATTTTCGATAAAAGTTGAAACTAATAATGACACGGGATGACGTCGCGGAGTGATGGTGCGCAACACCTGCTTCGTTACAAAAAAAAAGTTTTAAGATCATGACAAGTGGGGTAGGTGTGTCACTTTTTATACTATTTTAAGGATCATGACGAAAATTTGTCGACTTTATCGTATCTATCTGTCAATTTTGTCGATCGTCTCCATACATTTTCCTTCATTTTAATGTCAAAAGTGATTAAAAGTGACAGTTCGATTCGACAAATGGTCCGTCGTGCTGCGGGGGATGGTCCGTCGTGCTGCGGGGGATGGTCCGTCGTGCTGCGGGGGCAGACCGGGCGAAACTAGCGCCACTTCCGATAAATATATTACATCTTCTAACCGATGGCCGAAATCAAAAATTGCGTCTTATGATGCCCTAGATTATCTTGCTTAGAATTTTCAAGGCTCTCTTGTGTTCACGTATCTTTGAATAGATAAATAGAAATTTGAAATTTACTTATTATTATTTTTTTTTAATTTATCTTAGTAAACTTGAATATAAATATTTTTTAAGATTCGTTTGTTAAGCTGATTGCATCTTTGCCAATTAAGTTATCTTTTGATTCAAGATAAATTTTTCTTACAGTACATTGTTAGTTTAATTTTAACACTTAATTTACTTATTTTATATTTTTCAATACCCAACAAAATATACCAGACTATTTCCACTTCTTTCGATCAGTTAAGCTAATGGATTTAAAAAAAAAACCTGAAAATCTGTAGCACACCGAAATACTTTATCAAAAACATTAGCTCTTTAAAACTATTTATAAATTGAATAACTAAGCGGGATTGCAGACTGGGGAGCGGGGGCGGGGGGATCCAATCTTCTACGTAAAGTGCAGCTTGGTCGCTTAAGTCAAGAGGCAATTAAATATTTAAAATCCTTTTGGGGTTTCTTAAAAGTTTAACTTAAGAAAGGCACAGAGGTTCACGAAATTAATAGAAGTCACGAAATCGAGTTTACGAAACCGACGTGCGTAGAGGGTTATTATGATACGAGTGAAGAAGAAGCGAAATAAGTATGTCAGGATCAGCTGTGGTCAGGATTTTGGCAAGTGATATCAATTTTCTCTGCCTATATATTATGTTGACAGCCACCTATTGTGCCTAGTGCAAAACAATGCTACCATAATAACAGCGATTTTGTGCTTTTTAAATTTATGAGAATGTCCCCCTGTAATATGCATGTATGTCAAAATTAAACTGTAGTTGTTGAAGGACAATGTACAAAATTTAACTGTAACGCTGCATCATCTGATAAAAACCTAGAAGAGGTATACTGCGATCGTCTACCCGCCTGCCAAGCACGTCACTTTTGACAACACCTTTCCTAAATGTTTGTTTCCTAAAATCTGTGAGGGAACCTAAATTCAGAATAGGGTTGTAATGATGAAGACTTGTAGATGCTCTTCCAAAATCAAATTATAGTAGAAAACGTAACCATACAACAAAGGAATAGTATTAGACTAGGTATTGTCTAGTATTCCTTCAAATATGATTGTAGTATAATATTAAACAGGGTTCCGTACCGCTCAGCGTGCCGGAGCGGTAATGGATGACCATCGGAGCGACATCGCCGACTTGAGGAGATGCGAGATTGCTCCAGACAGTTTGGGGTTGCAAGCTAATTAAATATCAACTATTTTCCCTAAAATAAACTTGATAACTGTTTAGGTTATTAAGTAGTCTACTTAACAGTTCACTTTATTAAAACGTTTAAATTAATTACAAGAGTTGTATTTCATTTTAAATAAGTATATTTTGTACAGTGGCGGACACGGTCGGCGTAACATTTCCAGTTTTTCTGTATTGCAAAATAGCACTTGTTATTTGGTAATAAGTCTACGGCTGACGAAACCATAGACAAATATGTTACGGCCTCCTAGTCCGCCACTGTACGTCAAACAGTAAGACCCGTAAAAATGCTGCTTCCTGATATTCATCATAAACTTTATTACCTGACTATCTAAGAACTTACCTATATAAAAATTGCTACTCGTCTTTATAATTTTAGAACGGACCGGTTGATTTTGGTTTTGTGATGTTTGTCGTACTCCAAAGTACCAAAATTGTTGGTTTGAAATTTTGTATAGTTTTATTTCACCTCTTTTAATAAAAGTTTATTTTATTTTCCCTTCACCCTGGCAACACTGTTGAGTGTCGTCCTCGACGCGAGAACTACCCGCACTAATCACAAGACCAAGAGATCCACTCGACCGCCACTCTAACCTCTACTCTATTACCTGTGTGGTAAGATCGGTTATCCCTGAGTGGGTTGCAGAGTGAGGGGTGTTGGAATGCAGTGTATTCTTAGTTGGTTTTAATTTGAGCACTATGTGGGTAAACTATTTTGTTTTATAACTAGAGGCTGCCCCGCGGTTTTTTTCCCCGCAGATTTCTCATAAACACAAAAATCCCGTTTTTTCCCGTTCCCGTGGGAATTTCGGGAAATCCCTTCTTAGTGCTCACTTACACTCCTCAAGGAACCCACGTGCCAATTTTTAGCTTTCTACGCCCAGTAGTTTCGGCTCTGCGTTGTCTGTCAGTCAGTCAGTCAGTAACGCAAGAGTTTTATATATATTGATGAACTGTGGCAAGTAAAGATGGAATAAATGAGTTTATCTAACCGACTTCAAAAAAAAGGTTATCAGTTTAACCTGTATTTGGAATGTTTCTCCGCGTTTTTCTCGATTTTGGCTGAACCGATTGTGTTGCGGTTTTCAGAAAAGTATTTGTTACATTCTGAAGAAGGTTTTGTCTACCTATTTTGGAACTGCCTTCGGAAACGTGAAAGCCTTTAGTTTTTGACTGCTCCGTAGCTCAGTTGGCAGTGATGTGGACTGAGAAGCGTGGGCACCTGGGTTCGATTCCCGGCGGGGCGAACATTGTTATGATGAATATCGATGTTTGTTTCCGGTCTGGGTGTAATGTTCGTCTCTGTATATGACCCGGGCACTGAGTGTGATGCATTATTTATTTATTTATGTATTTGTCGATTTACTGAAGGCAGGTCTCTTTTAAAAAAAAAACAAAACCAATTATTACTTAAAAGGTATTTTAGTACTTTGCAGTATATTCCTATTATTCAAGCAAAAATTCAAATTAAATATTCAGAATTTCATAAACAATAAGCGATTTAACTGCTGTCTAAATTTAAGACGAACAACACTTTTTGTTTGGACAAACAACACTTTTTGTTTGGACAAACAACAATTTTTTATTTAGAGACGCTAAAAATAATTTTGTGCACACAATATTTTTCATCCATTTGCCGCCCCACAAAAATCAGGAGTTGATAAAAGCTCTGCTGAAGGTCCTCAATCATCGGTCTTTAAAAGGGCTTTCAGTTTTCCCCAATTCCAATCACCTACACGAAAAGATTCCCATTGATTTCCCGCCAATGAAATTCACTTTCGAAGGCTCCGTCCCTGCGAAGATTAATGCTCGTTGCACCTTGAAAAGCTTTTCCTGCAGCCTTCGAGCTTTGGAAGCTTTCGAATAGGTACTATCAGAAATGATTCATTAAAGCTGTCAATGCGGACTTTTGTCCCAAAGCTGTGGCCTTTCAGCCAAGCTTCGAGCTTCGAAAATTGAAAATGTTCGGAGACCTATTCATAATTTGGATTCAATTTTGTTATTAAAGTGTCGACTGGCAAAATGGCGGTCGTGTTGTGGCTGTGGTCTGATTACACCACAAAATGTTAATTGACTCAAAATTTAGTTTATTTATTAATAAACTTGCAGAGTGCGGTGTTATACATTATTGTTAAAACAATAATAATTATCATAATCATCTCACTCAGCTGAAAGACGTCCACTGCTGGACATAGGCCTCCCCCACAGAATGCTACAAGGACCGGTCTTGAAAGACCCGCATCCATTGTACTTCCGCAGCCTTCACCACCTTTTGGGGGAACGAGCTTACCCCGGCGACGCTGATGAATTCGTCACTCTTCCGGCCGACGCAGCCAACTGGCTAAGAAACCTGGACACTTGCCTTTGACATGCTAGTACTAGCAAATTACTAGCGAATTCCGTGCAGCCATACGAATAAATAAATATTGTTTTTTTTTTACCCTGCGAACCCGGGGGGAGTCGCACCCACTAAAACCCCGCCGGTGTCCATCTCGGCTGTTTGCAAGGGGGTCACGAGAGATCTCTCGAACTTTGTGTTCAGCTCCGCGACCCCCTCCAGCATTGGCTGAGTAGCCTCTTCACGGGGGGACAGGTGGTGGTAGTCCCCCCTGAGCGCGGATGGATAAATATAATGATTAAAATTTATCTCATAATCATAAATTTACAAGCTGATTCACTTACTAACTTAAATACCAGTCCGCTCAGAAGGTTGATGTGTTTTTTTTTTTATTAACTAATATTGAATTAAACATTACTGAATTAATTATTTTTAAAGAGACCTGTAACTATTTCTTCTTTTCCATCACGGCAGGACTGTTGTAGGCATCTTTAGTATTCAGGAGTGATTATTTAGATTATTTCTGCATATTCATTAGCATAATGCGTTTGTTGTGTAACCAAACTAAAATATATATTTCCCTTATTGATAGTAAAATTAATAAAACATGTCGTGCCCGCCACAGCGCTGTTTATGACACCGGGAAGCAGCCGCACGTTGAATTTATTTCACCGAAAACACGTGTGATATCAATATTTGTTCAATATTTAGCTTTAGATGACAGAAGATTGACAAAAGAAATATATAGAGCGGATGCGGAAGGCACGGTTGGAAGAGGAGCCGGGTTATGTGGGGTTCGCACCCACTAAAACCCCGCCGGTGTCCTTCTCGGCTGATAGCAGGAGGGTCGCGGGAAAGCCAGAACTTAGGAATTCTCCGCGACCCCCCCCAGCGTTGGCTGTGTAGCCTCTTCACGGGGGGACAGGTGGTGGTAGTCCCCCCTGAGCGCGGATGGCTCTTCCTACGCCCGACGACGGAACTGGTACCTCGTTCCGTCGTCCTTCTCGGGGCCGTTATGTGACTACACGAGGCCCTCGCCTCGTGCACCAAACGACCCCGGGGTCCTGCAGCGGTGCTGCAGGACGGATCGGGGGGCCTGTCGGCCCCGCCACGGCGTATGGCTGGCCACCGTGGCGGGACCTTTGAGGCCCCGCCCGCTCTCCTTCTCAACCGCCCCATCCAGCAGTCGAGCGGGAGCAGGGCTTGTCAATCCCCACATGGCACCACGTAACATGCCATGTTGGAAGTGTCAAGTCCCCGCTCCTTCCTCCTCGACCGCCAGGTGCTACTAGCCGTTCCACCTTGGCCGCGATCCTTGGATCGTGTGTGACAGTGCCCTGGATAGGACACTGCCACCCTCTCCTACGGGGCATTGTGAGCGCCCCATCGGCACGCCCATTGCGGCAGCGACGGCGACATCAAGCCGACCGCAAAGCGTGGAGAAATGACAGCCCGGCATCTACTCCCCTGCGCGTTCGGATCAGCCGGGTAGACCTGTGATCCCAACGGTTGGCGACGTAGTCATCAAGCCAACCGTGGGCAGGACTATTGTTCCCGGCATCTAATAACGCAGGGTTTCTAATCAGCCGAGCCATCAATCCCCACGTGGACGTGTCATTGGGAAGCTCCCAATCCCCGCACTCTATCTCGTCGCCATCCTTCTTCGCCAATCTCTCCTCCTTCCTTCTTCCTTCCCTCTTTTGTCTTCCTCGCTCAGCAGGGCTTGTTAGTCCCCCCACGGCGCTGAGCAGTTCGCCGTGGTGGAAGTCTCAAGCCCCGCTCTCCTTCTCGACTCACACTATGCTCTCTGATAGGGCAGAGAGCATGTGGAGCGCCACTCCCGCCAGATTATTAGCCACCGGACGAACACACCAAACGGGAAACGAAAAATGTGATTGTCCGCTGTTGCCCAGGGTGCACGTTGAGGTTCTCTGGCCATCTCCCCGTTGGCAAATCTACCTAATCTAACCTAGCTCGTTTATTTCTAATAATATCGACCGACGCTGTCTAATAATATCCTACACTGAATACAATATCCTAGATCACGTCGGGTCCATAGTCCATATCCTTATCAGTATGCATATCATTGTGCATGCAAGCTATCACTTACCCCGTACCTCGTTATAGAGTGGACTCAACCGAACACTAGTCGCCGACGGACGGTTGGCTCGACGACCAATACCGACAACGATCCGCTACAAGGACGCTTTTTAAACTTGCAAAATAGGGTTAGACGCCCGTTTATTTCACTAAAGTATATATTTTTAACCGACTTCAAAAAAGGAGGTTATCAGTTTGTCCTGTATGTATGTATGTATGTATGTATATTTGTCCGCAATTATCTCGCGTTTGACTGAACCGGTTTGGATGCGGTTTTCACAGAAGTATTTGTTACATTCAGGAGAAGGTTTTAGTACCTATTTTAACCGACTTAGAAAAAGAGGAAGTGCTCAGTTAATGAAAATTTTAATAATGACGTCAGTTTATTGAAGGCGGGTTCTTTTTTTGCAAAAAGTAATTATTTGTATTAATGTAAGAACAACACGTACTCCCATAGTTCTGGCAGAATCATCAGCGTTGCCTCAATGCTATTGCATTGCTTGCAACTTAAGCTGAGTCGGGGACATTTTGCGCCTACAACACTTTCAATACATTAAAATTTTGTTAATTTTATTTCATTATTTTGTTCTTTTTTGTCTTTTTTAACCTAGTGTGTAACTAATTATTGTATGTTTTATGTGCGCAAATAAATATCTGTCTATGTCTATGTCTATGTCTATGTCTATGTCTATGTCTATGTCTATGTCTATGTCTATGTCTATGTCTATGTCTATGTCTATGTCTATGTCTATGTCTATGTCTATGTCTATGTCTATGTCTATGTCTATGTCTATGTCTATGTCTATGTCTATGTCTATGTCTATGTCTATGTCTATGTCTATGTCTATGTCTATGTCTATGTCTATGTCTATGTCTATGTCTATGTCTATGTCTATGTCTATGTCTATGTCTATGTCTATGTCTATGTCTATGTCTATGTCTATGTCTATGTCTATGTCTATGTCTATGTCTATGTCTATGCCGTTGTCTATATCTATGTCTATGTTTATGTCTATGTCGATTATAGGCACTGTAATTAACTATCGATTATTATGACGAATTACTCATGACTAAAATTTGAACTGCCACATAAAAATGCTATTCGTGTGTAGCTTATGAGTACGTAACTTTTTTTTTTTGAGTAGCCATTATTTTGTACTACTGCTGGGCAAAGGCCTCCCCCTTTTTCTCTGCTCCACTCTATCCTGTGCCACCCCCAACCAATACTCCTGAAATTTGTCGAGTTCGTCCCTCCATCTCAGCCAAGTTATTTAGATTACTTATATTTACTTAGTTTTTTTTCGATTCTTGGTATATATTACCATTTTATATTGATACTAGTCGACCCGGCGAACTTTGTACTGCCTTACCTATTTCTATGTTGTGCATGTATTATACATATTATAAACCTTCCCCTTTAATCAATCAATCATCAAAAAACGCATTTAAATCTTTTGCTTAGTTTTAAAAGATATTTAAAGCATACATAGGGACAGACCCTCATCCAGTGTAATCCCACAGCTTGCACCAGGTCGTCTAACCAATTGTGGGTCAGCTTTCCCGGCTTACTTCGTTACGCCATAGAATATAAGATACTACAAAAGACTTGGCTCTATAGACTATGTTCTTTTGACTGCCCAGAATGGCCGAATAAAAAACCAACAACAACTACAAACCACCTGTCAAAAATGTTAACAACGGAAAAAATATTGCACCTTGGGTTACATTATTTGATTTTAAGTAAGGATCCCTAATTTTTTAGAAAATCTTATATAGCCTATGACACTCGGGGTTCCTGAAGCTAGGAAGCTTATTATTACCAGTGAAAGAATTTTTCAAATCGGTTCAGTATTTCCGGAGCCTATTCGTTACAAACAAACAAACAAACAAACAAACAAATCTTTCCTCTTTATAATATTGGTATAGATTTACATAGAAATAAAATCTAAAAAATTAAATAGAATATCTGCCAAGCTCATTAAAATGCAATGCTTCTAAAAGGATCGTTTAAGCTCTGTGATCCTATTTCCATGCATGTAACGCTGCAAACCGCTCCGGACACGGCTGGAAATCCGGTACAGTCACCAGCTTTTACCGTAGCTCTTACTCACTAGAACTTAAAGTTCAAAATAGTAAGTGAGTTACCGATGTCAGCGACCAATGATTTACCGTGGGAACACAAAGAAGTGGAGGCTAGGATTACACCACGAACATATTTCACTGAAGATTCCGTGAACGTGAGGCGGAACGTGTGTGTAACGAGCGTTTATTTTGATGTAAAGTCGTAGTTGGTAAAAAATATTACGTTCTGCGTTGCATTTTCTGAACAGTTTTTTAAGACTGAAGAAATAGAAAAGATAGGTAGCAAATCTTTTTTGAGGTTTGTACTATTTACCAAGACCATCATCATATTATATATATCATGATAATTGCCAGAGTAATTCTGTCTGTCTGTGTGTGTGTGACGCAATCACGCCTAAACTACTGAACCGATATCTAACTACCACATGTTATTATTATTGCTATCGTAATTCTGTTTATAAATTTTGAAAGGCGACAATAGCCTCATAAAATGTGTCAACTTCTGTTTAGTGTAAACTGAACTGTGTTCTAGTTTATATTATTTTGTAAAATTTTTATTATTATAAATAAAGAACTTTTTTTTTTTTAACTGAACCGATATGGCTGAAATTTGGTAGGTTAACTACGAGTCGGAAATATGTTTTTTTTTTTAAATCATGAAATCCACAGAAAGAATAAAACTGTGATTTAGCGGTGCAAATGAAAATTTGCGGTAAAAAATACATACTATAATATTTTTCAATAGAGATTACTAAATAAACGTGATGTGTACATAGTACTACATTGTGAATATCTAAAAAAAATACAAACATACATAATATCACGCCTTTTATTCCCCGGAGGGTTAGGCAGAGGCACCGGCTTGAGAGCCGGACCCACGTTTAGCCGAGTTTATGCTTTATTACCAACGTGACAAGGGGCCAGCTTGTCGCCGCGGTTATAACGACCACTTGCGGCCGGGACCAACAGCTTAACGTGCCTTCCGAAGCACGGAATCTAAAAAAAATTGAAAAACAAAACCAAATATTTGGACGACCCATCTCAGTTTTTTATCGCTCTCTTCCTTGCAAAAACACCAAAATATTGCAATATTCCCTTCCATCCTAAACCAACACTCATATAATATTATGACACGTGACCGCAGATGCAGTAGGGGCGGGAAGTGGCAGTACTTCCGGCCCGACTTCCGGCACAGTCGGCGATCACTCGACCATTTTGCTAGTCCCACTGACATATTCGTGGCCGACCAATCCGAAAATTGTTACATGACTCCTTCTGATGCTATTACCTCGAGGCTATCCTTGGATCGTAATATCTTATTTTGAAGAGCTTAAAAACGTATTATTTCAATTCTCTTAACAAAAAGTTCAAAGAAAAGCTACGATCGATTGCTTTATGGTATTAAGAGCTAGTAGAAAATGCCTGCGCGGACCTAGACGCTTGTTCCAGCGCGAATGTCAACGCAGGTATTTTCCATACATTTTTCGAACCAGCGTTAACAACAGCGGCTGTTACCAGTTTTATACAGACAAAGAAGGGCTCGTTTGGGGGCCTCTCCAGGCGACTATTGTCATAAGGCAAGCCAAACATTTGTTTGCCTGAGCCAATTGGTGGGCACCCTGAACTTCCTCGCCTCTCACAGTATAGGATACCAAATAAGGTATCAATAGCAATTAGATTAGATGTAGTCTAATTGACTTTCAATAAGCGATATCTTGTATCCTATATTGAATAAAGAATTTGACTCTGACTTTGACTTTGACTATACGTGAATACGCCCTTAAATTCAATTATAAAATGATTATTACTTAATCAATCATTTTGCCACAAAATAAATTAGTTTATCAAACTATCAATCACTTTGCCACTCTGTCATACTTTCAATAAATTTTGCAATGCAGATTCGCCATGATCATTATTTTTGCCAAAAGACGTCCACTGCTGGACAATGTCCTTAATAAAGAAAACAAGACTAGAAATCTTCCACTAAAATACTTCTGTGAAAACCGCATCAAAATCAGTTCAGGCAAACTCGAGATACAGTCAACTCAGAGAGACATACAGGTCAATCAGATAAACTTCTTTTTTGAAGTCGGTTAACAAAGTTAGATGCGGTTGAAATCGTAAGACAAGATTTTATTCAAGATATTCATCCACGGATTCTAGCCTTGATCTTAAATTACCTCTGTTCCTTTGGCATAAAGAATAACAGTATCGTTGACAAAAAAAAACTCAAATACCTAAATCTTAGAACCACTTATTGTTCATGTTGAAAGGTGACCTCCAACTCTTATCAGACCCTGGAGCTTCTGACAGCAGCCCCCGAGGGCTCAATCATCTAATATTGACGCGGGTCGAGTCAACAACATGTAATGTGAACCTAACATGGGTCTGAATTCTCTTAATTAGATATCACCGAAAAACCAATCAAGTAAGAAAATAATAATAATAATAACACATCACACTCAGAGCCCCTAACTAGGAAGAACCTGTATCTAGGGAGCCCGAAACACACACAGAGACGAACATCACACCCAGACCGGAAAAAAACATCGATATTCATCATATCAATATTCGCCCCGCCCGGGAATCGAACCCGGGTGCACACGCTTACTCAGTCCACATCACTGCCAACTGAGCTACGGAGCAGTGATGATTCCGTGCTTCGGAAGGCACGTTAAGCCGTTGGTCCCGGCCGCAGTAGTGGTTGTTATAACCGCGGCGACAAGCTGGCCCCTTGTCACGTTGGTAATAAAACAAAAACTCGGCTAAATGTGGGTCCAGCTTTTGAGCTGGTGCCTCTGCCTAACCCGGTGGGAAATAAAAGGCGTGAGATTATGTTTATGTTATGTATGTATATATCACCTATTAAACGAATGTACTAGCGCAGTGGTACCATAAAACAGCGATCCTAAACAGCTATTCTATAGATTACAATAATAATGAGATTTTGTACTTTTTAAAATAAGAGAATATGGGCCCAGGGCTTGCTTGAACGGACTAACGCAAACGTCAAATCTAAAATAAAAAAATGAATCGCAAAATGTTTTTGTAAGCGCATAGCTCAACAACGCCTGGACCAATTTGGCCAATTCTTTTTTAAAAATGTTGAAGTCCAAGGATGGTGTTTACGGCGAAAAAAATTCGAATAATAAGGTTCCGGGAAAACAACACGTAGGTTAGGCGGTACGAAGTTCGCTGGGTCTACTAGTACAATAATAATAATATTTTGTGCTTTTCAAAATAAGAGACTATGGGCCCAGGGCTTGCTCGAAGGGACCTGTAGCATAGGGTTACAATGTTAAACTAGTAACAATGTAACATAAACAATGTTTCCGCTTCGTGTTACCTTTACTAACTAGCTAGTTTGAATATTTAGTTACTTGATTTTGAATAATTAATGATAAACGGATTTTCCTAAAACCATATTTCTGGGACCATAAATCCGTAAAAAATAGAACATAACATAATCTCACGCCTTTTATTCCCCGAAGAGTTAGGCAGAGGCACCAGCTCAAGAGCCGGACCCACGTTTAGCCGAGTTTATGCTTTATTACCAACGTGACAAGGGGCCAGCTTGTCGCCGCGGTTATAACGACCACTACTGCGGCCGGGACCAACGGCTTAACGTGCCTTCCGAAGCACGGAATCATCTTCCTTTTCGGACAATCAGGTGATTGAAGCCTGCAATGTCCTATCCAACCGAAAACAACCACAACGTGATTTTTGTGAGAAATCAATATGTGGTGTTTTCTGCGGAGATCGAACCCACAACCTTCCGTGCCCTAATCGAAGGCGCGACGCGCTACGCCACTGAGCTACGGAGGCGGTTAAAAAAATAAAAAATATAATATAATGATAATGTATGGTGACATAGGCATAAAGAATGATTTTTAAATAGGTACTCTTATGCAATGTATTGTATTACTTCCAAGTGCATGTACTGTGGCGGACTAGGAGGCCGTAACAGATTTGTCTATGGTTTCGTCAGTCCTAGACTGTATTACCAAAGAACAAGAGCTATTTTGCAATACAGAAAACCGGAAGTGTTACGCCGTCCGTGTCCGACACTGTACATAGGGCCATGATTGCCGCAATTTTTTTTAATAATAAAAAACTTTATCTCAGTAACGAGCGGTCCCGGCTTACTTCGTTATGCCATAGAATATAAGATACTACAAAAGACTTGGCTCTATAGACTATGTTCTTTTGACTGCCCAGAAAGGGAGAATAAAAAAAACAAACAACAACAACAAACCACCTGTCAAAATATGTAAACAACGGAAAAAATATTGCACCTTGGGTTACATTATTTGAGTTTAAATAAGGATCCTTAATTTTTTTGAAAATCTAATAGCCTATGTCACTTGGGGATAGTGTAGCTTCCTACCAGTGAAATAATTTTTCAAATCGGTTCAGTATTTCCGGAGCATATTTGTTACAAACAAACAAATCTTCCTCTTTATAATATTGGTATAGATAAACTAAAGTTTACTGAAGCCGTAATTGCTATTATACTAGTTCCATACTAGGGTCTGCCGTCCAGCCTAGGTAAACGTCAAAAAAAAACCGTGATTTTAAAATTGAATTAACTTTAATCACTTAAATTATGTTTGCCTTGAGAGCAGAATTTTCCATTCTTATCCAAAAAAAATTCAGTACACCTACTTTAAAAAAAATTGTATACGATCGCGCGAATGTTAATTACAGTTTTAAATGGATGCCGTGCCATTATCGGAATCCGATGACTACCGGCGAGCCTTCACTTACTTATATTTGAAATGTAAATTGTTTTATATTTGAATAAATTATTATTATTATTATTATTATTATTATTATTATTATAACGACTATATTTATACTACACAATATCACACTAACGAAGCTGGGATTGCTTCCATCAGTCACACTCACGAGAGGTCATTGCACCCACTTGCAGTTGAAGCACACCTCGGACACTGCATAGAAAAAAGCGCGTTGCTTCGCGCGCAGCCGAAACTCGTGTACGTGCACGCGTATCATGCTTGTATGAGTGCGATGAGACGTGCTATTTGTACTGAGCGGTAACTGAGAGGTAACCGAGCGCGGGAGCCGCACTTGCTGAGGGAGGCAGGGAGTGCCCGTACTGTACGTTACTATTTATTATACTGTGGTTGAAGTGCCGGCTTCAGGGAAACCAGGAATGTTATATAGAAAATATTAACATAATAATCAAAATAGCAAATCTCATTAAAAGTTACGTTTCGTGATGCTAGTTCAACACAACCGAATGAAGTTCTCTGTTCCGCATAGTTCTCGCCCACAAATTGTAATCTAATTGCCACAAGCACAAACATTAAGGTGTTTTAAATACCGTAATCGCCACGCTTGGCAGACGGGTTGGCGATCGCAGTATGGCTTTTTAAGGTTCTTTAAGGCATCTTGCGGTTTTCTTAGTCGCCTTTTGCGACACCAACGGGAGAAGTTGAGGTGGTGCTACTACCACTACCACACGTCGCATTTAAAAAAAAAACGAAACTAAATCATTATAATTTTGCTTAAAATAACATAACGTCACGCCTGCATCCCATCGGGGTAGACAGAGACAATTGATTTCCACTTGCTACGATCCTGACACACTTTTTTCGCTACTTCTACAGTCATAAGCCTTTTCATACACGTCGGTTTCGTGAACTCTTCACGCGGCCTTTCCTCAGGACGTCACCAATTTGGTCGGTGAACGTTCTCCGTGGCCTACCTCTTCCAACCGTGCCTTCCGCATCCGCTCTAAGTATATTTTTCTTTCGTCAATCTCCGGTCATCCATCCGCTCTAAGTGACCATTTTTTTCTTAAAATAGGTTGTGCCATAATAAGTTGTAGGCAGCTTTGACACGAGGTGTACTCGTGGCCGCAGTAAGAATTTCTTGTTTATTTTACTTTACCTTCGTTTGTTTAGGGAAAATTGTTATTTTGAGTTTTATGGAGCGGCTTAGCCTTAATGGTGCTGCAAAAATTATTCATCTAAACTTTAATTTAAAAAAAATAAAATTAAAGTATATAAATTATACCATTTTTATTCAGTGTGGCATGTATGACAGCTGTCTTCGTATAGTTCTGTTACTCGGGCTGGTTCTATGTTAATATAATAATAATAATACATCACACTCAGAGCCTCTTACTAGGAAGAACCTGTATCTAGGGTACCCAAAACATATACAAACATTACACCCAGACCGGAAACAAACATCGATATTCATCATAACAATGTTCGCTCTGCCGAGAATCGAACCCAGGTGCACCCGCGTCTCAGTCCACATCACTGCCAACTGAGCCACGGAGCAGTCTAGTCATGTTGCTCTGGACTCTTTGGTTTCCCATTTGCTTGAGTTTTTTTTAACTTCAAACAGGTGAGAAACATTTGTTTGCCTGAGCCAATTAGTGGGCACCCTGAACTACCTCGCCTCTCACAGTATAGGATACTTTACCAAATAAGGTATCAATAGCAATTAGATTAGATGTAGTCTTATTGACTTTCAATAAGTGATATCTTGTATCCTATATTGAATAAAGAATAATTTGATTTGATTTGAAACGATCGACTCGTAATTGATTTGTTAGCTACTTCGTTAACCATTTCCACTTTAACAAAGGCAATTTCTGTTGCACGCTCAAAGAAAACAGCAATTGTGACGAAATCGGTAACAATACAATAACGACTCGATCGTTTTTAGATAAGAAACTTATCCTCCTGGAACCGTGGAACAGGATGAAGGTCCGGTCAGGGATCCGGCTCGAAGGACCATGAAAGAAATGATGAGGACTGGTGGTATTTGGTTGCACTGAAAATTTATTATATTTTACTTCTTTTCATTTTACTCAGTCACTTTTATTAGTTACTAGTCGACCCGGCGAACTTCGTACCGCCTAAACTATTGCTTTCTTGTGCATGTATTATACCTATAAACCTTCCTCTTAAATCACTCTATCTATTATAAAAGACCGCATCAAATTCCGTTGCATAGTTTTGAAGATATAAGCATACATAGGGACAGACGCGGAAAGCGACTTCATTTTATACTATGTATATATATATTGATTACTAACAACACCAGGTTGCTAAGCAACGTACCAAAAGGCGTAGACAACGATCAAAACCACCTTTTATTTATTTTTAACTAGTAGACCCGGCGAACTTCGTACCCCCTTACCTATTGCTATATTGCGCATGTTTTATACTTATAAACCTTCCTCTTGAATCACTCTATTTAAAAAAAAAACTAATCAAAATCCGTTGCATAGTTTTAAAGATATAAGCATACAATAGGGACCGACGCGGGAAGCGACTTCGTTTTTAAAGTTTAGAAGAAGTTGATTACTATACTTTTAATAAGTGATGCCTTGTATTGTATATTTTATAGCTTTTGACTTATTAAATGGGATAAATAATAATGAATGCACCATAAAAAGCTTTACTAAGAAATTAGAACAATGCTTTGATATATAAACAAAAAGATTCAATTCTTGTTATTGAATTTGTATTTCCTTTTGTCAAGTTGAGTAACAATACCTATACAAAAAAATTGTATATTCTTTTAAATTATCAATATATATATATATATATCAATATATAGACAACGCAGAGCCGAAGCTACTGGGCGTAGCGGGCTGAAATTTTGCATGTAGGTTCCTTAGGGAGTGTAGGTAAACACTAAGAAAGGATTTCCCGAAATTCCCATGGCAACGGAAAAAACTGTTTCTTTTTTGTGTTTAGGAGAAATCTGCGCTAGTGAAACCGCGGGGCAGCCGTTAGTCAATATATAAAAAACTCTTCCGTTACTGACTGACTGACAGACAACACAGAGCCAAAACTACTGGGCATATCGGGCTGAAATTTTGCGAATAGGTTCCTTGCGGAGTGTAGGCGAGCAATAAGAAAGGATTTCCTGAAATTCCCATAGGAACGGGACAAAACTGGATTTTTGTGTCTATGATAAATCTGCGCGGGTGAATTCGCTGGGCAGCCTCTCTAGTTAGGTATAATTATTGAAAAACCAATTAGATTTAACTATGGAAACAGCCAAAGGACAAGCAGCATTATACTTCTTTGAAATACATGAAGAGCCCACTGCAATCGCCAACCCTCCTGCCGTGGCGATGTGGGAAATACCCTCATTAATTAAAAAAAAATTTGTTCAGACCATATCCTTAAGTTACATTTTAGTTTGAACTTAACAATAATCATTAACGTAAAGTTTATCCTTGTGACCTAAATCCAGTAGTTAGAAGTAAGACACAAAAGTACATAAAGTACCAATATTAAAAAGAGGAAAGATTTGTTTGTTTGTTTGTTTGTTTGTAACGAATAGGTTCCGGAAATACTAAACCAATTTGAAAAATTCTTTCACTGGTAGGAAGTTACACTATCCCCGAGTGTCATAGGCTATATTAGATTGAAAAAAAATTAGGGATCCTTACTTAAACTCAAATAATGTAACCCAAGGTGCAATATTTTTTCCGTTGTTTACATATTTTGACAGGTGGTTTGTTGTTGTTGTTTGTTTTTTTATTCGCGCATTCTGGGCAGTCAAAAGAACATAGTCTATAGAGCCAAGTCTTTGGTAGTATCTTATATTCTATGGCGTAACGAAGTAAGCCGGGAAAGCTCGTCATTAAATAAAGGTGCAGACAAATTGAATTTGCATGCAATGGGCGGCCTTATCGCTAAAAGCGATTTATTCTCAGGAAACCCACTTGGAACCTTAGGCAGATGGATACGTATTTTTTTTTTTTTTTTCTAAAAATAGGCGATACTGAAAATCTATCTTTAAATAATATAATAAAAATGAATCGTGGTTCGTTAGTCTTGCTAAAACTCAAAAAAGGCCGGTCCGATTTAGCTGATTTTGGTCTTAAAATGTTTGTAGTATTCCAGGGAAGGTTACAAAGCTGAGAAAATATGGAAAAATTGATGAGAAGTTATTTGGAATTGTAAGGCGCGATACGAATTTTGCCGGGACAGATACAAATTACCATACTCAGATAAACATAGAAGTATATAATGATGACCTTACACCCGGCTGCATCAACCGCGACACTGATTATTGTAAATCCTGCCTGAGGTATACCGACAAGGTGAGCAAACTGAGCTGCGGTGGTGTTTGCTGACCCGGGAGGTAATTGCGTCATCGAGCCTAGTACTGCAACTGTGACAGACACTGCCCGCGACGTGCCTCGACTGCCCGATGGCTTTAGTACCAAGTGATGTGCTTGTAAAGACTTACCCTTTTATTCACCAAAAGTTAAAGAGCTTTTTAATTATTTGACGTATGTAATAATAATAATAATAATAACACATCACACTCAGAGCCCCTAACTAGGAAGAACCTGTGTCTAGGGCGCCCGAAACACACACAGAGACGTACATCACACCCAGACCGGAAACAAACATCGATATTCATCATATCAATATTCGCCCCGCCCAGGAATCGAACCCGGGTGCTCACGCTTACTCAGTCCACATCACTGCCAACTGAGCCACGGAGCAGTCAATGTCAATTTAGACTGGATGTAACGTATTTCCCATTCAACAAACCAGAGAAGTAGTTCTCCGGTAAAGCTACTTAAAATATACTGTATCTTTATGAATAAGACGGTAAGGGTGCATTCACGTACAACGCTGGTAACAAGCGCTTGTTCGAAAAATGTATAGAACATACCTGCGCGGACATAGGCGCTTGTTCCAGCGCGAACACGGATACGGATATTCAGCTAGTCTAGCTAGAGCCTGTGGAACACCTAGAGAGGAGAAGGCTACTTTTTATACCGAAATTCCCACTGCAAAATTGAGAATTTGATGTTTTAATAAAAAATGCCCTGGTGAAGCCGTGAGGCGCCCTGCTTCTCATAATAATACAAAATAATTTAAAACTTTACACAAAAACTGCTTTGTGAAACATGGTACATCTTAACTAAAATTAAAACAAACAAAAAATAACTTAATTTGTGTCTTCCTTTGTCCTGTCTGTGATTCGGAACGAAACTTTCATCTTGTTTCTTAGAAACTCAAAAGGAATATTAAATTTTCGTTTCAAACAAAATAAATTATTAATGTTATCATCTCAGCAAACAATATTATACTTTTAATTAAAGACCACTTATTGTACAGTGGCGGACTCGATCGGCGTAACACTTCCGGTTTTTCTGTTTTGCAAAATATCTCTTGTTCTTTGGTAATACAGTCTAGGGCTGACGAAACCATATACAAATCTGTTACGGCCTCCTAGTCCGTGACTGTACATATAAAAAATGTTATTAAATTGAGTCGTAGATATTCATTGTGATTGTTGGGGGAGAGGTGTGGAGAGGAGAGGTCCAGTTGGGGTTGTTAGTTGAAGTAAACCTCTAACTAAGCCTGTGGGCGCCGCCGTTAACGTAGTAAGTAACATTCTTCCGCCGCCGCCCTACGTTGGTATCCTGCTCTGATATCAACCATTGTAGCCATTGCGCCTTACGGGAACTACATACCGGGTTTGATTTTGGAGTTTTCCTTCTCCTAGATGGCTTGCGAGCCAACGCTAAGGCTGCCCATCTCGCCTTTGCATTCTTCGCATCCTTACCTACGGAGCTCAGACTTGGTCTTTGACTGACATTCAAAAGTTCAAACTCGGGCGAAAGAAACATGGAGCGCAGCATTCTCGGGGTCCGGTTGATTGACCGCGTACGAAACACTGAGGGCTCTACCACAAAAAGTGTTAAACCAGTGGATTTAGACCGGTCTAACTTTTTTGTGGTAATGGGGTGAGCTGCGCTCCAAATGCGTGGTCTTCCAAATACAACTATTTGCTGATCTTGCTCGGACGCTACTGTACAAATATACACAGTCCGTAGACAGTGTATACACAGTGTGTCTAGCAGTGTATACAGCTGTGTTTGTGGCGACACTGAGAAGTGTAACGGCAAGGAGCCGCCTGGCTAGCGTCTTGTGTTGTGAGCTGTGCGATGAAACAACATAGTTACCTATAAATTTAAACGTTTTCTGTTTATTCTTGTAGTAGGCAAATTCGACTGCTCCGTGGCTCAGTTGGCAGTGATGTGGACTGAGTAAGTGAGTAAGCGTGTGCACCTGGGTTCGATTCCCGGGCGGGGTAAATGTTTATATGATGAATATCGATGTTTGTTTCCAGTATTGTTCGTATCTGTGTGTGTTTCGGGTACCCTAGATACAGGTTCTTCCTAGTTAGGGGCTCTGAATGTAATGTGTTATTATTATTATTCTTTTAAAGTAATTAATTTATTTTGAAATGTATTTATAAATGAACTCTTTATATCATAAAAAAAAATACAAAATATTAACTTATTCCCTCAAAGCGCTTTTTCCAAATAACCTGTTAAGCTAATAACATAATGAAATTAATAACTGAACTCGTTTAACTTATGCTTCTTAAGAGCACTGGCTCTGGAGCCAGTGCTAATAAGAAGCATAAGTTAAACGAGTTCAGATATATCGATGCTAGCGCCATTCGAGAAAAAAAAATCTTCTTAACTAAGGCAAATATCAAAAATGTGGCACTGTATAACACTAGATAATGTAGCCTAGTATTTTTTGAGCACAGCAAAGTAGTCCTAAGTATAAAGAAAAAAAAAAACATAGATTGTTGTCAAAAGTGGCCACTTTAATCAACACTTTGTAGCTTTCTTTGGTCTTCAACTTAAAAGCTGTACAAAAGTGCCCTAAAAATACTAGGCTATATTATCTAGTGTCAAAAAGTGCCACATTTTTGATATTTGCCTTAGTTTAAAAGATATTAGTTTTTTTCGCGAATGGCGCTAGCATCGCTTTAAACTGTCTCTTAATGAATGAACTCTTTGTAATCATAAAAAAAAAACATAATAATAATGACAAAATACTACCTTATCCATCATATCGCTTTTTCCAAATAACCTGGTTATGCTAATAAAATAATTAATATCTATTTAAGAAAATAATATCTATCTATGTCTAGAACTCGTTCAACTTACGCTTCTAAATTCGGTTAAATGTTTCTAAATAAGGTTTGTCATGTGGGGGAGACCTGTGTACAGCAGTGGACGTCTAGCGGCTGTAATACACACATTTATGTACGTATCTAAATGCGTTTTTAAAAGCGAATAATATAAATTCAGTGACCCCTTTTAAATCACGTCCGAATTATAAATAAATTCGCTAACCCACTTCCCTGAAAAACACCTTTGTTCCGAAATTAGCCGAAGAGTAAATATATCGGTTCAGTTAGGCAATTTCACACCAGGGTTGGTTTGTGGCAATATTTTAGGATGAGCTGCTTTAACTAAGCAACTTTCTGGTATATATTTATATGATTTTTATAATGACACTAGAGGCTGCCCCGCGGTTTTTCCCGCGCAGATTTCTCATAAACACAAAAATCCCGTTTTTCCCGTTCCCGTGGGAATTTCGAGAAATCCCTTCTTAGTGCTCACCTACACTCCCCAAGGAACCCACGTGCCAATTTTCAGCTTTCTACGCCCAGTAATTTTGGCTCTGCGTTGTCTGTCAGTCAGTCAGTCAGTAACGGAAGAGTTTTATATATATTGACTAGAGGCTGCCCCGCGGTTTCACTCGCGCAGATTTTTCTTAAACACAAAAATCCAGTTTTCTCCCGTTCCCGTGAGAATTTCGGGAAATCTTTTCTTAGTGCTCACCTACACTCCCTAAGGAACCTACATGCAAAATTTCAGCCCGCTACCCCCAGTAGTTTCGGCTCTGCGTTGTCAGTCAGTCAGTCAGTAATGGAAGAGTTTTATATTATACTAGAGGCTGCCCCGCGGTATTTCCCGCGCAGATTTCTCATAAACACAAAAATCCCGTTTTTTCACGTTCCCGTGGGAATTTCGGGAAATCCCTTCTTAGTGCTCACCTACACTCCCTAAGGAATCTACATGCCAAATTTCAGCTTTGTACGCCCAGTAGTTTCGGCTCTGCGTTGTCTGTCAGTCAGTCAGTCAGTCAGTCAGTCAGTAACGGAAGAGTTTAATATATATTGACTAGAGGCTGCCCCGCGGTTTTTCCCGCGCAGATTTCTCATAAACACAAAAATCCCGTTTTTTCACGTTCCCGTGGGAATTTCGGGAAATCCCTTCTTAGTGCTCACCTACACTCCCTAAGGAACCTACATGCCAAATTTCAGCTTTGTACGCCCAGTAGTTTCGGCTCTGCGTTGTCTGTCAGTCAGTCAGTCAGTCAGTCAGTCAGTAACGGAAGAGTTTAATATATATTGACTAGAGGCTGCCCCGCGGTTTTTCCCGCGCAGATTTCTCATAAACACAAATTTCCCGTTTTTTCCCCTTCCCGTGGGAATTTCGGGAAATCCCTTCTTAGTGCTCACCTACACTCCCTAAGGAACCTACATGCCAAATTTCAGCTTTGTACGCCCAGTAGTTTCGGCTCTGCGTTGTCTGTCAGTCAGTCAGTCAGTCAGTCAGTCAGTCAGTCAGTAACGAAAGAGTTTTATATATATTGATTGTTACGTTACGATTTCATTATAATGACATTGTTACGTTATTTTCATCGGTATTATTTTATATTGCTAAAAGCTGCCACCTGCACCGTGTGATCAATTTTTTTCAACAATGTATCTAATAATGTTTTTGTAACTGCCACGGTTCTGTAGGTGCGTAACGCGGGAGCCATATTTGCGGATACACATGTTGAGAGCTCCCAGTCCGCGAGCGATGCCCGGCAACCCGGAGGAGAGTCGGCCTCCAATAGCATTCTCAGAGTGATTGGTGAACGAACCTACTTACAACATCTTTGACTTTTGGCTCAATAGTGCAACGATCTGGCTTACTATGGCGGCCACATTTACAACAATGCTTTTCGTCCTAAGCTACAGTGTAAAAGTCAATATAAAAAAAACGCAAAGAGGATGAAATGCAATATTGCAAACTAGAGGGTGCCCCGCGGTCTCACCCGCGCAGATTTCTCATAAACACAAAAATCCCGTTTTTTTTCGTTCCCGTGGGAATTTCGGGAAATCCCTTCTTAGTGCTCACTTACACTCCCTAAGGAACCCACATGCAAAATTTCAGCCCGCTACGCCCAGTAGTTTCGGCTCTGCGTTGTCTGTCAGTCAGTCAGTCAGTCAGTCAGTCAGTAACGGAAGAGTTTTATATATATTGATTGGCCGTAATATAGAAGCTGTACCTGCAGCGCAATTTATTCAGAGCGAATATTTTTTTCGTTTATGACTGATATCATGCGAAAGTCAATCCATTATCCCGGGTTCGATTCCCGGGCGGGGCGAATATTGATATGATGAATATCGATGTTTGTTTCCGGTCTGGGTGTGATGTTCGTCTCTGTGTGTGTTTCGGGCGCCCTAGATACAGGTTCTTCCTAGTTAGGGGCTCTGAGTGTGATGTGTTATTATTTATTTTGTTATTATTATCATGGTGTAAAATATAAACATTTAATTTTAATTGTAAAAAAAAAACTGTTTGGTAAGTTAAACAAATAATGTATTTATTAATTCCTTTTAACTGCATCGTGGGAACTCGCCTATGCCGGCCAATCACGCCGCCAGCTGTTTGCCACCTTATGGTTTCATTGAGGCAAACAGATAATAACTTTTAAAACAAACTGTTTTGACAATTCACTTTTAAAACGTATCAAAATACTCTAAAAGTACAACAATACTTAGTAATTTGACAAAATGTACAGAGATAAGATGCGAATCGGTCCCGACAACCGACTCAGAAGCTCTCGGAGCCAATTTGCGGAGAATCTCCCCCGAGAGCACGGCAGCCTTCATTCTGCGGATATTTCGACATTTTCAACACATTGCCACTGACTCAAGCCTGCGGAACGAGACCACTCTAACGCTGGTACCAAAAACGTATCTCTGAACTAACCAGTTTACTACGAACCTTGAACCTATTTGTCAAAATTTATTTTTCTACGCCGTAGCAGCACGTAGCGCGGCGTAGCACGTAGCATCTCGTAGCAGCGTGATCTTGCATGCCACTGAGCTTAAAGCCGCTATGAATTTAGATGGTGGCACTTTAGCTCATATTATTGGAAAGCACACCCGGTGCTAAACTGTTTGCAGATTGAAAATCGCATCGCAATCTCTTTGATAGTTAAGTAGCTTTTTAGTTTTAATACTTTCAAACAGATTTTCAATTGTATTATTAGCCAAATTAAATTAAATACGTAGCACGTTAAATATTTTGTATTATATTTTTTTTGTGAAAAAGTGAAATTTTTTCGCTTTTTTTGAGTCAAAATGAAATTTAATATTCTTGTTGAAATTCAATATAAGCTTATAATATAGGTTCAAAGTATTAGGTAATGTGTAACAAGACTAAGTAAAAGTCGACAGGGTCACCTTGCCGCCTCACTGAAAGCTGCATTTTATTTCTTTTCTTTTGTGTTCGTCTAGACTAGGATTAATATCTTATAAAAGACTTATGATATACCTACTAATGTAAATCATTAGTACAGGTTAAGATACTTTTTTTCTCAAAAACCACTTTGAAGATTTAAGTAATTAAGGTAAACTCGTTGCATTTATTTTTTTACCTTCTTCTTCTTCAAATTTTAGAGCTACGTTCTTATCGGTGGAGCGTCTTCCACACCTTCCTACCACATATATACACATATGAACACTACCGGCACTGACTGAAAACCAGCGCTTTGGGATCAAACCCATAGAAAATGCTGAGGCAGTGCCCTTTGCTATAGTGGCATATTGTTACCGTTAATTGTTTTTGTTTACCTTTTTGTGTATTTTTGTAATGATGTGTCACTGTTTAGTAATAAACGTTTTCTTTTTCTATTTCTATTTCTTTATATTTTCACCATATTTCCAAAATCTAGAATCGACTCCCATCGAGTCTCTCTGCTCTCTACCACCTGAATACTACTACCAACTCCTACCTCATCATAATATCAACCTATGGGTCCACTGCTGGACACAGGCTTCCCCCACAGATCACCATGAGGCCAAACCTTGTGGTGAGAAGGGGGGGTTTGCCATAATCGCCACGGTTAATAGGCGGGTTGGCGATCGTAGTATGATTGTTTAAAAATATTCACAGAAACAGGTTTAGAAATATTTAAAAAAAATAGGTGTTCACAATCACAATACTTGGCGAGAGTTTTTAGTGGGTGTAAAGGCGAACCCCACATGAAATCTATAGGCATTTTTAACAGACGAAAAAACAAAAAGGAGGAGGTTCTCAATTCGTCGCGTATTTTTTTTTATTTTTTTTTATGTATGATCACGCATAACTTTTTACTGTGTGGACCGATTTTGATATTTCTTCGACAGATTTTAATCGACAGGGTATACCTTGAAGTTGGTCCCATAAAAATTTGGAAATAAAATTCCCACCCTAAGGGTGGGAAAATAGGGGTAACTTTTTGGTCGGCGGGTCGATTTATCCACTCACAGGTTGCATTTCCGTGTTACATTATAACTTTTGATACCTACTTACAATACCTTTGGAAATGAAATAAAATCAGCCAAAAGACGTCCACTGCTGGACATAGGCCTCCCTCACAAATCGCCTCACCGACCGGTCGTGATCGAACCTCATCCTGTTAGTCCCTCAACCTTCACCAGGTTGTGTGGCCACCTTGTGGGGTGCGACCACCCTGTGAAGTATGATTAGCTGGGGTCAAAAAATTAGCCCAAAAAAAACTGAAAAGCAAAAAATAAAAACTTTTTATCAAAAAATTAAACCGCCGAAAAAACTGAAAAGCATTAAATAATAGGGAAACATTTTCTATTAGGCCTTAATTTACTCACTTCTTAAAGTAATTTTGGATTACTAAGAAATTTTGAGTCGGTGCCACAGAATCAACGAATAAATATCACTAAATTACCTGAAATTCAAAGAAATAACCGAAAAACGTATGCCGCTGCGCATCGCGCTTTACATAGATAATGAATTTGCTTGTGTGGTGTGGCGCCGACTTAAAATTTCTTGGTAATCCAAAATTACTTTAAGAAGTGAGTAAATTAAGGCCTAATAGAAAATGTTTCCCTATTATTTAATGCTTTTCAGTTTTTTCGGCGGTTTAATTTTTTTATAAAAAGTTTTTATCCCCATACATATTATCATTAAAAAAAGGCCATCGACATAAATATTTAAAAAGTAACTGAGATAAGGTCTCCCATTACAAACAAATTAAATATTTTTCGTCTACATTGTCTAATGTAGTTGTATCTTTGTGTAATAAAGTTAATTCTTTTCTATTCTTACTGCTTGTGTGTAACATCCTTTTTTTTAACGACGGGAAATGCGATAGGCATTTCTCGGGGGAGCGTTGGGGGTATGTGGGGCTCGCACCCACTAAAACCCCCCGGCGGCCGTCTTGGCGCTTTTGGGAAGAACCCCGGGAACCACACATTATAGCGTCCGAAGTCTTCCCACGCTCAGCTACTATCAGCTTCGTGCTCGGGGAGGGCATGTTGTTCCCTCCCCGGCTCGCCTTTGGAGCTGCGGCGGCACAGTGCCACAAGCTGTGCCGCCGCCCATCTCAGGGCCGTTTGATGAGTGTGTCGGGCCCCCGCCCTTCACACCCACGACCCCAAAGACCCCTTTTAGTCGCCTCTTACGACAGGCAGGGCATACCGTAGACCTATTCTTACGCCCGGACCTACAGGGCTTCGCGGCGGCTTGTGTGTAACATCCTGTGATTTTAAAGTCACCAGGTTGTCATAAATATTTTAAGAAGAAAGTTTGGTGATATCGGGATTTTCTCAATTACTTGAATATCACAGTAAACAAAGCCTAAGCACTGTTATTGTACTCGAACTTCGCTTATTTATACGCAGATTATAACGTTTTTATGCGCAGTGTATTAAAAATACGTGTTCAAATAAAAAAAGGGACGAGAGGTACCTTTGTAGATGGATCCGTTATTTTTTTTCCGTAATAAGTGGCGGCACCGACGCTGTGTCATTAAAAACTCGTATTTCATTTTCAGAGAAATTCTTACCTGCAAGCTCTCCTGCTGTTTTAGTTTATTTTTTACAAGCTGTCTCGGCGAACTTCGTATCGCGCCCGCCTTACAATTTTATATGGAAAACTTAAATAGAATAGAATAGAAACACTTTATTGCATATGTCGTAGTAAGATTTGATAATTAGGTTTTTTGCAAAAAACCTAGGGATTTTGCGAAAACACGGATAATTTGATATAAGCATTACCTTTTTTTCAATCATCCTGACATAAAGCAGTTTTTTTTGCAAAAAACCTAGTAAAATTGAAAACTGAACCCTTGCTATAATCTGATTGGCTAGATTATTGCTTGCTGTTAAACTCTTATTCTGATTGGTTGTTAAAATATACTTTGACGCTACAGAGAACCAATCAGAATAAGAGTTTACCAGCAAGCAATAAATCTAGCCAATCAGAGTTAAGGCAGGTTTCAAATTTTTCAATTATACTAGGTTTTTTGTAAAAAAAACTGCTTTACGTCAGGATGATTGAAAAAAAAGTAATGCTTATATCAAATTATCCGGGTTTTCGCAAAATCCCTAGTTTTTTTTGTAAAAAACTTAATTATCAAGTCTTACTACGACATAGACAATCGAATTTTGACTTCGAGACAGTTAGTGATGAGTTACTCCCTCGTGAGGGCCTCGTTTGAGGGGGCTCGTTACAGTGAGGTGAGTGAGTACCTCATATAAAACTCGTGAGGGGGCTCGTGAGGAGTGAGGCGTCGTGAGGAGTGAGGGGTCGTGAGGAGTGAGGCGTCGTGAGGAGTGAGGAGGCGTGAGGCGTGAGGCGTCGTGAGGCGTGAGGATTGTGTTAAAAGTAAACGAAACGAAGTACGAACCTCAATAAATGAGGACTAGGCGAGGTGAGTAAGGGAGGTATAGCCTTGTTCAAGAGTTAGTTATTCTTTTCATTGGAAAAAGGGCTATTATTGTTTAGCAAACAGAAAAACGTAAATGTTTTAGAAATTAACTATTAAGATTGAATAATAAATAGGTAGGTACGATACCGATTCATATAAGTAGTATTAAGATTTAGTTATTATAAAAAATAAAACTATAGTGTGCTTTTATCAATATATATAAAACTCTTCCGTTACTGACTGACTGACTGACTGACAGACAACGCAGAGCCGAAACTACTGGGCGTAGCGGGCTGAAATTTTGCATGTAGGTTCCTTAGGGAGTGCAGGTGAGCACTAAGAAGGGATTTCCCGAAATTCCAACGGGAACGGGAATAAACGGGAATTTTGTGTTTATGAGAAATCTGCGCGGGAAAAACCGCGGGGCAGCCTCTAGTTATTTATATTTCTTCTTATTATTTAGCCTACCTACATGTATGCCTGCGAGAATAGTATCATGATGACTTTTTGTCGGTAAGAATATGACCAGCCTTCGAGAACACCCCACAGGACAGGCAGAGTGCTACTTAGCCCATGAATTTTATTTTATTTTAATTTCAATTATTTATTGGATAGCTTAGGTATTGCATTGCATGGTGTTGTAATTTTCAATCACAATTTAAACTCAATACTTACTATTTAAAAATTATTCTATATTTTATTTAAACTAATCCTTTACAAATATCTAAATCTACCGGCAATATATCAATTTGTAAGTTATAATTTAAATCTGTAAACTATATTTTATAGTAAATAAAATTATTACTATTTTTATTATTATATTGCATTTAAATACTTGTGAATGTCTTGGGAAAGAAAAAATAAATCTTATGTAAATAACTTGTAAGATTAGTTCCGCTGCGGGAAGGTTTGGGCCTGTTTTTGAGTTGAAATGCCTCGCCTCAAATGAGGGGTCCTCGTGAGGACCTCATTTAGCCAAATGAGGTCCTCACGAGTCCTCAATTTAAATTACTGAGTAACCCATCACTAGAGACAGTGAATCATACGCTCGACGGAGTATAATACGGCTCAAGCCAAGATAATCAGTACTCGGGAGCGACTTGTCCGAGAATCATACTCGACCGAGGAGCCTCCAAACACCGACTGTGAATCAGCCTTAGCTTATTCTAACAGGTGCTATAAGCTTGTCTTTGAATTGAATCAAGTACTTATACTATTAACGAAACTTGTACTTACTCAAATACTTTACCTTAATTCGCAATACCTCAAAAAAATGAATAGGTATAAAATTATCTTAGATACTGTCACTGCTATCTGTAATCAAGAATTGATTGTGCTCAATTGTCTAGAGACTAATTCTGCGAAACAATCTTGATCGGACAAATAATTGATGACACAGTCTTTTTTTCTTTTATTGAAAAGGCTACACAATTAAGAAACCTACTTAAAAAGAAAGTTATTTGGAACTTGCAAAGGTTAAAAAAAAGTATATTTTTAAAAATGATGTCAAACAAAAAAGTACAATTTCAACTGTATTTACGTTGTATTTACTTTTTTTTTTCGCATTTTATTTTATACTAGAGGCTGCCCCGCGGTTTTTCCCGCGCAGATTTCTCATAAACACATAAATTCCGTTTTTCCCGTTCCCGTGGGAATTTCGGGAAATCCTTTCTTAGTGCTTACCTACACTCCCCAAGGAACCCACGTGCAAAATTTCAGCCCGCTACGCCCAGTAGTTTCGGCTCTGCGTTGTCTGTCAGTCAGTCAGTCAGTACCGGAAGAGTTTTATATACATTGATTCGTTTTAACGTTCTGAGAATATTAATAATAATATAATTATCACTTGTATTTTTATCTTGACAACGAACTTTCCGTTTCGCTCATCGCTCCGCGTACCTATCTCATGTAAAGAATAATTTACCTGGTTGGCTTAGTTACCTTCAAATTTTCATAAGAATATTTGCATCAGATGATGATTGTAAGATGATTCCGTGCTTCGGAAGGCACGTTAAGCCGTTGGTCCCGGCCGCAGTAGTGGTCGTTATAACCGCGGCGACAAGCTGGCCCCTTGTCACGTTGGTAATAAAGCATAAACTCGGCTAAACGTGGGTCCGGCTCTTGAGCTGGTACCTTTGCTTAACCCTTCGGGGAATAAAAGGCGTGAGATTATGTTATGTTTTTTTATTTGCATCAGGAGACGCAGGCTGCGTTTCCACCGGAGCTATGCAAGAATGCGTTGCGAAGGATTTGTTTGTCATGAATCAATCGACAAACTTCATCCTTGCTCCGCTGAGCTGTTTCCACCTGAGCGCAGCTAAGCTTGTGTCTGTATTAAGGTTGAGGAAGTGTTTCGATTGCTTCTCGCATTGCAACGCATCCTTGTGCAGCTCTGGTGGGAACGTAGCCTGCACCTTCTGCTGCAACTATTCGCATGTAATTTTTAATTATTTTTTTTTTGCAAAGTAAAGATACGCGGAGCATTGAGCGAGTTGGGAAAGTTTGTTGTCAAGATATGATATAATAGATAATCTTATTATTATTTTGATTCTAAGAACTGAATGCATATATGAAAATTAAATAATATGCAAAGAAAATACTATTAATAATAGCCCAATCAGAGCCCCTAACTAGGAAGAACCTGTATCTAGGGTGCCCGAAACATATACACAGACGAACATGACACCCAGATCAAAAACAAACAACGATACTCATCATAAGAATATTCGCCCCCCCGGGAATCGAACCCAGGTGCACCCGTGTCTCAGTCCACATCACTGCCAACTGAGCTACGGAGCAGTCACAAACGAACACACAATTTAGTTAACGTCAGGCACCGCCGGTCCGCTCACCCGCTCTGCTCGACGCTCCGCCTGTGACTACCTGGTGCTAGTTTTAGACCAAGTGGTAGGCTATAACCGCTCCAGGCGTGTTCTGAGACAAAAGCCTGAGTGACTCGTCATTCTAGCCGACTCAGGGCGGAGTTGCGTAATCTAGGCTGCGTTTAGACTGGCTTAGTGCTTAGTCAATTACCTCCTTATTCATAAATATACAGTACATTTTAAGTAGCTTTACTGGAGGTCTACTTCTCTGGTTTGTTGTATGGTAAATACGTGACATCCAGTCTACGTTGACATATGTCAAATAACTAAAATGCTCTTTTACTTTTTATGAATACCACGGTTAGACTTTATTTTTTTAAATTTAATCGTTAGAAAAAAGTAATTTAGTTAGTCTGAGCTTGTATATGCATATTTTGTTTGTGAAATAGTTAACATTGATAAAATAGCATTCATTCATTAATTTTTTCATGTAATAGAAACTAATTATTAATTTATCTCTTGTACAATAAACAGGTCAATTTACTAGAATTTCAATAATCATCATCATCATCATCATCATTTCAGCCGTAGGACGTCCACTGCTGGACATAGGCCTCCCCAAGGCTCTCCATCTGTACCGATCGCAGGTGGCCTGCATCCAGCGTGGACCCGCAGCCTTGCGCAGATCATCCGTCCATCTGGTCGGTGGACGTCCTACGCTGCGCTTGCCGATCCGTGGTCTCCATTCGAGAACTTTTCGGCCCCAGCGGCCATCTGTTCTGCGGGCTATATGACCTGCCCATTGCCACTTCAACGAGCTTATCCGCTTGGCTATGTCGGTGACCCTGGTTTCTCTGCGTATTTACTCATTTCTGATTCGATCCCGCAGAGAAATCCCGAGCATAGCCCGCTCCATGGCTCGTTGAGCTACTCGGAGCCTGTTCATAAGCCCTATAGTGAAGCACCTCGTTTCAGAACCGTATGTCATCATCAATTTCAATAATGCTTTGTGTTATATACTGAACAAAATAATAATTTGAATGTCAAATTATCTTTGAATGTTTTGTTATAAAATTTAATACATCGAATAATATAATAATTACTCTCTTGTCCAATTCGTTTTATTTATAATCTCGTCCAATTAATTTATTTTGTTCATTAAAAACGAAAATAACACAAAAGGAATCTCGAAAATAAAATAAATCCACTTTAGATACAGTATCAATGAAAATTAATGAAATTGATGTTTTGTCGCTGTAATGAGCTGGCATCAATGACTCGGTAATTAGAGTAATGAAGAGAAGACAAATACCCGGCCACGTCATCGGAAATTGTATCCATTTTTTACTAATTAATGGTAAATTTTACTCCGAAAACACCAAGAAAACATATTTTAGTAGTAGTTTTTCTCTTTAAGTATTTCGGTGGTCCTCGTTTTGGTTTTTGGACCACAAAAAGATGAATGACTACTACAGTTACTTTTCTGTACTGAAAAGGGATAACCGAAAAGACGAAAAATCAGAAAAACCAAATACAATTTTGAGCTCGAAAAGGTATATTTTCTAGTTGTATTTTATTTTATAATAATAATAAAAAAAATGCGAAAAAAATAGGAATTAGGCAATAAGCGGTATTCTAGGCGTATTGGCGGACCGGCCAGACTGCCCTATTTTAAGGCACTGGGTCAACACGCATGTAAATATAGGTAGTATCTAAGGGCTAACATAGATATAAGTATTTGTATAGAACTAACAACAATATGGAATTTTATTCTGATTTAAATAAATTGAATTGAATTGAATTGAATTGCATTGAATAACCCGTTATCGAAGAGCGCTACTGTACATCCTTCCGCTGTTCCCCTAATCGCCTTTTACACCACCCATATTAGGAGATGGGGTGTTAGGTGGTAGTAATAAAGTGTTGCTGTTACCGGAAAATGATAAATTTATAAATTTAGGGTCCGGACCTAATCTAACCTACGTTGGTTTATAAACTGACGTACGTTAGTTTATAACCTAATGGATGTGTTATTTTACGATGACATTGCCATTGCCACCACACGGCAATGAATTACATTTTTACATTGTTATACTTACTTCAATATATTTTTAATTTAATATACCTACTAGAGGCTGCCCCGCGGTATTTCCCGCGCAGATTTCTCATAAACAAAAAATACCATTTTTTCCCGTTCCCGTGGAAATTTCGGGAAATCCTTAGTGCTAACCTACACTCCCTAAGGAACTTACATGCCAAATTTCAGCTTTGTACGCCCAGTAGTTTCGGCTCTGCGTTGTCTGTCAGTCAGTCAGTCAGTCAGTCAGTAACGGAAGAGTTTTATATATATTGATTGAAATTTAATGTGATCCTCGTAAAATTGTTAAATCCAAAATATAAGTACAGCTGTCGGCAAACAACCTAGAGCATCGCGTGAAGTGTTGGGGAAGATCTTCGTCCCAAAACTGCACCACCAAAGAGTCCTACATTTATTTCTGAGCATTCAAGATCGTTGCTCAAGAACTTTGCCGACTACTGTATCAAACGCTGTATAACTAAACTACCTACTATCAAAAAAAAAAAAATCAAAAAAAAACTTTATTCAATATAGGATACAAGATATCACTTATTGAAAGTCAATTAGACTACATCTAATCTAATCGCTATTGATACCTTATTTGGTAAAGTATCCTATATTGTGAGGGGCGAGGTAGTTCAGGGTGCCCACCAATTGGCTCAGGCAAACAAATGTTTGGCTTGCCTTACGACAATAGTCGCCTGGAGACTATCTTTCAAACTATCTTCATGTGAAGTAGCCGCCACGCTGCCGCATCCGGGCTGCCTTTGAAAGCGGAGAGGCTTTGAGCAGCGAGTAGTCACGGAACGAAACATCTTACAGAAAACTACTACAAAGGAGTGTTTTATTGAATTTTTAGAATTTTTCGCCATGTTTTTAGAAGAATATGAAACTAGGAACGTAATTGGAACCTTCCAAAAGTTATTTGAATCCACAGTTTTACTCCAGGCTAACTTACCAACGCCTGAACTTCAGTGTGAATTTCAGTTAGATCTTACTTTAAAGCATTTTAGCAGCTGATATTTGAAGGATGATTCTCGCTTTTGTTTTGCACAAAAAATGCTTACCATAGCAGAAAGTAATTTGGCTATCGCACATTCTTAGTTAGTTAGAAAGTTAGTTTTTTAGATTGTTTGACTGCTCCGTGGCTCAGTTGGCAGTGATGTGGACTGAGTAAGCGTGTGCACCCGGGTTCGATTCCCGGGCGGGGCAAATATTGATATGATGAATATCGATGTTTTTTTTCCGGTCTGGGTGTAATGTTCGTCTCTGTGTGTGTACCGGGTATCCTAGATACAGGTTCTCACTAGTTAGGGGCGCTGAGTGTGAAGTGTTATTATAATTATTTTAATTATTTTTCAATGAAGTTACCTCCAATCACTGTGAATTGTGAACACTTAATATCTCTCCACTGCAATTCACTATCTTTTTATGAAGCTTGCAATTTTTTGTTTAACCTATAAAAACTACACAAGTACAACAGTTATAACTAACTAAGTATAGAATGATATTTACGGCAAATTTAAATTTTGAAGGCAACTATTGCACGTTACCAGCCAAACTCCGATTCGGAGCAAAAATAAACTCGCCCAGTTTTAAAAGTATAACTTTTGTAGAACTGGCGGTACTGCGGGTGTGTATACGTGATTTGGTCGCGTTTGGGAGCTCGCTCGTTAGCAGTTTGTTTTATTTGCGCTGCAGTTCGCTAGTTGCAGGAATCCGGTCGTCTCTTTTCGGAATAATTTATGCTTAAAATTAATGATAAGTTCCGCGGTTTCATTCGCGCAGATTTCTCATAAACACAAAAATCCATTTTTCCCGTTTCCATGTGAATTTCGGGAAATCCTTTCTTAGTGCTCAGCTACACTACCTAAGGAACCTACATGCAAAATTTCAGCCCGCTACGCCCAGTAGTTTCGGCTCTGTCAGTCAGTCAGTCAGTAACGAAAGAGTTTTATATATCAATATATATAAAACTCTTCCGTTACTGACTGACTGGTTGACAGACAACGCAGAGCCGAAACTACTGGGCATAGAAAGCTGAAAATTGGCACGTGGGTTCCTTGGGGGTGTAGGTGAGCACTAAGAAGGGATTTCCCGAAATTCCCACGGGAACGGGAAAAACGGGATTTTTGTGTTTATAAGAAATCTGCGCGGGAAATACCGCGGGCCAGCCTTTAGTATTGATATATATAGCCAGATATAATTCCAAAGAAGATAAATGAACATGGTTAAAAAATTTGTCTTTAACTAAGACAAATTCTACAATGTAATGAAACGTAAATCGTTCTTAAGAGCCACTTTACCGCGATGATAGCGCCATTCGCGAAAAAAAAAACTTCTAAACTTAGGCAAATATCAAAAATGTTGCCTAGTATTTTTAGGGCACTGTTGTATAGCTTTTAAGTTAAAGACCAAAGAAAGCTGCAAAGTGTTGCTAAAAATGAACTTGACTTGACTTTCTGTGCAAAATTCTGTGTATAGTTTTGTTCTTTTAAGTTAGGACTACTTTACTGTGCTCAAAAAATACTAGGCTACATTATCTAGTGTCATACTGTGCCAGATTTTTGATATTTGGCTTAGTTTAGAAGATATAATTTTTTTTTTGAGAATGGCGCTAGCATCGCGGTAAACTGGCTCTTAATGGCGGTCGTAAAAATCACGTCCTCACACGAAGGCATTTTTTATGTGTCTGTTTGTACTTAACGTAACTCCATAATGCATACCTGTTTACTTAAAGATCATGATACGAAAATGGCGTTGGAAAGGCCTCACTCTGAGGAGGCAAAACGACCATCCGTCGAAGATAGCCCTTAATTGGTGCCCACAAGGACGTCGCAGAGTCGGCCGCCCTAAGCAGACCTGGCGCCGCACGCCGGAACAAGAGGCTCCCACACTCGGCGCACCGTGGGGCGAGATGAAGGAGGTTGCCCAAGACAGGGGCAAGTGGCGAGCTTTACTGAGAGCCCATGTCCCTGATGAGGGATAAGAGGACATCATCCATAATGCATATTAGACACAAAATAATGTTGTCTATACCAATAATATAAAGAGGAAAGATTTGTTTGTTCGAAACGAATAGGCTCCGGAAATACTGAACCGATTGAAAAAATAATTTCACTGCTAGGAAGCTACTTTTTCCCCGAGTGACATAGGCTATGTCAGATTTTCAAAAAATTAGGTATCCTTACTTAAACTCAAATAATGTAACCCAAGGTACAATATTTTTTCCGTTGTTTACAATTTTGACAGGTGGTTTGTTGTTTTTGTTTGTTTTTTTACTCACCCGTTCTGGTCAGTCAAAAGAACATAGTCTAATAGATCCAAGTCTTTAGTAGTATCTTATATTCTATGGTGTAACGAAGTAAGCCGGGACAGCTCGTATTATAATAAAAGGTGTTATTCCACGGAAGTTAAACTGACAATTAAAGTTTGTTTACAAAAGACGCCTTTGCAATGAAAATTTGTTGATATTACTCTGATGTTCTATATATGTAGATGTACCCATGTATAACAGAATGTCAGAATGGTCAGAGTAATATCAACAAACTTTAATTCCAAAGGCGTCGTTCATTTTGAACGCATATAAAAACTAGGCAAATTGAATAAAAGCACCCGACGCGTGTAACATTCAGGGAACAGCACAGTAACGACATTGCACGGACCTAGTCGCTCAACTGTGTACCCTTTGTGGCTCAGTGGGCATAATGTGCAGTTCCCGTTTCGATTTCCGAAGGAAATATTCACGGTTTTCTTTCAAGTCTGGATCCATGAGGATTTTCCCCTCCGACGTAGTGTAAATACATACTCTGGCAAGCTATTTTTATTGTCACTTTTTGCCCCATGGCTTAAAAGGAATAGCACAGCTAAAGTAGCGCCACCCGAGAAAAAAAAATATCTTCTAAACTAAGGCAAATATAAAAATATGAAACAGTATTCCCCTAGATAATGCAGCCTAGTATTTTTAGGGCGCTGTTGTATAGCTTTTAGATTAAAGACTAAAGAAAGCTACTGATTGTTGACAAAAGTGGTTGTTTTTAGCAACAATCAATAGCTTTCTCTGGTCTTTAACCAAAAAGCTTTACAACAGTACTCTAAAAAAACTAGGCTGCATTATCTAGTGGAATGCTGTTTCATATTTTTGATATTTGCCTTAGTTTAGAAGATATAATTTTTTTTGGCGATACTTTAGCTGTGCTATGCCTCATAAGTGTTATGCACTCGCCTACCAATCGTTTAGTGTCGCAATTACCGTTCTTCAGACACAGTCAGTTGAAAAAAAAAAGACGGTCCTTGTCTACGACATTCAATCGCGTCACACCAGAACCGGAGTTGCAACTGCTCACAGAAGTGTGGTGCGGGGAGGGGACCCCGGCCTCCCGACACACTCATCAAACGGCCCCAAGATGGGCGGCGGCACAGCTTGTGGCACTGTGCCGCCGCAGCTACAAAGGCGAGCCGGGGAGGGAACAATATGCCCTCCCCGTGCACGAAGCTGATATCAGTTGAGCGTGGGAGGAACCTCGGACGCCAGTAATGCGTGGTTCCCGGGGTCCTTCCCAAAAGCGCCAAGACGGCCGCCGGGGGGTTTTGGTGGGTGCGAGCCCCACATACCCCCGACGCTCCCCCGAGCGTCGGGAAATGCGTTAGGCATTTCCCCCCGTTACAAAAAAAAAAAAAAATAAGGGGACCCCGGCCTCCATCTTGTCCTTCATCTCGCGAGACACGCGTCCTACAGTTTTAAGCGATTTATTTTAATTTTTATTTACTCTTTAAGATCCAGTGCATTATATCAGTCAAATTACAGTCCGCTTTTTATTTACCATCGAGGGAACCTAAACAGTCCTTTTGTGTCTTTTTATGTGTTTTGTTAGCGAATTTCTACCAAATTTCAAGTCAATTAAGAAGTTTAGAATGCACGATTATTGTGAGTAAGTATGAAAAGTAGTACCTATGTGTGTTTGCTATTAAAATTGTATTGCGCAAAGACTCTGATGAACCTGGTGAAGCTTGTGTTGCAATTGTATTTGAAAAGTATAAGAAGCAACGCAAACTTTTTGAACAACGAGCAGGCGCTCAACCGAAATGTACATACTAGTGCATTCCATAAAATTACTACTTTGTAACAACAAGAAAAAGATTAAAAATAAAATATTTTAATGACTAAACCACACTGCAGCCTATTTATTATACTGTGCTTTAGCTGGTCAGTTTTCATTTAACCCTTACGATTTTCTTCACCTCTTCTTACTTTTTTTTGTCTTTTTCAAAAGTCGTCTAAAGATGAGGTCCAAGGGTGTAGTTTGCCCGGTCGACGGCCGCTCGCAACGGCCACTAAGTTTTTACGTCCGCCATAGAGGGACGATTGCGACCAGCCAATGGCAGGAAATCGGATCCTGTACACGGATTTTTTGCATGCAACACACCGCTTTTGTTTTATATTCGAAAAGACTACCTTCGTTTTGCTGGACATAATAATATACTCTAGAGATCTATCACGAGTGTTTCTTTTACTTATGTTTACCAGCCTACGGCAAATGCGACAAAATGTATGAAGATGATCGACTAAAGTGACAGGTAGATACAACAAATTCGACATATTGTATGTCATTTTACCACCGCTTTATCGGTGTATCGCTTTATGTTTCGGTGCCCTTGCAGGGTTCATGTGCTGTACTTTACCATACTCTACCACGTATATCTTACCACATGTACGAAATAAAGTTTCTGATTCTGATTGTTCAGTTACGACGCGGGCTGCTGCATCTACTTCTACCTGGGGTTCAACAGCGCGGGCTGCGCGGACCCCGTCGCCGAGTTCGAGACCATCGAGGAGGCCGCGCGCGACGAGATCATCGCCCGGGGAGGTCAGTGCGCAATGGACTGGTCGCTGGTTCATATCCGGCTCGAAGGACCAAACGGCACAAGTTTCCTTGGTGCACCAGTCTTGAGTTGAAGTTACTGTACTGTTCCACCCCATGCTTCAAACTTTGGTGGATTACGAGAGGCTGGAGTAAAGTCCACCAAACACCATCTCAGACAGGTAACATAAGTATCATCAGCTCAACCATAAAGCGTCTTCTTATTGACATATGACCTCCCCCACAAATTGTTACATCGACCAGCCTAAACTAACTCTCATTCAGTGTTCTAACGCAACCTTCACCAGGTCAACTGACAATCTATTAGGGGTCTGCCTACTCTGCGTCTTCCGGAGCGAAATTTTAACTCGAAATTTTATCGGCCCCAACTAGGTACCGTCTGTTCTTCGAGCCATGTGTCTTTTCTGTTTCACGCCTATCCACTCAAATTTACTACATTTGGGTAGCGTGACATGACTCAGAGCCCCTAACTAGGTTGAACCTGTATCAGTTTCTAAACCTGTAACGAATCGAACATAGGTAGTCAATGCAAAATTAACTTAGAATCTAGACCATTTAATTACCTAGAATATTCTACCTATTATCGCATAAAACAATGCCAGTCGTAGAGGTAATCCTAGTTATAAAGCTCGCGAATACAGGAGGCTGTTACGTTTTTGGATTGAGTGTAACGACCTGCCATTGTAATTTCAACTTTATGTTCGCTCGTTAAGGTGCTAATGCTGATCGGGATTTAGTCCAATGTTATTTGAAATCCTACACAGGTAAACAAGCAATAACAGTTTGTGCTGGTAGCTTATTGGTTTTTGATCACGTTGTCGTAGACACGTTCGGTCGGCAAACATTTTAAGTAGGACAAATTTTAATTCGATTAATGTATGTAGACATAGACATAGACATAGACAAATCTTTATTTGCGCATGCAAAACATACAATGATAAGTTATAAACTACGTGAAGATACACAAAAAAAAATAGCACAAATAATAAAATTAACAAATGTATTGTAAGTGTTGTAGGCGCAAAATGTAGGTACCATGGGAAATTTCACTGTTGGACATAATTATGCATCCTTTCTTTACAAATTTCCATAATTACAACAAAATTTGGTGATAAGCCATGGACATAATCACCACTCTTTCTTTTCAACATTTTTTTTTTACTTTTTTAGGCTGCTTGGCAATCGCAGTTTTTCAACGACGAACGCTGCTGCCCGTTAGGCTCATTCACAGTGAGTGTTTTGGAGTCTACTCGGTCGAGTCTCAACTCGAACAATTTCTCGAGTACAGATTTTCCTGTCCTGAGCCGACTCATACGTCGAGGGTATGCTTCGCTTACGCCCTGCAGTACCGGGCCGAAGAATAGGACTGAGGTATCCCCTGCCTGTCGTAAGAGGCGACTAAGAGGGGACCCCGGGGTCGTTGGGTGCACGAGGCGGGGGCCTCGTGTAGTCATATAACGGCCCCGAGAAGGACGGTGGAACGCGGTGTCCCGATTCTGCCGTCGAGCGTAGAAAGAGCCATCCGCGCTCAGGGGGGACTACCACCACTTGTCCCCCCGTGAAGAGACTAAACAGCCAATGCTGGAGGGGGTCGCGGAGTTGAACATAACGATCGAAAGATCACCCGCGACCCCTTTGCCAACAGCCGAGATGGACACCGGCGGGGTTTTAGTGGGTGCGAACCCCACATAACCCCCCGGGGTCGCAGGGTACTCGTTAGGAGTTTCCCCGCCTAAAATAAAAAAAAAGGGTATGCTTTGCTTCGTCTTCAAGTCAAAACTTGGTAATGTATATTATTAGTTTGGAGTGAAGAACGATATAAAGCTACATTTTGTCATTTTGGTGTGTTACTCCGAACTCGGACTCCACTGTGAATCTTAGCCTTAGGGTATTCCCTTCCCGTGGAACGTTTGCCTACCCTCAAACGCATTTAAATGATGCACAGTTTATGTGCGCACGACGCGGTGAGGTTTAATAGCCTTTTACACTAGTGGTGGGTATCCTTTGCTACTACCACACAGCAAATCTGACTCGTTCTGCACTTGAATTATCTACATTAATACAGCTGTTTTTTATAAAAAATTAGGGAGCAGTTTAGTTATTTGACGTATGTCAATTTAGACTGAACGTCCATACAAGTAACGAGAGAAGTAGACCTCCAGTAAAGCTATTTTAAACCTATTGTATTTTTATGAATAATTAGCGTATGTGTCTTTCTTTACAGCCACTTGGTTTACACGCTTTTGCGCTCACTTGTATCATCTAGCTTGACAGATCATAAGTGCTTCTAATAATGGAGCCACGTACTTCTATACCAGTGGCAAAGTATAGCACGTGCGCTTATCACCGCAGCCACGGCTTTGGGCGTAATGATAACATTAAGAGCCAGTTTACAGCGATGCTAGCGCCATTCGCGAAAAAAACTAATCTTCTAAACTAAGGCAAATATCAAAAATGTGGCACAGTATGACACTAAATAATGTAGCCTAGTATTTTTAGGGCACTGTCGTATAGATTTTAGGTTAAAGACCAAAGAAGTGTTGCTAAAATTGGCCATTTTTAGCAAAAATATGTGTATAATTTTGTTCTTTTAAGTTAGGACTACTTTGATGTGCTCAAAATATACTAAGCAAGATTATCTAGTGTCATACTGTCCCAAATTTAAGATATTTGCCTTAGTTTAGAAGATACAATATTTTTTTTGAGAATGGCGCTAGCATCGCGGTAAACTAGCTCTTAAGTCATTGCTAACTAATGCCGCGTTGGCAAATAGTACTAGGTTTAGATTAGCAGGTAACTGTGGAATCTAGTTTGAGCTAACGGCTTGGTAATGGTTTTGTTCTGTTAAATAATTTTATTACCCTTTTCCTCCCATGAGGTTCGTAAAAGTTGACTTAGTTGAACTCCCGAAAATCGGGCAGCAGCATCCATTTCTTGAAAATTGTCTGTGGCGATCTTTGGGTGACCTTTACCCAGCAGTAGAACTCTTTCATCCCAGATGATGATGATTTATAAATGGCTGGCTGCTGAAAATAATTTTGAGAAGGTATTTATTGTACGCATAGAAACCTGCGCAAAAAGTTTTTTCTATTTCCTTTCATTACATTACTATCTTTTCTGTTCATGACCTCCGGACTTATTCCCTGTTATTCATAAACCTCCTTACCACAAAAAGTTAGACCGGTCTAAATCGCCAATTCGTATGACAAAATCTTGATTTAATCCTTGTCTAGTGATTTAAACCAGGTTTAACTCTTTTTGTGGTAGAGAGAGAGTAAAAAGTTAAAGAGCATTTATGTTATTTGACATATTATGTCAATTTATACTGGATGTCACGTATTTATAGATAGACTGCTCCGTGGCTCAGTTGGCAGTGATGTGGACTGAGAAAACGTGTGCACCCGGGTTCGATTCCCGGGCGGGGTGAATATTGATTTGATGAATATCGATGTTTGTTTCCGGTCTGGGTGTGATGCAGAATACCAGCGTTACAGGAAACTGTGACATGATGCTGAGTCGGGGCCTTTTTTCAGTTGTAATACTTTTCGCACCTTTTGGAACGGTACATTTTATATGTAAAATTGTTATTTGTCTTTTTATGTGTATTTTATGTTGTGTGTATTAGTATTATAAGTGAAAATAAATATGTTATCTATCTATCTATGTTCGTCTCTGTGAGTGTTTTGGGCACCCTAGATACAGGTTCTTCCTAGTTAGGGGCTCTGAGTGTGATGTGTTATTTTTATTATATTATTTGCCATACAACAAACCAGAGAAGTAGACCTCCAGTAAAGCTACTTAAAACCTATTGTATCTTTATGAATAAGACGGTTAATCTTTAAAAGCGTTTTTTATTCTTAAATTTCTGTGAATGATTAAAATATAAGTCAGTATCAATGTCTCCATTTTAATAAAGCCAGACGTTTATAATTACTATGAAATTTGAAATCTTAGGCTTCAAACGCACAGGCGGATTTTTTCCGCGCGGTTTTTATGTAACATATTGAATCCTATGGAAGTGTCCGCACCAGCGGATAAAAAACCGCGCGGTTAAAAATCCGCTGTTGTGGTTTAATTTCCACGCGGGAAAAAATTCACCTGTACGTTCGGGAACTAAGAATAAGGTTGAAAATTAAATAACAACCTTTCAAACCGCGCGGAAATAAATCCGCCTGTGCGTTTGAAGCCATAATCGTTACCATTATGTACGGTAGGCCCGTTTCAAGCAACACATTTGTGTTCTAAAACCGATTTTATAATAGAGGATTTAAACTATGTGAGGTGGGTAGTTCGATGTGCTCGCTACTGTACTTCAAGCTAACGCTCCAAAACTGTAATTGAAACAAATTGCCGGGACGCAAATTGAATTATGATTTCAAATTCATAAATTGGGGTTTATTTGGTAAATGATTCATTTAAGAGCCATATAGCACAGCTAAAGTAGCGTCACTGGAGAAAAAAATAAATAAACTAAGGCAAATATCTTAAATGTGAAACAGCATTCCACTAGATAATTCAGCCTAGTATTTTTAGGGTATTGTTGTATAGCTTTTAGGTTAAAGACCACAGTAAGAAACTGATTGTTGCCAAAAGCAGCCGTTTTTAGCAACAATCAGTTTTTTTCTGTGGTTTTTAACCTAAAAGCTATATAACAATCCCCTAAAAATACTAGGCTGAATTATCTAGGGGAATACTGTTTCACATTTTTGATATTTGCCTTAGTTTAGAAGATTTTTTTTTTTCGGGTGGCGCTACTTTAGCTGTGCTATGGCTCTTAACAACTATTCAAGTGTTTCAAAATCTATTAGGCAACTTTATTAAAAAGACAAGGGCGTTCATTATTTCATTAAAATGTCTGGAGCCAAATGAAAGTATTAATTCTGAAGAGAAATTAACTCAAATCTAAGAGGCATCAATTAGCACGATGTGCCGGCACTTAGCGCCCCGATGAGTGACGCTTCGTTTTATTGTTCGATCATTAAGTTACGAGTCTCTACTGATAATTCAATTTGTTATTCTACTATGCCCTTGTATAAAATTATTTATAAGCTACGCAGTATAAGGACTAAATAAAGTGCTTCATGAAATATTGAAAAGTGATCATTTATTGCATAACAAATCTCATCCAAACCAACAATTCTCTTACAGCTAGATTGGCTTCGCGTCGCCGTCACATAAAAATATCGTCTGCGGGCAGAGGGCCCTGAGAGCGGTCGTCCTCAAACGTCACCACTTTATCTCTGTGTCTACTCACTTTAGTCTCTCGTGACCTGTCGCTGAAGGCGCCCAGGTCGCACAAGTCTCCCACCATGCCACTGAGGTTGAACTCGCTGAGGCTCCGCGGCACGAAGTACTCGACGCAGCGGTCGGCTGGACCAGCGGAGCGCCGTACTGGTGCGTTCCTCTGGAAAGCTTCGTCGCTATGGTTGGATTTCCTGCGCGGCAGACTGTTGAACTTGGTCGGGTTGAGGCTGTCCACCTTGAAGGCGACCTGCTGGCGGCGGTCGGCGGCGGCCGGAGCCGTCTCCGCCGCCGACCGCTGTCAGGACACCACCGCCATGCGCTCTTCACAAGGCTTCTCCACGCTATGGACAGCCCTAGCCTTCGGCCCGCTCGTGCAGATAGCCGTAAACTTCTTGAGCGCTGACCCCAGGTCTTCCTGTATCAGGTTGAAGCACATGGCTATGACTACTATTCCAACTAAAATGTATATACAGCATACTCCCACAGCGACGTCCTCCGCCTTGGCCGATACGGTGCTGGCGAAGAGTCCTGGCCTCAGGTCCCCGATGCCTATCGTCGCGAGGCTCGAGAAGGAGAAGTAGCACCCGTCTATAAGACTCCACTTCTCAGTTTTGTGAAATAATAATGTGCCTAAACCTATGTACAGTACAATGACTAGGAAACTAAGTATGATTGGTACCCTGGTGTGGTCTCGACACGTCCAATGGTATCCTCCGTGGAAACTGTCGAGGTTGAGAGCGGCTTGAAAGGGCGTTCTCTTGTTTTCGCTGTAGGCTTCTTTATCACATTCGAAGAACTGTGCGCTTTTTTGAGGGTGCTTGTTGAGGCAGTCAGCCCGCGAGTGGAAGTCCCCGCTCTGGAGGCCGGCCGGGCAGAGCCGCGAGTACAGCGCGCGGAAGTTGCGCGCTAAAGCATCGCCGATGGTGGACAAATACAGCATGATGATGGGGATCCCCACGCAAGCGTAGGCTATTGCCGCCATTTTCCCCATTGACGACTTTGGAGTCACGTTCCCGTGGCCTGTGGACAAAGACAGAATTGCATTCTCTGTTCTTAGCGTGGACCTTTAATTGTTTCTAGTGCATTTAATATTGTTAAATTGCTTTGTCTCTCGTGCTCGCTAGTGGTTGTACAAAGGAGTAAAGTCAATTTATTTCCGGAAAACCGTAGTATACTGATGTAAATTTCGGTTCGTTAAGTACAGAAACGTTTCCAGTTCCTAACACATTAGTGAGTATTTCCACAAACGTGAAAAAAAAACGGAAATAAAATGCTAGAGAAATTTTATCAAGGTAAAAACTACATTTGTATCCCGCCCGAGCCGCATTAGGCACTATTCAGCTCGGCGGCGCCACATTGCTTTTATGTGAACACATTTTCTATTTGAGAAACGCGGCGTTTTTTATGCGAAATAATAAACATTACTTACCTATCGTGGTAATAAGAGTGAGCGCGTAGAGGAAACTAGTGGAGAATGTCCATCTGTAGTTGTGGTCACTCTCGAAGCTCACGACTTGGCTCTCGAGCACCGCGCCGCCGCGGATCGTCTTAATGAGCACCTTCTGGAAGTCCATCAGCTCCTTAGCTGCTAGTTTGGTCCAGTTTTCCTTATACAAAATATTCAAGTCCTCAGTAATAGTCCAGAGTTTCTCTACAGTCTTGGAGCGGAGCTCGTGGCTGACGCTCTGCGAGTGGCTGAGGTTTGGCTTCGATGCGGCGACTGATGTTTCCTCATGGCTCACGTTTCCCTCTAGCGCCAGGAACAAGAATCCTCCAAGGAGGTTGTACGTGAGGACGAGGAAGCAGATGGCCAGGCAGGTCACGGGGGAAGCTCTCCTCTTATGGGCACATTTGCAGCAGAACAGCCTTGTGTCGTCCGCTGGTCTTTTTCCGCTGAAGCAGCACTTGGATTCCTCGACGTACAAGCTGCTGCAGTAACCCTTGGGTTCTCTGGTGGCCTCGTCGAGCATCTTCGTCGTCATGATTGGCTTGTGATCATCGGACTTTATATTTCTTGTGCTGACGAATCCTTTTCACCTTTGACATGATGCCTCTGGCGCGGCGGCGTCTGTAACAAAGAAATTTGAACGTGACTTTCTTTTATTACAAAAACAAAATGTTTACGACCCATTAAAGTTTATTAGGAAAATGTTTACGCTCTTCATCTAATCCGTTAATTACTTTTAGTACCTGAGTTACTCTACCATCCTAAAATATCTTATCAGAAACTTTATTTGAAAGGAAATGTACGGTATTCAAGGTGCTAGCTCAAAATCGTTTATAAACGCCCAGGTACGGCTACGACGGAAGGAATTTCCCTAATTCGTGCAGCAGCCTAAAGGGCCTTAATTAAGGCTCGGCAGCACCTCACGGGTAAAATAAGGCTGTGAAGCAAATGAACCAGTCAGGGTAATATCGCCATTATGGCGGGTGCTTTATACGGCACAGGCTTGCAGTTAGGCAGCTCATTTGGCGTGAGCTGATGGATATTTTTGCTCTCCGTGTAGGTTTTATTTTATTTTGCACCAACTTTGAGTATATTTTGCACACATTTAAGATAGGTTATTTATGAAGTAAATATAACTGCTCAACTATAAACGGCAAAGGTAGCAAAGCTAGACCACTACCATTCCAAATCATCAATCAATATCATAAACATAGTATAAAACAAAGTCGCTTCCCGCGTCCCTATGCATGCTTAAATCTTTAAAACTACGCAACGGATTTTGATGCGGTTTTTTTAAAAGATAGAGTGATTCAAGAGAAAGGTTTATGTGTATAATTCATGCGCAACTTAGTAATAGGTAAGGAAGTTCTTTGGGTCGACTAGTTGCAAAAATAAAGACTATGTTTTGACAGTAAGTCAGTTCGAAGGCAGAGATTTAGAAATGGAAGAGTTTTAATTGTTTCAATATGGCTGCGGTCGTTTTTTAACTGTTTATAATAAGTTTCAATCAAAAAATGCTAATTAAAAAAAGTTTTCCTATTAAAACAAAGCGTAAAGAAAAGCGTTTCAAAAATTAACTATTTCCAACCGAAAACGGTTGATTAAAAATTTAAGCTTCCCGGTCAGGCTCGTTATAATGGAAGTAATCAACTGCTTGAAGGATATTTTTGGGGATAATGAGAACTGAAATAATTCCGAATTCCCAGATGAGCTGGATTACTTCGCAACTCAATCTAATTATTAAGTTTTTTGACGGACCTCGACTCGTTCAGGCTCGCTAGGCTGTGATTGCAGATTTTATTTAATTTTAATAAAAGTTAAGTACATAATTACATATTTTATAATCTAACATAATCTCACGCCTCTTATTGCCCAAAGGGTTAGGCAGATGCACAGGTCATCAGAGCCGAGACCCACGTTTAGCCGAGTTTATGTTTTTAAACAAGAGTGTTTTTGTTTTGTTTGTTTTTTTTTTATTTAATCTAAGGTTATAATTATTATATTCAGATACGTGCTCATAGTAACATAGAACCATTTCCATGACCCACTTTCCATTTCATGGAAAACGATTGCGTTAGTGGCATTATCTTTCTGGGCGTTATTTTTTATTTTTTTTATAAATTTTTAACAAAAAAAAAAGAACGGTGCCATTTTTTATCATTTAATTCTGTAAAGTGAATTTTCAAATGAAACACTTTTAATTTAGTTTAAGAAGTTGTATATTTTGCCAGTGATGTATACTAGCCCTAACAATGGGCCGATATAAAAGTTAATCTCCGGTCAGAAAATTCAAAAACTTTTCCGACCAAATTTAAACTTTACATGCGGTCAGTAGGATAGAGTTCGGAAATTATAAAGTAGCTTTTTTACCGATAATGTATTCTTCAGTTTAGAATTTCGTTTTATTTTTCAGGCAGATCCATCAACCACAGATTTTTTAATAAAAAAACAAATAAGCAGAGATTTAATTTTAAACGTCAACGCTCACACTAAGTTGTCTTTATTTAACTTTATCACTTTGTATGCGCTCTCACCTTCATTGTGCTTAAGCTATAGTCAAATAAAGTCAAAAATTATTTTTTCAATTAAAAAAGAAAGTTTATTAGATGAATCTTATTGGTATTGATATCTTATTTGGTGAAGTATCCTATACTGTTAGAGGCTAGGTAGTTTAGGGTTCCCACCAATTGGTTAAGGCAAACAAATGTTGCCTTACGACAATTAGTCGCCTGGAGACGCCCCCAAAAGAGCCCTCCTTTGTCAAATGATTCTACTTCCTTTCGCAATGATTTTACGGCGTAGAGAAGAAAGGGGTAACAGACTCTACAGTTTATTTCTGTTTTTTTTTTATTGAGTGGTTTTAGTCTTAGTAATATCTTAGTAAATATATTGAATACGTAACATTTAAGCGTTGCCAATGCAATCTTTGATTAAATTAATATTTCAATCACTATTCGCAGCAACTCTTAGTTAATCATCATTTTCATATATTTTGTAATATAAAACAGCTGTGTACAAAGCATGGCAGCACGACATCTGTAATTACGAATGCAGTCTCATGAATAAAGTGTAAATGAGAGCTTGATGACTCTTTTTGATTAATGGCCACTCATTTTCCTTTTATTGGAATCACAGACCAGAATATGTCTTTGACAACGACTCCAATATATGAAGAGAAAGCATGTCATTTATGTTCTGAAGGCGAGCCTTTTGAGTTAATTTTAGACCAGCTGTCACGGCGAACTTGGTTACGCCATAGAATATAAATTAACACGAAGGCTTGGCTGTATGGAAATTTTCGTTTGATTACCCATAATGAGCGAATAAAAAAAACAAACAGCAACCACAAACCACCTGGCCAAATATTTAAATAAGGGAAAAAAATTGCAACTTGGGTTACATAAGGGTTCCAGGAACTCTGCGTTAGATTAAGGTTGGTTTTAATAAGATATTCCAGTGCCCTACAGGGTTCATGTGCTGATCATACATTTATATTACCATCTTTTGTAACTAACCACATGAAGGAAAATAAACTATTCTATTCTATTCTATTCCAAGCTGGTACAAAGGTTACATTGTTATTTGAGTTTTTAAGTAAGAATCGTTAAAAAAACGAAAATTGAATAAAGCTCATTGTCATGTCACTTATTATAGCTTTCTAACGTAACAGAAATTTTGAAATTGGTTCAGTATTTCCAGAGCCTATTCGTTACAAATCTTGCCTCTTTATTATTGGTATAGATAGATATAGACGATATAGACCATAGACAAGTAGATCGCTATGCTCAAGATATAAACTATCATAAAGTCTGACTATAGTATAGTATAGTAAAGAATTCGGACTGGACTGTCCTTCTGTAGATAGCTGATTCGTTTGCCGATCCGCATGGTGGGCGCCCCTGAACGACCTCGCCTCTAAGTCCAACTTACTTACAAACCGACTTGTCTTTAACAAACACAACGTTTTTACACAAATTAAGACAATGAGTAAATGCGGAGTCAGTCCATTTTCCATCGGAGTTTTATAAAGTTAAAAAGTTTCCCGTGGTTGACCGACAGATGGCGCCCCGGGGAGCGAAGACACACCGCCGTCGTTATTGGAAGAGACAGAAAAGGCTAAGTTATATGCTTTCAGAGCTTTGGTAGTCGATTTACTGAGAAATATCGAAAAAGTTTATATTTTAATAGAAAATATTCTTATTTAACGAAACTCAATGAAGATTGATAATTATGATGAGATCCCTATCCTCATCAGGGACCTTGGCTTTGTAATAAAGATCACTATAGTACAGTAGTAGTAGAGAATTGCTCATATCGCTGCATGGTACTCCAAGACTTAGTACCTCCTTTTCAACAGAGCAACGCCATGATAGAACTTAAAAATGATGGAATATTCTAGGTTTCAATTAATATCATACTCGTGTTGCTAAGCTGACGAGGCCGTGTGATGAACACAATGTCTCGCAGCAAAGACGAAATATAAAGCGAAATGTATCTTAAACCAAACCTACTTACGTAAAAGAGTGTAGGTAAACCACCAGTCAGATAGACCGATGATATAGGCTGTTGTTGAAGAGACATGGGTGAGTCTGACAGCCGATAAAACGAACTGGAAAATAATTAGAGAGGCAAGGGCAAATGCCCAGCTGTGGGCTTAGTACGTATACCTTCTCCTTAGCCTTAAAGCCTCCTCCTCCCCCAAAGATCACAATCAAACAATTCTTTATTCAATATAGGATACAAGATATCACTTATTGAAAGTCAATTAGACTACATCTAATCTAATCGCTCTTGATACCTTATTTGGTAAAGTATCCTATACTGTGAGAGGCGAGGTAGTTCAGGGTGCCCACCAATTGGCTCAGGCAAACACATGTTTGGCTTGCCTTACGAAAATAGTCGCATGATCACAATTAAACAATTCTTTATTCAATATAGGATACAAGATATCACTTATTGAAAGTCAATTAGACAACAATTTGATTGCTATTGATACCTTATTTGGTAAAGTATCCTATACTGTGAGAGGCGAGGTAGTTCAGGGTGCCGACAAAGATCACCACAAGGATGAACGCTGCGTGGGGGTTTTTGCTATAATCGCCACGTTTGGCAGGTGGTTTGGCGATCGCAGACCCGTTAAATAAGTAGGCTGATATATGCTAAAAAAAGAAGAAATAAATATCTATGAAAATATAAAAAATATTATACGGCAGCGAAAAAACTCACCCGAAAAATCAGATATTTGTGAAACAAACAACAAACAAAACATTATTTGCATGCCTACGCACTGATGTTGTATTCGAGGCACGCTCAATCCACAACGCAAACATTTGCCGAACAACACCGGAGCCTCCGATCGAACAGAAAATCTGTGACATTTATCTCACGACGAGTTCGATCAAGAATCTTTCATGCGCACATACTTACATCGATTTTGACTTACGCTTAAGAATCGCAATAGTTTACTCCGACATTCACAGTGCTTGAAGTCTATGAGCTCGATTTTGAACTCGAACAAGTGGTTCTCGAGTATAGATTATCTTGGCTCGAGCCGTATAATACTCCGTCAAGATTTGTTTCACTGTCTTCAAGTAGGAACAAGATTATGTACACCAATTTGGAGCGGTATTTAATTTTACATTTTTAAACTTTAATGTGCTACTAAGAACTTCAACTCGACTTTCAATGTCACTTTCAACACTCAAACTCAGTGTGTGGAGGCTAATCGGCCAAGTATTATACTCGAGCAAGTTGTTCCGGAGTACTTATTATCCTGGCTCGAGCTGTCTTATACTACGTCGAATATGTGTTTCACTTTCACGAAGTCGGAAATCGTCTGTATTACAATTTTGAGCGGAAAACGATTTTAAGTTTTATTTTTTGAGTGCGAGTTCGAGTTGCGACTCGACTCCGAATGTCAGCATTAAACCCTTTTACTTCCGCGTGGTTCAGTTGGAAATAATGTTGGCTGTAATTACGGAGGTGTCTATTCCCGGCGGGGCAAACATTGTTATGGGTGACTAGTCGACCCGGCGAACTTAGTACTGCCTAACCTTTTACTATACTGTGCATGTATTATAATTATAAACCTTCCTCTTGAATCACTTTATTTATCTAAAAAAACCGCATCAAAATCCGTTGCGTAGTTTCAAAGATTGAAGCATACATAGGGACGCGGAAAGTGACTTTATTTTATACTATGTATTGATATTGATATTGATTGATTATACGATGGTTAAAGTTTGTATATCCTTTTCTGTGTTTCAGATTCAGGTTTTTTTTTTATATAAAATAATGCCCTTAGATGCCTTTGGGAAGTTGCGTCGATTACATTAAAAAAATATTGCCTTTTATCACTTTGTCATTATGCTTAGTGTAAAGCTAAGCTGCAAGGCCTGTTCTAGGTTTCCAATTAGTCACTTACAAAGAAAAGTAATTCTCTCCCATTGCATTGTACACTACAGTTATAGTATTGAGTCTCGCGAGGGGTTTGGGAGGGTACGGCAGGCAATTCTGACGAGACTAATTCATTGATGAGCTGATTAGCAATATCGCGAAACGGCTGTTTACTCATAGAGGTACTAATTAATTGGTTTATTTGATTAATTCTCTCGTACTGAGTAGTGAATTTAGAAGGTTAATTTTTTACCGACTTCGGCATAATTGCATAAGCTATTCCCTATATAACTTTAATGATTATTATTATGCAATACATAGAATAAAATAAAGTCGCTTCCCGCGTCTGTCCCAAAGTATAAACTATGCAACGGATTTTGATGAGGTTTTTTTAATACATAGAGTGATTGAGGAGGAAGGTTTATTAAGTATAACTAGTCGACCCGGCGAACTTTGTACCGCCTAACCTATAAATATTTTGTGCATTTTTTATACCTATAAACCTTCCTCTTAAAGCACTCTATCTATAAAAAAACTGCATCAAAATCCGTTGCGTAGTTTTAAAGATTTAAACATACATAGGAACAGACGCGGGAAGCGACTTTATTTTATACTAGTCGACCCGGCGAACTTCATACCGCCTAACCTATTACTATTTTGTGCATGTATTATACTTATAAACCTTCCTCTTGAATCACTCTATCTATTAAAGAAAACGGCATCAAAATCCGTTGCATAGTTTTAAAGATATAAGCATACATAGGGACAGACGCGGGAAGCGACTTTGTTTTATACTATGTACTAGAGGCTGCCCCGCGGTTTCACCCGCGCATATTTCTTATAAACACAAAAATCCCGTTTTTTCCGTTCCCATGGGAATTTCGGGAAATCCTTTCTTAGTGCTCCTCTACACCCTCTGAGAAACCCACGTGCAAAATTTCAGCCCGCTACGCCCACTAGTTTTGGCTCTGCGTTGTCTGTCAGTCAGTCAGTCAGTCAGTCAGTAACGGAAGAGTTTTATATATATTGATTGACTATGTTTTGATATTGATTGATGATACATGCAAAATATAGTTATAAGTTAGACAGTACAAAGAACCCCGGGTCCAATAGTCCTATTTACAAAGTTTGATTTTTACAATATAGAAATTAACATATTTTCTACAAAGTTTTTAAAAGTTAGTGTTAGTGGCATTGTAATTTGGTTACAAATGTTCTGCATTTAAACCTGGTTGTGCTCGCATTCCTAGGATTGTAGGTATATAGTTAGCTTCAGTTAACAAAGTTGTAAGTGCGACGATCCGAGTTTGATTTGACGATCGATCTTTTTCTCTATATAGGATGACCTAGTTTTACTGTTTGCCCCAGGTATTTGTATTCGACAACAGCTTTGAGCGTATAGTCTCCGATCTTGACTGGAAATTTATTTCATGTATGTAGGTACTTTAAATCTTATTAATTTATGTTCTTTGTGTTGTAAATTAAATTGTAATGTCACATATTATGAACAAAAAAAAGAGAGAGATAAATTGTAAAGTAGAGTTTGTTACCCCTTTCTTCTCTACGCTGTAAAATCATTGCGAAAGGGAGTAGAATCATTTGACAGAGGAGGGCTCGTTTGGGGGCCTCTCCAGTCGACCATTGTCGTAAGGCAAGGCAAACATTTGTTTGCCTGAGCCAATTAGTGGGCACCCTGAACTACCTCGCCTCTATCAGTATAGAATACTTTACGAAATAAGGTATCAATATTAATTAGATTTGTCTAATTGACCTTCAATAAGCGATATCTTGTATCCTGTATTGAATAAATCATTTTTTACTTTTACTTTTACTTTTAAATGGTTTAACATGGGCGTTGTGTTGAGAATTTGGTTTGTTCTGTATTCAAAGAAATATTGACATGTGAAGTTTTAGTTTCCCTAGTTACGTGTTTTGTGTTTGAAACTACTTGTGAATTGCTAGTCAAGAAGACAGTTTGCTTTTGTGTATATTTTATGGAAAAATAAATTATTTAAGCCAAAAAGAAGTGACTTTGTATGTTCTAACAGGTTATGGGCCATCTGCTCACATACAAAGAACGTATCACTGGCACATATTTCCAAATTTAAAGAATACCAGTAATAAGCAGTGAGCATGTCGAATGGCGATGATCCCAAAGACGCAGAAGGCGCTTTTAAGGGAGTCGCAGCCATTTCCTCGCACTCCAGTTCGATAAGTAATGCTGTAGAGAAGTTACGAGGCATGGATAATTATAACACATGGAAGTTTACCATGAAAATGCTTCTCGTGCATGAGGACCTTTGGAGTGCAGTGGAGGAAGTCAAAGATGAAAAGGATAGAGTGCAACTCAAAGCATTGGCCCGTATATGTTTAGCAGTGGAGCCTAATTTAATAGGCCATGTTCGGAATGCGAAAACGGCTAACGAAGCCTGGCAAAATCTACAAAGGGCCTACGAAGATAAAGGCCTTTGCAGAAGACTGGGTTTGTTTAGGTCTTTGTTCATCATGAAATTGAAAGATTTCGACACTATGGAGGCATATTTGGGACAGGTGAATAACCTTGCACAACAACTAAGAGACATCGAGTCACCGCTAGACGACGACCTAGTGGCAGTAGTGATGCTTAGTGGGCTGAGTGAAGATTATGACCCACTCATCATGGCGATCGAAAGTTTCAACGTAAAGCTCGATAGCGAATATGTGAAGGTTAAGCTTCTGCAAGAATATACTCGAAGAAGGGGGAGATCCGACGACATGAGTACAGCGCTAGCTGTAAAGAAAATCTTCCAATGTTTTGGGTGTGGAAAACCTGGACACCGCATTCATGACTGCCCGAAAAAGAAGTCTAATGAAGTTTCTGGTAAAGCAATTCTTGTGTCTGCATTAACATCATGCGTAGAAAGTGAAGCATGGTTTGTAGATTCAGGCGCATCGCATCACATGTGTAATAAGAGAAATATTTTGCTTGATTACAGACCAGAAACTAAATTGTCTGTGAGCGTCGCCAATGGAGAAAAACTTTATGTCAACGGAACAGGAAACGTCAAAATGTCACTGGAAGACGGTGTCACAACAATAACAGAAGTTTTATTTGTACCTAATTTATCCGCTAATTTGTTGTCGGTTAGTGCTATGATTCGGAAAGGCTTAAAAGTAGTTTTTGATAATGATATGTGTACAATTTTTAACAAAAACACAAAAGTTCTTGTTGCCAAAGCATTTAACAACAACGGTATTTACGTTTTATGTACGAAAGGCCAAGCCTTTTTATCGTCCTCGGTAGAGACGTCTATTCCATCTCCAAGTTCTCACTATCCACCAAAAGTAAATGATAACAGTTCAGGTGACATAGCTGTCATTGGTTTAGAGGTCAGTTCGAAGGATAGTTGTGAACCGAGCACAAGCGAATCATCCATGGGTGTGTGGCACCGGAGGCTTGGACATCTGAATGCAAGAAGCATGCAGCTTCTCAAAAAAGGTATGGCTTTAGGTATTACTTTTGTTAGCAAAGATGTAGAAGCTTGTGTTGCGTGCATTGAGGGCAAACAAACAAGACTTCCGTTTCCTAAGAAGTCATATAGTAGGTCTGATGTTATCTTGGGTTTAGTCCACAGCGATGTTTGCGGGCCTATGCCACAAAAGTCGCTTGGTGGCGCTAGATATTTTTTGACTTTTATTGACGATTTTTCACGAAAAACTTTTATTTATCTTTTAAAAAATAAGGATGAATGTTTTGGGATTTTTAAAACTTTTAAAGCCTTAGTTGAAAATGAAACTGGCAGAAACATTAAGGTACTGCGCAGTGATAATGGCGGAGAGTACATTAATGTGAATTTTCAGAGGTTTTTAAACGAGAATGGAATCAGACACGAGACAACAGTCCCATACACACCCGAACAAAACGGAGTGGCGGAGCGAGCAAATAGGACCATCGTTGAGAAAGCAAGGTGCATGCTTCGAGACTCCGGACTTGGTGAGGAATTGTGGGGTGAAGCGGTAAGTACAGCTGTTTACTTAAAGAATCGCTCACCAACTAAGGCGGTGATGGGCATGACCCCTGAGGAGAAGTGGTCAGGCAAGAAGGTCAGCATAGATCATTTGAGGATTTTCGGATGTGCAGCATATGCTCTTACACATAACCGAAAGAAATTTGATGCTAGGTGTAAAAAGTATATCTTCGTTGGTTATTGCGAGGAAACCAAAGGATATCGATTACTGGACTTGGACTCGAAGAAATGCATAAAAGCAAGAGACGTGGTTTTTATTGAAAATGATTTTCAACATAAGGAAGTTGATGATTATAATCACAGTACTCCAATAGTTACAGATACTAGTTTCGAGCCAGAGCCTAATTATGTACCTGCAGAAAATGTGCTCAATGACTCGCATGCCGAGAGTACGGAGACAGGCGAAGACACGCTTTCATCAGCAAGTAGCCCCGAGCAAGACAATTCATCAGATGAAACCTATGTACCATCGTCAGCTGATTCATCTGATTCCAATTACTTATCAGAGTCTGATGAGGTAGAGAATGTTGTCTTGTGTGCTGAAGCTGCAGCTTGTAGCGACGAGCCAGCCACTGTGGAGGAGGCTCTTGGAGGTCAAGCCGCAGACAAGTGGAAGGAAGCGATGGCGGACGAGTACCAATCCTTTCTCGACAACCAGTGCTGGACACTGACTGAATTACCCAAAGGACAGAAACCTGTCAAATGCAAATGGCTTTTTAAAATTAAACGAGGATTGAATGGAGAAGTTTTGAGGTACAAAGCAAGGTTAGTGGCTAAGGGGTTCACTCAAAGATATGGAGTGAACTATAACGATACCTTTTCACCTGTAGTCAGATACTCAACGATCCGAATGCTTCTTGCCCTTGCTGCTCAGATGGACATGGAGATAGATCACATGGACGTCAAAACTGCTTTCCTGAATGGTGATCTCAAAGAAGTTATTTACATGGAACAGCCGAAGGGGTATAAGAGTAAAGAGTTCCCAGACAAAGTACTTTGTCTACACAAAGCTGTGTACGGGTTAAAACAAGCATCGAGAAGTTGGTATGAAAAGATTAACAAATCTTTAACTGAGACTTTGAAATTCAAGAAATTTTGGTTGGAACCTTGCGTTTATATAAAGCATGGGGGGGAAGGTAAGATAACCATCATTGCTTTATATGTTGATGACATCATGCTGTTCACCACTCATCAAGACGAAAAGTTAGCGATTAAGGGCCAGCTAATGAAGGAATTTGAAATGAAAGATTTGGGACCAGCCCATCACGTTTTGGGAATGAGAATTTGTAAGAGCAATGGGCTGATCACTTTAGATCAAACAAATTATATTAAGAATGTTCTGGAAAGGTTCCACATGACGGATTGCAAGCCAGTTGGCACTCCAATGGAGACGGGGCTTAAACTAACCAAAGCTGAAAATAATGATGAGAGTTTTGAGTATAGGCAGCTGATTGGTTGCCTTATGTACGCCGCCATCTGTACCAGACCGGACATAGCGCACGCGGTAAGTACTTTAAGTCAATTTAACGATTGCCACTCAGAGGTGCACTGGAAAGCGGCGAAACGAGTGCTTCGCTATCTCAAAGGTACCTTAGATCACTGTATTACGTATAAGAAAGGAGACATGCCCATGCATACGTTGATGCAGACTGGGCAGCTTGCGAGGTTGATCGTAGGTCGGTCACGGGTTTTGTTTTTAAAATAGCTAATTGCATTGTTTCATGGGAGAGTAGGAAACAAAGAACGGTTGCTCTTTCAAGCACAGAGGCGGAATATATGGCTCTATCTGATGCGTGCAAGGAAGCTATATTTATCCGAAGTTTCTTACTTGAGTGTTTAGGAGTTACCTATAGCGTAACAGTTTATAATGACAGTCAGTCGGCACAAAAGCTTTGTGTTAACTCTATGTACCACGCGCGAACTAAACACATTGATGTTAGGCATCATTTTATAAGAGACATTGTTAGCGAGAATGTTATCAAGTTGGTATATCTTCAAACTGATGACATGATGGCAGACTTACTTACTAAGCCGTTGAGTAAAGATAAAACTATAAAATACGTAGCCCAATTAGGATTGACTAATTTTTCAAATTAGACAGGGTTGTTAATTTAGTTTATTTTTGATTGTTTTATTATTATGTTTTCTGTGTAAATATTTTTTGCTTAAGGGCAAGTGTTGAGAATTTGGTTTGTTCTGTATTCAAAGAAATATTGACATGTGAAGTTTTAGTTTCCCTAGTTACGTGTTTTGTGTTTGAAACTACTTGTGAATTGCTAGTCAAGAAGACAGTTTGCTTTTGTGTATATTTTATGGAAAAATAAATTATTTAAGCCAAAAAGAAGTGACTTTGTATGTTCTAACACGTTGCACATGTTTTTATTTGTCCATATATTCATTGTATTCATCGGTCGGAGGCCCTACTAAAGTCATCAATAATTGCACTGAGATCCTCCGCGGTCTAGATCATAACCAGAGTTTAAATGTATAGATCAAGCACAACGTGCTGCAGGTGGAAATTTCAAAACAGTTCAACAAAACCATTTCAAACAACGCAAAACGCAAACCCTGTTATTCATAAAAAGTTAAAGAGCATTTTAGTTATTTGATTTATGTCAATTTAGACTGGATGTCACGTATTTACCACACACAAAACAGAGAAGTAGACCACTAGTAAAGCTACCTTAAATCTACTGTATCTTTATGACTGTATCGTTATGTGTTATTATTATATGTTATTATTATATGTTATATTATATTATATTATATTATATGAATAACACTGAAAATTCCTATTCCTCATGAATCTCTGCCTTTCCATTTGCCAGCTACTAAATCGTTTCGTTACTTATGATTCGCTCCGCAACTCCCGGGCGTTTTCCTCTGACGCGAGCAAGGCGGGTGCACGCGTGTAATGGAACGTCCATCTCGCTTGATTGGGCCTGTCCACGTCCAACCATCTCATGGAAATGTTTACACTGGTTTTCTTTAGTACGTGATCCTTTATTTTATGCGGAACAACGATTTTTTGCATGTTGTTAACTGATTTAGATTTTTTTTTTGTGTTTCCCTATGCAATAATCTACTTGTCTGGATATTATCGCTTCCAGCAATATGGTTGCCATTTGTGAGTGTTCGAAGAACGTGCAACTATTATAATATTTTTTATGTTGTGAAAGAGATAGTAAGCGTACTAATATATTGGTTTGTTGCTATAACTTAGTGTTCATTTTAGGTTTACACATTTATTTACTTGTGTTCTCCTTCAGTTCTCAGATAGACAGTCAGACAGCTTAGATACAAAAGATTTTATATATTGATTACTTGAAATGTGCCTTCAAGCTTAGGAAACCGGTGGTGGCGGTGGTAGATAATCCTCAAGGTTTAATCATCAGCGACATCTTTAATTAAAACAATCTGTAAAGCCGCCACGCCACTCCCAAAAATAAATGTTTTACCTAATTTTTTTGATCAGACTGCTGATTCAATTCTGTTAGCCCTTTTAAATATTTGCAAAAGCACCATAAAGGTCATTATTTATGATGATTTACTTACAATTATTTTCAATTCAAAAGTTTAAAAAAAATCAATAGAAAACACATAAATCTGACAGAAAAAAGTTATTTTCTACTAAGGGCTTACTTGTAAAAAAAGTAAAATAGTGTATGAAATAATAGTTTTTGTGGCGCTTACGTATCAAATTGCATTTAGAGTTAAGAGCAAATGTTTGCAGAGGTTTCCTCTGTCGCTGAAGATAGTTTTGTTCCGCAGGTATAAGTAAACAGAATCTAAAGAATGCGTAGTGACTACGACATTGCTACGCCTGCTACGGCGTAGTCAGACTACGGAGCTACGCCGTAGCATGAACAGAAGCTATGTAGTACATAGTCAAATCAGCTAAATGTTTTCGTTTCTTACAATAAAGTACCAATGTCCACGTTCCAGACACTTTTTTTGTAACCACACGTAAAATTTCCCTTAGCCGTCTTTACCAGGCGACATTGGGGCCATGTCGCTCGTAAAAACGAGCTATAACGTTTTTGCGACATCGAGCTAACAGTAACATCTTATGGGCTCTTCACGTGATGACGTGTTTCGCTTCACTTTACGTGACATGAAGTGTTCGGACGAAGACTTTTTTGCAAGGTCAAAAGGTTTTTCTTTTGTTGTGTGATATTTATGAATACAAAAAATTACATTATAAAGGTAAATAAAAATAAACATTTCGTCTCTACATTCAATCTGCAGTAAACACAGGCTAGGAATATTGTTTTGCATTCTAGAAAATTGTGTCAAATTTTCCAAAAGGCATAAGCCAAATTTACTAATTACATTTCCTGTACAGCAATCATCCATTTCCTCCAGAATTCCGTCACTTTACAGCAACAATTGTTGCGAAACTCTAAAACCACTACATTAGGATTCAGACACGGAAACAGCAAGTAAAGCTGTTAGCAGCTACAACTGCAACTAGGTGCCAAGTTAATTCACAGTTTGTACTGTACACAGAGGCGTGAGGCGAGCTTTTGGGTTGTACAGGGTGTAGCAGGACTGTTTGGAAGTCAATGTATAAAAGAATATTAAGGGTAGAGTGATTTTACGTATAGTTATAATGACAGTTTTCGTGAATTCTGCAGCTTTATTTACTTTGAGTTGTGCTGATGATGAATGATATAGTATGATATAGTGATTATTTTGGACTTCTATTGGACTTTGGATTGCTAGTTAATAATAAAACTTGTTTGAAATTAACTCAAAATGAGAAAATACTTTAATCCGTTAAGACGATCCTACAGGCATTTGTTCTACAGTAGAACGCATTTGAGTTGTTGCGAGGAACCAACATAATCTTGCTGTGCAAAATAAATAAAAAAAATAATAGTCATTATGTATTATTGTACACCATGTATTATTGTGTCATGTACCAGGAGTGCAGGCGTCACAAGTGGTCGCAGTGCAATCATTCATCCTGTGCTATAGCGAGTGTGTGTTACTGAGTGGACTCTTACATGTTTGTGGCTGCTTTGATGATTAACTATGGTGTTACTAACAAAAATTATTAAAAGTTGATTACAATACAAGATATAAGAAAAGTTACTTTTTATATACTACTATACTTATCAATTATAACAGTATATACATAGTATAAAACAAAGTCGCTTCCCGCGTCTGTCCCTATGTATGCTTATATCTTTAAAACTACGCAACGGATTTTGATGCGGTTTTTTTAAGGGATAGAGTGATTCAAGAGGAAGGTTTATAAGTATATAACGTTCAAAAGAAAGTTAAAGGTTAGGCGGTACGAATTTCGCCGGGTCTACTAGTAACAGTATATATTTATTTGGTTTAATACGATGTACTATGTGGGTTTCTAAATTATCAACGCCCTAAGGCAGACAGCTATTGTTATTCAAAATATCCTACTTAGTACTTTAATAACTTGACTTTTTTTATACTTAAAGGTATTGCTCACTCACAATAAAATAAAAATAAAGATTGACCTAAAAACTTCAACATTTACTAAAGCAGCTCAGCTCAAGTATATTTTTAATTTTTAGCTCTGGCCAAAACTAGCTCATTAGCACGTTAATTTAAACCTTTGACGTGGCAGCGGGGCGTTGCGGCGCGGCGGGCGGAGAGGGGGTTGGGTCATTTAGAGAAGGGGGGGGAGGGATTTATTAGACGGACAGTTTAATAAACAGGCTGTAGGTTTACAGTGGCTGGCTGGAGGCTGGAGCAATGAGGCCTAGTCTCATTAAATCGACATAAACGTGACGATAGTTGAAAACCGTAGAAAGCATTTTTATTTTTTTTATTTATATCTTACTAACAGCACTATCCTTATAGGCTCATCCTTATTTAATCTTTTTCCAAAATAAATATTTACTTATTTCTCAGGGTCACGGAACACGGAATAGCGCATGAACTGCTGGAGCAATCTTACTTTTTTTTATAATGTTTGTCCGTTAAAGTTTAAAATATGAAAAAAAAAAACTAAATAGCGGAACTTAAGAAAACTTAACGATAGGTTTTTCTATTATAAAAAAGACGTTTGACATAAAATGTCAGTCTTTAAAGTAACATTTCAAAAGGACAATCGACGACAGCGTACTGCAATTGTATTCGCTAGAAATTCTCCTGCTAGACTTTTACAAAAATTATAAAATTGTTTAAAGCTGCGGTAAAGTTGAAAACCTGCCTTCTTTCAGGTGTTACGGAACTTAAGAAAGCACTAATAAATGAATATGAATGAATTAATGAATATGAATAAGTGAGTAGGATTATTTAAACGCCTGGCTACTCTTTACTCCAGTCACAAAGTATAGGACAATATTGACACGAGCCCACGAGGTCGAGCCTCCAGGTATTAAATTAGCATAACTACCTCATGTTAAACAGCCTACTTCTGGAGGCCCAGTTTGTTGTTCATCCTGCATTAAATATGTTTATGGAGGGTAGTTTGAAATTAGTTTTAGTATGCGAACGCAAATAGAGTCCCTAATTTAAACTTGCTATTTTAAGCACAATGTGAACAGCTAAATGCTTTCTAACAGTAAAATTATTACAGAACTATTTAAAATCTAAGTTATTTTAATAAATAAGCAATACAATACATCAAACTTAGCTGACCCAGTGGCCAAAGTTGGATTAAGAGCCAGTTTACAGCGATGCTAGCGCCATTCGCGATAAAAATTAATATCTTCTTAACTAAGGCAAATATAAAAAATGTGGCACAGTATGACACTAGATAATCTTGATTAGTATTTCTTGAGCACAGTAAAGTAGTCATAACCTAAAATAACAAAATTATAAACAGATTGTTGCTAAAAGTGGCCACTTTTAGTAACACTTTGTAGCTTTCTTTGGTCCTTAACTTAAAAGTTATACAAAAGTGCCCTAAAAATACTAGGCTACATTATCTAGTGTCATACAGTGCCACATTTTTGATATTTGCCTTAGTTAAGAAGATATTAATTTTTATCGCGAATGGCGCTAGCATCGCTGTAAACTGGCTCTTAACCTTAATTTGTCAAACTAGGTATCTAAACAACAGTGACGTTGTCATCGGTTATATGAGTTTACTAGAGGCTGCCCTGCGGTTTTTCCCACGCAGATTTCTCATAAACAAAAAAAACGCGTTTTTTTTTCCGTTCTAATGGGAATTTCGGGAAATCCTTTCTTAGAGCTCACCTACACTCCCTAAGGAACCTACATGCAAAATTTCAGCCCGCTACGCCCAGTAGTTTCGGCTCTGCGTTGTCTGTCAGTCAGTCAGTCAGTAACGGAAGAGTTTTATATATATTGATGATGGTACCCACAAAACTGATATTTGTGACAGTACCTACTCTATTTGATAAATGTAGGAATCCAAGGAGGATGTAACTTGGTGATTTATTACTAATGGTTACACTTTATGAATCTCTCGGAGCGTTCAGCTACCATTCCTTACACCTTTTAACTTTAGCACCTACTGCGAACACGATCAGAAACACATTAAGGATGAAGCCGACTAGCCGTACAGTAAGGGTGCAATTCTCTCTCATTTAAAAAAGTCAAAAGTCAAAAATTCTTTATTCAATATTTGATACATGATATCACTTATTGAAGGTTATTTATTATAATTGGTATTGATACCTATTGGTAAAGTATCCTATACAGCGAGAGGCGAGGTAGCTCAGGCGACCACTCTCGTAAGGCATTGTTTCCTTACGACAGTGGTCGCCTGGAGACGCCCCCAAACGAGCCCATATTAAATTGCCCATGCGAAAAATTTTTGAAAAAAAAATCCAAAAATAAAGTAATTTATTTAAACGCTTAGGTGATTTTTAAAAGATATAACGGGGGCAGGTTTTCTTAACCTTGTAGGTGGTCTGACTACTTTATGTCTTCCAGTGCACGGTAGCCGCTCAACAATTTTTTTTGCCTCAGCGATCTGTTCTTTTTCATCTACAATTCTACCCATTGGCCTTAAGTTATTTAAATATATTCTATAGAATCCAAAATCGTGCCCCTTGGCCATTTACCAGAAGTTGATGGCGGTGGCTTCCGGCCGATATCACTTGGTTGTGAATATGTATTACAACCCTTGAATTCGGAAACTTTTAATCACATTAAAATGGCATGGAATTAATCATTCAGGAAACAAAAACGTTGACGTTCGATTGATTTTTTACTAAGTGAGATTATTTTCATATCACCGTTAGTTAAGGGCTTTTACATAGTTTAGAAGATATCAATTATTTATCTGAGTGGCGCTAGTTTTGCCCCTTAATAATCTTTTTGAGTGCAAATTTTTCCACAAAATTTTGAATTTTGAAACCATGTTTTATACCTATTTAAGACAAAGTTACTGTAAGTTTAATAATTAATAGTTTCACCATTGTTGAGAACAATATCAACTTTATTTAAGCAGAAAGACATTTTGATTCCAATCATTGCTTTAAATGTTATGAACCAATAAATTGTTCATAACTAGGTATTCTATAATCCTAAGTTCTACAATGTTCTTTGAAATTACTTGTAAATAAAGCTGAGTTAACTCAAATCTTTAGCTTCAAAAGGGAGCGCTCAATCTTCGCCGAGCGTTGTCGGACCCAGTCGAACTGGCTAACAATTAATTTGGTTCACCGACAGTTCTAAGAAACTACTAAGAATCTTTATCGTGTGGAAGCGGCATAGGATACCATCAACCCAACTCTTTCCATCGATGTCGTAAATGGCGACTAAAGGAAACAACCGAAGAACAGAAAGCAGAGTTCTTCGTAAGAACCGTACTAAGATCGCCAACCTGTCAAGCGTGGTGCTTGTGGTCAACTCCTTCCACCGTGTTTGCAAGTGGCAATTTGTGAGGGATACCTATCTTCAAAAGTAGATGAGCATATTATGTCACCCCCACAAATTGCCACTCAAATCAAGGTTTTCACTTAAGGTGGTAACTCTCGCTATGGCGCGAAATTCAAAATTTTTCGTGTTTTTTATTTATTCTGGCGAAAGTATACATATTTTTAAAAGTTTAAATGAATTCGCGTATGTAAAAAACCATTTCCCACATTGTAATACAACGTTTTTAGAAGACAGACCTACTAATTTGGTCTGTCTTCTAAAAACGTTGTATTACAATGTGGGAAATAGTTTTTTACATACGCGAATTCATTAAAACTTTATTAAAAATGAATACTTTCGCCAGAATAATTAAAAAACGCGAAAAAATTTGAATTTCGCGCCATACCGTGACTTACCGCCTTAAGAAATAAATTCCAATCATAAATTTTGAGCCTTCGAGCCGACTCCAACTAAGCCTTTTATGAGATTAAAATTGGCTTCAAATTTTAGCGAAATCGCATAACTGCATCGAGTTTGTCCTTGTGGCAAATTTGCCAAAGTTGGGCAAGTCTAAGTTGGGCGAGTCCAAGTCCCACCGCCAATATCAGAATCTTTGGTAATAGATAGTGCAAAGCAAAGTTCTTGTACTTAGAAATTTAATCTTCGCAAGTTTGCGCTGCATTTACTGCTAATGAAGAAAATTTGTACGAATACTTAACGGTTCTAATAATGAGTGAGTAATGAGTAGCTATTTAAGTTTTTAATTATCGCTCTCCTAGAAGCAATACCGCGAAAGTTCAAAAATAAATATTTTCCAAAATATCAATAATAGTTGCGTTCTTTACTCAAGCATTTGCTGTAGACTATTGCTAAAGTAATTCAATTATAAAACACTTACAATAACAACAAGTTGACACCTTTAATTATAAATAAGGCTTTTTAACCGACTTCAAAAAAGGAGGTTATCAGTTTGACCTGTATGTATGTATGTTTGTTCGCGATTATTTCGAGTTTGGCTGAACCGATTTTGATGCGGTTTTCACAAAAGTATTTGTTACATTCAGGAGAAGGTTTTAGTACCTATTTTAACCGACTTTAAACAAGAGGTAGTTCCCAGTTTTATGTATGTGTCAATTTTGAAGGTTGGTCTCTTTTTTTTAAAGAAATTATTCTTACAAAATGCATTTCTAAATATTTGAAGCAACCTAAAGCCCTCGGATAAACCTTCTAAACAAAAAAATTCGTGAAACTGCGGCCACAGACGCCGCGGCAACCTCAGCCTCGAGACTTGCAAACTCCACCTCAAACGACCGCCCCTGCCTCCCACTACCTTACCTCACCCTGAGTTTCTTGCTGACGAGTCTTTGATGACCACAAGATGGCCACGGCTTGCGTTTTTGTTATTTACCACTCACTTCAAAGTTTCGTGTTTTAAAGAAGATGTTTTCGTGTAGTAGCGACTTTCTACCTACTATGTCGTGCGTGACGAGAAAAAAAGTTACGGACACCCGGGGGTCTTTATTGTGTGTGGCTACTTAATATTTATACTTATAGGTCGGTCAGCGACCAACAGAAGACTGGTTTATATATTCTAACTATAGAAAAAATTTAGATTTTTGTTGTAGGTATTTGCGTGAACTATTTTAACGTAATTTTTAGTTGTGTGTAACACAATATGACTTTATGGCTTGAAGTAATATCTTCAAAGTAACCGGCGGCTATTTTCACGATATTTTAAACGTATCTTGCACCCATCCTTATGTGAGCTAACTTTGGTAAAGCCCAACTCACAATGTGTTTTAAGGGGAGCTAAACGATGCCTAAAGTGGCCACTTTAGTTTCAAAACGCTTTTTGATTTGATTTTGAACCTAAATGATAACAGAGCCTTAAAACTTCTAAGCAAGATTATCTAGTCAAAGGTGCATATTTTTGATTTCCGCCATTGTTTAGAATATATCAATTATTTATCAAAGTGGCGCTAGTTTTGCACCGTTTCGCCTCTTAACACCCTGAAAGCTGGTTCCCAGAGCTGGTTAGAGCTGATTCGAAAAATATATAGAAAATACCTGCGCTGGAACAAGCGCTTATGACAGCGCAGTTATTTTCTATACATTTCCCGAACCAGCGCTAACAAGCGCTTTTTACCAGCTTTCTACGTGAATACACCCTTAAAAATTTGACCTGTAACAGTGTCACACATTGTCGTACAGTGACGGACGACCCTCGTCATAAAGCGTCGACAAAGACTCCGGCTGATCGACAAGAATCTGATTTGTCGTCCCGTTTGATTGCGACCTTGTTGTGAGAAGGGTGCCTTATTGTGCCCGAGTTAGGAACGCAATACATGTCAACATGAGAACACGGGAAACAAGGCTGATATTGTTACATTGTAACTGATATTTAAAATTAATTAGCCATTTCCGTAGATCTTTTCAACCCCTTTGCTCAACTGGATAATGTAGTCACACACACCACACACACATACATCACACTCAGAGCCCTTAACTAGAAAGAACCTGTATCTATGGTCTCCGTTACATATACAGAGACGAAGATTACACCCAGAACCGTAAAATCAAAATCGATATTCATCATAACAATGGTCGCTCTGCCGGGAATCGAACCCAGGTGCACTCAAGTCTCAGTCCACATCACTGCCAAATGACGTTGAAATTTTAACGTGAGTGGCATTTTACAAACAAAAGTCTATAAATAAACTATCGATGCCGATTCTACTTTACGGAGGATCTCAATACATTTACATTACTGACGCTCTCATCGAGCGTCAGTAAACAAAGACTATTTATGAAAATCACTCTGCTGGTTATCGGACAAATAAATAATGCCAATCCGAATGCAAATGAGATCGCACGACCGCGCATTAACATCGTCGGCTTACACAGCTGTAGTACAGCTTTAAGCTTTATATATCACTAGTCGACTCGGCGAACTTTGTACCGCCTAACCTATTATTTACATCTTGTGCATGTATTATACTTATAAACCTTCCTCTTGAATCACTCTACCTGTTAAAAAAAACTGCATCAAAATCGTTGCATAGTTTTAAAGATTAAAGCATACATAGGGACAGACGCGGGAAGCAGCTTAATTTTATAATATATATGATGATTATACTTCTGTTGTGTAGCTTTAGGAGTGGTAATGAACTTTACTTTTAAGGATCTGCAAGATGGATTAAGGAGCTTAAACGGAGACAAATACAATACAGAGTTCACCCTTTAAGTTATATCTTCTAAGCTATATATTAAATACCGTTACTTATTCCAATTGAGTGAGAGAGAGTTTATATTGTATATATTCGTACGATTAAATAACCAAACGATAGAAAAAATTAAAATGTTTGTAAATTTACAGGCTATCGTTTAATAAAATAAAAAAAAAAATCACAGTCAAATACTGATGCCCGCAATGAGTGTTTTTATAAAAATATCTTGAAACGACAGAAAAGTGTCAAAGTAACACACAAAACTGATATTTTACCATAATATTCACTTATTCTGTATTCGATATCATAAACAAAACACATAAAATCATTTATTCAATACATAAGTAAGTATAGAACAAAAGTTATTGAATAGTGTTTAGTATTTATAACCTTGGATACATCTACCCACTTGTAACATCGCTCTAATGGAAAAATATTTTCTATACTTATTCGGCTTCTACATAACATATTCCACAACCCGTGGGTGTCACAATAGCGACACATTTTATTTTGTCGCCTTTCTTTTGTCATGTCTATATCACTTGCACGTCAGCACTCGCGTAGTAACCAGTTACATTATACATCGTGTTTATTAAATAACGAGCTGTCCCGGCTTACTTCGTTACGCCATAGTATAGAATATAAGATACTTACTACTAAAGACTTGGCTCTATAGACTATGTTCTTTTGACTGCCCAAAATGGGCGAGTAAAAAAACAAACAACAACAACAAACCACCTGTCAAAATATGTAAACAACAGAAAAAATATTGCACCTTGGGTTACATTATTTGAGTTTGAGTAAGGATCCTTAATTTTTTTGAAAATCTAATATAGCCTATGTCACTCGGGGATAGTGTAGCTTCCTACCAGTGAAAGAATTTTTCAAATCGGTTCAGTATTTCCGGAGCCTATTCGTAACAAACAAACAAATCTTTCCTCTTTATAATATTGGTATAGATAACGCAAAAGCTCAGACGCCCCAACTACGTTGTTAATCAATTAAGACTTGCAGTATAGGATGCTATGTTCTTAATTAATTTAAGATAATGTTGATTGCACCATGGAGGTGGCCTGGGGCCGTATGAGCTTATTTTGACAGCCACTATTGAAGGGGTACCTACCTGGTGCAAGTCAATGATAAAGTCATACTAGAGCGATCCATAAAGTAACTTTTCTTTAGATTTTTTGTTTCAAGAATACCAAAAACGTGATATTTGACAGTTGACATAATCATCATAATGATACAATAATTAGTTTTTGTGCTTCAATACATAGTATAAAAAAAAAGTTGCTTTCCGCGTCTGTCCCTATGTATGCTTTAATTTTTAAAACTACGCAACGGATTTTGATACGGTTTTTTTTTTTAATAGATAGAGTGATTCAAGAGGAAGGTTTATAAGTACACTAGAGGCTGCCCCGCGGTATTTCCCGCGCAGATTTCTCATAAACACAAAAATCCCGTTTTTTCCCGTTCCGGTGGGAATTTCGGGAAATCCTTTCTTAGGGCTCACCTACACTCCCTAAGGAACCTACATGCCAAATTTCAGCTTTTTACGCCCAGTAGTTTCGGCTCTGCGTTGTCAGTCAGTAACGGAAGAGTTTTATATATATTGATTACATGCACAAAATACCAAAAGGTTAGGCGTTACCAAGTTCGCCGGGTGGACTAGTTTTAAATAAAGAGAATAAGGTCCCTGGAATAACCACCCATCACATCTTAACTCCTTCCATGGGTGACGTTAAAGGCAAAAAGAAACAGCCAAAGTACAAAGTACGCGCAGCACACCGTCCTTCGTTGCAAAACTGAAGAGCCACACTGCGATCGCCAACCCGCTTGCCAGGCGTGGCGATTACGGCAAACTCATCGCCAGTCAATTGTTTATCATTATGGCGAACTGTGGTGGAGGCCTGTGTCAAACAGTGGTCATCTTTCGGCTGTTTTAATGTGACTTTCAATTGAGATGCCCAATGTTATTCTTCAAATATAGATGCATTAAAAAGTCTAAATCAAAATCCAAATATTAAAAAAAAAAATTGATTTTTGTTGAGTTTAATTTAAAGTTGTCAATTTTAATATTGTACAGTTAAATTAAAGCCTAAAGCTGCAATGAGCACTTTTAAACTCTTATTAACAATTCCAATGAGCGGCCATTTGCAAAATTACACCCAGGGATCACATTTCATTAAGCGTGCCATTTTTTGTTCCTTCAAATTATTAATGAAATGAATTAATTTTAATAGCATTTCAATATGTTAATTACGAAAGGATTTTTAAAGGTAAATCTACCTCTATAGGTAGATTTGCTTCTGGCAGATTATCAATCAGATTAAACAGTGTGAAGTGAACGATCTTTTCCAACAACCTGCCATTTAAGGTCGCTTTCCTACAATTTTGTCCAATTTTTTTTTTCTGTTGTGAAAGTTTGAACTTTAATTATAATGTTAGACTTAAGTATTTTACGTACCGCATAATTTCAGTTTATATTTTATTTATCTATAGGTGTAACAAATGCCTGAAATAAAGGATTATTTATTTAAATATTATATTTTTAATCAGCACGTCCACGAATATTAAATTGATGATGGAGACAAAATCGGAAATATACAAAAAAAATATATATTTTGTTTTAAATTTAATGAAATTTTGAATGTGATCAACATAAATAACTAGAAACTCACACATAATGCCAGCACAACACGTCATCACTTAGTTAAGGTTTCTGAGGAAAGTCAGAAAAGAACATTCGTGTATCAAAAAATCAAATTGAATTTTGTTGCTCGTTCATGTGTAAATTATATTCTTTGTGCTTGCTTGACGTGTCAGCAGGAGAACCTATATCAAACGTTTGATGCGCGTTGTCTGCCAGTCAAATAAGTTTAAAAAAGTACTTAGTAAGTATGTACCAGCCGTCGAACACTTTTCTGACAAAACATTTCATACCAGTAGCGCTATCGTACATAATTTTGATTCCAAACAAAAATATTTGTTTGGTTTCAAACAAAAGAGTTACTTTGAATAAATAATTTCTTTTTTACAAAAAAGGAACTGCCTTCAATAAACTGACACATACATCAACTGAGAACTTACTCTTTTTCTAAGTCGGTTAAATTAAGTACTAAAACCTTCTCCTGAATGTAACGTTCTCTGGAAACCGCATCACAATCGGTGCAGCCAAACTCAAGATAATCGCGGACAAACAAACAAACATACATACATACATACAGGTCAAACTGATAACCTCCTTTTTTGAAGTCCGTCAAAAATACTGAGCACTGACGAAAAAGCGAGGAGTGTTTTAAACTCGTAATCCAAAGTGTTTTGACTTCTAAACAGTGAATGAACGCTCGACGGAGTATAATACAGCTCAAGCCAGGATAATCAGTACTCGGGAACGACTTGTCCGAGTATCATACTCGACCGAGTAGCGTCCAAACACTGGCTGTGAATGTCAGCCTTAGATAACAACCACTCAAAAGTGACACAGTGTATAAAATTGAGGTACTAGTACGCCAACACCAGGCGACCATTGTCGTAAGACAAGGCAAACATTTGTTTGCCTGAGCCAATTGGTGGGCACCCTGAACTACCTCGCCTCTAGCAGTATAGGATACTTTACCAAATAAGGTATCAATATTAATTAGATTAGTCTAATTGACTTTCAATAAGCGATATCTTGTATCCTGTATTGAATAAATCATTTTTTACTTTACCAATGTTTTTTTTTTCACAGATTGCCAGAAAGACAAACATTGAGACATGGGGTTTGCCATAATCGCCACGCTTGGCAGGCGGGTTGGCGATCGCAGTGTGGCTCTTCAAGTTTAACAACGAAGGACGCTGCTGCCCCTCCTTCGGCTGGTCCCTTAGTCGCCTTTTACGACACCTATCATTATGGTAGAAAATAGGGTGGTGCTATTCTATGTCGCCGCCGCACGAGCAAGTCTAAATTTTTTGGTTGGGTAATATTTTTTTATGCCCTGAAGTGTACCGGGCCGAAGAATAGGACTGAGGTGCCTGCCTGCCGTAAGAGGCGACTAAGAGGGGACCCCGGGGTCGTTGGATACACGAGGCGGGGGCCTCGTGCAGTTATATAACGGCCCAGAGAAGGACGACAGAACGCGGTGACCCGATTCTGTTGTCGAGCGTTGGGAAAGAGATCTACGCTCCGGGGGGACGATTACTATGTCCCCCCGAGAAGAGCCAATGCTGGAGGGGGTCGCGGAGTTGAACATAAAGATCGAAAGATCTCCCGTGACCCCTCCCCCCTTGCTTAGAGCCGAGATGGACACCGGCGGGTTTTTAGGTGCAAACCCCACATAACCCTGCGGCTCCCCCCGGTACTCTCTAGGAGTTTCCCCGCCTTAAAAAAATAAGGTAATATTTTTTCCGGTCCGTTCTCCGATCAACATTGTGCTGTTATCTCTTGTAGCCTTGTAGCTAGTGTAGTTTGACAAATGGCTCCGCCCGCCGGGACCGCCGCCGCCATGAATATTCACATTTGTCTTACAACGATACAGGCGGGGAAGCGCGAGCGATCACACTTCGGTTCTCTATAGAAATATATAAATCAAAAATGTTTTTCGTTGCTTCCCAGCGTGCCAATACTGCCAATGCCGCCGCGCCCTGGGAGCCTTTGAGCAGAGCTAGGCAGTCTCTTTTTTATTTTATTAAAGCATGTGCTGAGGTTATTCTATTTTTGAATGTAAGTTCAATTTCTCAGTTTCGATGAATTGTTTTTCCTTCAAGGTTTATTAATATACTAGTTGACCCGGCGTACTTCGTACCGCTTCACCTTTTACTATGTTGTGAATATGTTTTATACATATAAACATTCCTCTTGAATCACTCTTTATTTAAAAAAAAGCATCAAAATCCGTTGCATAGTTTATAAGATATAAGCATACATAGGGACAGACGCTGGAAGCGACTTTATTTTATACTATGTATTGATGAAGCATGTGCTGAGGTTATTCTTTTTTTTTAATTTTTCAGTTTCGATGAAAAAGTTTGTCTTTCATCAAAATCATTATATAAATAGTTATATAATTTTTTTAAAGTAATGCTCTTATATGTTGAATCAACAAAAGTAATAGAATGTATATTTTCCTTGTTTTTTTTTTTCACATCACACTCAGAGCCCCTAACTAGGAAGAACCTGTATCTAGGGTGCCCGAAACACACACAGAGACGAACATCACACCCAGACCGGAAACAAATATCGATATTTATCATATCAATATTCGCCCCGCCCGGGAATGTGTGCAACCTGTGTGAAACCCAAACCCGGGTGCACACGCTTACTCAGTCCACATCACTGCCAATTGAGCCACGGAGCAGTCAAAAGACAATTTCGGTCTGAGCTTGATTAGGTATCTTTTTGTAAGTATTCTATTTAGCTCAAAGGAGAAGAAAAAAAAACATGAACCGGTCAGAAGACTTCCACATCAAAGTAATGCGCTTTCCACCCAATAAAGAGCGCAGAGAAAAATCCTAGTTCGAATAGATGCGCGTCCCCACTTCATCCGGGTAATAAATGAATTCCTCTGCCAAACCTACCGGGTGTAAAACGACTCACTGGTTCTTTGATCAGTTTTAGAGTTGTTACGTGTTGTTTGATGTTGTTTTTGTTAGATGTTGTTTACTTAGAAGCCATTATTAGGAAAAAATGTGTATCAATACCTTTTACCAGGCTCTAGCTTGACAAAAACGTGAATCTTTATACATTAGATTAGCAAGTAAACAAAATGCGACCTTATTGCGTTGATAATGAGGGATTATGTTTACGTAGCTAACATAATAATAACACATCTTTAAGAAATTGAAGTTTTTAGCAATAAAACGCACTTTACCACCGTCGAATGTTTACCTACCCTCAAACGCATACAAACTATATTAAACATTCGATCCCGCAGACAAAATGTTTAATAAAATAAATAAATATGCACAGTTTATGTGCGCAGGACGCGGTGATGCTTAAACCTTTTTTATTTCATATTTTGTTAAGAAAATAAAACTCACATCCCATAATGGTGCTGCTAAAATTATATTCGTTGTCACAATATCACAAAAAAATTAGTTTCTTTTATATCCTGGCTAGATTACGATAGATTTCAAGTAAACTCTGAGAGTTAAACTCAAATTTTTTTTTTTTTTTTATGTAGCCTTTATTGTGTCCCACTGCTGGGCAAATGCCTCCCCCCTTTTCCTCCACTCCACTCTATCCAGTGCCACCCCCAACCAATCCTCCTGAAACTTGTCGAGGTCGTCTTATAAAATATGTTATAACTCAAAAATTCAAAATTCAAAATTTCATTTATTTAAACATAACTATTCTAGTTGGGGAACACCTCTTGTAATTTTATGTACCTGTGTTAGGGGAGTCCATAACTGTACATTTACTCCGTGTATACAGCTATAAATACAAAGGAGCATGAGCTTCAGCATTGCGAGGGTCCGCGGAACGGCGTCGTTTTCTCCAATGTCTGCAAATCGCGCTATTTGCAGCATAAGTTGTTCTTTTAGCAAGCATTCACGTGTTTATTGCCCGGATCAGGGGATCATAACTATTTCAGACGAGTTTAAGGAAAAAGATCAAAAGCTTTATGTCTATCCGTCATCCGTCCACTTCTGTGGTTCAGTTGGCAGTAATGTGGACTGTGAACTTGGAGGTTCAGGGTTGATTATTGCGGGGGCGAATATTGTTACGGTACATATCGAGTTTTTTTTTCTGTGTATTTGCACGCTCAATGAAATGTATACAACTCATTGCAATTTCTAAAAGTGTTTACATTTAATTTCAAGAAACTGTAGAAACATCTATCTATACCTATATAATGACGGCTTATTCCCTGAGCGTTAGGCAGAAACCAATAAATGCCACTCCTTAAAATCCATTTAAATAAACAGCACCACAAAACAATATTTTCGATGCTCTAAAAATACTTTCTGTAAAAATTGCCTTGTCGTTCCACCATGAAATAATGTTTGGTCTACACAAACGTAGCAATGGTCGACGTCAGCACGAGCTACCCTAGAGCTCCTAGCCGCAATCGCAGTCGTCCTCTTTCCAATATTTGTATAGAGTCTGTGGCGGATACGGCGTAATCTGTGCACGGGACGGCGGACACTACGTTCCGGTACCGACTACATCTCGACAGACGAATTCTGAATATTTTAGTTGAACGATTTGGGTTTCGCCATATGAGAAAATATATGATAACTTAGTTTTGAATTTACTCTACAAAGTCTTGTACAGTGGCAGTCTAGGACGGCATCACAGATTTGTCTATGGATGGTCTCGTGCGCCTAGGGTGCATTCACGTACAACGTACAAAGCAGGTAACAAGCGCTTGTTGGCGCTGGTTCGAAAAATGTATAGAAAATACCAAGGCTGACATTCGCGCTGGAACAAGCGTCTATGTCCGCGCAGGTATTTTCTTTTATATTTTTCGAACCAGCGCTAACAAGCGCTTGTTACTAGATTTATACGTGAGTGCACCATTACACTGTGTATTACCAAAGAAACATGATCTATTTTGCAATACAGAAAACCCGGAAGTGTTGTACGCCACGCCATCCGTGTCTGCTACTGGTACTAATTACAATATTAGCATCCCATCTTATATACATCATCATCAATACATAGTATAAAATGAAGTCGCTTCCCGCGTCTGTCCCTATGTATGCTTAAATCTTAAAAAATACGCAACGGATTTATATGCGGTTTTTTTTAATAGATAGAGTGATTCAATAGGAAGGTTTATAAGTATAATACATGCACAAAATAGTTATAGGTAAGGCGGTACGAAGTTCGCCGAGTCGACTAGTATAACATAAACATGAACAGAATATAACCTAATGCACGAAACTCGTGTACCTGTGTAGCCTCGGCTGGCTGGCACAGCGCCAGGCAACCTGCCTCAGCACCGGATAACATGTTTACGGCCACTTCCGGTGGCTGGTAATCAATTTTTTTTATTACCTCACTGGCGCTTTGTGGCGGAAATCAGAAATGCTTCGACAAATCACGTGGTGTGAGCTTTGGAAGGAAATGTAGAGGACGCACGCCACTTTTACGGCTATCGAAATTGTAGAAATTATTTATGTAACTTTTAGCAGTTAGATTTGCGTTGTGGGATTTTTTTAATTGTTGGAAAGTATAAAATAATAATTTACATGATGATGATGTTCTCTTATCCCTCATCAGGGACATAGGGCTCTCAGTAAAGCTCGCCACTTGCTCCTGTCTTGGGCAACCTCCTCCATCTCGCCCCAAGGTGCTCCGAGTGTGGGAGCCTCTTGTTCCACCGTGCGGCGCCAGGTCTGCTTCGGGCGGCCGACTCTGCGACGTCCTTGTGGGCACCATTTAAGGGATATCTTCGACGGATGGTCGTCCGGCCTCCTCAGTGTGTGGCCTATCCAACGCCATTTCCTTATCTTGATCTCCAAGAATTTACATGTCTGCAGTTATATTGACTGTGACGCGGGTGTACCGGGTTTGATTCCCGGCGGAGGCGAACATTATTAAAATATGTATTTCGAGCACCCAAGATATAGGTTCTTCCTAGTTAGGGGCTCTGATTTTGATGCGTTATTTATTATTCACGTTATTTATAAAAGCTTGATTCAAGTTTAACTTTCCTAAATCAATATATATAAAACTCTTCCGTTACTGACTGACTGACTGACTGACAGACAACGCAGAGCCGAAACTACTGGGCGTAACGGGCTGAAATTTTGCACGTAGGATCCTTGGGGAGTGTAGGTGAGCACTAAGAAGGGATTTTCCGAAATTCCCACGGGAACGGGAAAAAACGGGATTTTTGTGTTTATGAGAAATCTGCGCGGGAAAAACCGCGGGGCAGCCTCTAGTTTCAATATAATGTAATTATTTATAGCAATGGCCAAATACTTTTTAAAAAACTTATAAAAAACAATAATATTTCTGGTAACAAACATTATTTAATACAATAATACAAGTAATATCTTCAAAGAGGCGCCATAAAAAGGTTCCTTTCAACCTCGTTCCGACTCATCCGATAAAAGCTGGCGGAGTCGCGGCCGCTTGCCTTGGATTAATAAGATAAAAATCATTATCTAACTGCTCTTAATGTGGCTGGTTCAATACCAAATTGAAATTGTGGAAAAGAAAATTAAGTAAAAAAAAAGATTCACATAAATTAAAATTTTTCATTCGTAGACAGATTATATTAATAAGTATCGAAGACAGCTCGCTGCTATAGCTGGCTGTTTAACAATTTTTAAAGAAATGAGAATAGAATAAAAACACTTTATTGCATACAAACAAAGTAAGACACAAAAAGTAATTGTTAAATTAAGGGTGCAGACAATTTAAATTAGCATGCCATGGGCGGTCTAAAAAAAATTAATAATAATGAGATAAATAAATTAAAAAAAGAGAAAATAAACCACTGACTAAGTGCAAACTCGCTTTTTTACAAAAGGACAAACGTCGAATCAGCGCTTTCTCTAAAACACATCGCGCGTGTAATGTGTCGAGACGACATTATGAGGGTCTCTCGAGTCTGAGCGAGATAGCAATACAAACCACTTCAACACTGAAAGGGACAAAAACAGATTACTGCAAAAAAAAATTAAGTATTTTAGGCCTCTATTCTCTTGGACTTAAGCTTAAGGTTCCGTTTGGTTTGCGGTTTTCCGGTCCCGCAGGTTGTAAAGTACGATTGAATAATTTGTAAGCAGTTCGCAAGTGATTCCATCCTCGGCACAACCGTTTCTTGTCTGTTTCAGGCAAAGGACTCTAAAGATGTTTAACGTTTGTTTTGCTGACTGTTTATGACTTAAGTTTATGCTAAGAAAAGGTTAATGTTTTTTTTTACATGATATTTTACAAGCGTTTAGAACAAAATTGTTTTTAGTTTTGAACTAGTTGACCCGGCGAACTTTGTACCGCCTATTCTATTACTATGTTGTGCATATATATTACATATATAATACTTAAAAACCTTCCTCTTGAGTCACTCTATCGATTAAAAAAAACGCATTAAAATCCGTAGCATAGTTAAAAAGATTTAAGCATACATAGGGACAGACGAGAAAGGCAACTATGTTTTCTACTGTGTATTGTTGATATTGATTTTGATGCACGTTATAGTACCATTTATTGAAGACAATATCTTCGCAGGAAGACTTTCACTGCTGGACAAAGGCCTCCCCCACAGATCACCATAAGGACAAGGATTTTATTAATTTTTAACCGACTTCAAAAAAGGAGGTTATTAGTTTGTCCTGTATGTATGTTTGTTTATATGTATGTGTGATTGTATGTATGTTTGTCCGCGATTATCTCGCGTTTGGCTGAACCAATTTTGATGCGGTTTTTACAGAAGTATTTGTTATATTCTGAAGAAGGTTTTAGTACCGATTTTAACCGACTTCGAAAAAGAGAAAGTGCTCAGTTGATGTATGTGTCAGTTTATTGAAGGCCTTATTGAGGTTTATTCCTTTTTTGTAAAAAAGAAATATTTTTATAAATTTATTCTTACCCAAATTTATTATTAATTGATTCCCTAACGATCAAAAGTGGTTAGCTGACGGAAATTCCTTGCGGCCCCGACGTTTTAATTGCCTGTCTACGTTATGATTCCCGCACCGTATTAATAACTCTATAATTTATTCAAATACCATTAAAGCTAGGTATATTTAATTAAAAACTCTACATCCACAACATTTCTGTAAAGGTTGCGTGAGGACACTGGGTAATGCATTATGCAGCTTTGCGAAATGCATTACAGAAAATTAACTACAAAATCATCACAGCGTCTGTAGGTATAAAGCACTCTTTTTTATTTATTTTTAAGCTAATTTAATTGGATCTTCCCATCATTAGCTAAAACAAAAGCATAACATTACAGTGGCCTCAAAGTGCGCGCGCCAATAATAACAATTTTTAGACGTTTCTTTTGCGGAGTCGAGATTTGGTCCCGTATAAGTTCCGGATCTTTTCTCTTTTACATCCTTACTGTTTGAACAATCTAGTGTTTTCTTATGAGCTCACCCTTTTGTCAGCCAGTAAAATCTAGATAGGGATGGTATTTTTGTAAGTCAAAGCGTTTTTTTTTAATGTTTCTAGTGCTCTTGAAAGACAAAAGCCATAATATAAGGTTCTGGTTGTTTTATGTTGCTAATGTGGGAGTTAGTATTATCAAATATTTTTTTCTTAAATATCGCTAATCACTCGGATCCTAGATTTAAATAAAAAAATCTGTTTCATGTGTACTTAAAACACAGGGGGGGATGTATATAAGAAAAATATATTAGCTATGAATAGAAAACAAGCATTTTAATGCAGTTTCAGGCTTTACATATTTCTTTTTTGGATAATGACATACTTACTTATTTATATAGACATACAAATGCAAAAATCGTAAAAGGCTATTCGTCTCTATAAATATTTTAAGGGATATTCTCAGTACAGAGGGTTTAGCAGAAATGTTAATTAAATGGATTATTACTATAAAAGAGTACATTAATTATAATAACTGAGCCTTCGTCAATTAAGCCGACCCGCGCCCGAGAATGCTCACAAAACGAATTATTTTTAAACTTCAAAGCGTTAATTTAACAAGTCAATCGTAGCAAGGATTCGCTTCGGGTATAACGTACCGGAAAGAAAACTTACCGGAAGTTTAGGTTCCGGAACTAGGTAAGTAAACTGCCATACGACTAGTACTCTAATATTTTAGATTCTATGGCAAGATAGATAGATAGATAGATAGATAGACTCTTGACCAAATCCAATCAATGACCTTAAAATATTACAATATTCTTAAATTAAAACATTGATTGCAATGGGCGGCCTTATCGCTTGAAGCGATTTCTTCCAGGCGGAGATGATAGTTTTGCGGATGATACATCAAACACGATGTTTAATGTTAGCTTTTCTGAAGCCGGTTTATTCAAGACTAAATTCCTTACATATTTTGCATAGTAGCGTTACCTTGTGGTTCATGCCATGTATGATGTTCGATAAAGAGGATAAACGAGGCAGAAATCAAACCACCAAATGAACAGAGATAGAGCTTTGTTATAGCATACTGAGGGAAAGGGACAGTCATATGTTAGTAGCCTGCATCGGTTTCTACATTTTATAAGAAAAAGTAATAACTATTGAATTTATTGTTAATAATTACTTTTAAATTAAAGTTGCACCACCAGAATTTTCTTTATCATCATTATATCTATGTAGTTTGAACAAAAACTATAAAGCAATTTCGAAGAACTAGTTGTTATCGTTTTTTGGAATGGTTATCTTTGACGAAATAATGTATCGAAGATTTTTGATTCCACGTGTGTTTCTTAAATATGAAAAACTTTATATCCTCAAAAAGGTTATATTAAAATTTGTGATCGCTACCTCCTATATATTAAGGGGTTCAGAGTATTATTTTATTTAAAACACCTTCAAAACTCATATATCCCCTTAAAGCACACCCGACGCCCCCTCGCGGCGTGTTGTCACAATGTGACAAGCTATTCATTACGAAACAGCGAAATTACTATTCATTACGAAATTCACTTACTTTAGGTGAATATTAGGTTACGAAATGTGGCATAACAATATATTAATCCATCTATCACTAGGGTTTTGCACTATTATAGTAAAGATACTTATGATACCCTTTCGTTGTGGGTGCTGGCATTAAAAACAACAAAATATTGAAAAGTGTTTAATAATGCCATATATTTGAATGTACTTAACAGTTTAGTTTGCAGATATTAACGTCATTTTTATACTACAAAAACGCGCAATTAGAAACATTTATCAGCTTAAAGCTCGCGAGTCCCTCAGACAAAAATTCAAAGAAATTGATATTTTGACGCTTCCGTCCCAGTACGTCTTTGAAATTATTATGTATACTCGTAAAAACTTACATATGTTTGATAAAAAATGTGAAAAAATTAAAGACCTTAGAACGCGTAGCAAAAACAAACTAAGTATTCCACAGAACAGACTAAAACGGACAAACAAATGCTTTATAGGAAACGAAGTAAGATTTTATAACAAGATCCCAGAAGAGATTTTGATCCTGAATGATAGTGAGTTTAAAACTCGTATCAAAAAAGGTTTGATTAAGAAAGCTTATTACAATGTTGATGATTATGAAAACGACAAAGACGCATGGAAGTAGTCTAGCTCTGCACGATATTTTCATTATTTCATGTATGTACTTTAAATCTTATTAATTTATGTTCTTTGTATTGTAAATTGAATTGTAATGTCACATATATAAGAACAAAAAAAAAAATAAAAAAAGAGAGAAATTGTAAAGTAGAGTTTGTTACCCCTTTCTTCTCTACGCTGTAAAATCATTGCGAAAGGGAGTAGAATCATTTGACAGAGGAGGGCTCGTTTGGGGGCGTCTCCAGGCGACCATTGTCGTAAGGCAAGGCAAACATTGTTTGCCTGAGCCAATTAGTGGGCACCCTGAACTACCTCGCCTCTATCAGTATAGGATACTTTACGAAATAAGGTATCAATATTAATTAGATTAGTCTAATTGACTTTCAATAAGCGATATCTTGTATCCTGTATTGAATAAATCATTTTTTACTTTTTTTTACTTTTACTGTCTTTATAAGTCCCTTAAAAAACACAAAGTTATCTTGAGCCAAAAGATTTGCCTGACCGCCGCTACCCTAATGGGACCGGAGCGGCTCCCAACTTTCATCCTCCCAAAGCCAACTCCGGTCCGCAGTCTTCCCTATTGGTTTTATTCATTTACGTTTTATTACTTTAACAACCTAGAAGGTAGATGATTCCGTGTTTCGGAAGGCACGTTAAGCCGTTGGTCCCGGCCGCAGTAGTGGTCGTTATAACCGCGGCGAAAAGCTGGCCCCTTGTCACGTTGGTAATAAAGCATAAACTCGGCTAAACGTGGGTCCGGCTCTTGAGCTGGTGCCTCTGCCTAACCCTTCATGGAATAAAAGGCGTGAGATTATGTTTTATGTAGGTAACCTAAGAGGATATAATATCGTACAGATATAACAGAGGTATTTCAGAGCTGTGATCTTGTGAAAAAGAACATAAATAATAGTTTTAGACCCTAAAATAAACCCTGCCAAGTGTAAAGCGAAGCTCCGATAGTAGGAATCAATCGCTCGTCCAAGGTTTTGCTACCTAATAAAATGCATGAATGAATTTGGCGTTTACCTATCCAATACGCAACTAAAACGCCCAGAAAAGGTTACTCGAGCAAAAAAAAAACTTTCTGGTCACAAAAAATATCCAACAATGCTCTCTTAAAAAATATTCCAGAGTTTCGTAAGTTTGGCCAGTAAACAGAAAGATGTAACAAAAAAGCAGATTTCCTCTGACCCAATAAATCTAACCCTTTTTTTATCTTGTCTTTGAAACATCGAAACAAATGGAAAGTGGGCCGAAGTGGGACATATTTAAAATTACAATTCGTTAAAAAAGATTGTTTGAGAGATTTTCAAAAGAAAAACTTATTGTTTATTTGTTAATTAATTTATAAAGTTCTTTTAATGGAGAGATTTTATAGATAGATCTCTTAATTGTACAAAAAAAAAAGCACAAAAACAAGAAACATAATTATTATATTAGTAAGTTGAAAAAAGGCGACCTGCTCTTCTTAATTCGTCGTGTATTTCTGTTAATATTTATAAGATTTAAAAGAAATTGTTTTTTTCGAGTTGCAAGTTTAATTTTTTTAAGCTCATCCAAAATAGGACATTAAAGGCATTGAAGTTATCCGTGGCTCCTGTACCTCTTGCTCCTCCTTAGTCGTGCTGGTCAGACGTCTCATTGACACTAAAGGGGCTACACAGGGGTCTGTGATCAGAGGGGCTATTATTGCCGCTTTTGCAATAATGCTTTGCGTCCTCTTTGCGTTTTTTTGTATTGACTTTGACACTTGGAGCACGAAAATCAATATTGCAAATGCGGCCATATTAGGCCCTCACCTCATATGTGCTTTCCCATTACGCGCAGTACCTAACTTATCAATTTGTCGTAATGATATTGAGCGTCACCATTGTCAAATACACAAAGTCTGTATTTTTATTTATTAAAGCCTTTACAAGTTTCTTGTCCAAATTATGTAACAATACAAGCCCTAGAGCTAAATGCTACGACCCAAAATATTATTCGCAAGTTTTTCTTTTAGCCTTTTAAGGGTCAAAAGGAAAAAGTAAGCCTTCAACCTCATTAAAACCTTAAATCTGGTAAATAATATTTCTAACTTTAATAATACAATTATTTATTCTGTCTTTTTAACTAAATGTCGCATAATGTTTAATTACATATTAAATATAATGGGTAACTGCTCAAAAAGCAGCGGTATAAAAGGTTTTGCATTTATTTTTGTATAAACAAATGTTTTACTCAAATAACTATTCGCCCCAGCGAAAAGCGGGGTTTTATTATACCACAGTATAATATAATTTATTTTTTACGAAATTAGACCCGACTTCAACAAACTGACTCATTCATATACTGAGCACTTTCTCTTTTTCGAAGTCGTTTAAAATGAATGTAAAAAATACATTTCTGAAAACCGCATCAAAATCGGTTCAGCCAAACGCGAGATAATCGCGGACAAACAAACATACATACATACAGGTCAAACTGATAACCTCCTTTTTTAAGTCGTTTAATTAAAAAACTAGCTCTTAATTCACAATATCCTATACTAAGCTTACATGAGGCGTCCCTGACTAAATTACGGTGCGTTGTTCCCGGCCTTTCAGAGCATAAATTAAAGTTAAAACCTGATATATGGCTGTAATTGTGCCCCTGATGATGAGTTAGCAATTAACGGTCGCGCGGCTCATCGATCAGAATCACAATGATGTTGGGAAGTAGACAAATCAGCGAGCACGTGCCTAACCAATAGAGAAGCAGCTGAAAATTGGTAGTGAAAAAGTGAGTGAAAGAAAGAAATATTTTTTACAACTTGTTGACTCGTCGATCTTCGTAACATGAATAATGTGGTTTTTTGATCAATCTTTAAATTAGGTGATAATATTCTATAGCCTATTTTTATAAGTAATCATGTAGAATACCGCTGAAAATGTTGTTTTTTATTCAAAACCCATAGGTGTGAGTAAACTTCATGTAAAAACATGTTGTTGTTTTATCATAAAACAATTTTGAATTATTTCGCACTGTAAAAAGTTTCCTTCTATCGCTTCCGTCGAGATTATAGCTAAAATTGAATAAAACATTGCAACTTTTTTTCGGTATAGCCCTGTGAAATGTAAATCTCATATATCACAAAAAGGAGTGGCCCTCCGCCGTCCTACAGCAATAATATCCATATTTATGACGAAGCGGCGGCCCAACGCGCGAAAAAACTTTATATTTTCACACCCTTGTTTTTTTGCTCCTAGATTATACCCAACCGGAAGCGAACAAAATTTTAAACCGAACGAGAAACGGATGCGAAAACTTTCCGAATCACGTCGTGATAAGATGTAAAAAATAAACTGAAATGAATAAGTGCTGAGAAAAAACGACGCCAGCGCCTCCGCCACTGTGGATGTTGGAGGAAAGTTGGAAAAAGTTTTATGTTATTTGGATATTTAGGGAATCCCCATTGTTTTCGCGTGAATAGTTCCGTTCGGCCCATTAATCATGCTTTGAAAATTTATAATGGAACGATTAGTAAACTAGTTTGGCACTTGTTTTCGTTAAAAGGCTATTTTATTTAAAGCTGTTTTCCTTATTAACACAATTTAATTGATTTGAACGCTACAAATATACTTTTTTAAAAAGGTTTTTGTTTCAAACTGTCGGACACTAATAAATTTAAAACTAACGTCAAAAAAATGATGCGTCTGATACGATGGTTAATCTCCGTTAACCTTCATAGCAATTGGTGCACTGATCGGTACCAGGAAAACTGATACTAGCAGACCAAATTAGTGCACCGATCGGTGCACGCCTCACGCGAAAATTCCGCGTTCGATTTTTACGTTCTAATTCATTGACCGGATGACTTTGCCTACTATGAATTATCGAAAGATTGATCAATAGCGGATTGATTGACATTCAAATCGAATACAGCTTCAAAACAAAATAAAAAAAACAAGGTGTCAATTTTTTTATTGTCATTTGTTTGAATGCACAACGCCATGATGCTTTCGCGAGCTGCCGTGGCCTTGGGCTCTTTGCGCGCCTCGCGTTACGTGTATAAGGGTTAAAATATTATAAGCATAGAAAATAAAACGTAAGTCATCTGATCTCATATTGATTTCTCACAAAAATCACGTTGTGGTCGTTTTCGGTTGTATAGGACATTGCAGGCTTGAATCACCTGATTGTCCGAAAAGTAAGATGATTCCGTGCTTCGGAAGGCACGTTAAGCCGTTGGTCCCGGCGGCAGTAGTGGTCGTTATTAACCGCGGCGACAAGCTGGCCCCTTGTCACGTTGGTAATAAAAGCATAAACTCTGCTAAACGTGGGTCTGGCTCTTGAGCCAGTACCTCTGCCTAACCCTTCGGGGAATAAAAAGCGTGAGATTATGTCTTATGTCTGTCATCTGATACAGTTTGTTTCTATATTTGACGTCACTATCACTATAATGTCAGCTCATCAATTATTTATTAATAAAGAATAAACCCTATTTATAAATAATACAATAGTTCGACCTCAGCACGGTAGCCGAGCGCCGCGAGGTCGACGCTCCGCGCTCCCGGCAAATGAGATCTTACAAAGACAATTTTCGTCAAAGCCTATTGTTATAGCGTTATTAAGGGAAGTAATTAGCTAAAAAAATATATAAGGTAAAAGTTCCTATTATGGCGGTAGTCAAAATCACACTTCCTTATACGGCGGCAATTTTTATTTTGTAATTTACTATCTATCAAATCAATATAATATATAAAACTCTTCCGTTACTGAATGACTGACAGACAACCCGGAGCCAAAACTACTGGGCGTACTGGGCTGACAATGTTCACGTTGGTTCCATGGGGAGTGTCTATGGGAGCACTATGGAATAATTTTCCGAAATTCCCATGGGAACGGGAAAAAACGGGATTTATGTGTTTATGAGAATTCTCCGCGGGTGAAACCGCGGGGCAGCCTCTAGTCATACAAAAATGAATCGTGGTCCTCGTGAATCGTTCGTTAGTCTCGCTAAAATTCAAGAACGTTCTGGTCGATTAAGCTGATTTTAGTTTTGAAATGTTTGCAGTAGTCCAAGATAATAGGTGAAAAAATATTTAAAAATTGCGAGGAAGACAAAAAAAAACAAATGTGGACTTGACTCCACTGCAGTGGAGTATTTTGCCAATGTCAAGTTCACAAATTAGATTAAAAGGGTGGACTTAAAGCCCGGCAACGTTGTACGGTTAATGTAAGTTTATTGGATTATTGTCCTAAAGCCCGCTAACAAAACACGTGGTTTCGGAACCAACGTTAAAACAATAATCTCGTTCCATTGTAAACTTAGCGCTTTGGCGTTTGACATAACTTTCAGTCGTTTCAATTTTTATCAGTTTAGGACAGGACATCTATACCAATATTATAAAGAGGAAAGTTTTGTTTGTTTGTTTGTAACGAATAGGCTCCGGAAATACTGAACCGATTTGAAAAATTCTTTCACTGGTAGGAAGCTACATTAACCCCGAGTGTCATTGGCTATATTAGATTTTCAAAAAAAATAGGGATCCTTACCTAAACTCAAATAATGTAACCCGAGGTGCAATATTTTTTCTGTTGTTTACATATTTTGACAGGTAATTTGTTGTTGTTGTTTGTTTTTTATTCGGCCATTCTAGGCAGTCAAAAGAACATAATCTATAGAGCCAAGTCTTTTGTAGTACTTATCTTATATTCTATGGCGTAACGAAGTAAGCCGGGAAAGCTCGTTTATAATAATTATTAAAATTTGTGTCGATTATTGTTTTAACGTTGGTTCCGAAACCACGTGTTTTGTTAGCGGGCTTCAAAACAATAATCTAATAAACAAATAATAACCGTACAACGTTGCCGGGCTTTAAGCCCACCCTTTAAATCTAATTTGTGAACTTGACATTGGCAAAATACTCCACTGATAATAATAAAATTTGTTTCTATTTGTGTTTAACGTAACTCTAGAATGTCCAAGCAAAAATGACACGTACTTACTTAACTAAATATGAAACTAAGTTTCACCCTTTTTAACCTTTCACGTCATACATAGGAGGAGATAGGTTGGTTGTAATCTAAGCCTAGCTAGGCCTCCGCGACTAATTCAGGGGCAGTCAAAATATTACACTGTACGTAACTGGCATTGACTGAAAATCAGCGCTGTTGGTGAAAACCTTCAGCAAATGCTGAGTCAGTGCCATTTAGCTCCAACTGCGACACACCATACGCTACCATACGTTACGTTACGTTGTCTTTACCAATATTATAAAGAGGAAAGATTTGTTTGTTTGTTTGTAACAAATAGGCTCCGGAAATACTGAACCGATTTGAAAAATTATTTCACTTGTAGGAAGCTACATTAACCCCGAGTGTCATTCATAGGCTATGTTAGATTTTCAAAAAAAATAGGGATCCTTACCTAAACTCAATTAATGTAGCCCAAGGTGCAATATTTTTTCCGTTGTTTACATATTTAGACAGGTGGTTTGTTGTTGTTGTTTGTTTTTTATTCGGCCATTCTGGGCAGTCAAAAGAACATAGTCTATAGAGCCAAGTCTTTTGTAGTATCTTATATTGTATGGCGTAACGAAGTAAGCCGGGAAAGCTCGTTGCAAATAAATTCATTCTTTCTTTTTAACCGACGAAAAAACAAAAAGGAGGAGGTTCTCAATTCGTCGCGTATATATATTTTTTTTTTGTATGTATGATCACGCATAACTTTTTACTGTGTGGACCGATTTTGATAATTCTTTTTTTAATCGACAGGGTATACCTTGAAGTTGGTCCCATAAAAATTTGGAAATAAAATTCCAACCCTAAGGGTGGAAAAATAGGGGTGACTTTATTGTTCACTCACAGATTGTATTGCCGTGTTGTGATTTACATGAAAACTGCTAGGTATAATTATGAGTCTTTTTTATATGAATGTTAATAATCATAATCTCAGCCGATAGACGTCCACTGCTGGACATAGGCCTCCCTCAAAAATTGCCTAACCGACCGGTCGTGATCGAACCTCATCCTGTTAGTCCCTCAACCTTCACCAGGTTGTGTGGCCACCTTGTGGGGGGCGACCACCCTGTGAAGGGTGATTAGCTAGGGTCAAAAAAAGTTAGCCAAAAAAAAACTGAAAAGCAAAAAATAAATACTTTTTATCAAAAAATTAAACCGCCGAAAAAACTGAAAAGCATTAAATAATAGGGAAACATTTTCTATTAGGCCTTAATTTACTCACTTTTTAAAGTAATTTTGGATTACCAAGAAATTTTGAGTCGGTGCCACAGAATCAACGAATAAAGATCACTAAATTACCTGAAATTCAAAGAAATAACCGAAAAACGTGTGCCGCTGCGCATCCGCTTTACGTAAATAATGAAATTGCTTGTGTGGTGTGGCGCCGACTTAAAATTTCTTGGTAATCCAAAATTACTTTAAAAAGTGAGTAAATTAAGGCCTAATAGAAAATGTTTCCCTATTATTTAATGCTTTTCAGTTTTTTCGGCGGTTTAATTTTTTGATAAAAAGTTTTTATCTTTCTAACTGTGGTAAAATAAAACAACAGGAACCGTATCGACTAATCCTTTGATCCTGCGTCCGTCGATCCCAGATAATAAGGATAACGTTATTTATAAGCAGATAAAAGATAACGTAATAAAGAGTTTATTATGGGAGAGGCTTCTTCATTAAGGGAACGGATCACGGGTCCGGCGGCGATTGCGTAACGATTTGTTTTGTTGGCGAGTCCTTGATACGAACTCTTTGTGTTCTTATAAGAATTATTATACCAATATTAATATACTTACTGTAAGGGTTTATTAAACTAATACCCTTCTTTATTAATAAACGAGCTTTCCCGGCTTACTTCGTTACGCCATATAATATAAGATACTACAGGAGACTTGGCTCTATAGACTATGTTCTTTTGACTGCCCAGAATGGGCGAATAAAAAAACAAACAACAACAACAAACCACCGTCAAAATATGTAAACAACGGAAAAAATATTGCACCTTGGGTTACATTATTTGAGTTTAGGCAAGGATCCCTAATTTTTTTTTAAATCTAATATAGCCTATGACACTCGGGGTTAATGTAGCTTCCTACCAGTGAAAGAATTTTCCAAATCGGTTCAGTATTTCCGGAGCCTATTCGTTGCAAACAAACAAACAAATCTTTCCTCTTTATAATATTGGTATAGATGACGTCCTCTGCTAGACATAAACCGCCCCCACGGATCGCCACACTAATCCCTCTTGAGAGATCCTCAATCAGTGTACTCTGTCCAAGTTTTGTACTTGCAAGGGTCAAACGGGTGCGATACTAGCGCCACTTCGATAAATAATTAATATCTTCTAAACCGTGGCCCAAATCAAAAGTATGCGTCAGTGACGCCCTAGATAATCTTCTTTCGATTTTTTATCATGTGGCCCGTTAAGTTTGCAAGTTACAAATTGCAGTTTAGCACTTTTCTTTAGGCTTTGCATTCCCTTTCCATTGCCAATCAATGGAGGGTGGCCAAGAATACTATTGCTTACCCTATTTTTTATTTTATATTTTTGATTATAATAACAATGTGATATGAGTTTTAATAGGAAAGGTTGTTTTGAGGCATGTGTTTTCTGGTGAACACGGCGCCCTCAGCCCTCATTTCCCTGGTCGCGGTCGTGGCGGCGGAGCGTGAAATTACTTTTTGATATAATAACCATACTGAGTTACGAAAACAATAAGGAATTCCTTGTTTTTTGTTAATCCCTGCTGCTAATACTTGTTTGGCTGAAGCTTCCAAATTAATCCTGTTATTTTGCTCAATTTTAAATTATGTTCAAATTAATACATAGTATAAAGCTAGAGGCTGCCTGCGCAGATTTCTCATAAACATAAAACTCCCGTTTTTTCCCGTTCCCGTGGGAATTTCGGGAAATACTTTCTTAGTGCTCACCTACACTCCCTAAGAAACCTACATGCAAAATTTAAATCCGCTACGCCCAGTAGTTTCGGCTCTGCGTTGTCAGTCAGTCAGTCAGTCAGTAACGGAAGAGTTTTAAATACCGGGTGTTTCTGACAAGGCGGCAATAAATCAAAGGAGGGCTTCTGCTCACCATTACTAACAACTTTCCTAAAGCAACATGGGTCGTAATCTCAAAACAAAAATCAGCCGTCCCATACATTGACCTCGTCAGCTGATCGAACCAATAACACATCAAATAACAACACATCACACTCAGAGCCCCTAACTAGGAAGAACCTGTATCTAGGGTGCCCGAAACACATACAGAGACAAACATCACACCCAGACTGGAAACAAACATCGATATTCATCATATCAATATTCGCCCCGCCCGGGAATCGAACCCGGGTGCACTCGCTTCTCAGTCCACATCACTGCCAACTGAGCTACGGAGCAGTCAACCAATGTATGGAACAGCTGTTTATTTTTTTGAGATTTTGACCCATGTTGCTTTGGGAAAGTTGTTAGGTATGGTGAGCTGAATCCTTCCTTTGATTTATTACCGCCTTGTCAGAAACACCCAGAATATTGATTATTATAAGTGGTACTGAGAACGCAGCAATATTAATTAATTATGAGCAACATTAGTGCTAAAGTAATTTACATAAATTCCAGTACAGAGCAGTCCCGAGTTGAGCACTAAAGAACACCTGTCTAACAATTAGAAAGTTTTTCATACTTGTTACAGGCAATTAGCAGTAATAGAGAAACTTCATTGTGGCGCTGTGGCGACTCTGATGTTCATTTACTTTGTTTCATAATTAACGAGCTGTCCCGGCTTACTTCGTTACGCCATAGAACAAACAAATATTTCCTCTTTATAATATTGGTATAGACCAGTTGACCCGGCGAACTTCGTACCGCCTAACCTATTAGTATTTTACTTATATACTAGAGGCTGCCCCGCGGTTTTTCCCGCGCAGATTTCTCATAAACACAAAAATCCCGTTTTTTCCCGTTCCCGTGGGAATTTCGGGAAATCCCTTCCTAGTGCTCACCTACACTCCCTAAAGAACCCACGTGCAAAATTTGAGCCCGCTACGCCCAGTAGTTTCAGCTCTGCGTTGTCTGTCAGTCAGTCAGTAACGGAAGAGTTTTATATATATTGATTATAGTTATAAACCTTCCTCTTAAATCACTCTATCTATTGCAAGAAACCGTATCAAAATCCGTTGCATAGTTTGAAAAATATAAGCATACATAGGGACAGACGCGGAAAGCGACTTTATTTTATACTATGTATTGATGATGATATTGATGATTATTATGATATTGATTAATTTTGGAAAAATAGTAATAAACAATTGTTTTGTAGTATGTAGTATTCTTTCTTTTGTTTAGATACTACTAACGTGACAAAGCACTAAGTTCACTAAACTTGATGTATACTTGTCAACTGTCATGTGTAACTTTACTGTCAAAATATCACAATTTACATATACAATAATTACCTTCCGACTGAGTGTGATGCGCTATGCGCTGAACATTAAGAGCCAGTTTACCGTGATGCTAGCGCCATTCGCGAAAAAAATTAATATCTTCTAAACTAAAGCAATTATCAAAAATGTGGCACAGTATGACACTTGCTTAAATATTGCTATATTTTATTTATGAATACAGTTATGTTGTTTTTTCTTTTCTACGTGCGCGATGTCGTAACGTAGCAGCAACGTAGAAGGCGCTCGCCGTAATTGAATCACGACCACGTCACACGCCCCTGTGCGACGGTTCTCTTTCTTGAGGCTTCTGTTTAAGGTTTCGCTGTATAAAATACGTATTTACTATAATCACATGTCACGCAGGGAAGACGAAAGATGGAGCAAAGCCGTCCTTGAATGGAGACCAAGAGAGGGGAGGAGGAGTATAGGCAGACCACCAGCCAGATGGACCGACGATATAAAGACTGTTGCTGGGAAGACTTGGATGAGATTGACAGCCGATAGAGCGAACTGGAAAATAATTGGAGAGGCATTCGCCCAACAGTGGGCTGATATGTGCTGAGGAAGAAGAAGAAGAAGAAGATAATCACAGGCTAATTTTATCCCGAAATTCCCACGGGAAAATTGGTAAAATAGTGTTGTAAGGGAAAATATGCTAGTATTTTTATTCAAAAATAGATTTAATAATTTTTTTATATTTGTAATTCACGGCTAAAGCTTTCATACACTCACACACTCAAAAACGAACGCCAAAAAAGTACGGTAAAATCTAACCATAATATTTTTAAATTTAAATCCAAAAATAATTAAAATATTGTATAATATAATATTATGTTTGTTTAATTTCAATTTTGTTTTTCATCATAATCTTAGGTATAAATTATCATTTATAGATTCTATGAAATTGGATCCATATCCCTTGTCGCTCTTGGCCTTAATTATAATCCAACGTGACTCCATCCGGCGTCCGCAGTTCGGATACGGATACGTTACGTTTCATTATTACTTTCTACGGATGATTGAATTCTCGAAAGCTCCCGCTACACGCAATATTCGAGCTTTGTGCTGTTGCCCGCTCAAAGCTTTTTGCCGATTGTTATTTTCTACTGAGACGGCTTTAGGTGCTTTTATTGAAAGCTCTAACTTGAATCGTATTAATAATCTAAAATATAATAAAGTACCGTATGTGTCTGCAGAACTAAGATCTTTTATACCGACTTCAAAAAAGGAGGTTATCAGTTTGACCTGTATGCATGTTATGTTTGTCCGCGATTATCTCGAGTTAGGCTGAACCGATGTTGATGCAGTTTTCAGGTACCTAAGTATTTTTCACATTCAGGAGAACGTTTTTTACCTATTTTAACAGACTTCGAAAAAGAGGAAGTTCTCAGTTGATGTACGTGTCAGTTTATAGAAAGGCGGGTTCCTTTTTTGTAAAAAGAAATTTATTATTTATGTCTACCAGATAAATTAGAAATTTACCTGTTCAATCAATAATAGTAAATTAGCAACGAAGTTTGTATACAATTCATAAAGAGCTTCTAATAAAATTAAGTTTCTTCGTACATTCAAGAGAGTTGCTATACTTAACGGCATTTTTTTTTAAATTGATATTTTTTCAAAATCTATCAAAGCATTATTCAAATAATATATGTTTTAGATAATATTTTGATGTTTTAGGAGACACCTAAGAAAACCGTTTTTTTACACACTCACACCAACGTATTATCCGAACAAATCAATTAGTTGGAAACAGCCCAATAAAGGCATTAAACTGAATGACAAAATGATAATCCCGAACTTCCATCAATCGTCGTCTTATCGCAGGCAATGGCACCTCGGATTTATGGAGGCGGTAAATCAACTTGCGGCGGGAATTATATTTTCATTGCTAAATTATAAGGTTTGATTATACCCCATAATATTCCTCACATTATTACAAAAACCTGACACTCGAATGGAATTGTCAAGAAAAGATAAAACTTGGAGATTTTGGAAGCCGCTTCTAATTAGTAATCGATACTATCTGGGAGTTTCTATTCCGAATCGACAGGTAGAGTAATTATAACAAATTTAAAAGAAACGCTTGTTTCTTAAAAAAAAAAATATTAACCAATTTGTAAGAAGTCAACCTGAGTAACGAATACTCTTTAGCTAAATAAAAAGGAAAGTCCGAGGGATAAATCGAACATGTATTTGGTTTATTATCTTAGCATACGTTTAACAAAAGTAATGCCTAACTACGCATAATACAAGTAAGAACACACTTAATATGCATAAAAGTAAAGACAATAATCTTACAAACAGTATTGACTTGACATCACTCAAAAACTAATGTTAGAGTTACCACATACCAAATCTTTAACGGAGTCAATGCCCGGAGGTCAATGACCGGAGAGTTCAACGACTTTGTTTCTTTTTTCAATTATTTTCTCAAAATCTGCATTTCTCTCTAGCCTAAATTATAGGTTGCGGTGGACTTGTGAACTTGGTTATTTCAATAGTGACTGTCATTCCAATTCAATTAAATTTGCTCTTTGATATTAAACTGCGTTGATTAAGCGACGTTTCAAATGTTAATAAGTATACGAGTGTATGAATAGAACGACTGTATGAAACGTTCTAAAGGACGATTACTAACAAGTTATCCTTGCGCCGTGTTAGAGGCGGCGGAGACGAAACTTCTTAATTGCCTCCAACTTGAGCGGGTTGAGGCTATTAGGTGTCTTGTACACAAGTACCACTCTCTTTAAATAAAAAAAACTTGAAATTGTAAATAAAGTGTGGGCATGAAACTTACGACGGCAGCGATGTCTCGCGCGGGCACGAAGCAAGCTACTAAAGTAATAATTAAATACAATACTGTGTCTCCGAGAAACCAAACCGAGTAATAGTTCTCGTCGCTTCCGCGTCGCCGTCGCTCCACCGTCGCCCGTGTCTCGCTCGATCACAGACTAAGGAATGAATTTAAAATTGTATTGATTGAGTCTTACTTTGAATAAATGCTACCATCGGAAAGCGTGTTACGCCGTGGGTCTTGCGTATTTAGCTTCTCGTCAGTCCTGAGGTAGTAAGAAGCTAGAGCTGTTTTTCGACTTTAAACTAATTTAATTATGTGATACCTAATGATTTTGTGGGTAGCTAATGTCGAATTGTGTGAATTATTACATTCAGAAATGAGGACATACGCAGAGAAACCAGGGTCACCGACATAGCCAAGCGGATAAGCTCGTTGAAGTGGCGATGGGCAGGTCATATAGCCCGCAGAACAGATGGCCGCTGGGGCCGAAAAGTTCTCGAGTGGAGACCACGGATCGGCAAGCGCAGCGTAGGACGTCCACCGACCAGATGGACGGATGATCTGCGCAAGGCTGCGGGTCCGCGCTGGATGCAGGCCACCTGCGATCGGTACAGATGGAGAGCCTTGAGGGAGGCCTATGTCCAGCAGTGGACGTCCTACGGCTGAAATGATGATAACTACATTAGCATTCGATTCTAAGAAAAAATAACATACTTAGTCCTTAATCAATATATATAAAATTCTTCCGTTACTGACTGACTGACTGACTGACAGACAACGCAGAGCCGAAACTACTGGGCGTAGCGGGCTGAAATTTTGCACGTGGGTTCCTTGGGGAGTGTAGGTAAGCACTAAGAAATGATTTCCCAAAATTCCCGCGGGAACGGGAAAAAACGGGATTTATGTGTTTATGAGAAATCTGCGCGGGAAAAACCGCGGGGCAGACTCTAGTTTTTATAAGAAAAAATCAATTTTTATTTTTGATCTTAAGCAAAGATAATTTATTTATTTAAAAATTAAAGAAAGGTATACTAAAGTTACTTACTGTAAGCTGTCCCGTAGATTGCCTCCGTCAGTTGATTAAATCAATCAAAGCACAATATTTTTTTTATTTTTGTCCCATTTTGCTTTGAGAATTTTACACATTTCAGAGTGGCGCTAGTGCAATGCTTAAGGGACAAAGATTAAGCATTTAAAATAGTTGCGCCTTCGTTGAAATAGGTGCCTTGATGTGGTTCATTTACATTCAGACAACACAACAACACCGAGTGACCCTAAATATCTAAATAGAATAGAGTTGGTATGCAAATGATGTTAACTGTGCCTTCAGAGTTACGGCTTCGATTCCAGATGAGGGCGTCCATTATGATGGATTTTAATGACTTCTGGGTCTGCATTATATATTTGCATGTATTTTGGGAAATCCAGATACACGTTTTCGTGTAGTTAGGGGCTCTGAGTGAGTGTTATGCGTTAAAATCAACTTACAAAAGTACCTTTTTTCAAAAGACAAATGAGTTTATCAAAGTCCTCAGCCTGATTTCATAATACAAATGGTATAAAGAATTTTTAACCGACTAAAAAAGGAGGTTCTAAGTTTGACCTGTATGTATGTAAGTTTGTCTGCGATTTTATCGCTTTTGGCTGAACCGATTTTGATATGGTTTTTAACAAAGTATTTGTTACATTCAAGAGAAGGTTTTCGTACCTCTTTCAACAAACTTCGATATAAGAGAAAGTTCTTAGTTTAGTCAGTTTATTGAAATAAGAATTTATCCATGAATAATTAACTTTATTTTTATTATGAGCCTGAACTGTCTTACTGCTGGGCAAAGGCCTCCCTCCCCTGCTTCCACTCATCGCGTTATTGCGCAGAAGTCTAATTAACTTTAGCGATGGAAGTTGACTGTTGCACAATTTCCTTCGTTGTTTTATGACAAAACATTTCCAATAAAAGCTTATTTCCATCTGCAGAAGCAGAATAAACTACAACCTGAACTAATATTCAAACAACTGTAAAATCTCTGCGGAATCTAATCAATTGTGATTTCCTGCCTCAGACAGCCCACGAGACGGCAGACGGCAGATCGGAGACGGCAAGGAAACGGCAGACGTGCAAACAAAAGGTACTAGGACGTAAATCTTCCCATTCTGAGAATTGATGCTAAAATGAAGCCTAGATTTGCGAAATGCCTTTATAGACGCTCCTAGGCATCACGAATGTGTTTTATATGTTTGTTCTGTTCCATTTTCTGGGAGAAATTCTCTGAAACTGTGTGTTTTTTAAGAGATCACATTTTTGTTTTAAAAAAGGGTTACAAAAAGAATATTAACTAATTTAATTATAAGCAAGAATATTTTCCCAAAAAATATCATTTAAAGAATTAAAAACGTAAGCTTCCCCTATATAATTTGCCGCATTTGCAATATTGCTTTTCATCCTCTTTGCATTTTTTTTTGTATTGACTTTGAAACTCTAGAGGGCGAAATGCATTATTACAAATGTAACCGTAATAGTACCCCTGATCGATAAAACGAGATTAGAATCCCAACAAAACTAAAACATAGATAGTGGAATGGGTTCCGAAGATCTGGAATAAATTAGCTGGACCTCCATGTTAGTACGTCCCCTGTATTACCGCACACGTTCGCTTAAAAGCTTGTGAGAAGCAACGGTCTGTGAAAACACCTCGCTTGATGTAGCGAGCAAGCTCGCACTTGAGGAGGGCTACTGTTATGTTTTATTGCAATTCAATTAGAGCGACTCCGTAAGCTAAGTAATCTAACTGGCTGTTAAGAAATAAAAACAAAGTCACAGCGCTGATTAAGAGCGAATTTGGAGCACTGGCGTAGGCATTAGTTAAAGTTAGACGACCTGCAACCAAGATTGCAGTACAACAGAAATACCCATTAATGTGGTTATCTCTGGTATATGTATTTTTCTAATTTCTGACCCTTATATTTTTTGAAACTATAAAATTAGAATTAATAGCTAGCTTTTTCATTTTATGAGTGATGTTGTATGTAAGCTATACGTATAAATTTTGTACACAGTGAAGAAAATAACTGAACTTTTGCATCTCTCTAATGCAATGCTGTATCTGTTCTGTAATTGAGTCGCAATTAAAACAACAGTTAACAGTAAGGGCCCGGGTATCTGGTGCGAATAGCGAAATGAATTGAGTTGCCGGCTGGCAGGTTTCGGGTATTTGTTTCATTATCTCAGCGCTGTTTGATCAGCGGGCCTTCGTACCTACTCCCTTAGTCAAATACACACTTCACGTTACGGTGAATTGGGAGAAGTGTGTCAGGATCGTAGTAGGGAAATCAATTGTCTCTGCCTACCCCAATGGGATACAGGCGTGACGCTAAGCATGTATGAATTGGGAGGTAATTTTTCAAATTGTCTTATCATAAGATAGCTAGTTACCTACCTTATGTGGAAATATCAAATTTTTTATGATTATTATGATTTCCTTTTAGACATATTATAATAGTAGGCACTTGCTTTTTCTACTCTATTACTAACTAAGATGCTTTCGTTGATTTCGTTCTTTATTGATACGCTTCTCGTTCTGTTAATTTGAGCCTCTGTCTCATTTAAAACTTTAGGATCGTAGTAAGTTTCGTCTGCCTACCCTTCTCGAAGTAAGGCGTGAGTGCTTATTAAATGGACGCTTTCAATATTTCAACTATATCACACAGAATAAAAGTTTTATTTAAACCCATCAGAAAATCCTTTAAAAATCTATTTTTTTTTAACACGTTTTTTGAAAGTACCAACCCTAAAAGATACGACGCTTGAAATATTAAGCAAACCTCCGCTTCGTGCAAATCTATTTGTAAAATTTGACTTTACGACTGTGAAATTTGCAAAGACGTAGATTTATTCAGGCTTCCATGTTATTGGTTGTTTCAGGCGCCGCGGCGGGCCGCTAGTTCCTTTAATCAGTTTAGGAGATATATGACGCTATTTGGATACTGTGCCAGGGAATTTTTATGAATTCATTACATATTCAGATTTTTATTATTTGTGTCAAATTCTGAAGATACATAAATAAAACGGCCAAGGATTATTGTTTTAACGTTGGTTCCGAAACCACGTGTTTTGTTAGCGGGCTTCAAAACAATAATCCAATAAACTTATAGAAACCGTGCAAAGTTGCCGGGCTTTAAGCCCACCCTTTTAACTAATTTGTGAACTTGACATTGGCAAAATACTCCACTGAAGTGGAGTCAAGTCCATTAAATTAAAATATTAATAACTAGAGGCTGCCCCGCGGTTTCACCCGCGCAGATTTCTCATAAACACAAAAATCCGTTTTTTCCCGTTCCCATGGGAATATCGGGAAATCCTTTCTTAGTGCTCACCTACATTCCCTAAGGAACCTGTATGCAAAATTTCAGCCCGCTACGCCCAGTAGTTTAGGCTCTGCGTTGTCTGTCAGTCAGTCAGTCAGTCAGTCAGTAACGGAAGAGTTTTATATATATTGATAAAACGGCCAAAAGCAAGTCGGTAATTACGAAAGTACAGGAAATTTGACTGCTCCGTAGCTCAGTTGGCAGTGATGTGGACTGAGAAGCGGGTGCACCTGGGTTTTATTCCCGGCAGGGCGAATATTAATATGATGAATGTCGATGTTTGTTTTCCAGTCTGGGTGTACTGTTCGTCTATGTATATGTTTCGGGAACCCTAGTTAGGGGCCCTAGTATAATGTGTATTATTATTATTAATTGTTTACGGTATGTGGAAAATATCACAGAGTATTTAAAAATCAATTTGGATTGATGCTAAATGGCGACAAAATAGGTGTCATTATCCATCTAGATCCACTTTTTGATTAAAACTACACAAAACCGTCTCGGAAATAGGACGAACCTGTTATCAAGCAGTAGTAACAGTGCTTTTAATTTATTAAAATTAATCGTGGTTCGTTATTTTCGCTAAAACACGGGAACGGCCGGCCGATTGAGCTGATGTTGGTCTTGAAATGTTTGTCGTAGTCCAGGGAAGGTTTAAAAGGTGAGAAAAATTGGTAAATTGCGAGGACGTAAGCAAAAAACAACAATTATAATCTCCCATACAAAGTGTTCAATTAATATTGTATCCATTTTCATGTCAATTAAAAGATTGATTTGACGTTGTTTTTAAATTCTTTCATTCTGGGCAGGCAAAAAAACAAAGTCTATACAGCCAGGTTTTAAGTGGTGTGTAGTATAGTAATACTCGTGTTAACTTATAATCTAAGGCGAAACGGAGTTTGCCGGATCAGCTTACAATTTAAATAACAGATTGTATCTACAAACCAATCTTTCAGAATAAAATAAAAATTAAGAAACGAAAGAAAACAGGTACAAAAGCCATTTAGATAAAAATACAAATAAAAGTTAATAAATGAACATAAATCAAGCAGATAACAACCGACACTGCTCATTTTGTGAGACGCCGAGCAGAGTGTCTTTAGGCTTCAAAAGCACAGGCGGATTCTTATCCGCCTGGAAACAAACCGCGCGGATAAAAATCCGCTGTTGCGGTTTTATTTCCGCGCGGTTTGAAAGGTTGTTATTTTATTTTCAACCTTATTCTTAGTCACCGAACGTACTGGTGATTTTTTATCCGCGCGGAAATAAAATCGCAACAGCGCATTTTTATCCGCGCGGTTTTTTATATATTTTATCGGACACTTCCATAGGATTCAATATGTTACATAAAAACCGCGCGGAAAAAATCCGCCTGTGCGTTTGAAGCCTTAGAAATACCTTTTTTGCTTCTCAGACAGGTGGAAGACTGGCTTCGAGTTGTTAGTGTTTTTATTAACGTATTTTACTGCTATACATTTTACCTACCTACTTACTGTCATATTCTGAGAAGACCTGGCAAAGGCTGGGGGAGTACATAGGATGAGGGTCGCTTAAGACCGATCTCTATGGCGAGTAGTGGGGGAGTCCTATGCCCAGCAGTGGAAATCTATCTTCTGAGATGATGATATTCAACGATTTCTGCGTGGTTCAGTTGCCAGTAATGCTTATTGTGAGTTCTGAGGTGTTTTTTCGTTTCCGGGTAGTCGCTTTTTTTTTTAATTATGGATTTTGAATTGCGGCTTATGAATTAAAAAAAATATATAACAAAATAAAAATATATATCCGATAAAGTATCAATTATTGAAGGTCACGTTGACTAACCTCAATTTAAAAAGTATCCTATACTGCGAGAGGCGAGGTGGTTCAGGAGTGGCCACCATACGGCCCTGGCAAACGAATGTTTGGAGACGCCCCCAAACGAGCTCACCCCTTTCAAAATTAGTTTCGGACACTCTAGATACAGGTTCTTCCCAGTTAAAGGCTGAGTGTGAGTTATTTCTATACTTACACTCACATAATACGCTATTTACTGTTTGTTTTATTTAGTACGAGCTTTCCCGGCTTACTTCGTTACGCCATAGATAGAATATAAGATAAGTACTACAAAAGACTTGGCTCTATAGACTATGTTCTTCTGACTGCTCAGAATGGCCGAATAAAAAACAAACAACAACAACAAACCACCTGTCAAAATATGTAAACAACGGAAAAATATTGCACTTCGGGTTACATTATTTGAGTTTAGGTAAGGATCCCTAATTTTTTGAAAATCGAATATATGCCTATGACACTCGGGGTTAATGTAGCTTCCTACCAGTGAAATAATTTTTCAAATCGGTTCAGTATTTCCGGAGCCTATTTGTTAGAAACAAACAAACAAACAAATCTTTCCTCTTTATAATGTTGGTATAGATTTATGTATCAAGTGTATATATTTTTCTTTGTGTGTATGTATATGATTTCATTCTATCTATCTATGTCATTACGTTTGTCTTATTCTTCAGTATCACGAGAGCAAAAGCGTCGTTATAGAGGCGTGCTAGGGGTTGAATCCAACTCTTACTCGTCTCCCCTTTCGAGAGTTTTGCTATATTGTTAAAATATAAACGCTTTATAAACGCCACTCAATCTTCAAGTTAAGAGTGAGAGCTCTGTGAGAGTTTTCGCTGTTTAAAATTGATAAGGCAGCCGCCATTCTGCTGCAAGTCGAGAGCTTGTTACTCTTCTTGTTAGTCAGCCAATGAATATGAATATCGCGAGCTTCAGAAGTTTCAGTTGACGGGTGACGTTAATACTCAAGTTACATAAATATATTTTTATTTATACATAATGTTTGTTTGTTTTGTTAGTTTAACACTAATTTATTCTTAAGTCTGTACATAATACTAACAAAATGTGGATGTATGTCTGAAATAAACATTATTATTATTATTATAATGTAAATTTGATACCGAATAATAATAATAATAACGCATCACACTCAGAGCCCCTAACTGGGAAGAACCTGTATCTAGGGTACCCGAAACATATACAGAGACAAACATTACACCCAGACCGGAAACAAACATCGCTGAATTTCAACTGCTCCGTAGCTCAGTTGGCAGTGATGTTGGTGTTGTGGGTGCACCTGGGTTCGATTCCCGGCGGGGCGAAAATTGATATGATGAATATCGATGTTTGTTTCGCGTTCTGGGTGTGCTGTTCGTCTCTGTATATGTTTTGGGCACCCTAGATACAAGTTCCACCTAGTTAGAGGCTCTAAGTATGATGTGTTATTGTTATTAATCACAACAATGTTCGCTCCGCCGGGAATTGAACCCGGTGCACCAGCGTCACAGTCCACATCAATGCCAACTGAGCTACGGAGCAGTATGCATTTGGTTTTAATTTCTTTTTTTATCTTTCTATCATTATATATATCGACTTCGACGAAAGACGTCTGTAGACGACGAGATTACCAATAACTTACTTTTACTATTGTTTATAATAAACGAGTTAGTTGCCGATGGTGTGTGTGTGCGTGTAGGCGTATGCGCTGGAACGTAGTGTGTCATCTGCCTGTCAGTCTCCCACCAACCGCCCCGCGAGCTAGTCAGTGTAGCTACCCACATACGCACGTCATCGGTTGGCTATATCAAAGTTAAATCTCGACTATTACTTCATCCTGTCTACCCAAAAACCCTCCCAGGTGCCTTAGTAAACCAGATCCCCTACAACGTCCACTGCTGAACATAAACCTCTCCTACATATCGCAAAACAAAAAAAAAATGTGCAATGTGTATTTGTTGCTTTTCTTAGTTAGCTACTAGCTTTCATTATATAAAAAAATAAAAGTCTGAAACACTTAACAACTCAACTCAGGGTCTAACAGAAACTAACCTAATTCTTTCTAAGAACGTTAAATCGTCACCTCTCAAGAAAAATCATTGGAACTCTCAGATCGCGTACAACGTAGATTGAATTCCGTTATTCACGTCACGCGCCACGTAGCTACGTGTACGTGGCGAGACTGCGGCTCATTAGCGGCCAGATTATTGCTGGATACAACCTAGGTGGCTCGTAGTTGTGTCGCAGTGGAAATTGTGCTGTGTTGTGTGCGCTGGTGGATCAACAAAGGAATATTGTTTGAACGATATTTTTTATGTTTATTAGCGTGAAAAAAATATTAAAGTTAAATATCTTCTTCTACTATATCTACTTCTACTATCTATTATCAATACATAGTATAAAACAAAGTCGCCCGCGTCTGTCCCTATGTATGCTTATATCTTTAAAACTATCCAACGGATTTTGATGTGGTTTTTTCGTTGTAGTGCAGGGAAGGTTTAAAATATGAGAAAATTTGGAGAAATGGGAGGGAAAGTTTTATATAATTTTCCATATAAAATTGTAAGGCGCGATACGAAGTTCGCCGGGACAGCTAGTTATCAATTTTTTTTTTAACTTTGCTTATGATCAGATGGTTTCTAATGTGAACTTAAGCAATGTTATCGTCCGTACGTGGGTCAGGCTTTGATAGCTGGTGCTTCTGCCTAACACTTCGGGAAATAAAGGCGTCAGATATTCATGTTTTGATCTATGAATGAAAGCCTGTAACATCCCCCTGCTGAACATAGGCCTGTTCCATCGAGCCGGTGTTCTGCCTACTTTGTATCGTTCGTCTTTTAATAACCTCCACTGTTAGTCTACCTTCCTTCTACATACTTACGCACTTTTATATATCTAAGAGCTGTCCCGGCTTACTTCGTTACGCCATAGAATATAAGATACTACAAAAGACTTGGCTCTATAGACTATGTTCTTTTGGCTGCCCAGAATGGCCGAATAAAAAACAAAAAACAACAACAAACCACCAACTGTCAAAATATGTAAACAACGGGAAAAGAATGCACCTTGGGCTACATTATTCGAGTTTAAGTAAGGATCCCTAATTATTTTAAGAATCTTATATAGCCTATGTCACTCGGGGATAGTGTAGCTTCCTATCAGTGAAATAATTTTTCAAATCGGTTCAGTATTTACGGAGTCTATTCGTTACAAACAAACAAACAAATCTTGCCTCTTTATAATATTGGTATAGATTATCAATATAATCAGGCTTGCTAATATTATTATGAAAAACATGTCCCATAAATCAATATATATAAAACTCTTCCGTTACTGACTGACTGACTGACTGACTGACAGACAACGCAGAGCCGAAACTACTGGACGTAGAAAGCTGAAAACTGGCACGTGGGTTCCTTAGGGAGTGTAGGTGAGCACTAAGAAGGGATTTCCCGAAATTCCCACGGGAACGGAAAAAAACGGGAATTTTGTGTTTATGAGAAATCTGCGCGGGAAAAACCGCGGGGCAGCCTCTAGTTAAAAAAAAAACTTGACGAGCTGACAACAGCAATTTAAAAGAAGAACAATAACCAACATTCTTCTCCGACAGGTATGCGGGGGCGGGAGATGCGGGGAGGGAGGGGAGGGGGCAACCGATCGCAATAACGACATGTTCCGTCTCATTTCGCTTCTTTGGAGTTACCTACTTTTACGAATAATCCTCTCTTTTTTTAGGGACCCGTTTAACAGTGCCTATCAGAAACAAAGCTCGAAAAACGTTGAAAATTTCAAATTATCGTCTTCATCATCTCAGATAGAAAGACTTGCCAATGCTGGAAGGTAGGCCTCCCCCAAATATCGCCATACCAACCGTTCATTCCTCATTCAGCGTAAGTACTCCTACAGCCTTAACGATCGTCAGACCACCTTTTGAGGAGACTGCATATTCTACGTCTTTCGGCGCGCGGTCGCCACTTGAGAACTTTTTGGTCCTAGCGACAATCTGTTCTTTGAACTCTGCCCCTTGCTTCTTTTAGTTTATTTTCTATATCTTACTAGTCCACACACAGACTTAAATATTTTGACACTCAGAGCCCCTAACTAGGTAGAACCTGTAACTAGGGTGCCCAAAACATATACAGAGGCGAACATTACACCCAGACCGGAAACAAACATCGATATCCATCATACCCCCCGGGAATCGAACCAAGGTGCACCCTCTTACTCTGTCCACATCACTGCCAACTGAGCCACGGAGCAGTCAACCTATGTTATGTAAGTTGGTGCTTTCGTTATAAATGTACGTGTATTTGTTTCCAATGTGACACTTTTAGGTCAACAAGATCTAGGTTTTCCAGCTGAGTAACAATAAAGAGTGTTCGCTAGGTGGATTGATATTGACTGATGATAATAATGATTGGTGACTGGTCGTGACAGGTATGTGACTGAACGGTCTGAGTCTGAAGTATTTCAGGTTATAAGAAAAGATGGATTGAAAAGGATCTATAAGATATATTTTCTCAAGAGGTAATAAAGTAATGTTCCACAAAATTATTGTATTTATGGAGACAGAGTTTGCTAATAATAAAAGAATGTGCTTGTTTATAAATGTATGATACAATTGATTTGGGTCAATGCTTTTATAAACAAAATTCTCATGTTAATAATGTATCACCATAAATTGTGCTGTTTAAATGTCGTAGGAAGAGTTTTTACAAAAAACTAGGGATTTTGCAAAAACCCGGATCCAATTGTCCTGAGAAGAAGCAGTTTGTTTGCATAGATATATACAGAATTGCACAGTTCTAACTAGGTAGAATCTGAATATGAAATAGAATAAATTTCGGTTTTGGTGAATAAATATCAAAAACGACATAATTACAAAGATATTTTGAAAACAAAAAATATTTAACTTACAAGTGGGCGTAATAAAAATAAGAAACCCCTTTTGACATTTTAAAAATGCCATAGAATGTAACTTGGAACGAAACTATTTAGGGCGGCCGAAAACAAATTAATACTGTCAAACAACACATCCAGTCATCGAACTAACGCCTTGACCCAGGAAACGAACATCGATGTCTTTCAAAACAATCTGTGCCTCCGCCGGGAATCGAACTCGGAGCTCCAAAATCACAGGCAACGAGGCAACATGACTGACTGCCATTCCAACTGAATAACGAAGTCGGTCAAACCAACATTGTTTTCGAAAATGGTCGCGCTTGCATTTATTCATTATGTTAGCTACTTGCTAGCATGGGGGATCGAAGTTTTAAAACTTTTTAGTTGAAGCGTGCAGCAGCCGCACCGGCGCAGCTCGCTTTACAAGTTTGTTTAGAACTATCTGCGTTATTGGTATTGAGTTTTTGATACTTTAGAACCACTTTATTTATTAGTTTATTACTTGAGGGTTTCATATATAGTTAATACTTAGCCCTAGATTGCTTTTATACCTTGCCGAGTCACTAAATTAGAAGTATTTATACTTATGTTATAAAAATGTACATTACATCTTGACAAAAAGAGCGCAGAGAATAATAAAGTATCTGCGTATACTAGAGCAAAAATATAACACATCACACCCAGAGCCCCTAACCAGGAAGAAGCTGAGCTAGGGTGCCCGAAACACATACAGAGACGAACATTACACCCAGACCGGGAAAAAAACATCGATTTTTATCATAACAATGTTCGTCCCGCCGGGAATCGAACCCAGGTGAACGCACATCTTAGTCCACATCACTGCCAACTGAGCTACGGAGCAGACAAAATGTTTTTATACTGCGAGATAGCGGTATCTCTTGTATTGACTATACCACTACTACTTTACTTTACTATTCAAAATAATCGCCAAAACATTTTTTATAAAAACTGTACGAGGAAACGTGATGCTACAAAAGAACCATTTGAGCATGAAAATCGGAAATCACTCCTCGGAAAGAAAAAAATCGAAAATCACCTCAGATACGATGTAGTAACCTGCATTACGTGTTTACCAAAATCATAAATTACGTTAAAGATTTTGAAAACTGTGTTAAAGTTAACTTCTCTTTTTTTATTAATTTGAAATTTTTTAATTATGCTAGCTCCAATTACAATAAAAAATAATATCTATTACCTAAGCTCTTCCTAAATCATAACAAATATCACGCGCGATCCTTAAATACTGTAAGCAAGTACTTAAATACTGTATCACTAAATCATACTTGTCAGATAAGATTGTACTTTAATCAATAAATTTTATTTTATTTTTATTTATTTTATTTTTATCCTACATGACACTATTTTTGCTTAGTAACTGAGATAAAATTATGTAGAACTTAGATTAAATAACGACCTAAATGACAAAGAAAACATTTTCCTAAGAATTGAATTGTGCAATACAATATCTCATTTAGGGTTGCATAATATAGTCGTTCAGTTTTTCTGTATTTCTAGTGAGCACGAGACCATAGACAAAAGCTACGCTTATGAGTCCGTGACTGTACCAATTTGGGTACTCACTGCACTGACCCTTGAATCACCAAGGGCATGAGTAAATACAAGTAACATAACATTACCTTAACTAGGGTAAACATATGTAGCTAATGTTGACTTAACTACTGCGAGTTTGATGCGAGTTCAAATGAATATTCCTTTACAAGTCAATATTGACGGTATCCTATGCTGTTAGTGGTCGAATCAGGATTTCCACTCCGATGCATATTTTAGAAGACCGGACCAGCGCGTCCAGATTATTGCTCTAAAAGCTTTGTTTTTGCAAAAACAAGGTTTATTTTATTTTTAAACTAGTCGACCCGGCGAAATTCGTACCGCCTAACCTTTTACTATTTGTGCATGTATAAAAGTTATAAACCTTCCTAATGAATCACTCTATCTATAAAAAAAAACCGCATCAAAATCCGTTACGTAGTTTTAAAGGTTCAAGCATACATAGGGACAGACGCGGAAAGCGACTATTTTATAGTATGTTTCGATATTGATTCTGCTAGTGCAAAGTTTTGGTTGATTTATAAACTTTTTTGTAGGTATAATGTACCTTATAATATTTTTCAAAGCTTCGAATTCGCCGTCACAAAAACCTTTAACCCTCACCCTTGATACTAAATATATATAACAACCGTTTTTGTCTTAACTTATATTTCTCATACATTTCATAAAATGATTAAATTATATATCCAAAACGTAACACTTTCTCCAACTCAATTAAAAGCTTCTCAAACGGTTTAAAAGTTTATTTCAAGTTAAAATCATGAAGGGTGCGAACGGGTCCCATTAAAGATCAACACTTCCATTATAACACTGATATAATATAAATAGAAATTGCTATTAATATTTGATCAAAGTAATTAAAATTTACAAATTATTATTATCTTAATTAACTTACCCTCTTATTCATAAAAAGTTAAAGATCAATTTAGTTATTTGACGTGTGTCAATTTAGACTGGATGTCACGTATTTACCATACAACAAACCAGAGAAGTAGACCTCCAGTAACGCTACTTAAAATCTACTGTATCTTTATGAATAAGACGGTTAGGGTTTACATCAAACTATAATTTAGCTTGAAATTGTAAATTTTTTGTTTATAATAATGACGATGTTACCGACGTTGTCGCATACGACAGAGGGTCTTTATTTTAATCAATCAATCATCAATATCAATCAATCAATACATAGTATAAAATAAAGTAGCTATTCCCGCGTCTGTCTCCTATGTGTGCTTAAATCTTTCAAACTATGCAACGGATTTTGATGCGTTTTTTTTAAATACATTGAGTCATTCAAGAGGAATGTTTATAAGTATAATACATGTGCAACATAGTAATAGGTAAGGCAGTACAAAGTTCGCCGGGTCGACTAGTAATATTATAAATGCGAAAGTAATTCTGTCTGTCTGTCTGTCTCGCTTTCCTGAAAAAACTACTCAACCGATTTGAATGAAATTCTGAATATAGATAGTTTAGAGCCTGAAAAAGGACATAGGCTACTTTCTATCCCGAAATTCCCACGGGAAATTGGTAATTTGATTTTTCAAGGTAAAATGTGCTGGCGGAGTCGCGGGACGGGTTTAATTTAATTTTTAAAGAAATAATTCACAAAAAATATTTTTTGTTATCATTCAAAGATAAAACGAAAATTGAGATATAACTATTCCCACAATAAAACGTTAAAGAGAATTTTAAATGGTTGACCTAAGCGGCCGCTATAGGTAATTAGGCGTTTAAAATTCTCTTTTACGATTTATTAGTTCTTGTTATAATATGTGTAATTCAAATGAGAGAGATCTACATTTTCGAAATAAGGATTTTCTTTTATTACTTTTTTTATTTTTATTTTTTAATGCTATCCTTATAGCTACCTGCTTTTATAACCATAAGTTTTCCCTATTTACAAAATGGTTACATTAAACTATGAAGTTAAAGTAGCTGATGTGTTTCATATAAGTAATTAAGTATTAACACCTAAACAATTAAAAAATAAAAATTATGTTAATTTTGTATTTAAATGTAAGATTATATAAAAAAAAACTAACTATCTCGTTTCTTAATAACTTAATCGTGTTATAATGATGCCCTTTAATAATAACGAATGCAAATAATAAGAAAACTCAAATTTAACTGTAAAGAGCAACGGGAAAAAAAATATGTTTTTCTGTACTTACACTCATAGGTTCCGCCGTTTGTAGAAGTTGGCTTCGCGCCCGCTCCCTGGGGTCCTTGGCCTGCTTGGGATCCTCCTACATCAACCCAGGAATTTGTCAGAAAGACAAGCGTGATGTAGGCTGATGTGTGACACTTTTCTCCTCCCTAAAGGCAAACTTTTCAAAGTAAAGCACTTTTTTTTTCGAGTTTCACACGAACAATCGTTGGGTTAGTTTATTATTTACCTTAGTGTTTGGAAATTTGTAACTGTTAAAAACTTTATCACGTAGTTTATCTTAAATTTCACTTATTTTTACGTTTGTCTTATCAACACATATAAATTTTACACATTTAAGTACATAATTAGTGCACTTTTTTTAAACTTAGTTGTAACTATTGGCGGCAATTTGTCGTTCCGTTATTTAAAAAAAGGTTTTTCACGAGTCGCGTGTTCTGTCTGAAAGGAGGTTTTTCACAAGGCCGCACGATCGCGTCGGCCGCGCGGTCACCTGTCACTGGCTGGTTGACTGCCGAAATAGAGGAACGAATAGTGCGCGCGCAGGCAATAATAACTTTTTTATATGAAAACTAGCAGCCCGTCCCGGCTTCGCACGGGGTAGACAATTTAGTCATATGTTGTTTTGGCTGGACACAAAAATACAGCCCGATCAGATCGACGAAATATCGTCGCTTGAGCTGCCTAATAAAGACGAAGACCCACTCCTGTATTTCGGCCCAACCGACTGAAGATGTCGGTTGATGCGGGCAGCTATGACTCCCTCGAGCAGCTTGCCCGCCTCGTCCAAAAGGACGATAGGCCGGAAATCTGACGGAGCGACAGAGTCGGCGAGCCGGCCCTCTTTTCTGATGAGGACCAGCTTGCCCGTTTTCCACTGCAGAGGGAACACACCTTGTTCCATACAGGTGGAGAACAGGCTGCGGAGCGGAATCTCCAACGCCTCCGGCTTCAACGAACCGCTGCCGTCGCTGCCAACTCTGCCTCTGAGTGCCGCAATGGGCTGCTAGGGGAGAAGTACGCGCTGAGTAACAGCATCTCCCCCAGCATGCTGGACAATAAACCCTCTCCCCGCGTTATACTCTCCGGCCGGAGCACGTGGTCCGCGGAGGGACGGACGGCTATGGCTGCGAGGCCTGAGCGGTCCGAGATCCAGCCGTTGGACACAAATCCTCCGAAATAGTAGGGCTCTGCCACCACTGCGACGTGAATTTGCCACTGCGCCAGGACTCTTCATGAACAGGTCCATGGCTATGGCGCAGTGGTTCAAGTTTGCCTGCAGGATCCGGGTGGCCATTACTGGTCCTGAGGCGAAACGACATTAATGGCCACCGCGAATTGGCTATCGGCGGTGGCAGGCCTAGGGGGAGCACCGGGCCCCTTCCCCTTTCCTTTTCCCTTCCCCTTTCCTTTGGCCCCTTGGCTGGTCTTGCCGCAGCTGCCCAGACTGTGTGAGGCAAGCTGGCCGCTCGCCTGGCGGAGCGGGCAGCTCACCTCAGCCTCGCAGTTTCCGGCAATGTGCCCTGGTCGACCGCAGCAGTGTAGCAGAGGCCACTGCGGTCGTTCTGCGAGGTGCAGTCTGCCCGGAGGTGCCCCGTCTCCAGACACCGGAAGCAGCGCCTCGTACGCCACGGGAGGAACCTAGACCGGACAATGCTCCATCCGAGCTTGAGTTTTCCGGCGAGTGCGATCGTCCGCGCCACATCTGTTGGGCAGCGTACCCACACTGCGCCGAGGCCCCTCTCGTTGACGATGCGCCCCACCCCCCTCATGGGTCTGGAGACCCTCACCGTGTCTTTGGGCAACACCTCCCTTAGTTTCTGGGCTAAGGCGTCTGCCTTGGCCCTGGCTTCTTCTGGAGGCCCGGAGATCTCTAGCAGGCGGGCACCGGTTGCAGCCGCACGGAAGCGGATGCTGTCGATGCCCAGACCTGCCAGGTCGAGATTCCCTTTGCAGCGGAGATCACCTGAGCATTGGTAAGACCTCCCTGCACAGCCACCGGGCCAAGGCTGACCACCACCGCCGCAGTGCGGGGAGTGCGCAGCTTCTTGGCTGCTGCCTTGGACTTTTCCAAGGCCGTCTGCTTCGGCCCTGGAGTAGGGGCAGCCGGGACTGGAGCAGCCCGCTCCTTGTCCCTGTTTCTCTTCTTTTTCTTCTTTTTGCCCCTTCCGGCCCCCGTCACCAGGGTCCAGCCGTCATCATTGGCCGGACCAGTGGGAAGAGGGACGTGGGGGGCAGAAGAAGTGCCCGCCTCTGGTTGCCAGGCGGTAGGCGGGCGCTCGGGTCTTCGGGGCTGGAGCCGCTCTGGGCGCCGGGGTAGCTCGAGTGGCCGGGGCCGCTCGAGGCACTGGAGCCGAGGGGGCTCTGTCTGCCGCCAAGGACGGCCGAGGTCGCTGGGCCGGGAGGAGGCGCTCGTCAAGGGCCTCCAGTCGCGCGTTCAACATGGTCCCAAACTGGACCATCATGTCGCGTTTGACCTCCTCCAAGTTGAGGGCAGAGGGGGCTCCAGACCGAGCAATCGTCCGGAGCTCCTCCATCTCCCTTCGGAGGAGGGCCATTTCTCCATGGAGGCTCTTCGCTTCCTCCGGGCTGCCTTCGCCTCTCCCTTGAGGTGAGCGTTCTCTGCCGCGAGCAGTCTGCTCTCCTCAGAGGAGATATGAGTTAAGATGAGTTAAGATAAGTTAAGATAAGAAAAGCGAAGATAAGATAAGTTAAGAAAAGCGAAGATAAGTTAAGAAAAGCGAAGATAAGATAAGTTAAGATGAGTTAAGATGAGTTAAAATGAGTTAAGATGAGTTAAGATGAGTTAAGATGAGTTAAGATGAGTTAAGATGAGTTAAGATGAGTTAAGATGAGTTAAGATGAGTTAAGATGAGTTAAGATGAGTTAAGATGAGTTAAGATGAGTTAAGATGAGTTAAGATGAGTTAAGATGAGTTAAGATGAGTTAAGATGAGTTAAGATGAGTTAAGATGCGTTAAGATTATTTAAGATGAGTTAAGATGAGTTAAGAAGAGTTAAGATGAGTTAAGATGAGTTAAGATAAGTTAAGATAAGAAAAGCGAAGATAAGATAAGTTAAGATGAGTTAATATGAGTTTAGATAAGTTAAGATAAGAAAAGCGAAGATAAGATAAGTTAAGATAGGTTAAGAAAAGCAAAGATAAGCTAAGATAAATTAAGATAAGATGAGTTAAGAAAAGCGAAGATAAGTTAAGATAGGTTAAAAAAAGCTAAGATAAGCTAAGATAAATTTAGATGAGTTAAGATAAGTTAAGATAAGATAAGTTAAGAAAAGCGAAGATAAGTTAAGATTGTTAAGAAAGGCGAAGATAAGCTAAGATAAATTTAGATGAGTTAAGATTGATAGGTAAGTTAAGTCAATATATGTCAAGATAACTTAATGTAGCTCAATTTAACTCGAGATAATTCAAGATTAGTTAAGATAAGACTTGACTGTATGGACTATGTTCCTTTGTCTGCCCTGATTGGGTAAATAAAAAAAAACAAAAAATATATATCTACTGAAGATTACTACTCAGAAATAAACTACTGAAGAATTGGCTGTATAAACTACGTTCTATTGCCTGCCCAGAATGGGTGATAAAAAAAATCTTTATTATACAGAAATAAACTACTGAAGACTTGGCTGTATGGACTGAGTTCCTTTGCCTGCCCAGAATGGGCGAATTTTATATAAAAAAAATGACCAACGATCAAACAAAGTAAACAATGGTAAAAAATATGCACCTTGGGTTACATTATTGGAGTTTAAGTAAGGATCCCTAATTTTTTTGAAAATCTAATATACACTCGGGGATAGTGTAGCTTTCCAACAGTGAAAGAATTTTTCGAATCGGTTCAGTAGATCCAGAGCCTATTCGTTACAAACAAACAAACAAACAAACAAACAAATCTTTCCTCTTTATAATATTGGTATAGATTATTTTTTTGTCAAAATAAAATAGATGAGCCTGTGCACACTGAAATCTTGGTAATTGTTAAAGGGTTTCACCTGGTTTCACGCATAAGGGCTCAAACAGACGAGTATAACCATACAATGTTATAGGCGGCCTAAACTTAAATTGATGGAAGCCGACCTAAGTGTTTTAAAGTAGGTAAATGTTACCAGTCCCAAATTGATAGGTGCGACAAAATCGTTCTTTGATAAACTTTTTTGTATGCGAACTCATCATAAATCGCTATCACTGTCTCTACAAAACTTTGATGAAATAGATATTTGATGACTTTTTTGTCACGAGATAAACTGCCTAAGCGCTCCTATAGACGACGCCGCCGGCGCGCCGCAGGCGCGCCGCAACACTGTACACACGCACTTAATCATTTAGTCAATTATTACTGATATTAGAATCTGAGCAGAGGTTATTTAATTTAAATTCTATTCATTTTCATGATAATAAATTACTGTTGCCCATATAGATTACTTTAGCGCTAATTGTCAGAATTCCTTATCCAACTTTGGAAGATAAATAAAAAATATTACTTAGCTAGCTGTTCCGGCGAACTTCGTATCTCGCCTTACAATTTGTATGGCAAAAAAAAGTTACTTTTACTAACTTGCTCTCAAATTTTCTATAATTCCTCACTTTTTAAACCTTCCCTGGACTACTACGAACATTTCAAAATCAAAATCAGCCAAATAGGCCCGGATGTTTTCGAGTTTTAGCTAAACTAACGAACCACCATTAATTTTCTGTATATTTAGTAGATAGATAGTAGATAACTTGCAAATAACAATTTTGTGTTGAATGAAGGTTTTCGGCACTGAGCGGTGAATGTCCAATGCAGTATTACCTGGCCGACCCCCACGTTGGCTGCTTGCCACCAGCATCCCGTCTAAAGCATGAAGCCTGTCAACACCGCTGTGTAAAATTAATGGAATTACTGGGCAAGTATTCAGGATTCACAAGCTCTAAAAACAATTGCAAAACACTTTTTCTGCTCTTCACCAGGGGGCCAAGTTTCTTAACTAAAAACGAGTGACTCGTAATTGTCTTGTTCGCGACTTAGTTAACCATTGCTGTTTTCTTTGAGCGTGCAACAGAAATTACCTTTGTTAAAGCGGCAATGGTTAACGAAATCGCCAACAAGACAAAGTCACTCGTTTTTAGTTAGGAAACTTGGCCCCCTGGTCGTCCGACCACCTACTTTAGGTCTGTTGTCAAAATACTTTACCACGTTAGTTTCAAAAACCTTAACACTGGGATGGGAACTGGTTGTGCTTAACATGGTCTTAAGGGAAACCTCTTAGGACAAGAAAGTGTGCAAAGCGGGAAAAGGCCTATGCACAGCTATGGAAAGTTTGGGCTGATAATAATACATTCAATAATTATTTTTGTCGAAAGGAGATTTTTTTTTTACAAAATACATTTATAATTACTTTTCCACCCGATAAAATTGTGTTAGGCTGTCAATAAAAAAATATAATTTCACACTCGGCCAATATTTGTTTGCAGAATTTATAAAATAAAAACAAAAACGAGAATTTCCGATGAACCTGGCGCTGTAGCGAACACAATTACAAAACGTAACACTGTTTGAAGAATTACATCGCACGTGATACGCGAGCGGTGGATATCGGAAAATAAAATGAAAATTTATAAGAAAAAAACTTACACAACATCGCCTATTAAGACAAACAAACTTAAATAGATTAAATTAGATAAAAACCTGGTATCTCATTATTGCATAAGGCGAGTTGAACACAATGTTCGAAAGATCTCCCGTGACCTCTTTGCTAACAGCCGAGGAGGACACCGGCGGGTTTTAGTGAGTGCAAACCCCACATAACCCTGCGGCTCCTCCCGGGGTTGCAGATACTCGTCAGGAGTTTCCCCGCCTAAAAAAAAAGGTGGTTTAGAGTTGTCACGTCGTCGTCTATAACGCGGCTCCAGGCAAACAAATAAAAAACCAGCAGTGCACAGAAGCACAGAACACTGCAGAAAAGGCTATCACTATCTCTAAGCCATGGACACGACTGATACACCTGATTTGAAGTAATTCTATTACCCTACGTAGATAATATATTCTATCATAAGGTTTGTTCAATGGTTTTTACCACCTGTGGACTAAGATTAACCAAATCCTTATTGGTTAAACCCATTCGCTATAAAAAGAAACAAAAATTCCAACATCTCATTTAATGTTGAAGTGAAATTACGTATAACAGACACATTGTCAAATTCTGTAACAAATATTGGATGCCACTGAACAATGTGTCAGCGGTACAAAATACAATAGGAATTCCGCTCCGCCGCCCGCGCGGAGCACGCCGCATTCGACGCAAAGTTGCGAATGCGGCACTCGCTAATTAATTCGTGTGAAACCACTGTTAAACATGCCCTCGTTGTGGCTACTAAAACTGAGGTCTACGAAACGCTTCTTGTCTACGAAACGTTTGACTGCTTCGTAACTCAGTTGGCAGTGATGTGGACTGACGAGGGTGAATATATTATGATGAATATCGATGTTTTTTCCCTGCTTAGGTGTTGTTGTTCGTCTTAGTTAAGGGGTAAGTTAGTTCTTCCTAGTTAAGGGATCTCAGTGTGAAGTGTTATTTATTAAAGTTATGTTAGTTCATCATCATCATCTCAGCCGAAAAACGTCCACTGCTGGACATAAAGTTTGTTAATAAGACATGTTTTATGTTTAAAAAATCTACTAATTACAAATATAATGAACAGCAAAAAGCTGCAACTGCTAATACTAATGAGAAAAACAATATATTAGCAAACAATGGATAATAACAACAGAGTTGATAAATGCAAACTTATTAGTTTTAACTGTAAAAATGTAAAAAGATCAGTTGAGTGTGTTAGAAAGTTGTGCCAGAAATCGCATATAGTAGCCCTCCAGGAGACTTGGTTACTTTCAGCTGATATTCCTTTTCTTGGAAGTATACATGATGAATTTGAGTACACGGGTGTATCCGCTGTGGTTTCGGACCAAATTCTAAGGGGAAGGCCGCATGGAGGTGTCGCCCTACTATGGAGGAAACATGTGTTTAATACAGTGACAGTGATACCGTGTAATAATGTCCGTATAACGGCAATAAAAGTGACAACAGTGAAAACCTCTATGTTAGTTTTCTCTATATATATGCCAACAGACAAATCTGAAAATCTTGTTAATTTTGTTGAGTGTCTCAGTTGTGTCGCAGCGGTTATTGAACAGCATAATGTCGAGGCAGTGTTTATGCTTGGTGACTTTAATGCCAACCCCGGTGCGCGTTTTTACACGGAGCTGCGCAGTTTTTGCAATGATCAACAGTGGAAGTGTGCCGACGTTCAGGTCTTAGGTATTGACTCCGGGACCCATACTTTTGTCGATGAAGCCAGCGGGTGTAGTAGCTGGTTAGACCACTGTGTTGTGACAGAGGCGGCATGGTCTACAGTGACAGGAGTAAAAGTGGACTATGGTGTGTACTGGTCTGATCACTTGCCACTTGTGATTGATTGCGAATTGAAACTTTTGCCTTATAAAAAACTTTATAAAGACCAAAGTATTAGTAAGGTAATTTGGGGCATACGATCGCAAGAGGAAATAGACTGTTATACCAAACTGTGTAATGAGAGAATGCGTAATGTAGATTTTTGTACTGAATTTAGACAATGCTGTGATAAAAATAATTGTGATATCAAAAAACATAGAATAATTATAGATAATATGTATTTAAATATAATAAATATACTTAGTGAGTCTGCATCAGCTTCAAAAAGTGTCACTTCTGATAAGAGCATTGTCAGTAGGAGGCGAAATGTAACGGGTTGGAATAAACATGTGAGTGAATTCCACATGAGGGCTAGGCTGAGTTATCAGATGTGGAGCCTGTATGGTAGGCCGCGAACTGGTTTATTGTATGATGTAATGCGTAATGATAGAAAATTATTTAAAAGTAAACTCAAATGGTGTAAGTCTAATGAGGAGCAAATAAGAATGGACATAGTGGCTTCTAGGCATGAATCGAAGCACTTCAGTAAATTTTGGAAAGAAGTTAAAAAACAGATGCCAAGGTCCAGCCTCCCGGTGAATGTTGACGGTGTGACTGGATGTTCTGAAATCTCACAAATGTTTAAGAACAAGTTTAACGTGGTGCCACAAGTGGCACATACTAGTGATATTAATCGGGTAGAGATAGAGAGGTCTGACGTGTGTGCGAGTGGTGCCCGGGAGTATGATGCAATAATGAGATTTACGGCCGCTGAAGTGCGACAGGCTTTAAAGAGTATGAAAAAGGGCAAATCTCCCGGACACGATTCGTTAAGCATTGAACACCTTAAATATGCGGGCGTTCATTTGCCGAGAGTGTTGTCAATGTTTATCAATCTCTGCATAGCTCATTCGTACCTACCAGAGAGCCTAATGAAAACTGTTGTGGTGCCTATAGTTAAAAACAGGACTGGTGATGTGTCAAGTAGTAACAACTATAGACCTATATCGTTAGCTACTATTGTTGCGAAAGTGCTGGACAGTCTGCTTGACAAAGAGCTTGGAAAGCATATGAAACTCAACGATACGCAATTTGGTTTTAGACCTGGTCTTTCGACTGAAAGTGCGATTCTGACTCTCAAGCAGACTGTCAAGTACTATACTGATCGTAAAACTAATGTTTATGGCTGCTTTTTGGACCTGTCGAGGGCTTTCGACACTGTCAACTACGAAATGATGTGGAGAAAGCTCTCGTCAGTGACAAATTTTTCTAGAGATCTGGTATCACTGTTTAAATATTGGTACCAGAACCAGACCAACTGTGTTAGATGGGGCGACTCTCATTCTGATACGTACAGGTTGAATTGTGGTGTAAGGCAGGGCGGCTTAAGCTCGCCCAAGCTTTTTAACCTGTACGTGGACGAGCTGATTGGACGACTCGGTGGGGCCGGCGTTGGCTGCTCCATTGATGGACACGCAATTAACAATATAAGTTACGCGGATGATATGGTCCTACTGAGTCCTTCAATTGGTGCAATGAGGAAGCTTCTCTCTATTTGTGAGGAGTATGCTTTGTCTCATGGATTAAGCTACAATGTGAAGAAGTGTGAGTATATATTGTTCAGAGCGGGCTCTAGAATAATGAGTGAAATTCCTCCACTTATGCTGTGTGGCTCTCCTATAGGGAGAGTCACACAGTTTAAGTACCTAGGTCACATTGTGAATGAGCGTATGACGGATGACGAGGATATTGATCGTGAGCGTAGAGCTCTGGCAGTACGCTGCAATATGCTGGCTCGCAGGTTTGCACGTTGTACAAGGGATGTTAAAATAACTTTGTTTAGAGCTTATTGCCAGTCTATGTACACGTGCGGCCTGTGGGTCGGCTACACGCAACGATCTTTGTGTGCTATGCGTGTCCAATACAACAATGCTTTTAGGGTTATGTTGGGGCTGCCACGTTTTTGTAGTGCATCAGGAATGTTTGCAGATTCCCGAGTTGATGGATTTCACGCGATAATCAGAAATAGAGCAGCTTCCTTGATGCGCAGGATTCGTTGCAGTCCCAACAGCATCCTAGCATTGTTGTGCGACAGACACGATAGCCACTTCATGAAACACTGGATAAGTGTTCATGTTGTGCGCTAAATATAACTTGTACAGAAATAAATAAATAGATTAAGTTTTACTAATATAGATTTTTAAGTTCTAACTAACACTATGGATTTTGTGATCTGAAATAAAGTTTATTATTATTATTATTATTATTATTATTATTATTATTATAAAGCCTCGTCCATACATTGGCATACCGATCGGTCTTGAGCAACTCTCTTCAGTGTAATCACCAGGTCGCTTGCCATCTTGTGTAGGGTCTGCCTTCTCTGGTCTTAAGCTGGATAACATATACATATACTATGTATGATTCCAGAAAATGACGTTATTATTTTATTTTATTTCTATACTTACTTTATTTGAAAATTAAACAATATCTGTAAAAGTAACAAGATCTTTTACACACTACTATTCAATTTAAATCTAATAGTGTCTTCATTATTTTAAACTAAAGAACTCCAAAAATGACGTAAGTGTCTATTATTTGCCAGCCAGCCATCAAAGCAATAAAATTGTATAAGTTTATTTCTTGTTTCCGCTTTCCGCTCTGCTCATGCCGCCGCTGCCTCCCTGGCCACACGCCGCAGCTCGCAGGTACTGCGCGGCAACTCTCCGCCACATTTTAAACCTTTGTCGCGGTTAACTTCGCCAGTTCGCCTTCAACTTTGTGTCGAATATTCTGCTGTTAATTTAACTACGACGATGCCAAACGGCGGCCAGTTTAGTACGAATATAATTTTACACAATTTTCTGAATAAGAGAGGTGTCGGCTATTTTTCATACCTTGATTTCAAAAAAAATTTTGATCAGATAATTATAAATTTATTTGTTAAAAAATATATACAGATGTTTTCTGTTGTTTGCCTGAGCCAATTGGTGGGCACCCTGAACTACCTCGCCTCTAGCAGTATAGGATACTTTACGATATAAGGTATCAATATTAATTAGATTACTTAGTCTAATTGACTTTCAATAAGCGATATCTTATATCCTGTATTGAATAAATCATTTTTTACTTTTACTTTCTGTCTGTAATTTTATTGGCTTTAGGAAGTACTAAAAAGGTTAAAGGGTCTGTGATCAATGTTTACTACTTATTTCGTTTTGTTTTCACTATAAACTTATGAGATTTTTATTTCAAAATCGAGAAGTCTTTCTTATCAAAATGGTCATTTCATTATGATGAAGATAATAAAACTGTGAATTAAATCGTCAAATCTTCCACGAGGTACCAGTGGAACGTTTGCCTACCCTCAAACGCATTTAAATTATGCACAGTTTATGTGCGCACGACGCGGTGAGGTTTAAAGCTCAAAGTCATAGTTATTGATTACAACTGTGTTTTGTTCCTGTATAATTAGGCTAAAACAAGTGAATTGTTATTAGTGGGGGTGCGCGGGGGAGCGCGGGCGGCGCGGACGTCACTCCGGGCGGGCGCGGGTCCATTTGTCTCAATTATTGCGAACCTTTTGATCATTCAGGATGAACAGAACTGATTTGCCGGTCGGAGTAGCGAGTCTTGGCAGTGAACCGCTGGTAAGTAAATTCTGTGCATTGATTTGTATTTGACCTTTAGTAATAAGGTTTATATTCAATCTTAAAAGGCTATAAATACAAAAAGCTAAAAATGTATATTTTTAGAACTATAAAACAGTACTTATAGACTCTGACACATATTTCACTTCAATAAGGGGATTGTATGGAAAAGAAAAAATATTTAGAAAAACTCCATGCTGTCGCCCCCGAACCGCAGCCGTGCGATAAAGACAGAACAATTCTACGATGAAATACTACCTAAATCTTAACAAATCACGATGATTTTGATGTCCATCGCTTCAGTATTAAATATTCTAGGAAAATACTGTACAAAATATTAATGGTTTGGGGTCTTAAAAGTTGATAATTTATGTTTTTTCTCTTCAGAATATTGCCTAGATAGAGCTCTGCTAGCATTGGGCATAATCAGTTTCTTTTTTAGCAGCATGTAGTTATAAAAGATGTTCTAATCTAAGACTAAGAAGTAAATAAATACTATTTTTGGCTAAACATACCTTTCTAGACAAGTCTCGACGTCACAACTGAGTCGTAATTTTTTGTTACCTCCACCTGGCGAGCTTAAAAGCTTTGTTCGCGTCGGAGCGCCGGGAAATCTAAATCATCCGAGCAGCGATAAAATATACATGATTTTCATAAATCTCAATATCACGGCGGGAATTGACCAATGCGTTTCGTTGTTCATTTAAAATTTTGTTCAATTTATGTTTTGGGAACATTTCAGTAGGACCCACCGGACTTCAATTGTGAAGTTAATTTGATGACCTCAAATAATACTAGTTTGCGATCCTTAATTGCATAGGGAGATCCACGATTGCTTGCTGGGTTGGTCTCTTATTTGTCTTATAACTCGTTTATTTCGTTATAAAGGTCAAGTTCAGTTTTATCGGTTCCCGTGATAGTTCTAGTAATTCCAGTTTTAACCAGTAACCTTTTTATTTGATTTGAAGTCGTACTCAAGGGCCCGTCTATTCCAATTAAAGCAAGTAACACCAAATGAAACAAAAAATCCAATCTAATCTTGTGATCCGATTGGATTACATTTTAATTTATATGAATTCCATTCTGACCACACCATTAATTTTTGTTATGTTTATTTTTTTAAATAAGAAATGGAATCCGTAGAGGAATTAAAGTCACCGACATAGCCAAAAGAATTGCGAAACTTAGCGTGTTTCCTCAAGAGGCGATATCGGTCGTGCGATATGGATTCGACAGCCAATCAGGCAGGCTTCGTGGATGTACGAGCAATTTCTATTGGCTGTCGAGCCCCTATCGCACGACCGATATCGCCTCTTGAGGAAACACGCTTAGTTGCAATGGGCAGGGCACATAGCTCGAAGAACAGATGGTCGCTGGGGCCGAAAAGATCTCGAGTGGCGACCACGAACCGAAACACGCAGAGTATTCAGACCCCCATAAGGTGGTCAGATGACCTGCTGAAGGCCGAGGGAATGCACTAGATGGGGTCCCTCAAAACTGGTTGCTGTGGCATTCTGTGGGGGGAGGCCTATGTCCAGCAGTGGAAGTCTTTCGGCTGAGATGATAATTATATTTTTTAAATAAGTGGTGTGAGATGCATCTTGTCTGTCAGACATTATCACCATAATTTCAGCTTCAAGACTTGCCGCTTATCGTCACCGTGGTTCAGACGGCAGTGATTTTGACTGTGACTTTGATGGTCCAGGTTCGATTCCTGGCAGAGGCGAGCATTGTTATTATGAATATCGATATTTTTTTCCTAAGTCGTGGTTATTTTTTAGTATTTGGTGATTATTTTATGAGTTTTGGGAATTCTATAAATACAGTTTCTAAGGTAGATCTCTCTAGAGGTTAGTTTAGTAAATTATTTATAAAGAAACTAGAGGCTGCCCCGCGGTATTTCCCGCGAAGATTTCTCATAAACACAACAATCCCGTTTTTTTCCGTTCCCGTGGGAATTTCTAGAAATCCCTTCTTAGTGCTCACCTACACTCCCCAAGGAACCCACGTGCCAATTTTCAGCTTTCTCCGCCCAGTAGTTTCGGCTCTGCGTTGTCTGTCAGTCAGTCAGTCAGTCAGTCAGTCAGTCAGTCAGTAAGTAACGGAAGAGTTTTATATTTATAAAGAAATAACAACATTTTAATAACTTTATTTGGATACCGAGCCCCTATCAGTTCCCTTAAAAACCTTAATGAGAGCGTAATTTTTTAATCCGTATTTAAAACACAAACAACAAAAGAAGCTTTTAGAAAGCTCACCTACAAATAATTAAATTCCCACCAGCAGGTACTTTGTTTCAATGTAAAGAGTGGGACTTACAAAGTTGTATGTAACATGAGCTTTCATGAAAGACGGGAGGGTCGAGTCAACAGAGCTTCGGTGCCTCTGTCAAATGTGGGTCGTTATTTACTGAGGGAGCGCAGAGCTTTTTAACTCAAGCTTTTGGAAAGTACTTTTATCCGTAAAAAACGTGGAGGTACTTACGTTCATGATTATTTTGTAGTACCTACTTTGTCGCTTTTAAATGTAATTGCTATCAACTAAGATGAGTGTTAAAATTTAAAACGTTTACATTTGAAGTATGAAATACAAACAAAATATAATACAAAAAAAAAAAAAAACAAAATTTAAACTTATACTACTTTTCACATTCGTACATTTGTTGATGTCAAGATGAAATCAAGTTTCGAGTTCGAAAAAGACATATTTTTGTTACACCCAACTAACATTTAATTATGCTACATACGATAAAGTTTATAGATCGACTCTATTTAATAAACGTAGCACGTAGCGGCGTAGCAGCGTAGCGGGCCGTAGCACTTACGTAGCATCTTAGCTGACGTAGCATCATGACTTGCGGCTACACGGTTTCTCTTCAGACGAAAATTATTACGTCAACGATGAGTTGGGATGACTTGGTGAGATGAAATTCCTTTGTCGATGTGACCTTGAGCTTCAGAAGTTTCTAAGGCACGTATTAATATATTGGGCATGCTTCAGTTTTAAATATTCAAGACTAGTAGTAAGTTTATTACATTTTCTTCTTTTAGAAAGAAAGAATATACATTTATTTCAACGGCACGATACTTTTCAAGAAGTCGTTTCTTTTATGAAGAGATGTTTAGACAATGTTATTACTGTTGAAGTCAATGTTTTTGAGTGTTCTTATAATTAATTTTAGTACTAAAACTAAACATTTGTTTATTTTGTGTGTAGTTTACACAATGGACGGATGTCATCGAATTTCTCCGACTGGGTTCAGGTGGCATAGGAGAGGGATACAAAGGGGGAGTTTTTTTTCCAGCAGTAGTATACAGCCTGTATGAAAGAAAAAATACATTACATTAAGAATGAATTCTTAATCGTTTTGTAAATTTTAGAACACTTATAAAACCACTAAAAAAACTTAAAGCTTTCCGTTAAAAGCTGCGCGTGCTTTTGAGCTCTGAATAGTGGAACGCGAGTGTGTCATCAGGTCACGGAACGTCATTTCAGCGACATGAATAATGCGGCCGCGGCCTCGGCGCTTTCAGCGGCTGGCTACATCTGAATTAAACTGAAAACGTTTTATTTCAGTTTATTCTTTGCACTTTTCAAACTATCTGGTAGAATAATTTAAAAAACAAAAGTTAGGTACTTAACACGATCAGTGCAATCGACTTTTTATTGCGTTTACTAAACAATTTAGGAGTGTCCACGAAGCGGTTGTTGCGATCATAAAATACATACATTGGGTTTAGGCACCTAGGAACTGCTAGCTATACTAAGTTGGCATTGGACGTGTTAAGGCGTATACTAAATCTATAACAAATAAGCTTCTTAACTAAGACAAATAAAAAAAAAACAACGTTTTCCTTGTAGCAGAAAATGTTTTCGAAGCACAAGAGCTTATTTTGACAACGAGATTAGTTCGCTCTTGTGGTACCTTGTGCTAGGACTTCTAGACTTACACCCATCAAACCATAGAGTTGTAAAGTTGTTATAAATCAGGATCGAAATACAAATCGATAAAACAAAAAAAAACTAGTAATACTTACTACGAGAGTATTATATAGGTTAACATTTAATATTGTTTCTAGTTTAACCCTTTTTCCTTTGCTGCCAAGCCCGGTCGTGATTACGTGCGTGAGTCGACAGATCCACTTATTGTTTGTAGCTGAACAAAGTGAACAACTAGAAAATTGCTGGACCAAAAAGTTTTTTCTTGGTCAGGTAACGTTATTATGATTGGATCAAGGTGAGAAGCAGCGTCGCTAACCATAACACATTATTAAGTATGAAACATTGAAATTTAAATATATCCTGGCACAAAAATCTAGAAATTAAAAAGTTTCAACACTGTATGGAAATTTGTCGGATTTTCGAAAATTTCCATACAAAAATGAAAAAATAAAAAAAAAAAACAAAATTGTATTTATTCAAAGAACCTAGACAGAGGGTGGATAAAAAATTTATATCTAAAACTTAAACTAAAACACATTTAAACTATCTTTTTTTATCGGCACGACTTTGCAAGGCTTCGTGTCTTACGCTCTTGTTCTCAAGATTCCATTTTGATTAGCAGTGGCCCCCGCACTAAGCGAACCTGTATCGCGAGGGCCGAGAGGTTGTGTCAGAGTTGCCACTTTTTTATTTCGAGAGTTTTTGCGTCGCATTTTATATTATTTGTAGTAAAAAATATTTATATTGATACAAAATCTTCCGTAACATTTTTAAATACAAATAAATTGCGCACTAACTACCACAGTAGAGAAAAAAGGGATGAAAATTGTACAGGAACAATTTGAGGTGCAAAACAAAAATGCGGGCGACCTCTAGTACCTCAACAATGTTTGAGTTTATAAAAAAACAATATTACGATTTCCAAGTGTCCGAACAAGTTCGTAAGCCTCTTCCCGGATTGTTTGTCGTGTCCCGGATCCCGGATCCCGGATAAAAGGATCGGATTAGAACACAACTGTCGTCCCGGAACACGGAACACGGAGCGCGGCTCGAGCGGCGGTGACCCCGACGGGAGGTAGCGGGTTTAGGATATAAACGGAAGCGGGGGCGATTAGGTTATCTGTCTGCTATGTATAGTAACATATAAATCAATCACTGTTTATTTGTCTCACTGAAACTCGAGAACAACTGAGTCTATTTAGCTAATTTTGATTTTGAATTGTTTTTAGTAGTCCAGAAAGGTTGAAATGTTGAGAAAAAAAATGGAAAAGTCAGTATTTCACGCAGAGAAATTAGCTAGTTTATTGAAACCGCTATTGTATCATGAAATTGTATTGGTTTTATCTGAGAATTAAGTGAACTAAAGTAAATTAAATACTAGAAATATCTATAATAAGTAGATCAAGTCAGTTACAAATTCATATAGTTCATGTCGCTTGTCGCGTCTTCTGTCACTAATGAGCAACCTTCACACAAGAGCGACTTAGACGCTGGCTCGGAACACGACCTTGATGGATTTAGCTACGGATTGTCGCTTTAATTCAATGTTTCAGTATTCTTAAAACTAAATTATAAATAACTATGGGCTGCCCCGCGGTTTTTCCCGCGTCGATTTCTCATAAACACTAAAATTCCGTTTTTTCCAGTTCCCGTGGGAATTTCGGGAATTCCCTTCTTAGTGCTCACCTATACTCTCCAAGGAACCCACGTGCCAATTTTCAGATATCTACGCCCAGTAGTTTCGGCTCTGCGTTGTCTGTCTGTCAGTGAGTCAGTCAGTCAGTCAATCAGTCGGTCAGTCAGTCAGTAACGGAAGAGTTTTATATATATTGACTAGTCGATCCGGCGAACTTCGTACCGCCTAACTTTTACTATCTTGTGCGTGTATCATACGTATAAACCTTTCTCTGGAATCACGCTACCTATTAAAAAAACGCATCGAAATCCGTTGCATACTTTTAAAGATATAAGCATACATAGGGACAGACGCGGGAGGCGACTTTGTTTTATACTATGTATTGATTTCAAGTTGAATATCATTTATTCTAAATAAATGTTCAACAATGCGCTCTACTTTAAAATAATATTCAAAATTTATCCAAAGTTCCGGAAGACGCAGAGTAGGCAGCACCCGTCACGACACCTCTGACCAAATGACTCCAAAACTAATGAATTGTTTTTCTTAGTACATAAAATTCAGTTCCGCAAGAAAATTCAACAAAATCAGCATCCATATAATTTATTCAGCCACAAATGTTCACCTTAACAGCCTTGAGTCGTCGTAATGTGAGCACTGCACAAGATGTTTCCGTGTGCTATGTATTCGAGAGGATAGATAATTTCAATTATTTTAAATAAAAATTCTGCATAGGAAATCATAGGTCCTGCATCTTTATTGTTTCTTAATGATTAATTTTTTTTTACCCTGATAATTTCTTACTTTTATATTTATTCAGATGGACGGATGATCTGCGCAAGGCTGCGGGTCCACGCTGGATGCAGGCCACCTGCGATCGGTACAGATGGAGAGCCTTGAGGGAGGCCTATGTCCAGCAGTGGACGTCTTACGGCTGAAATGATATTTATTCTTACTTTGTGTGCAATAAAGTATTTTTTACTTTACATTTTACATTAGTTTAGCTCCTCGGTCCTCGTCAGTCATGTTGGGCAGATGCATATTACTTAAGATGTCTAATGATTCAAAAAATACATTTAAGTAGCTAGAGACTATAGAGCGCGGTTTTGTGGTCAGCCTGCCTTCCCACTTTGTGACCATATCGATCTATCTATTTTCAATCAATGCATAGTATAAAACAAAGTCTCTTCCCGCGTCTGTCTCTATGTATTCTTATATATTTAAAACAATGTAACGGCTTTTAATGCGGTTTTTGATAATAGATAGAATGATTCAAGAGTAAGCTATATCAGTATAGTCATCATCATCATCATCATCAGCCTGTAAGAGCCCACTGCTGAACATAGGCCTCGTCTCTCGCACGCCATGCACCACGGTCCTGCGCCAGTCTGATCCACTGCCTACAGTATAGTAAATGTATGAAATAGTAAAAGGTTAGGCGGTACGAAGATCGCCGGGTCGACTACTGTCCTTATAAAGTGGCCGTTGTAGAATGCAATAGATCATTCGTAATTCTATTTTAAGTATACTTAGTTCTGTAAATAGTAAGAGTCCGTGGCCATCGTAGGCAAGAAGTATTTTGGAGCGAGGTTTTGGCCGAGCCAGTTAGTGAGAACTTGGCTCATTTACATCTGCTCTACGACAATCCAGAGATATCTAAAAGTTCCTTTTAATTATTATAAATAGACGTGTGATATTAACCAATTAAAGGTCAAACATTACATCATGTATTAATATTCATAGAAGAAGGCTCTACGTTAAATTAAAAGTTAAAGAGAGTACATACTTTTACTTAAAATTGTTCAACTAGAGAGAAAAAATTAACCAATTTAAAGGTCCTTCATAATCAATCAATATATATAAAAACTCTCCGTTACTGACTGACTGACTGACTGACTGACTAACAGACAACGCAGAGCCGAAACTACTGGACGTACAAAGCTGAAATTTGGCATGTAGGTTCCTTGGGGAGTGTAGGTGAGCACTAAGAAAGGATTTCCAAAAATTCCCACGGGAACGGGAAAAAACGGAATTTTTGTGTTTATGAGAAATCTGCGCGGGAAATACCACGGGGCAGCCTCTAGTCAATATATATAAAACTCTTCCGTTACTGACTGACTGACTGACAGACAACGCAGAGCCGAAACTACTGGGCGTACAAAGCTGAAATTTGGCATGTAGGTTCCTTAGGGAGTGTAGGTGAGCACTAAGAAAGAATTTCCTGAAATTCCCACGGGAACGAGAAAAAACGGGATTTTTGTGTTTATGAGAAATCTGCGCGGGAAATACCGCGCGGCAGCCTCTAGTTATGTTTATAAATTGCTCTACCTAGAGATTTTCTTATATTATTGGAAGCAAAGATTCAGGTTTTTACATTTAATTGTAAGTATGTATGTATATTTAAACAGAGTAGAGAGACCAAATCAAATCAAAATCAAAAATCTTTAATTAATATAGGATACAAGATATCACTTATTGAAAGTCAATTAGACTACATCTAATCTAATCGCTATTGATACCTTATTTGGTAAAGTATCCTATACTGTGAGAGGCGAGGTAGTTCAGGGTGCCCACCAATTGGCTCAGGTAAACAAATGTTTGCCTTGCCTTACGACAATAGTCGCCTGGAGAGGCCCCCAAACGAGCCCTCCTCTGTCAAATGATTCTACTCCCTTTCGCAATGATTTCACAGTGTAGAGAAGAAAGGGGTAACAAACTCTACTTTACAATTTATCTCTCATTTTTTTGATGCCCTGCACAAGATGGTCAGACGACCTGGTGAAAGCTGTGGAAGTACTCTGGATGAGGGTCTCTCAAGACCGGTCAGTGTGGCGATTTATGGAGGAGGCCTATGTCTAGCAGCTGACGTTTCTCGGCTGAAATTATGATGAGGTAAGTATAATATTAATTAAAATAATAATAATAATAATAATAAGGCGTAGGGATGTGACGACCCCATCGCCCAGTGGAAATTCCAGTACTTTCGGTCTGGAACTTCCATTGCAATTAGTCACCGCAGGGACGGCTTGTGGCGAGTCGATGGTGAGTGGCGACACCACGGACCCTATACCTCCAGGGGGACACACGCAGTCATCACACGCACACTCACATGCAGTCATCACACACACACACACCCCCCCGCCTCTGAGCTTGCCTTCACCAGCCGGCCAGAGTGGAGTAGCAAGAGCGAAGCCTATGCTCCAGGTTGGAAGTGTAAAATGTCATAACGCCGGGTGCATCTTATGCTGCCCGCAGTCTCACCTCTCGACAACCTTAGCTGTCCACGACCAGTGTTGCGACCCGTTGCCGTTGACTTAGTGGAAGCCCACCCAGTGGACAGCGAGTCACCGCCTGCCATGATAATTAGTGAAATGTTGCATTAAAGGCAGGCGTACCGTATTTCACTCCATAGCACCAGTTAACCGGTCCATTAAACAGTTCACCCCCATAAACCATTTCTTATCATCCATTTTACAATAGTTCCTATCACCTACTGGGTGCCGCCTCTGGGTGCATGATCTATTTGTGCATTTAGTGACGGTGCCTGGTTGGTGATCCATATACAATACAGCAAAACTCTCGAAAGGGCCTCTACGAGTTGGATTCGTCCCCTCGCACGCCTCTCAAAGGACCGGGCTCCATCCCGTGATACCGAAAAGTATTGAGAAACATAATAATAATAATATATTTATTTCTAGATTAAAAATCCACCAAATCCAAAATAAATAAAATATAACACATCTAGCAGCATTTTGAGATCACACGCTGTACAACCAGCTCTTATTTGAATTTCTATTGTAGTGAACTCTGAACTCCCTCGGAGGAACTTTTCTTTTCAACTCCCGAGCTCAGCAAGATGTAAGTTCTGTGGTTATAAGCACTTTTGTAGTTCCAATGTAAATAACGGTTCGACGGAGAATTTCAATGATGTATAATTTCGGATTAATCCTTTGTAGAGTTCTGTAATCAAAATTTAGTTTTTTTTTTAATTCCCATTCCCGCCATCAAATCTCCTCCTCCCATAGGTAAAAGGCGACTAAGGGTGAGAATATAAAGCTCAAGGTTTCCGGTACCGACCCGTTTCGGTTGTCTAAAGAAAACCGGTACCGACCTATCCTGTTTCTCTATGTTCGAGCGCATACTGATATTATGAAATATTATGCTAGTACGGGTCGGAAACTGGGAACCTGGCACTCTATATAAGACCCTAAGACTCGAAGAATAAGGTAGAGCAGCAGCGTCCTTAGCAGAAGAACATAATAATCATTAAAAACATTTTATTGGGCAGTAATCATTTTACCTTTGATTTAAAATCCAATAAACCAGCGACTTTGTAACCATTTCTTAAAGATTAATCGACTAAAGCGTCTTTATCATCTCAGTAAGAAAAAACGTAATAATTTACATCTAAAAAGCAAACCACTGAACTAAGAACTTTTTCATACAAATAGCTCGTTGGAACCGGGGTCACAGTTACAATGGTCGTATTTATGCAGATACGTCGCTTAGTTGCCTTTTATCGGTCGGTCGACGGTGTTTAGCATAATCTGTTCTGCGATCCCAAAGGGACGATGGCGGTGGGATTAAACTCCTTATAAAATGAAGGAAAATCTTTTTTTAACCGACTTTAACAAGGAGGTTATCAGTTTGACCTGTATGTATGTATGTATGTTTGTCTGCTATTATCTCGCGTTTGGCTGAACCGATTTTGATGCGGTTTTCAGATAAGTATTTTTTACATTCAGGAGAAGGTTTTAGTACCCACTTCAACCGACTTCGAAAAAGAGGAAGTGCTCAGTTGATGTACTTGTCAGTTTATTGAAGGTCCTTTTTTGTAAAAAAAGAAATTATATATATTGTGTATTGGACTAGGTACTACAGACAGAAAAACATTATTAGTCAACGAGAAACCTGTTACTTATCTTCAGCATAAATAATAGCATATTTTTATGCGTAGAAAAATTTAAGTACCAATACTAAGCAATGTAGGTCAATAATCATGGAAGCATCACGATACAAATATTTGACAAGAATTTGCAAGCTATAATAGCACCTGACTTAATCAAGCTTTCATTTCTCAATAATTGTTATTTAGTGTGCGTTTAGCCTATAAAAATATTTCATTATAATTGAGTTCAAGTTAAGCTATCCGCTGTCCCCCCGGGTTTCAAAAAACCATTCATATATTTTTTGAAATTGTAAACTTTAACATCAAAATCTTCTGTTACTCAAAACTAATATCCCTTTAGAATTCAGTAAAAACTGCAATATCCCAGTAATCCGTGCCAGCTGCAGCCTCGAGCCGAGCGCGCGTCGAGTCGGCGGCGCGGGCAGAGGTCGACGCGGTAAGGTAAAGGTGCCTGCTGATTTAGTTAATTAAATACATACATACATACATGATCTCACGCCTTTAATTCCCCAAAGGGTTAGGCAGAGGCACCAGCTTGTTAGCCGGACCCACGTTTAGCCGAGTTTATGCTTTTATCGCAAACGTGACAAGGGGCCAGCTTGTCGCCGCGGTTATAACGACCACTACTGCGGCCGGGACCAACGGATTAACGTGCCTTCCGAAGCACGGAATCATCTAACTTTTCGGACAATCAGGTGATTCAAGTCTGCAATGTCCTATCCAACCGAAAACAAGCACAACGTGATTTTTGTGAGAAATCAATGTGTGGTGTTTTCTGCGGGGATCGAACCCACAACCTTCCGTGCCGTGGCGCAACGCGCTACGCTACTGAGCTACGGAGGCGGCGGTTAATTACCTTTTCTATAATATTAATGTCTAGTCGACCCGGCGAACTTCGAACCGCCTAACCTATTACTATATTGTCCATGTATAAAAATTACAAACCTTCCTATTGAATCACTGTATCCGCATCAAAATCAGTTGCATAATTTTAAAGATTTAAGCATATACTATACTGCTAGAGGCGAGGTAGTTCAGGGTGCCCACCAATTGGCTCAGGCAAACAAGACGATACTAAACAACCTCTCCTCAAATAATAATAATAACGCATCACACTCAGAGCCCCTAACTAGGAAGAACCTATCTAGGGTGCCCGAAACATATACAGAGACGAACATTACACCCAGACCGGAAACAAACATCGATATTCATCATAACAATGTTCGCTCCGACGGGAATCATACCCAGATGCACACGCGTCTCAGTCCAAATCACTGCCAACTGAGCTACGGAGCAGTCGATGATACGATAACGCAGATAAATAAGTCCTGGTCCTTTTCGATTGGTATGATGTTTGATAACCACTGTCTTTTAAGTATTGTCATTCATAAAGCGATGGAAAAATTTAATAGTTTGCGAAGGTCATAATAGCGACCCAAAATTGTGATTTAAAACAAAATTTGCTCCAGTGTGATGTGAAAGTTTCTCAAGCCGAGCTTGTTGGTTGGCAAACAACTCGCGGGCTCTCTCCAGAGTGACCTTCCCTCACGTCGTTTCAACAACCAACCTGTGATGGATGGCCGCTTCACTTTTAAATAAAATTTTGCCGCAGTGATGCGACTGGAATTCACATAGAAGAAGGTACTTAGATGGATAGACACACATTAGAATTGACATTAAAATGTTGATAACGGAGATGATGATGTAACTTTTTGTCATAAATGATATTTTACAATTTATATCTACTATGTACTCTACTATATTGTTTAACTAGTAGACCCCGCGAACTTCGTACCGCCTTACCTATTACTATGTTGTGCATGTATAACACACATAAACCTTCCTCATGAATCACTCTATCAAACAAAAAAAACCGCGTGAATATCCGTTGCATAATTCTAAAGATATTAGCATACATAGGGACAGACGCGGGAAGCCACTTTGTTTTATACCTACTACTAAGTATTGATTAAAATGAATTGTTGTTCTTTAGTCTCGCAAAATTTTGAGAACGGCCTGCCTGATTAATTTAGCTGATTTTGGTCTTAAAATGTTCGTAGTAGTCCAAGGAAGGTTCAAAAGGGGAGGAAATATGGAAAAATGAAGGGAAATATCGGAAAACTAACAATCACAATAATTATTAGGGTCAGCAGCGAGTTTCTAGAAACATTTCCCAATTTGAAATTTAAAATATGACATTAAAGAGCTCCTGCTGCTACCGCCAAGGTTATTAGAGGACCTAGTAAAGGGCGCACGCTGTTGTACGACACAGACTGGCCGGTCAAACGCGGCGTTTTTAAAAACTCACGCCACGCTCCACTAGGACTAAGTCTAACATTTACAGTCAGTGTACGGAGGCTACTCTGTCGAGTATGATGAGTATGATGAGTATGATACTCTGACAACTCGTTCCCGAGTACTGATTATCCTTTTTTTTTCTTTTTTTTTTTTTAGGCGGGGAAACTCCTAACCCTGCGACCCCGGGGGGAGTCGCAGGGTTATGTGGGGTTCGCACCCACTAAAACCCCGCCGGTGTCCATCTCGGCTGTTTGCAAGGGGGTCACGGGAGATCTCTCGAACTTTGTGTTCAGCTCCGCGACCCCATCCAACATTAGCTGAGTAGCCTCTTCACGGGGGGACAGGTGGTGGTAGTCCCCCCTGAGCGCGGATGGCTCTTCCTACGCTCAACGACGGAACTGGACACCGCGTTCCGCCGCCCTTCTCGGGGCTGTTATATGACTACACGAGGCCCCCCCGCCTCGTGCACCCAACGACCCCGGGGTCCCGTCATAGTAGCCTCTTACAACAGGCAGGGGATACCTAGGTCCTATTCTTCGGCCCGGGAGCGGCTTCGGCTCGGCTCCGTCGAGCGTATGCATCACTGTCTTGAAGTCGAAATTTGACTTTTTGTATCAATTTTAAGTTGAGAACTATTTAAACTTTCGTTTGGACACTTAGAACTGTGAGTCCTAGCCGCGACTCTATTGTGAATGTCAGCCTAAGATCAATCCCATTGAAACAAGGACAAAAAATGTACTTGACTAGGGAGGGTCCCATCTAAACTAAGCGTGTTTCCTCAAGAGGCGATATCGGTCGTGCGATAGGGACGTGACAGCCAATAGAAATCGCTCAAACATCCACGAAGCCTGCCTGATTGGCTGTCGAACACATATCGCACGACCGATATCGCCTCTTGAGGAAACACGCTAAGACTTACAATGTACAGTCACGTGCAAAAGTCCATACATCATGTTAATTCTAAAATAACAAATACAACACACATCTGGTAAAGACATTTCCCGCTGGCTCAAATGGGTAGAGATGTGTACCAACACATCTGTACCCATTTGAGCCAGCGGGACATTTCCATACACAGTCACGTATTTTAGTCCATACAGAGTTAGCAAAAATAAACATCGCATCCAGTGATCATATTCACCGGCATATTCGCTACGCTCACAGTGTTTGTATGAAATCTCTTGAACTGTTTGTATGTAATGTATAGCAATGTCCCACTAACTCAAATAGGTATGTGTTGGTACAATCTCTACCCATTTAAACCAGCGCGAAATGTTTTTAACCGACTTCAAAAAAGGAGGTTATCAGTTTGACCTGTATGTATGTATTAATTAAAAAATTAAAATTATTGTAAATATTGACTGACAAACAGACAGACTGACACACATTTTTTAAATTGTATTATTATTTAGGCTGTTTTAAACTTTTTATTTCTAAGCACATTGTCATCGTGGAAGAGTGGAGTCTCTTAATACAGGTAGTTTCTACTTAAAAAGAGACCCCTTGTCATAAGTATTTTGTAAAATTTGTTGGAAATAAATATTATTATTAATAATAATAAGTATGTATGTATGTATGTTTGTCCGCGATTATCTCGCGTTTGGCTAAACCGATTTTGATGCGGTTTTCAGATAAGTGTTTGTTACATTCAGGAGAAGGTACCTATTTTAACCGACTTCGAAATAGAGAAAGTGCTCAGTTGATGTATGTGTCAGTTTATTAAAGGCGGGTTCCTTTTTTGTAAAAAAGAAATTATTAAAAGATGTGTATGGTATTTTCGTGCAACCAATTTTAGACTTAACACTATGTATGGACTTTTGCACGTGACTGTACTTATGCACTTTTTATAAAACTGTTAAAAGAAAACGCGTCGTTTCAACCGCTTGTTTGCGCGAAAGTTTAGTTAAATTAATGGATCCAGGTGACACGGCACTCTCTGTACTCCCCTATCTTGACAATTACGCCTCAGGGCCTCTCGTCGAGGGTCTCTGTAAAGAAACTTCATTAGGAAAACCACTCATTTTGAATTTTTTGAACGCAAGTAAAACAGGTTTTTTGAACTAAGCTTTTTTTACTTAATTTTTTTGCGTAATTTAACTTCAGGTGTAAAGCATATCTTTGGCTCAATGATATTACTAATTATTATTATTATTTAATCTTTGCAATTCTTTAGTCAAATATTTTTCTTTTTATAGGTACCTACCTATATTTTTATTGACGAAATAATTATCAATAAATCACAGCAAACACAATCAGATAACTTAGCATTAATAATTAATTATCAGATAAAACGACTGCACGACGTCAAAATTCCTATCAAAACTGATACAATTTAATTTTAGCTAGTTTAAAGCAATTTTAGTAAGTCTTCAACAATGGTGGTGAGAGGTTTAGCAATATTACTGCTGTTGCTGGGTGCAGTGACTTCCAGCAAACATGATATTTACACAGGGTATGTATTTGTGTGAGAAAAAAAAACAGATTCTAATGGACGTCAATTTCTTTTTTAGCCCTAGTGATTAGATCGCATCAAGAGGAACTCCTTTCGTTCATCTATTTTTTATTTACTGACTTCTTACTCTTTCTTTATGAACAAAAACTATCAAACGCAGCCTTCTTAGAGCCCCAGATTTATTTTTAGTGACAAAGATCATGCCAATAACCTGTCGTAAACTAGTTTAACGAAGTCAGTGCTAATTATTAGTGAAACTTAACAGGTTCAGCGTCCACAAAATATCTTTGAGAGACCAATCACATCAAGCCCTAGTTCAGACCCTGGTGCAGCAACTAGAGCTGGACACCTGGCAGCACGGCCTGGTCGGCTCCAGGGACGCCGTCGTCATGGTGCACCCTGGGAACAGGCTGCGGCTGGAAGAAGAACTGGACAAGGCTGCAGTACAGCATAGCTTGGTTTTTGATGATGTTGCCAAGTGAGTAGATTAGAACGATGTTGAAAATAAAGACAAGTTTATGCAGTGTTATTTGTGGACTATATTTATTGTACCTGCGATTTCGCAGCGTGGAATAGTGACTTTTCCATAATTTCTGACTGTTTTATACATCCCTTAACTACAACAAACATCAAAAATCTGAAATAAGCTTAATTTGCCCAGTAGTTCTCAGGTTTTAACGACACAAACGATCAGCAATTGTTTTTTTTTTGTTTCAATTTGAAAACATATATTCGTCATAATACTACACAATGACAGAGTGAAAGTACCCAATTTACAGGTCACTGAAGATGCAAGATGAAGAACGTGAGAGTTGGCGCCGGTCGCGCTCCGCTGCCGGACAACGCATCATGCCGTTTGAAGACTACCCTCGTTATGAAGAGGTTTGTAGAAACAAAGAGCTTCAAAGGTCATGTTGCCCCAAAAATTTGTTAATATTCAATAGCGAACGAAAAGACACAGCGAAGTTAAAAGACCTCCCAGTTTAAACGGACGACCTGGTGAAGGGTCGCAAAAGACTGCTCATTGTGCAAATATGGTATATGGATATGGACTACGGGGGAGTCTTATGTCCAGCACTGGACCTCTCATCATATCTGCAGACTTAGGTATATTAGGTGAGATAATGATAATATTGATACATTAGGAAAAATCTAATCTTTACAGGTAACTGAATACCTACAGTACCTGGCAGCAACTTATCCTAACGAGGTGACCTTAGTCAACGCTGGCCCGAGCTACGAAGGTCGCGACATTCTCTACCTCAAAGTCTCCAGTTCAAACTTCGAGGATGAATCCAAGCCCATCTACTTCCTTGACGCCATGATCCACGCTCGCGAGTGGGTGACTACTCCGGTTACCCTCTACATGCTGCACAGACTGCTAGAGCTCAGGGTTGCCGGCGAGGAGGATTTGCTTTCGGACATCGACTGGATCGTCATGCCTGTCGTCAACCCTGATGGTTATGAATTCTCTTTAACAGATGTAAGTTATTATTAATTATGTTATGACAATTTTATTAGAAGAAGAAGAGGTTATGGATAACTACTATGCCAGCGTATATGAATGCACAAGCCGCAAGGGAACAAAATGCAAAACAAATCGTCGCTACCCTCGACGGTCTTGAGAGATGGCTCAATCGTCCTCCTAGGTTTCTTTAGTGTGCTCCAGTTTGCTACGCTCACAAACTGTGCACACTCTATTTCAAATATAATAATGGGAGTCAGCCGCTTACAAATTGCTTACTGGGGACACAGTCTTCTCCAAAGTGGCATTATTTCGCAGGATGCATTATGGCGTCGCACGCGTTCCGTGAACCTGACCGTCAGCCAGACGTGCCTCGGCGTCGACGCGAACCGGAACTTCGACTACCAGTTCAACACTTACGGAGTTTCTGCCAGTCCATGCTCAGACACTTATCCTGGACCGGCGGCATTTTCTGAGGTAAATATCAAAAAGTTTGGATGATATTATGTCACAATTTTGGTCAAATCGTCAGCATAGAATAGTCAACACATCAAAATAATAAAAAAAACTTCTATGTGCTTTTGAATACTGTACTGTGCAAACTTCTATACCAACTGTATGCAAGTTACTTAAATAAAGAATGTTATTTTTCGAACAATTTACTAACAATCTATCGATTACTGTTATTCGGTACATCTTACTTCGTTCCGCAGGTTGAAACGCAATATGTCAGAGACATTATCTTGGAACACGTAGGTCGCATGGAAGTCTACCTGAACATCCACAGTTTTGGAAGCCTGATCCTTTATGGCTACGATGACGTCATGGCTCCCAACACTCCGCAGCTGCACCACCTCGGCTCCGTGATGGGTGCTGCCATTGATGTCCACAAGCTTCCTGAGGCATTGTATTATTTAGTTGGAAATGCTGGACTGTTGTTGTACCCAGCATCGGGAAATGCTCAAGATTGGGCTCAGGTAGGTGCACAGTTCAGGTTTTATTGCGTATTTAAACATTAACTATTTGTCTGGACTCTTTGTAGGCTTTGGAATCTGCGATCCTTATTCATTGTGCTCATTTAAGATTGAACTTTACAACCCCTGCGACCATCTTTTCATCAAGCTATGCCCCTGCCGATTTCCACTTGCATAACTTGGTGATTTCTACAATTCCAGTCAGTGGGAGTGACGTTCTCATACACGGTGGAGCTGCCGGACTACGACTACTGGTTCTGGCCGCCGCCGGCCTTCATCCCGCAGATCAACGAGGAGACCTGGCACGGCATCGCCGCCTCCGCCAGGGTCGCCAAGATCTACTTTGACGCTGCCCGAGCCTAGTGCAGCCTTACTTCCTTGAGGATTATTAATTTCATCTTTTTGCTATTAAAAACTTTTTGCAAATTTCTCTATGCTTATTTTTACCATGTCTTTCAGGTTTATGATAGTTGATTGAATGTCAGCCGCCGTCCTGTAAATTTGTACCCTGTTTTTCATTAAAAGATAAAGAGCATTCAAGTAATTTGACGTATTTTATGTCAATTTAGACTGGATAATTCGTATTTATCACACAAGTAACCAGAGAAGGATACCTCTAGTTAAGCTATTTTAAACATATCGTAAAAATCTATCGTATATGAATAAACGGTTGGTTTTTCACAATAACTAATAATTAATAAATAATAATTTACACAATAGCTTTATAGAATTGCAAGTTATGTAGTCTACTTTGTATTTAATAAAACCTTAACAGTTCGGAGTTTGTTAAAGGGGTAAAGAAGTTAGTCACTGATATTCATCCACACTTCAAAACTTTTGCTTTGAATTTAAGTTTCATTTCTCAATATTTCTAATATTGAAATCGAGGCATCTAACGTAGAATAAAGGAATAAATTCTTAAATAAAAGTTAAACCGCAGTAAAGTAGGCAGGTAGTAGTAATAGTTGGAAGCACATGTTGCCGTCAAAAGAGTCGTTTAATAAGGCAGGTCGGCGCCAGGTGCCGCCCTCGGATACTTGCCGCTATCATGCGGGCACAGAGCGGGCAGTGTGTACAGATGAAACTACTGGACACTGGGATTGAACAGTTTTATAGGTTAATACCGAATCCGCGGATAATAGCGAGTTCACACACATTGTAAAAGACAAAAGTCAAAAATTGATTTATTTAATTAGACTATTTTCTCATGGTATTCATAACTGTTTATACAATTAAATTATGTTTTCTAAAAGCTAAGAACTTTATAAACGACTGCGCATAATTACGTACCTTCTTTTTCACCGAAGTGATTTCTCAGTAGAGGCTCGACAAAAATAAGTTAAAGTTTGCATTTATTTATAAATTTCCATAACTTTATATTATAAATTTTTGATATTAGTGAGTATTATTTGTGCTACAAGAGTATCTCATGCCAACATTTCAAACGTGTTAGTAAGTTTTGGAGAATAGTGCCTTTAACAGACGGATTGACAGAAAGATTAGTCATATTATGAAGGTCAGAAATATGCCAGATTTCCTGCACCTGAAAATATCAGTATGAAGAGTGTTTAGTTCACTACCTAATCTTTGTCCGTGTCAACTATCCGGAGCAGGGTCAGGCATGAATAATTCAGCGGCCGCAGATTTCATTGCTAGAACAAATGTTTGCGAGCTCGGTCGGCCGCGCAGCCCCCGTCGCTCCGCCAAGTGGCTGCGGATTTCTATTCATTGCTTCATTGTTCATTTTATCTAGTCTTCCTAAACCTTGCTGAATATTATTTTAAAGTAGTTTTTGATAACAGAAGCAGCTTGCAAGAAAATTCTAAAGTTGTTGTCTAGGTCTAGCACAGTGATGATTTAGTTTCATATTGCGAAGAGAAGTTTCAGTTCGTATCGTTCATTGAGCGCAAAGACGGATATACGCACTAAGTCCACATCCTCTGTTTTAAAGACGGTACCAAATCCTTTTCCTGAATGTAACAAATATTTTTCTGAAAACCGCATTAAAATCGGTTCAGCCAAACGCGAGATAATCGCAGACAAACATACATACAAACATAACATACAGATAAATCTGAAAACTTTCTTTTTTGAAGTCGATTACAATCTTTTATATAATCTTTAGATGATTCAACAATTTATTACCAACATCTTTAAAATACGTCTAGATAACAAAAGAAAAGTTTCATTCAATGCTCTGGGAGATGAAATCGTTCTGATCAATCTATCAATTAATTGAAAGAAATTAAATCTAAACTTAGCAATAGGCAGGGCCTACAGTCCGAAGAAAAGATGGCCGCTGAGGCCGAAAAAAATTGAAGATTGAATCCTAATTTTACAAATTTTTCTTTTGTACGGCAAAGTGTCAAAAAGAGGCCTCGCGTGTTATACAAAAGTATTATTGGATAGTTTCAACAATTGAAAACCTTAGTGTTCAACACAAGCTACTTGACCCTGCCAATGGAACCCGCGGCAACCGAATAAGAGCCTAAACAATATGAAAGTCCTCGAGTGATTTCTAGGTACATTCCCTAAGTCTGAGAAGATAACGGATGCTGAATAAGGCCGACTTATCGAGATCTGATCGTGAGGGACTTATGTTGGCACGTGACTGGGAAGCGACGGCGCCGATGTTGAGGAACGACATTATCATTTTTTATTATCAAGAATAACAATGATTAAATGATACAGAAAGCGTATTTATTGCTAAAATTGGTCTGTTTTAATCTTATCCAAACAAACTTTTTTTTAAAGTGCTCATAACTTTGTGTCTAGGATGTCCAATACACAATACAAAGATTTTATACAGTAACAGTAATACACTAACGAAAGAAGAAAATTTATATCAACATTAGCAATATGTTTGTCCTGCCGGAAATCAAACACTGACATTTAGCGTCTAAGGTACAGTCATGTCGCAGATCGAACTAGCACTCCAAATTCAAAAATGATACTTTAAATTGTTCTCTGCTCCAAATTGATATACATAGTCGAGATCCGACTTCGTGACAAGTGAAACATATGCTCGACGGAGTATAAGACGGCTCGAGCCAGGGTAATCAGTTGGTCGGGAACGACTTGTCCAAGTCTTATATTCAATCGAGTAGCCTTCAAATCACTGACTGTGAATGTCAGCCTAAGTCGACATCGCTTCTTTCTCAACCAATGAATGGAGACAGTAAAATGGCTAAATCATTTTAAGTGGCTCTAACTGTTACAATGTTATGCCCTCTTTCCACTTCTTCCAATAACGCTTCCGAGCAGCTTGGAATTATAATTTTAACGTCATCTAATAATATGCTCATTCTTGTTTAATGCGATTAATGGTTGTTCTCATCAGCTCGTTACCAGCACCAGCGCCCCCTATCGGCGGCGGATCGTTTGGGCGACCGTAATCAAATTAAGATCGCGCAGCTCGTCCGCACGATTGTTTAGAACGGCTGCAATCCGCCGTTTGCCGAACGCACGCGCCGATCCCGGTAATGATTGGAATGGAATGGGAAGCTGTTTGTTGCTTTGATAGAGTAGGCTTGTATCGGATTAGGTCGGCGATCAGTTAAATGAGTTTGTAGATCGGCAGCTTGTGTCTATTTGGAGTACTTGATTGTTTTTGGTAAACGTGTCCCTTTTAATGACTTAATTGATTATTAATTAAAAATAAACAGCGTAATCCTGAAAAACATTCAGAGCGAATTTCCTAACCAACGCAACTTTCTAGCTCGTATTTTTTTTCATAAAAAAAAATCATTTTTTTTATTGAAAATACATTTACTAATTAAATAAACGTTTCCTTAATGAAACAAAAACAGGTAAATACTAATGACAGTTAAAAAACTAATCAAGCAAAGTTTACTGAGCCACGTGCAGAGACGAGCTAATTAGAGATAGAGCCGCGAGCCGGGAGACTCGCGGGGTAAGGGTACGCTACACACTACTTTAAGAAGAACTTGGGCATTTTTTGTTAGTTCAGTGTTCTGTTCTTCGGGCTGGTCTGTTCTGTTGGTCTTATAATCACTTGCCTAGAGTCGCATGGGGGACGATCCTGAATCACCTTTTCTCATGCAGTACAGGTTTTTTTTAAAATAAATCATACTTAGAGCCACTTACTAAGAAGAACCTGTATCTATGGTGCCAAACACACCCAGACTTACGAAACAAACATCGATATCTATACAATATTGTTCGCCCCAGCCGGCAATAGATTCCGGATCTTCAAACCCCCAATCAACGACACTAGATTGACGAAAAACGTTGTATTCCTGATATCGAGAAACAGACATGTGTGGAGACTCTAAGTCGTGTGCGGTAAGGGACAAATCTCAGTGCGCTCGTAAACGCTTAAACACTAATTACGAGTTCGAATCTCGAGATATGTGCAGGGAATATTGTACCCTATGCACTAAGAAATTTCTCTATTAAGACTCAAATTTTATGTAGTAGATGAAAGTAAAGGTTAAAAAAACTTTCGGATTCGACCACGATGCGTAATTTATTCATCTAATCGCATAAGTTTAACACGCCTAAGATGCTAGAAATATGTTTCCTTATAGCCTTCCACTCTCAAAGACTCCTACGTTTCAAATGGTACAGTGGCGGACTAGGAGGCCGTAACAAATTTGTCTATGGTTTCGTCAGCCCTAGACTGTATTACCAAAGAACAAGAGCTATTTTAGAATACAGAAAAACCGGAAGTGGTTCGCCGACGGTGTCCGCTACTGTACAGCCTCTATCTTAGTCTTTTTTGAAAAATAAAACTGCAAAAAGAGTAAATTTAATACGCAAAGAAGTATACCTGAGATGCTCGGGAAGCTCACGTATGCTGGCGACAGATTCATTCGAAGATTTGCTGCACCTCGACGACTCGTCATGTCCTAATTAGTTACTGCATACATTACACGAACACTGGGATTTCCTGATTCATTTTGCAGACGCCATTTTGCATTTTGCATTAAGCTTCTAAGGTACATAAGAGGGTTATAACACGGAAACTAGCGCCACTCGCGAAAAAATAACATAATTTCAAAGCTAAGCAATATCAAAAATGTGGAAAAGTATGTCACTAGACAATGTAGCCTAGTATTTTAATAGCTACAAAGTGTTGCTAAAAAGATTCGATTATTATAATATTCGTATAGCTTTCTCGTTATATCTTTGTCGTTCATTCAATTGATTTATCTATGTCTAATAACTAAATCTTTCATAGTTTCAATTGGAAAGTACCTACTTAGAAGACTTTATTTACTATTTTACATTAAACTTGTGTTAGCTAAACTTTAAAAAAAAACTGGATAAGGATGGAGCAAGAATTTTTTGGTTAGTTAGGTGGCAGGACGCACAAGAACGTGCAAAGAGAGGAAAGAGGCCTTTGTCCACCAGTAAAAAACACAGGATCCAAATTAGATATTGGGTACTACAACCGAGATCAATGTCTAAAGTTTCCGCTTAAAATTATTAAAACCAGACTCTGATTCAAAAGTTCATTCATATTGAAAAAGCAAAGAAAAATACTGCTTTTTAAAAACAGCTTCCTACAAAACGAAAGCACTTTAAACATAAACCACAAGTTTTCATCGCGTCCTCGACTGAGAACTCTATTCTTAAAAATACTCAACTATTTCATCATGGAAAAAGACCTTGTACTTTACAGGTAAAAACAGCTTTAAGCCCTTGACAATAGAGTCGAGATGCATTGCTATATTGTGACATACACTTTGCGGGAGTAAAAATAAGATACGGAAACCGACAATGCAATTGGTATTTCACAAAGAAAGTTCAGTTCAGGCTTTTAGCGGACAAATTGGAGTTCAAAGAAAACGCAAAAATTCTTGTAATGAGTGAAAATCAGCGATGTCTGTCAGTGAAATTCTATAACAAATGCTGAGTCAATGTAATTAAGTCTGCAACCGAACATTTAACTTTTTTTTTTTTTTTTTTACTTTGTTAGTAAAGTAAAAAATGTAAATAAATCTATCCCATCCGCTCGCAAACTGGAAAACTTGACTTTTTGATTACTGTTCTCTAGTCGCATTAAGTTCGTACGTCATAGTAACGTCAAAGCGGGGTATCAGCCCCAGACCCCACAGCCCCAGACCCCACAGCTCCAGAGCTAGAGAGTAAAATTTTTCTATGCCACAGAGGCATACTAACCTTACCCACCACTATAATTATGATGGGATGCCTAGTGAGCTAACGAGAAAATGTTGTTATGACCTTGAAATGTTTTTTTTTTTTTTGTGAAGAATTTTCATGGATACGTCACCGACCGTAAAGATCATCTAATCATCGCTAATATACTGCTTAAGGTTAAAAGTAAAAAAAAAAAAGTAAAAAAATGATTTATTCAATACAGGATACGAGATATCGCTTATTGAAAGTCAATTAGACTAATCTAATTATTATTGATACCTTATTTCGTAAAGTATCCTATACTGATAGAGGCGAGGTAGTTCAGGGTGCCCACTAATTGGCTCAGGCAAACAAATGTTTGCCTTGCCTTACGACAATGGTCGCCTGGAGACGCCCCCAAACGAGCCCTCCTCTGTCAAATGATTTTACTCCCTTTCGCAATTATTTTACAGCGTAGTGAAGAAAGGGGTAACAAACTCTACTTTACAATTTATCTCTCTCTTTTTTTGTTCTTATGTGACATTACAATTTAATTTAGAATACAAAGAACATAAATTAATAAGATTTAAAGTACATACATGAAATAATGAAAATATCGTGCAGAGCTAGACTACTTCCATGCGTCTTTGTCGTTTTCATAATCATCAACATTGTAATAAGCTTTCTTAATCAAACCTTTTTTGATACGAGTTTTAAACTCATTATCATTCAGGATCAAAATCTCTTCTGGGATCTTGTTATAATATCTTACTTCGTTTCCTATAAAGCATTTGTTTGTCCGTTTTAGTCTGTTCTGTGGAATACTTAGTTTGTTTTTGCTACGCGTTCTAAGGTCTTTAATTTTATCACATTTTTTATCAAACATATGTAAGTTTTTACGAGTATACATAATAATTTCAAAGACGTACTGGGACGGAAGCGTCAAAATATCAATTTCTTTGAATTTTTGTCTGAGGGACTCGCGAGCTTTAAGCTGATAAATGTTTCTAATTGCGCGTTTTTGTAGTATAAAAATGACGTTAATATCTGCAGCTCTTCCCCATAGAAGCAAGCCATAGGTCATTAAGCTATGAAAGTAACTGAAATACACAAGTCTCGCGGTAGACACATCAGTTAATTTTCTAATTTTCCAGATTGCATACGCAGCCGAACTGAGCCTTGCCGCAAGATTTGAAATATGGGGGCCCCACTGAAGTTTCGAATCTAGAGTGATACCAAGGAATACAGTTTGATTTACTAGATTAAGCTTGTTATTGTCCAAATGTATGTCTGTATCATAAGCAGTCACATTTGGCAAGGAAAACTTAATGCAATTAGTTTTCTTTGCGTTCAAAAGTAAATTATTAGAAGTAAACCATTGAGAAATCTCCACTAATGTTTTGTTTATATCTAAGTTGAGGGAGTCACCTCGTTTAACTTTAAATGTTAAAGAGGTGTCGTCCGCAAAGAGGACAACATCTGTAAGTTTATCTAACATGTAAGGGAGATCATTTATGTAGACTAGGAACAGGAAAGGCCCCAATATAGATCCCTGAGGTACACCAATCTTGATAGGACAACCTGCAGACACCGCACCACCCACGTCCACTCGTTGGTCGCGATCAGTAAGATAAGAGGCAAGTAGATCAAGTGATTTATCAACTAAGCCATAGTGCTGTAATTTAAGTAGCAAAGTCTCATGATCAACGCAGTCAAAAGCCTTCGAGAGGTCACAGAAAACCCCAATAGCATCGTGAGAATCCTCCCAGGCTCCATAGACATCGCTGATGAGTTTGTGACCTGCGTCTAAGGTAGACCGCCCTTTCCTAAAACCAAATTGATTTTTGTGTAGGAAGTTATTGACTGAGAAGTGAGACGCTAATTGTGCAAGAATAAGTTTTTCAAATATTTTACTTAAGGCTGGAAGAACCGCGATTGGTCTATAATCAGTGGGGTTTTCGGTATTTCCAGATTTAAAAATAGGAATGATTTTGCTGTACTTCAATAAATTTGGAAAAATGCCTTTTTCGATACAAGAGTTAAAGATTAATGCTAGATGAGGCGCTATTAGTGTTATAACAGGTTGAAGTACTTTAATTGATATCCCCCATAAGTCTTCTGTATTTTTTAAATTGAGTTCCTTAAATATCTTAATAATGCATTGCGGTCCAACATGGCGAAACGTGAGTGGAGGCGGGGCGATGTCAACATGTTCCTTAAGTATAGATTCCGCGGCGCTGGCAGATGCGTTAAGGTCTTTAGTGGTTTGAAATTGGATGTTAGCAAAGAATGATTCGAATTCATTCGCAATTTCTGACTTATCTGTAACGACTTTACTGTTGTCTGGCTATGGAGTTTAAAGAACTCCTTGTTTGTAAATGTTTGTTAGAATTACTACTAACCGTCGGGTCCTTAACTAAATCTATCGACTTACCCACAATAGTGGTTGGGTCACTTATATTGTACGCTAAAAGGCTAGCAAGATGTCTCCTACAACTAGATTTTAGATATATTTTATCTACGTATATATAAAAGTTCCTAATGAATTTACTTATGTCAAATAATAATATTTTGTCTCTATGACGAAAAGTCAAATTATACATTAAAATATTTAGGCTATGGATTTTATTATTAAGTTCTACGGAGTTATAATTTGAAAACGGAAAATAACAAATAATAATTTTCCCTGTTCCCATGTCGCAATTTTCTATTTTTAATAATAATGAACTAAAAAAATGTATAATGTATAATGGCGAGGCTCGCCGGGGCGCCCGAGAGCGCTCCGGCGAGCCTCGCTGCACCGTCATGGGAGCAGGGGGTTCCTGCCGCCTGGCCGCCGCCCTCTTGCGCGCCCTTCTTGATCGTCGTGTTCCCTCTGCCGCGTCTGATGGTTGATCTGAAGCGGCGCGCACACTCGCCGCCGCCGGCGCATGGCTCTGGTCCGGACGTGCGGTAGCTGCTTGCGCTGCCGCCGAGGGCGCGGGCAGTGTGGGAGACGGCGCGGGTGACGTGGGAGGGCACGCAGGCGGTGTGGGAGACGGCGCGGTAGGACGGGCGCGCGCCGCCAGCGCGGAGGCCGCAAGCCGCTTGGCCGCGGCGCGGGAGAGCGGCGTGAGCGCGGGTACGGCGCGGCGCGCCCCCGCAGCCCCCGCAGCCCCCGCCGCCCGCCCAGGAGAAGCTCCAGGCGTGGAGAGGCCCGGCTGTGTGTTCGTGTGCTGGTGTCTGTCACGAATCAGTTCGTCCATAGCCAGCATGTACTCTCTCATCTGGTTCACGCTATGATTGTACTTCTCGGTGAGCTCAAGTACAATTTGCTGAAGTCTGCTAATCTCTGATTGCAGCAGTCCACTGTCGAGCTGGTAGTTTTCAACCACAGTTTGAAGGGCATTGAGTTCCTTGTGGAGTTCAAGCTTTTCCCTTCTAAGTTGAACTGAAGTTACGGCTGATCTGCTCTTTTTGATCATTTTTTGTAATTTTCTAAGTCTCCTTTTAGTATTAATATATTTCTTCAGTTTTCTCCCATGAAGAAATACATGGGAAGACTCAGAAGAAGACTCTTCGTTGATCACTTCAGTGTCATGACTGTGGTTCATAAGCTCAGCATACAGCGACATTGTGCTTGCAGTTTCTAGCTTTAAACGTTCAGCCTTCATGCTCTCTACCTGTTCCCGAGCTGCAGCTAGTTGAATAATTAACTCTTTGTTGTGATTTAAAGTCTGCTCATAGGTGTCGCTACATTGATTGTAAGAATTTAGAGTTAATACAAGTTGGTCACGTTCCCCTCGGATTTCTTCCAGCTCTATGTCTCCTAGTGCTAGTTGACTCTTAAGAGATGTATTTTTATCAACCAACTCTTTGACTTCCAGTTCAAACTCTGTGCGTTCATCAAGAAGTTTATCTCGGTCCTCGCGAGTAGCTCTTAATTGTATCAAGGTTTCTTTGAGCTTGTTTTCAAGTTGAGTTTGAGTAGTCCTCCTGGTCATCATTGTGGGAGTGGTTGTTCTGAAACAGAAACCGGGGGAAACGGCAGTATCTTCTATTTATTTCCAAAAACGGCAACCTGCCTACTAACATTAAATAGTTCCTGACTAAATTTTGAGTGTCTACACTATTTAAACTGTCCTGCCTATGGTGAGATAGGTACTCACTCACTTTAAATGGAAAGTGCTCTGTTTTTGAAAATTAAAAATTCAAATCTAAGTATTACTATGACTATGTATATGAGTTTTCTACCTTCACTAAACTTGACTGTTCTGCCTGTGTAATACTTACATTAAAAGAAGAAAAGCTTAGGTAAATGGGCTAATTAAACTGGTTTTTAGATTATTTAAATAAATATGTTTGTGCCTAATTTTCAAAAGTATGATTTAAATTACAAAGTAAGATTATTAGCTGTCTAAGCATTTGGTCAGATTTCCCTACCTTAGATAGTATCTATTTGTCAAGTTATAATCATTAAAATAGCACTAAATACTATATTTACTTATTAAAAACAAAAGCTTCACCTGTGATTCAAAAAATAATCCGTTAAAGTACCGTTGTTTGTTCCAACGTTGACGAGACGCTCGCAGGTTTTGTTCTAAAAACTGACTATTGACACTTTTTGTTTTATTCAACTTTGTACCACGTATTTAATTATTATTTTAATACAAATCAACAGGTTTTAAACTCTAAAATAATATAATTTAAATTAAATAATTTACGGAGACAACAGAACAGCTGTTGCCCCGCCGGTGTTGCCAGCAAAAAAAAAAAAAAAAGAAAAAAAAAAAAAAAACCCCTAACGAAACCAGATAGTAAAGTTTCTGAAAGTTAAACGAACCTTACGATGACAAGGTTGTAGCTTGACATGTCAAGCTAACTTTTCAAAACCCAACACAAGCTTCCGCCCGCTCAACACAATTACGTCGCAAGTAGGTAGATATCTCAACTTTTCAAAATGGCGGCGTAGGTACCCGGTACCCGCAATTTTTTTTTTTTTAACATTTATTTATTTTTTGGGTTATTATTGATTGAGTGTTTGATTGTCAATCCATTCAATCATTCATAGTCGACACATTTGTCAAACATTGAGCCAACATTGGTTCAGCCATAAATTACTATAAATAAAAAACGAGTAAAAAAAGTCGCGCGGCGCCTCGCTCGTCACCGGTACAGATGTACCGAGTTGAGTCATAGGGTTAACCTAATTTTATTTAAAACCTAACCTTTTTTTTTAACATAACCTTTTTTTTTATCTCACAATCCTTTTTTTTTAACCTAAACCTTTTTTTTTTTTTTTAAATAGTTAAGGTAAGTAAAAAAAAAAGGTTTGGTTAGGTTAGGTGAGGTTAGGGTTGAAAGTGCGGCCCTCAAGACCACTATTGGGCAGGACCTCTCCCTGCCGGCCGTGGTGCGAATTATGGTCGGCGGCAGAGAGGCCTGGGCGGCGGTCGTCTCCTTCTGCGAAGCAGTCATGCTCGCCAAGGAGGTGGCCGAACGCGAGAGGGAGGCGGTGAACCCAGCCAGACGGTGAGTTCGTCGCCGCGGCGGCGCGAGACCTTGAAGCGCCGCCGCACGCCCTGCAGTACCGGGCCGAAGAATAGGACTGAGGTATCCCCTGCCTGTCGTAAGAGGCGACTAAGAGGGGACCCCGGGGTCGTTGGGTGCACGAGGCGGTGGCCTAGTGTAGTCATATAACGGCCCCGAGAAGGACGGCGGAACGCGGTGTCCCGATTCCGCCATCGAGCTTAAAAAGAGCCATCCGCGCTCAGGGGGGACTACCACCACTTGTCCCCCCGTGAGAGGCTAAACAGCCAATGCTGTAGGGGGTCACGGAGTTAAACATAACGATCGAAAGATCACCCGTGACCCCCTTGCCAAGAGCCGAGATGGACACCGGCGGGGTTTTAGTGGGTGCGAACCCCACATAACCCTGCGACTCCCCCCGGGGTCGCAGGGTACTCGTTAGGAGTTTTCCCGCCTAAAAAAAAAAAAAAGGCAGACGGGGGCGAGGGATGCTCACGACCAAGGGGAAGGCTGTCGTTGTCGGCCGTGCTCGCTCTGGAGGCGAAAAAGCTCATAGAGAAGAGAGAGCTGCAGAAAAAGCCAAGACGCCTGAAGCCATCGGCCGACATCGAGGAATGCTGTGAGCATTTCGTTTTTCAGCAGCCCCGAGTGGAGGACCCAAATGCGGACTTTAAGCGGACAAATTGAAGTTCAAAAGAAAAAATGCAAAACTTCTTGTAATGACTGAAATTCAGCGATGTCTGTCAGTGAAATTCTTCAACAAAATGCTGAGATAGTGTCATTAAGCCTGCAACACAACAATAAACTTTTTTTACTTTGTTAGTAAAGTAAAATAAGTAAAGAAATTTATCCCATCCGCTCGCAACATGGAAAACTGGACTTTTTGATTACTGTTTTCTAGTCCTAAAGTTATTCATTAAGTTCGTACGTAAATAGTAACGTGAAAGTGCTAGAGAGTAAAATTTTTCTATGCCCCAGAAGCATACTAACCTTTCCCACCACTATGATGGGAAGCCTAGTGACCTAACGAGAAAATGTTGTTATGACCTTGAAATGTTTTTTTTTTTTGTGAGAAGAATTTTTCATGGATACGTCACAAACTGTAGAGATCATTTTAATCATCTTAACCATCGCTATATACTGCTTACGGTAACCAAACGAAACCAAATAGTTCAAGAAAGGTAAACGAACCTTTCAAATTCTAATTTTTTTCACAACCTAACCTTTTTTTTTTAGTCGTGTAAACTCCTAACAAGTACTCTGCAGCTGCAGGGTTATGTGGGGTTCGCACCCACTAAAACCCCGCCGGTGTCCTTCTCGGCTGATAGCAGGAGGGTCGCGGGTGAGACTGTGGAATTCTCCGCGACCCCAAACCTATTTTCCAAAGTGTGGCTTTTTTTCAGAAAAAGTGCTCCCTTGTGCATAAAATCTTGGTCTCTAGTATTTTTTTAGTATTTAAAATAATATCTAGGTTTAGAATATTTATTTTTTACTGTTTGTTGCTAAAAGTGGCTACTTTAGGTTTATACTATTTCATGTATTACTGTTTGTTCCTAAAAGTAGCTAAAAGTGGCCACTTTTAGCAAAAAACAGTAATCCATAAATATTCTTAACCAAGATATTATTTTAAATACTAAAAAAATACTAGAGACCAAGATTTTATGCACAAGGGAGCACTTTTTTCTGAAAAAAAAGCCTTACTTTAGAAAATATTTTTTTTTCATGAGTGGCGCCACTGTTCGCGTAAAAGGACTCTTAATTTAGGTCTTGTACGAAGGCTAAGTAGATAGGCTACCAAAATAACTAACAAAAGAATTAAATATTGACTTTATTTTTTAATAAAAGTGGGTTAAACTGAAATCTTAAATTAAAAGGTAAAAGCGAAAGGTCTTTTTGGTAGTTGATAATTTCTGAAGTAATAGACGTAGAGAAATAAATCTAATACCAATTTGGAAAACTACTCAAAAGCTAACAATAAAACACAAAAAATAAAAAAAGGATCTGCATTTTTTTGTGAAAACTTTGAAAAACCGTAATAAATGTACAAAAAAAATATTTTTTTTTTGGTTTATCATCTTTAAAAAAAAAAAGTAAAATCAATACTTGGTTATTTTGTTAGTAACTTAAGTAGCCTAACTTCTTAGGTTAAACTGAAATCTTAAATTAAAAGGTAAAAGCGAAGGGTCTTTTTGGTAGTTGATAATTTCTGAAGTAATAGACGTAGAGAAATAAATCTAATACCAATTTTCATCGATGAAATTGATCATAGAATACACCCTTAAAATTATGTTATAACTTCCCCGGACACACTGTATAGGTACGAGAAAAAAATATTAAGGTTGGTAGCCCTGGTCTGGTCGTTGGCTATTGTTTGTTTTGTTTGTGTTATGCTAGCGATTGAAATTGATTAAATGTAAGTGAAGGCTAAAGTGATCAAGAAAAGGTAATATTATCGTGCAAAAGTTATTGTAGAGGTGTATCTCAGTAAAAAATGATGGACACGAGCGTGAACAACGCTGAAAATTTAATAGAAGCAGACGAAATAAATTCGGAGGTTATATCTGAAAGATAACGATTTAAGATAGAGCTCAGAAAGTTTTACGATATGAGAAACGGAACAACGAAGCCAGAATAGACTCAAGAACGGATTAATGAAGTGAATGCTTCAATGGAAGGATTTAATTCTGCGACCTTACTAAAACTATCAAAAACCCAACAGCAGTACAGAAATGCAAAAAAATACGACGTGATGAGTGTGGGTGAGAAAAACATTCTCATACTTAAAAGGCAACATATTAACGACGGACCTGTGGACGTCTCGTACAACTGAAAGCTATATTGCTATTACGGGGCACTACCTAACAGAAGATTTTGCTTTCAAAACTATATTATTGGATTGTTGCAATTTTTCTGGCAGCCACACCTCAGCGAATATAGGTTTGAACTGGGTTATATCATCGAACATTGGAAACTAACGGATAGGGTTAATTTTGTGGTTGGCGACAATGCTGCCAACATGGTAAAAGCAGTGAAAGAAGGATTAGATCTCAAACATTTTGGATGTTTCGCCCACACTCTAAACCTGATAGTTGAAGATGCAAAAAGACCTTGCAAAGAACAGATCGATAAAGTGAAAAGAATAGTAGGCCATTATAAAAAAGCACGGTATCCGCAGAGCGCTTAGCTAAGTACCAGGTACAGAAAAATGTTCAACCCAAACGCCTTATCCAAGATGTTGACACCAGATGGAATTCCACTTTTTATATGATAAGCAGATTCTTGGAGCTTAAAGAGGCAGTTCGGTCAACAATGGCTCTGGTGGATCGGGACTTACCTCACCTACATTCCGAAGACTGGAGCGCCCTCGCTGAACTGGTGATTGTTTTGCGGCCTTCGAGGAATTAACAAAAGTAATGAGTGGTGAAAAGTATTTGACGGCTAGTACTGTCATTGTTATGACAAAATGCTTAAAAGAAGCGTTAGATATCGCATCGGTAAAAGTCACTAATCAAACAGTGGATGGTGTGGCTCTTCTATTAAGAGCTGGAAAAGCCGAACGACTCAAGAAGATTGAGCAGAGTGGAACGCTATCTTTACATTTATGGATCCAAGGTTCAAGATGCAAGCCTTTGCAGATCAGAATGAAGCATTATAAACAAAAGATCGTGTGAAGATTCTCGTAGCAGATATAATTGGCAAAGAACATGAAACTGTGGGATCATTTGAAAGGAACAACGAGCCCCAGCGTCACGATGATATTAACCCCTGGTCAATTTGCGACAAGTTGCTCGACCAACCTATTGGCTACGGCACACCACTGTCCCGGGCCATTAAAGAAGTAGATAAATGTAAGTATAGCAAACATATGTAAGTTTTTACGAGTATACATAATAATTTCAAAGACGTACTGGGACAGAAGCGTCAAAATATCTATTTCTTTGAATTTTTGTCTGAGGGACTCGCGAGCTTTAAGCTGATAAATGTTTCTAATTATACGCGTTTTTGTAGTATAAAAATGACGTTAATATCTGCAGCTCTTCCCCATAGAAGCAAGCCGTAGGTCATTAAGCTATGAAAGTAACTAAAATACACAAGTCTCGCGGTAGACACATCAGTTAATTTTCTATTTTCCAATGTAGGAATGCTTAATGTTGTTGTGGAGTAGCATTAAAGTGAAACATCATTATCTATTATACAGCGTCCAGCTATTCTCAGTGTCTTTGAATCCATCCATAGAAGCATTTTTAATTTTAAGTAGTGTTCTATGTTTACATTGTAGTAGCTGTGTAGCTTTCAGCTATTTTGGTATTTCACATTTTTCAAAACTATATAAGGACAGGGTAGGATACATCCTAATAGTATAGTTTGAGTAACTATATTATTTGGCATTTAAAAATCAACAAAGTGCTCTTGTACGGCCAACAGTTTAAAATCGAATATATATGAGGTATTTTAGTGAGTACAGCTTCTTCAATATTTACTACATTTCATCTGTGAAGCTAATTCTGTTCTTCTCTAAGTCCAATAAGTTAAAAATTTTCATAACTCAATGGTGAAATTACGATGAGCGTAGATTTAGTAATATATCAGTTCCTAGATATACCCAGTATAAGTTCGTATGTGTTTCATACGAGAAAACAACATATTTCTTAGTAAGCATTTTAAACTTCATTTACTTAGTTCTCCTCTTAGTTTATGATATATGATTATATCTGGTTGTTTATTTGATTTAATTGTGCTCTAGAGATAACTTTATTTCACAACAATTACAGTACACAAACATATCAAAAGCCACGTCAAACCAAACGTTATTCTAAATTCAAACTTAACTTTTTAATATTCATTTAAAACGTCAACACTCCCCCTTAAATTAATATTTCCTAGCCTATCTATTTAAGTATTACAACATAAGTACATATCGAAAAATAAAACGGTTCCTTGACCACAGATCTCCACGGTTTCTTGATTAGTTTTAGTGGAGATCCGCTATAAGACCTAAAGTCCTCTCATTAAACAGTTTTTTTCAATCGATAATTCCATTCGGCATTCATAATACGGTTTAATATTAGTATCTTGTACTTTACTTGGCCACCCATTGTTTACATAATGCATCACTTGTAATAACAACTCATCAGAACCCGTTTCGTCCCGTACCTGATCCATTGATATAAAGCTGTTACCTTCGCACACAATGTTAACGTACCTACTCGAGTTATCAACGCTCTCATTAGTGAAATTAAAAGTTGTTGAATCACTTACTATTGATCTACTTAAAAAATCTGCCGTGTTCAATGCAGTTTTTACATATTCGAGTTTGTAATTATATGCAGAAAGAAATATTGCGTATCTTTGTAGTCTATTCGCTGTGATTTCCGGAAAGCCCCGACTAGGATTGAAAATAGTTAATAACGGCTTATGATCTGTCTTTAGTATAAATGGTTAGGCACGACCATACAAATATTGATGGTATTTTTTAACGCCGAAAACTATAGCTGCCGCTTCTTTTTGTATCTGGCCGTAATGCTTTTCTGCCGGGACATATACGAGACTGGCCTTTCTATACCATTTTCAATCTGTGACAAGATGGCACCAAGACCAAACGGGCTGGCATCTACTGTTAAAATGAGCTGTGCGTTCGGATTGAAGTGTGCTTATATTATATATTATACTGTGTCCGACGCCAACTCATGTTTTATTTGTTTAATTGCATTGTTATGTTTATCCGTCCATTCCCGCGGTGAATTTTTTTTCTGCGATTCAAATAATGGGCTTAAAATTGAAGATGCATTTTTAACAAACCTTCTATAGTAATTAATTAATCCTAAAAATGATTTTAATGCATTTATATTTGATGGAATTTTAGCGTTCATAATTGCTTTTATTTTTTCTGGTGATTTATGAATGCCATTCTTATCAATTGTAAATACGTAACGGAATCCTGAAATAAACTGCACTTTTCCTTTTGTAAAACGAACCCTGACTTTTCAAGTCTCTCCAAAACTTTGTCTAGTCTTTCTAAATGTTGTTTTTTTGAAAAACCAGTTATAATTATATCATCTAACACCATTTAGCCCTGATAGAAGGTTTTCCATTGTTCTTTGGAATATTGCTGGGGCCGGCGATAACCCGAATGCTAGTCGGGTATATTTAAAGAGGCCCTTGTGCGTATTTATGCACGAAAGCTCTTGTGATTCATTATTTAAAATTAGTTGATTATATTGAGGCTTTAAAATGCTGATTGTGTTACTCGAGAAATACACACTAAATAAAAAATTCCGTTGAGACATTCCTTATCTGTTCTAACCTCAGACCCGCTATCCCCAGCAAACCTCTTATATCCTCCCTGTTCACCAGCGGACATTTGGTGAACAGGGAACCCCGCCTTCCAGATATAAAATACCCCATCGGGTAGAATTCCCTCCTCCTCGCAACACCAGGCTTCATATCAGGATAGTTACCATGTAAACGTTTAAAATGATATGGCACGGCCCTCCTATTAATCGGCCCACCACACAAAGTACACTGCTTCCAGCCCCTCTCCTCTACTTCTGCCACTCTTATTTCCCTGCTCAACTTATCCATAAAACCTAAATATTGAGACGCTCTTTTTCCTTCCCCTCTCTCCAAATCCTCTTCACCCCGCTCTGCCCCCGCACTCTGTAAACAAAACAAATCTTTATATAAATATACTCCTCTATACATATCTACCTGTATAATAAGATCCACTACACTTTACATACACGCGATATGCGTGCGCGCACTTACACATGGATGTGCACGGATACCCCTCATCACTACTTCTCAGAAACATAATCTCTACTGCACCATTACCACAGAACATCGCAAACAAAATTAAATCGCTGATAATCCCTCCCCTGCCCACATAATACACAAAACAAATCTAATTTTAAATCAAGTTTGCACATACAAGGATAAGCCCAAACACTCCCCCTACGCTAGATTGTTGTGCCCCCTGTTTCCCTCCATTCGCCCCTGACCCGGTCAGCGACAGCCCTGACACTGGTAACAGTCCCTCACCCTATAAGCAAAGAAATATATTCTTAACACTATACTTAAATTAAATCCCTTCCTGGATCCGAAAATATTAGTCTAAAGTTTAAACCATTTTTCAATTACCTATTTATTAAGTTACACTGTTAACAATATTGCTGCCCCATCTCTTAACCCTACACTATTTATACAGTTATTGCACCCTGTAAATAAATAATACATAAATTATTTCAACCTATACTCTCATTACTAAATCAGAAAAGATCTCTACTTATAAAATAAAACTCCACATTCATAAACTATCCTCCATTCCCGCGTCGTCCTCCAGCACAGGCGCCCCCAACACGGCGAACGCTAACGAGGACAGCCCTGCACCCTGTAAAAATAACACAGAACGAACTAATTCTAAACACCATTCATTCTCTTCCTCCAAATGAAGGAAATAGAGTCGACAATTATTTGGACTTTGAAATCGAAATCGATCGACCGCGTTATGTTATGATGTGAAAGCAGTGAAAAAAATATTAATTTTAATATTGATACTTTTTTTATTTATTTAAGTAGAGAATTGTTTAACTATTTTTAGAAACTAGCCTCCCTTTCCGCATCGCCCTCCACCGCTGGCACTCCCAATCCAGAGTACACCAATGAAGCCAGCCTTGCATTCTGTAAACATACAATAAACTACACTTAGAAAATAACAGTGCCAAAGAATGATAATTCAAGCATCATAAAAATATATCCCCTTCCACCCTCAACAACCCATTTACTTTACTCATAGTGGACCCAATAACACCTTCTCCAGCTTTGTCTCTCCGACATTCTGTAAGCAAAGAGAACAAACCCTACATACGCAAATTAAATTACACACCTAACTTACTACTTTGCAAAACCCTCCCACCAAAACTCAATCCCAATCATCTTTTAACATACCCATACTAACATCATAAGTGTGTGGACGATTCGGTCTATCTGTTTGTCTCAATTGCCTTATTCCGATTTCACTATAGGACTATTAAACTAAATTAAACTAATGGTTACAAACTGGGACGACATAGCAGGTCTGCCTGCGGCACGGAATACCTAATAGTACCAGAGTGCCCTTAGCTGTGCTATGCTACCAGAGAAACTGCTCCATTACATACTTTCGTTACGATTGAATTGATAAACTCACGGTTTTGTTTTCTCCCACTCTGAGCAAACAAGGTAATATGGTCCATGCGGCCAGGTTTTTAATGTTGGGCGGTATAATAATAATCATGCAAACTTTTAAATTGAGGTGATACAGAGTTTGCCGGGTCGACTATTTATGGAAAAAACTTAACACTTACCGAATTAACCTCCCTTCCCCCGTCGCCTTCAAGCGCGGGAGCCCCCAACCCACCAAACGACAATGAAGACAGCCCTGCACCCTGTAAATTAATAATAATTAAATCACATTCTGTACACAACAAACTATTACTTACTCAAATTTCATATACTTAAGTATACCCTCCTCCACCCTCAACAACCCACTTGCTCTACTCACACTGGCTTCCACGACAACATCTTCTTGCACTGTTTCCCTGATATCCTGAAAACATAATAAATAAAAATCTTAAACACACGAATTAACTTACGACGCAATAGAGCGTCTTAGATTTCAAGTTAGGTCATGCCTGATCTAAGATTTAAAGAATAATTACCTAACTCCCAAAAGTACCTAGGCTCCTAACCTGCTGCCAGGGCTTAGTGTTGTATGTAAGTACCTAATTAAAATTGTTGATCTTGACTTCAAACCACTACATAACCTCTCCTCGTCCTCCCGTCAACCAAAGTTCTCACACTCATTCAATTAAAACAACACACTGCACAATTCGTGATATCAATCATAGAGGTGGGGTCGATGTTGAGTTGGTTGCATAACATAATGTGATTGAATCGGGCCGCTCCATGTCTAGGACATGTGTATAGCAGATGTTTAATAGTTTACGTGCTGGAGGAGTCGCATGGGCAGGTGTCATTATCACTTATGTTAAATCGAAAAAGGTATTCTTTGTGGTAACCATGTCCGGTCAAGAATTGCGTGATAGCGAATGTACCCCCCACATATATTGCAGAGGTACTATTGTAAAGACTGGTCTGAGATTCAATTATTATTTAATATAATTTATTTAATTATAATTCAATTTCAATTGAAATTGTAAAAGGACGCGGATACGGGCGCTGGTTAGTAGGTATAAAACTTCGGATGCCATTTTGCCGAGAAGCTTATTCTGCTGTTTAACGAAACTGATTGGCGCAAATTAATAGTCTGGAGATTAGTGCATGGTTGTGGCCAGCTTGGCTGCAGCGTCAGCAGCTTCATTCCCTTCGAAGCCTGCATGGGTATGATCCAAGCAAAGTTTATTTAGCTTCTTTTCTCTGCTGAGTAGAGTAGGTGATGTGTTGTTGCGGCCAATTGATTTTGGGTGTCGGGGTTGCCGAGTTCTACCAGGCTGGAGCGGCTGTCTGAGAGGACAATGGCTTGAGTGATTTCCTTATTAATAATCCATTTGACGCCCTCGTATATTGCAAGAAGCTCTGCCTGGAAGACTGTGCAGTTGTCGTGGAGTTTGAATTTTTTAACGATTGGTGATCTGCAGGTGGGGGTGATGTTATTATCCTGAGGCCTGAAGGGGTAAGCGAGAAAGGCAGTGCCGACTTTGGCGCCGTCGATTTTACTCCCGACAGTTAGAGTTTCCAGGTGGAAGAGTTGATGGCTGAGGGGCATAAGTGATTGGTTTCCTCCTTGCTGTTGTACGTATAGTCATTGTTGCTGCTGTTGCTGTAATTTTTGTCATCGCTGCCGGCTATTGGGTTGTAGGAGTTCGTCAAGTTCTTGAGTTGTGGTGGTGAATTAAATTCCCTTTCTATATCTAGGGTGTAGCATTTGTCTGGGCTTAATGCGAGACTCTAGAGGAATATCAGAGGGTAGGAATCTGGTGCTACCTTCACGTTTAGATATTTCTGTATCTGCACTTGTCCTGATTTTATCCGGTAGTGGGGCGAGTCTTGCTATAGATTTAAACCCTGAATAATTTTGATGGCAAAAAGTCACTGAAACGAAAGGAATTTGTTGTTAAAGTATTTGTATTTGAGTGCCGAGAACCATATACTGGGAGCGTAGCAGATTATTGGTTCGATGACCTAAAAGGTAAATTATCTTTAGGTTTTCAGGGTGAACTCCCCATGTTGGTTTAACGAAGAGCATGAGTTTGTTGAAAAGCGTCTTGGCTTTATCAATGATGTGTAGGGCGTGTTTGATGAAGTTGAGTCTAGAGTCGATTATGACTCCTAGATATTTAATATTTTTGGATAGTTTTATGAGATTGTTATCGACATATATTTTTGACATGGTTGCTTTGTTGGTAAATGCAATGATTTGCGTCTTGTCGACTCCAAAATCAAGTTTGACCGAGTGCCCCCATATTATTATAGTGTCAAGGGCTTTGTTGTCTCTCTCTTCCAAGGTATCCACATTATGAGCGTAGATAATTAGTAGAATGTCAGTTTTCGGGGATAGCTGTGTCAAGTAGATCGTCAAGGATTGTATTCCACAAGAGGGGACCACATACTGAACCTTTCAACTGGACGCAACCCTTGGAGGTTTTTTTGGAGGCAGTTTGATCAAAGAAATTGACTTTTGCCTTTCATCCGGAGACATAGTTGCACAGAAGGTGGTAGATGTTGATAGGGCAGTTGATTTTTCGAAGCCTTTAAAAAAGGGCGGGCCACCATGCATTATCAAAAGCGCCTTTAATGTCTAATGATTCGGTTATGACTTGTTCTCCTGCATTGCGGGCTAAGCTTATTGTGTCAATGGTGGACGCAATGGCCATGGTTGTTGAGGTTTGGAGCTTGAATCCAAATTGTTTGTTGCTGTTTGTGTTTGTGATGTGTAAGGCGGTTGGTGATGAGGGCTTCCAAAAGTTTGCCTAGTCCGCATATTAGGCCGATGGGCCGATAAGCAGATAGCTCGGTGTAGGTTTATTAGGTTTGGGTATAATTTTGACTTGAGTGGTCTTCCATGCTTTCGGAAAGTGACTAATTTCTAGGCATCTGTTGAAAAGATCAGTAAATAGGTCCAGGGTGGCTATAATTGCTTGTTTGCAGATATCAGCGGTAAGGTGGTTTATGCCAGATTGTTTTTTGCCATTTATGTATTTGATACACTCAAGGACTTCAGTGGTAAAAAATGGGGGGTCTTTTTTAAAAGATCCATTGGAACTGGAACTGTCTTGGTTGTTGTCGTCGCTATTGTAGTTGTTATTGTTAGTGTTATAGTTGCGGTGTTTCGCTTATTTTCCTTGAGGATTCTCTAAGTTCATTCGTATTTGATGTTTTTCTTTTGTGTCGGTGCTGGGGTTGTCATCAGGGTAGAATTTTTCAAGGAGGGCTTTGCCCGTTTCAAGGGAGTTGGTCGTATATGTTCCATCTCCTTGTTTGAGGGTAGATGGTGGTTGACTCGATGGTTTGGTTTGGATAATGCGGTTGGTGATTGACCAGAATTCTTCTTTACCTTGGGTAGTGCAGTCCCTTATTACCCTTTCTTTTAGGGCGTCATCAATGGGCTGGCCACTGCGTCTCAGTTTATTCAGGAGATGGCGATTCTGATTGAGTTCAGTTTTTAGTTGATCCAGTTCCTCGTTCCACCAGGGGGGCTTCATTGGTGCATGTTTTGATCGAGGTAGCAGCTTATCACAATTCTTTTGTATGGCAGAGGTGATTCTTTCGATCAGGTTATCGAGTTCTGGGACGTTGCTTTCCTTTATTTCGTCAGGTTTTGGTAGATTACAGAGAAGTTTTTCGTTAAATTGGACACTAAATTCTCCGTTCCATTTAATCTTGGAGGTGTCATATTAGGTCTGGTGTAGATGTAGATGTGGTTATTGAGTTATGGAAGGTAATAGAATTGTGATCTGATGAAGGACAAATGTCGGTTTCCACTTTACATTTTTCCAGAGTAATGAGTGTGCTATTGGAGTGAAGGCTTAGATCAATGTGGGATTCTCTGTGTTCCCTATGGGTGATGGTTTAAAGGTGGGAGTGTCGCTTTATTGGCGCATAGAAGGTCATGTGAGATGATTAGGTCGTAGATGATGCAGCCTCTTTGACCCTATGAAGTATGCCATCCGTTGAAGTCACCGCAGATGATGTGTGTAGATCCAGGTGTTCTTTGAATTAGTAGTTCAAGTTTGTTGACTTTATGATGTGTATCGATGCGGGAGTCGACGTATACCGATGAGAGGTATAGCCTTTTGCCATTATTATTATTAATTTTTACTGATGTAATATTAGAATTTGAATTTTCTGCACTACCGATAATGCCGCAGAGGTTCTCGCGAATAATTACAGCTGATGAAAGACAATTATTGGCGGTGGGGAATTGGTAAATTACATAATCTTGGAATGTTACGGATCGTGCCGGTATTATTTAGGTACATGTGATTCTTAGATGAATGCGATGTCGATTTTTGCAAGATAAGTGCACAATTAAATTCTTGGTGGGCTTTGCAGCATTTGTTAAGGTTGAATTGGATGCACTTGAGTTCATTCATTATTTAATGGTTTCAGTTTTTTGTAACTATGAGGAATATTATAAAAATTGAACTATATAAGTATGTAATATGCACTGACTCCTTGGGTGTGGCTCTGCACATGTGAGCATGGTTTTTAGTTGAATGTAGGAGATATTAATTAATTATATGATTGGTGCGTCAGTGGCATAAGTAAGTATGCTCTGTTTGTATGGTGCAGAGGTATTTGCAGCGTTTACACTCTGTGTTTAGGGCTGGTCGCAGCACGATAATCCGTCTCCATGAGTCTTCTACAAGCCATCGCACCTCGCGCCACAGGGCTGTTATTTTACCGTGGACATACAGTGAGTATAAAGTACAAGAGGGCGGCCCACAACATCGCGGTCCCGGCAGCTCAAGAGTATCTCCAGTTACTGTTGGTTACACTTGGGTACTTATATAAACTTTATGGTAAGGTTAGTTTAGTGGGGGAAAAAAAGGTTAGGTTCGGCCCTGTAGTTACGGGCTAAACAATAATACTACGGTATCCCCTGCCTGTCGTAAGAGGCGACTAAAAGGGGTAATTGAGGCTGTGGGTGTGTAGAGAGGGGGCTCTACAAATCTATGAAAACGGCCCTGAGATGGGCGGCAGCACAGCTTTGTAGCACCAGTGGAGGTGCAGGGGAGGGAAAAATTACCCTCGCGGAGGCAGAAGCTGGTAATGCAGCTCTGCGTGGGAAGATCCTAGCGGAAGGTTGTTAAGAGAAGGATCCCCCGAGCGACCTTAAAAAAAAAGGTTAGGTTAGGTTAAGCCCTGCAGTACCGGGCCGAAGAATAGGACAGAGGTATCCCCTGTCTGAGACCCCGGGGTCGTTGCGTGTAGTCATATAACGGCCCCGAGAAGGACGGCAGTATGCGGGTGTCTTCGGGGGTCTTCGGGGCTGTGGGTGTGTTGAGCGGGGGCACTACACATCTATGAAAACGGGAAGTAGGTAAAATAAAAAAAAAATAAAAAAAAGGTTAGGGTAGGTTAGGTTGTGGCACGCCCTGCAGTACCGGGCCGAAGAATAGGGCTGAGGTATCCCCTGCCTGTCGTAAGAGGCGACTAAGAGGGGACCCCGGGGTCGTTGGGTGCACGAGGCGGGGGCCTCGTGTAGTCATATAACGGCCCCGAGAAGGACGGCGCAACGCGGATATCTCGTTTCCGTCGTCGAGCGTTGGGCGAGCTATCCACGCTCCGGGGGGACGACCACAATGTCCCCCCGAGAAGAGGCTCCACAGCCGATGCTAGGGGGGGTCGTGGAGAATTATCACTGCCCGTGACCCTCCTGCCAACAGCCGAGAAGGACGCCGGCGGGGTTTTAGTGGGTGCGAACCCCACATAACTCCTAACGAGTACCCTGCGACCCCGGGGGGAGCCGCAGGGTACTCGTTAGGGGTTTCCCCGCCTTAAAAAAAAAAAAAAGGTTAGGTTGTGGTGCAGTTCAGATTAACCTCCACGTGGTGCACCCCGGGCAACAGCGGACGATTACACTTTTCGTTTCCCGTTTGGTGTGATCGTTCGGTGGCTAATAATCTAACAACAGAGGTGGATGTTGTCCCTGGAGTCCCTATCTCCGGGGACAAGACTCTCCAGGCTCTCTCTGCTGCTATCAGAGAGAGTCTCCTGACGAATCGGGATGGGCTCGGCGTGCACTAACACTGCCGTCGGGCAGGCGTGGGAAACAGTCCTTTCTCATGCCTCAGTCCGCAACTCGTAATTCTGGTAGGAAGTGTCGTGGTCACGTCTTGCGGCTTCTCCAGAACCGAGGGTCTTGCCTTAATTGGCCGGACCGCGAGGAGACAACCTCTATAAAAATCCCTAACTATACACGCTGGGGCGCCCTACAGGGCCTCGCGCGGCGTGTGGATGCTCGCAAGAGCGGCTGGAGCGTACACCAGCGATTGAGGATTTCTTTCAAAATGTTATATACTCGTGGGACTTATTATGAAATCTTGCAAACTTTCCCAAAATAAAAATCTTTAAGTCGCAGGCCAGGCTGGCCCTAGTGGCCAGCCCGGCGGAGAGAAAGAGAAGGAGCCGCTCCTACAAAAGATGTGAGGAGAAGTCAGTCTGGCAGCTCCATGGCCTCGATGGCGACCGGCCTGGACTCAGATGACCTGAGCCTGAGTCTCCTTGAGACGGACTCGGGGTCCGATTCCGGCTCGGGTCAGAACCAGCCCGCTGGTCTTGAACTGACTGGCTCGGGGCGAGGCAGACGGGGGCGAGGTAGGCATCCAACTAAGGGGAAGACGGTCGGCGTCGGCCATGCTCGCGCAGAGGCCAAAAAGCTGTTAAAAGAGGCAAGGGCGGCTGAAAACCCGGGAGGCGTTTCGGCGGCGCGAGACATCGGCCGATGTCGAGGAGCGCTGCGAGCACTTCGTTGCGCAGCGGCCCCGAGTGGAGGACCCGAATGATGTCATGGGGCAGAATTGAAACGGACTATAACGGACCCGGCAAACTCTGTATCACCTCAATTTAAAGTTTGCATGATTATTATTATACCGCCCAACATCAAAAACCTGGCCACATGGACCATATTACCTTATTTGCTCAGAGTGGGAGAAAACAAAACCGTGAGTTTATCAATTAATTCGTAACGAAAGTATGTAATGGAGCAGTTTCTCTGGTAGCACAGCTAAGGGCACTCTCAGGGCTGGTACTATTAGGTATTCCGTGCCGCAGGCAGACCTGCTATGTCGTCCCAGTTTGCAACCATTCGTTTCAGTCAGTTTAATAGTCCTATAGTGAAATCGGAATAAGGCAATTGAGACAAACAGACCGAATCGTCCACACACTTATGATGTCAGTATGGGTATGTTAAAAGATGATGGCAAGGCTGGCTTCATTGGTGTACTCTGGATTGGGAGTGCCCGCGGTGGAGGGCGATCCGGAAAGGGAGGTTAGTTTATGAACGTGGAGTTTTACTTATAATTAGAGAGAGATCTTTTCTGATTTAGTCATGAGAGTGTAGGTTGAAATAATTTATGTATTATTTATTTACAGGGTGCAGAGCTGACTTCGTTAGCGTTCGCTGGATTGGAGGCACCTGTGCTGGAGGGTGATGCGGGAAGGGAGGTTAGTCTGGTAGGTGTTGAGTTTTATTTATAAGTAAATATCTTTTCTGATTTAGTAGTAAGTGTTGGTTGAATTAATTTAAGTATTGTTTATTTAAAGGGTGCAGGGCTGACTTCGTTAACGTTAGTCGGGCTGGGGGTGCTTACGCTGGAGGGCGACGCAGGAAGGGATGTTTGTCTGGTAAGTGTTGAGTTTTATCTATAGAGATCTTTCTGATTTAGTAATGAGAGAGTTAGTTGAATTCAAAATTGATTTAGGTATTATTTATTTACAGGGTGCAGGGCTGACTTCGTAGCCATAGCTGAGTTGGGGGTGCCCACGGTGGACGGTGATGCGGGAGGTTAGTGGTAAGTGTAAAGTTTTATTTATAGAGATCTTTTCTGATTTGGTAATGAGAGTTTTAGTTGAATTGTTTTACTTGTTATTTTTACAGGGTGCAGGGCTGTCTTCGTTAGCGTTCGCCGGGCTGGGGGCGCCTGTGCTGGAGGAAGACGCGGGAATGGAGGTTAGTTTATGAATGTGGAGTTTTATTTATAAGTAGAGATCTTTTCTGATTTAGTAATGAGAGTATAAGTTGGAATAATGTATGTATTATTTATTTACAGGATGCAATAATTTATGTATTATTTATTTACAGGGTGCAGGGCTGACTTCGTTAGCGTTCGCCGGATTGGGGTGCTTGTGCTGGAGGGCGGTGCGGGAAGGAGGGTTAGTCTGGTAGGTGTTGAGTTTTATTTATAGGCATCTTTTCTGATTTAGTAAAGAGGAAGGTATACAAGACACCGCCTTATTGAAGATCAATTCAATCAATATTGATACTCCATGCCGTAAAGCTTCCTACACTGCTAGAGGCGAGGCAGCTCAGGGCGCCCACCAATTGGCTCAGCCAAACAAATGTCTGAGCTATCCCACGACAATGGTCGCCCGGAGACACCTCTAGGTGAGCCTCTCTTCCAAATGATTCCAATACCTTTCATAATGATTTAACAGCTTTGTTTGATGGGGTGGTCCAAGAGGGGTGGCTGGAAGCAGTGCGTATTGTGTGGTGGGCCGATTAATAGGAGGGGCGTGCCGTATCATTTTTAACGTTTACATAGTAATTATCCTTATATGAAGCCAGGTGTTCCGAGGAGGAGGGAATTCTACCCGATGGGGTATTTTATATCTGGAAGGGGGGGTAACCTGTTCACCAAATGTCCGCTGGTGAACAGGGAGGTTATAAGAGTTTTACTGGGGATAGCGGGTCTGGGGTTAGAACAGATAAGGAATGTCTCGATGGAATTTTTCATTTAGTTTAGGGGAGACCGTAACATTATCAATTTATTAGTGATCTAGGCAGATCCCATAACGGAGGGGTGTTATGGTGGGGGTGCCCACGCTGGAGGGTGACGCGGGAGGTTAGTGGTAAGTGTTGAGTTTTATTTATAGAGATCTTTTCTGATTTAGTAATCAGAGTATAAGTTGAAATAATTTATGTATTATTTATTTACAGGGTGCAATAATTTATGTATTATGTGTTTGCACTGATGCACGTGTTTCCTGTGTAAACGTGCATCACATACCCGACCTTGGACACCACGCTTTTATCACTGTTGACCTACATATTAAAAAAAATAGACCGACGCCGACCTTAGTGACTTCCAGACCTATTCAGGATATTAACATGGACGACTTTAATGCTGACCTAAATTCGATAGACTGGGAAAATATTACTTTTATTAAAACGGACATAAATGACATGTTGAGACTGTTTTGTGAACAACTGACTAACCTATTCGACAAACATGCGCCAGTTCAGACAAGGGTCGTGAGGGAATCTCCAAAGCCATGGTTAACGCCAAACGTGCGCTTGATGATGAGATTGCGAGATCAAGCACACTAGCGATACAAACGGACTAGACAAGACGGACATAAACAATACTATCTTGAGCTTAAACATCTCGTAATCGAAGCCATCAACAGCGAGAAACGGTCCTTCTTTGAGCACAATATAAACAATTGCGCTCAAGACTCAAAGCGCCTGTGGACGAATCTCAAGCGTAACGTCCTGCCGAACACGCGGAATGTGGAGCTTCCCTCACACCTTGCCGACGCTGACGCAATCAATGACTATTTTTTAAGTGTTCCTGGCCGGACAGACGTGACTATCTCAGATTTGACTTACTTTGAGCACCATAGACATGACAAAGCAACGACGTTTTCACTTAAAACTGTAAGCATGGACTATGTTTTTAGAATAGTAACTAGCATTCATACAAAGGCTAAGGGTATAGACTTGATTGACATAGACATGATCCTATTGACTCTACCGACTACTTTAAAAGTCTTGACTGCTATCGTGAACTGCAGTATACTGACGCAAACCTTTCCTACTGACTGGAAGATTGCAAAGGTTACACCCCTTCCTAAAAATCCTAATCCTGTCTCAATTTCCGAACTGCGCCCTATTAGTATTTTACCTTGCATGTCTAAGATAATGGAAAGGGTGGTATGTAACCAGCTCTCGAAGTATCTGGAGGAGAACGGCTTGCTGCCGGAGTTGCAGTCTGGCTTCCGAAAAGGGCGTGGAACGAGCACAGCGTTGCTTAACGTCGTCGACGACGTGCTTTCAGCGCTTGACGGTGGCCGGAGTACAATCCTGGTGCTACTAGACTTCTCCAGAGCCTTCGATTGTATCAGCATCCCCCTTCTATTGTCGAAGATGTCGTTTTACGGGTTTGACAATGCTACAGTCAGGTGGTTTGGTGATTATTTATCAGGTCGTTCGCAAACTGTCGCTCTTCAAAAGTCTAATGGCACTACACAATTTTCATCGACCAAGCAACTTTCAAGAGGTGTACCACAAGGTTCTATTATTGGCAATCTGTTATTTATTCTTTACAGTGCTGACATTACCAATAATATAATAAAAAACAACTACCATCTTTATGCTGATGATGTGCAACTATACAACTCAACAATTCCTAGCAAAGCTGGAGCTGTTGCACAGTCCATAAACGAGGACCTTGATAGGATTGCATCGTGGTCTAGTCGAAACTGCCTGGTACTTAATCCCAGTAAATCCAAGTTCATGGTTCTAGGCACTAAATGTCAAATCAGTAAGACGGTGCAAGCCCTCTCCGTCAATGATATAGCTATTATGGGTGAACCAGTAGCACGAGTTGAAGAAGCTAGAAATCTCGGTCTGCTGATGGATGGAGAGCTTCGCTTTGAAAAGCACATCACTAGCATAATCAGCAATTGCTTCTATCGACTTAAAATTCTTTATAGTATACGCGATTACCTTAGAACGGATTTGCGTGTCCGTCTTTGTGAGTCGCTGATACTGTCAAGATTAAACTACTGCGATGTCGTTTATGGTGGCTGTATACTTGAACGGACCAAGAGGTTGATTCAGCGTGTACAAAACGCATGTGCACGTTTTTGTTTTAAAGTCCTTCCCCGTTCCCACATTACTCCACACTTGAACAATGACAAACTACTGAACATGGATGCACGCAGGCAACTTCACCTCGCCACACTGCTTTTCGGAGTAGTGCGTAACATGCAACCTAGTTATCTGTTCAATAAGCTTAAATTTTCTTCTCGTGAACGTCAAGTACACAGGACTAGGCTGCTCGTCCCTGCGCATCGGCTGACGGCCTTCCGTGGTAGCTTCAGGTATGCGGCGTCCAAGTGCTGGAATAATATCCCCCCCCCAGTCCGTGAAGCTGCAAGTAGATATACCTTTGGGCGGAAGCTCGAGAGTGTATTTGCTTGATCAGCAGAGACTTCTGTAATTTTCAGCACCTCCCTTACTCCGCCGCGCTTTCTTCTATTACTTCCGACTATGACTAAATCGCATCACTGTACTATTATAATTTTTGTGTAGAAAGTATTGTATTATTATATCTATGTTTATTTGTATTATTTCACAAGGTTTTTTGGCACATATTAAATTACAAGTATGTATGTGTACGTATATATGTATGTATATATATAAATTGTTCGCGCACCCGTGGCACGCTTGTGGGTTATGCTGGCATTAGCTGAAAATCAGCGCTGATGGTACTAACCTTCAGCAAATGCTGAGCTAGTGCCATTTTTGCAGCTGCAGCGGCACACTATAGCACTGCATCGTTAAATGAGCTTCGATGTTTGTAGTGTAATTATTTATATTTTTATATTACGTTCCTTTAGTAGTAGCTTGTCTTGTATTCTTGTTTTGTGCTTTTTTTTTTTTTGTTTGTTTATTGTAATGTGTCGTTGACGCTGCAAAATAAATGTGATTTCTTTCTTTTCTTTCTTTCTTATTGAAGATCAATTTAATCAATATTGATACTCCATGCCGTAAAGCATCCTACACTGCTAGAGCCGAGGCAGCTCAGGGCGCCCACCAATTGGCTCAGCCAAACAAATGTCTGCGCTATCCCACGACAATGGTCGCCCGGAGACACCTCTAAGTGAGCCTCTCTTCCAAATGATTCCAATCCCTTTCGCAATGATTTAACAGCTTTGTTTGATGGGGTGGTCCAAGAGGGCCCGCATATAGGCACAGCTCGCGTGAGTCACAGGGCGGTGCAAAGCCTGTCGGGTCGACCAGTGACTAGTGTAGGGTTACGAGATGGGGCAGCAATATTGTGAACAGTGTAACTTCATAAATATGTAATTGAATAATGGTTTCAACTTTAGACTAATATTTTCGGATCCAGGAAGGGATTTAATTTATGTATAGTGTTAAGAATATATTTCTTTGCTTATAGGGTGAGGGACTGTTACCAGGATTTGGAGAGAGGGGGAGGAAGAGGGGCGTCTCAATATCTAGGTTTTATGGATAAGATGAGGAGGGAAATGAGAGTGGCAGAAGTAGAGGAGAGGGGCTGGAAGCAGTGCGTATTGTGTGGTGGGCCGATTAATAGGAGGGGCGTGCCGTATCATTTTGAACGTTTACATAGTAATTATCCTTATATGAAGCCAGGTGTTCCGAGGAGGAGGGAATTCTACCCGATGGGGTATTTTATATCTGGAAGGGGGGGTAACCTGTTCACCAAATGTCCGCTGGTGAACAGGGAGGTTATAAGAGTTTTACTGGGGATAGCGGGTCTGGGGTTAGAACAGATAAGGAATGTCTCGATGGAATTTTTCATTTAGTTTAGGGGAGACCGTAACATTATCAATTTATTAGTGATCTAGGCAGATCCCATAACGGAGGGGTGTTATGGTGGGGGTGCCCACGCTGGAGGGTGACGCGGGAGGTTAGTGGTAAGTGTTGAGTTTTATTTATAGAGAACTTTTCTGATTTGGTAATCAGAGTATAAGTTGAAATAATTTATGTATTATTTATTTACAGGGTGCAATAATTTATGTATTATATTTATTTACAGGGTGCAGGGCTGACTTCGTTAGCGTTCGCCGGATTGGGGCGCTTGTGCTGGAGGGCGGTGCGGGAAGGAGGGTTAGTCTGGTAGGTGTTGAGTTTTATTTATAGGCATCTTTTCTGATTTAGTAAAGAGGAAGGTATACAAGACACCGCCTTATTGAAGATCAATTCAATCAATATTGATACTCCATGCCGTAAAGCATCCTACACTGCTAGAGCCGAGGCAGCTCAGGGCGCCCACCAATTGGCTCAGCCAAACAAATGTCTGCGCTATCCCACGACAATGGTCGCCCGGAGACACCTCTAAGTGAGCCTCTCTTCCAAATGATTCCAATCCCTTTCGCAATGATTTAACAGCTTTGTTTGATGGGGTGGTCCAAGAGGGCCCGCATATAGGCACAGCTCGCGTGAGTCACAGGGCGGTGCAAAGCCTGTCGGGTCGACCAGTGACTAGTGTAGGGTTACGAGATGGGGCAGCAATATTGTGAACAGTGTAACTTAATAAATATGTAATTGAAAAATGGTTTCAACTTTAGACTAATATTTTCGGATCCAGGAAGGGATTTAATTTATGTATAGTGTTAAGAATATATTTCTTTGCTTATAGGGTGAGGGACTGTTACCAGGATTTGGAGAGAGGGGGAGGAAGAGGGGCGTCTCAATATCTAGGTTTTATGGATAAGATGAGGAGGGAAATGAGAGTGGCAGAAGTAGAGGAGAGGGGCTGGAAGCAGTGCGTATTGTGTGGTGGGCCGATTAATAGGAGGGGCGTGCCGTATCATTTCGAACGTTTACATAGTAATTATCCTTATATGAAACCAGGTGTTCCGAGGAGGAGGGAATTCTACCCGATGGGGTATTTTATATCTGGAAGAGGGGGTAAACTGTTCACCAAATGTCCGCTGGTGAACAGGGAGGTTATAAGAGTTTTACTGGGGATAGCGGTTCTGGGGTTAGAACAGATAAGGAATGTCTCGATGGAATTTTTCATTTAGTTTAGGGGAGACCGTAACATTATCAATTTATTAGTGATCTAGGCAGATCCCATAACGGAGGGGTGTTATGGTGGGGGTGCCCACGCTGGAGGGTGACGCGGGAGGTAAGTGGTTAGATGCCCGATGGGGTATTTTATATCTGGAAGGGGGGGTAACCTGTTCACCAAATGTCCGCTGGTGAACAGGGAGGTTATAAGAGTTTTACTGGGGATAGCGGGTCTGGGGTTAGAACAGATAAGGAATGTCTCGATGGAATTTTTCATTTAGTTTAGGGGAGACCGTAACATTATCAATTTATTAGTGATCTAGGCAGATCCCATAACGGAGGGGTGTTATGGTGGGGGTGCCCACGCTGGAGGGTGACGCGGGAGGTTAGTGGTTAGTGTTGAGTTTTATTTATAGAGATCTTTTCTTATTTGGTAATGAGAGTTTTAGTTGAATTGTTTTACTTGTTATTTTTACAGGGTGCAGGGCTGTCTTCGTTAGCTTTCGCCGGGCTGGGGGCGCCTGTGCTGGAGGACGACGCGGGAATGGAGGTTAGTTTATGAATGTGGAGTTTTATTTATAAGTAGAGATCTTTTCTGATTTAGTAATCAGAGTATACTGCCGTCCTTGCGATAACCACAGTAACTATGTTTGAGTTCATTTCGAGAAAAATGAGCTCAAAGTTTAAAATTTTGTTTTTTGGAATAACTCCTGAAATAAACAACCTAGCAATATGAATCTTTTATGAGCGTAAAGAGCTTAAAAAACATAACCTATCCATTTGCTACGATTAGCTTTTTGTTTTTAATATTAAAAAGATAAACTATGAAAATTTGACATGACCTACTAACAAAAAGGCCCTTCAAAGGCTACATGCATCAAGAATCGCGCCAACCATCGGATGTATCTGTCAGCCGCATCTTAGGATCTTCCCGATGGCCCGCAGGAGCACCGACACAAGACACCCGAACTTAATGTGTCTTAAGTTACTACAAATACCTACATTCAAAATCTCAAGGGCAAACTATAAAGTTGCTAATCAAAAGCACAGTAAATCTAAAACTACTGCGCTTATTATTAGCATTGTCTTAATTTTTTTGTGTGCTCACTCCATAGTATTTCATCTTACTGTTGTTATCGTTAGGAATGAATAAGTTTTGAGTAGGTGTAGTCCAAATAACTAAAAAGTAACTATAGTTACTAAAATAATGACTAGTAATTTATAAATTTCAGGCCGAGTTAATGCGCTTTTCGTTATTGTGCATTTAAAAAAAAACCTAGTTCCCGTAGGAATTAAGAAAAGTTTGTTCGAGAGAGTTGTAGATCTTAAATTGCTGATTCCGAATATGTATCTAACTCAATTTCGACCAAAACCCTAGTTACTGTGGTTAACACAAGGACGGCAGTATAAGTTGAAATAATTTATGTATTATTTATTTACAGGGTGCAATAATTTATGTATTTTATTTATTTACAGGGTGCAGGGCTGACTTCGTTAGCGTTCGCCGGATTGGGGCGCTTGTGCTGGAGGGCGGTGCGGGAAGGAGGGTTAGTCTGGTAGGTGTTGAGTTTTATTTATAGGCATCTTTTCTGATTTAGTAAAGAGGAAAGTATACAAGACACCGCCTTATTGAAGATCAATTCAATCAATATTGATACTCCATGCCGTAAAGCATCCTACACTGCTAGAGCCGAGGCAGCTCAGGGCGCCCACCAATTGGCTCAGCCAAACAAATGTCTGCGCTATCCCACGACAATGGTCGCCCGGAGACACCTCTAAGTGAGCCTCTCTTCCAAATGATTCCAATCCCTTTCGCAATGATTTAAGAGCTTTGTTTGATGGGGTGGTCCAAGAGGGCCCGCATATAGGCACAGCTCGCGTGAGTCACAGGGCGGTGCAAAGCCTGTCGGGTCGACCAGTGACTAGTGTAGGGTTACGAGATGGGGCAGCAATATTGTAAACAGTGTAACTTAATAAATAGATAATTGAAAAATGGTTTCAACTTTAGACTAATATTTTCGGATCCAGGAAGGGATTTAATTTATGTATAGTGTTAAGAATATATTTCTTTGCTTATAGGGTGAGGGACTGTTACCAGGATTTGGAGAGAGGGGGAGGAAGAGGGGCGTCTCAATATCTAGGTTTTATGGATAAGATGAGGAGGGAAATGAGAGTGGCAGAAGTAGAGGAGAGGGGCTGGAAGCAGTGCGTATTGTGTGGTGGGCCGATTAATAGGAGGGGCGTGCCGTATCATTTTGAACGTTTACATAGTAATTATTCTTATATGAAGCCAGGTGTTCCGAGGAGGAGGGAATTCTACCCGATGGGGTATTTTATATCTGGAAGGGGGGGTAACCTGTTTACCAAATGTCCGCTGGTGAACAGGGAGGTTATAAGAGTTTTACTGGGGATAGCGGGTCTGGGGTTAGAACAGATAAGGAATGTCTCGATGGAATTTTTCATTTAGTTTAGGGGAGACCGTAACATTATCAATTTATAAGTGATCTAGGCAGATCCCATAACGGAGGGGTGTTATGGTGGGGGTGCCCACGCTGGAGGGTGACGCGGGAGGTTAGTGGTAAGTGTTGAGTTTTATTTATAGAGATATTTTCTGATTTGGTAATGAGAGTTTTAGTTGAATTGTTTTACTTATTATTTTTACAGGGTGCAGGGCTGTCTTCGTTAGCTTTCGCCGGGCTGGGGGCGCCTGTGCTGGAGGACGACGCGGGAATGGAGGTTAGTTTATGAATGTGGAGTTTTATTTATAAGTAGAGATCTTTTCTGATTTAGTAATCAGAGTATAAGTTGAAATTATTTATGTATTATTTATTTACAGGGTGCAATAATTTATGTATTATATTTATTTACAGGGTGCAGGGCTGACTTCGTTAGCGTTCGCCGGATTGGGGCGCTTGTGCTGGAGGGCGGTGCGGGAAGGAGGGTTAGTCTGGTAGGTGTTGAGTTTTATTTATAGGCATCTTTTCTGATTTAGTAAAGAGGAAGGTATACAAGACACCGCCTTATTGAAGATCAATTCAATCAATATTGATACTCCATGCCGTAAAGCATCCTACACTGCTAGAGCCGAGGCAGCTCAGGGCGCCCACCAATTGGCTCAGCCAAACAAATGTCTGCGCTATCCCACGACAATGGTCGCCCGGAGACACCTCTAAGTGAGCCTCTCTTCCAAATGATTCCAATCTCTTTCGCAATGATTTAAGAGCTTTGTTTGATGGGGTGGTCCAAGAGGGCCCGCATATAGGCACAGCTCGCGTGAGTCACAGGGCGGTGCAAAGCCTGTCGGGTCGACCAGTGACTAGTGTAGGGTTACGAGATGGGGCAGCAATATTGTGAACAGTGTAACTTAATAAATAGGTAATTGAAAAATGGTTTCAACTTTAGACTAATATTTTCGGATCCAGGAAGGGATTTAATTTATGTATAGTGTTAAGAATATATTTCTTTGCTTATAGGGTGAGGGACTGTTACCAGGATTTGGAGAGAGGGGGAGGAAGAGGGCGTCTCAATATCTAGGTTTTATGGATAAGATGAGGAGGGAAATGAGAGTGGCAGAAGTAGAGGAGAGGGGCTGGAAGCAGTGCGTATTGTGTGGTGGGCCGATTAATAGGAGGGGCGTGCCGTATCATTTTGAACGTTTACATAGTAATTATCCTTATATGAAGCCAGGTGTTCCGAGGAGGAGGGAATTCTACCCGATGGGGTATTTTATATCTGGAAGGGGGGGTAAACTGTTCACCAAATGTCCGCTGGTGAACAGGGAGGTTATAAGAGTTTTACTGAGGATAGCGGGTCTGGGGTTAGAACAGATAAGGAATGTCTCGATGGAATTTTTCATTTAGTTTAGGGGAGACCGTAACATTATCAATTTATTAGTGATCTAGGCAGATCCCATAACGGAGGGGTGTTATGGTGGGGGTGCCCACGCTGGAGGGTGACGCGGGAGGTTAGTGGTAAGTGTTGAGTTTTATTTATAGAGATATTTTCTGATTTGGTAATGAGAGTTTTAGTTGAATTGTTTTACTTATTATTTTTACAGGGTGCAGGGCTGTCTTCGTTAGCTTTCGCCGGGCTGGGGGCGCCTGTGCTGGAGGACGACGCGGGAATGGAGGTTAGTTTATGAATGTGGAGTTTTATTGATAAATAGAGATCTTTTCTGATTTAGTAATCAGAGTATAAGTTGAAATAATTTATGTATTATTTATTTACAGGGTGCAATCATTTATGTATTATATTTATTTACAGGGTGCAGGGCTGACTTCGTTAGCGTTCGCCGGATTGGGGCGCTTGTGCTGGAGGGCGGTGCGGGAAGGAGGGTTAGTCTGGTAGGTGTTGAGTTTTATTTATAGGCATCTTTTCTGATTTAGTAAAGAGGAAGGTATACAAGACACCGCCTTATTGAAGATCAATTCAATCAATATTGATACTCCATGCCGTAAAGCATCCTACACTGCTAGAGCCGAGGCAGCTCAGGGCGCCCACCAATTGGCTCAGCCAAACAAATGTCTGCGCTACCCCACGACAATGGTCGCCCGGAGACACCTCTAAGTGAGCCTCTCTTCCAAATGATTCCAATCCCTTTCGCAATGATTTAACAGCTTTGTTTGATGGGGTGGTCCAAGAGGGCCCGCATATAGGCACAGCTCGCGTGAGTCACAGGGCGGTGCAAAGCCTGTCGGGTCGACCAGTGACTAGTGTAGGGTTACGAGATGGGGCAGCAATATTGTGAACAGTGTAACTTAATAAATAGGTAATTGAAAAATGGTTTCAACTTTAGACTAATATTTTCGGATCCAGGAAGGGATTTAATTTATGTATAGTGTTGAGAATATATTTCTTTGCTTATAGGGTGAGGGACTGTTACCAGGATTTGGAGAGAGGGGGAGGAAGAGGGGCGTCTCAATATCTAGGTTTTATGGATAAGATTAGGAGGGAAATGAGAGTGGCAGAAGTAGAGGAGAGGGGCTGGAAGCAGTGCGTATTGTGTGGTGGGCCGATTAATAGGAGGGGCGTGCCGTATCATTTTGAACGTTTACATAGTAATTATTCTTATATGAAGCCAGGTGTTCCGAGGAGGAGGGAATTCTACCCGATGGGGTATTTTATATCTGGAAGAGGGGGTAACCTGTTAACCAAATGTCCGCTGGTGAACAGGGAGGTTATAAGAGTTTTACTGGGGATAGCGGGTCTGGGGTTAGAACAGATAAGGAATGTCTCGATGGAATTTTTTATTTAGTTTAGAGGAGACCTTAACATTATCAATTTATTTATAATTCGCAGGGCACTGGTTTCGGCATACATCCCGTGCGTATTGGAACCACCGGGACTAAATCGCACGGATGGCAAACGTCCTGATGGTCTGACTCTAGTGCCTTGGTAGAAGGGCAGGTACTTAATTTGGGACGCAACATGCGTGAGCACTTTCGCTGCCTCGCATTTGCAGTCCACAATACGTGAGGCTGCTTCGGCTGCTGAGAATGCTGCCAAGCTAAAGCATTCCAAATATTCAGCCCTGGAGGAAAACTATATTTTCGTGCCAGTCGCCTTCGAGACTACCGGAGTTTGGGGTACGGAAGCTGCCTCCTTTATCCACAAGTTGGGTCGTCGGCTTGTTGATAGGGGTTTAGACCGACGCTCGGGCTTCTTCTTGGCGCAGAAGCTGTCCATTGCTGTTCAGCGCGGCAATGCGGCCAGCGTCATGGGAGCCTTTGAGCCGAGCGCAAGGGCTGGGGGCTTATTTATTTAATTATGATATTTATTTTTATTTTATGACTTGTGTTTTTTATTTTTGTTTTTAATTTTGACACTTATTTTATTTTTATGATTGTTTTTATATTTTTTATTTTGCTTACTGTTTTTATGTATTAAATTGTTTTATTTTAATTATTATTTAATATTTATTTAAAATTAAGTACTTAATTTAATTTTTAACCTTTTTTGACATTTAATGTATTCTTTTAATAATTATAATTATTTTACTTAACTAATAATTAATTGAAATCTTAAAATAACTATTATTAAATGTCCATCAACCGTCAGAATCACATATAAGCAAAACAATATACAATCGTGATTTATTAGTGATCTAGGCAGATCCCATAACGGAGGGGTGTTATAAGTTTAAAGTGTGTATTTCTCGAGTGATTCCATCGGCACTTTAAAGCCTCAATCGTGAGTTTTGCAGGGCTCAATTTTTATAAAATGTCCTATTAAAGTTCACCCAATATTCTAAAGCATCTTAAAATTTATTTATATGTTTTTTTTTTGTTTGATAGGTTCCATTCAATTAGTCTGTTTAAAACTCTTCTTCTTTATTTAAGAGCCAAGCTCTTGTCCGTGTAGCCTCCTCCACTCCAGTCGTATCTCCACTGCTTCTTTCTCGTCCTTGTGGGTCTCCACTCCAACTTTCTTCTTTATCTGCTTCATGTAGCTTCCTCTCGGTCTGCCCGGCCTCTCCGTCCATTCTATTTTCCCTTCTATTATATTCTTTATATAATTACCATTTTTAAAACTAGTCTTTTGTTTTAAAGTGGTAAACTATATGATCAAACGAACTTCTCATGTGAAGTTCGATCAATATTATATGAGTGGTTTCATTTGAAGATATAAATCATTTCACTAGGTAGTCCTTTCACCTACAAGGCAACATTCGCACGTTCTTACAAATAACTATTAGTCGATCGATTTAATCGATATCGATTACTCGATTAATTTGAAATTTACCCATGCTCCCATCCCTACCACTCTACGCGCCCATCACTAGCAGCGTCCGCCAAGCCTGTCATTCTTTTTAGAGATAGATTTCTGGCATAAATTACGTCGTTTATTGACTTTTTTGACAAAACTCGGGATTTGGGTAGGGAGGGTGATTTATATCTTCAAATGAAACCACTCATATAATATTGATCGAACTTCACTTGAGAAGTTCGTTTGATCATATATTATATTTCGTGGTTTCATTTTCGATATAAATCATTTCACTAGGTAGATGTTTAGAGACATTGTTTTGTCTATATTTTTTCATGATAATGAAACAATATTAATTAAAAAGATGTAATTTTTGCTAGTTTTATTTAAACTCTTAGTATAGGTACCTACAAATCTTATTAAATAATTACTCATCTTATTAGTTAAAAACACTATATTTTAACATATAAAAGTAATCATTATAGTTAGTTTAAAGAGTACTTCAAATTTTAACATTGCGTAGTTACTTAGGTAAGTACTTGGTAGGTAGGTACTCAGCTACATTAATTTATAACATACTAATATACTTATTGTATATTTTTTGATGAACTAATTTGGTCAGACATTTGATAAAAAATTGATAATCAATCATCATAGGTCATTGATAAATTTAGCAAACTTGTTAGAGGTAGAGGTCCAGGCGGCCGTCTTTTGATCTGATCAAGATTGACGCCGGTAGCATGAGCAGCCGATGTGGCGGCGGCGTGTCGCGTGCTGCTGTGTGTGCCGTACACCGCAAGGATCTGCCTGATCCACATGCTTATTGACTATGCTGTTGTGTTCCTGTGAGGACGTTACGCTTCACAGTTGTTAAGAGGTGATTGGCTTATTTAGGTCTGATTTATTTAGTTAAGGTTATATAACCGTCTTATATATAGACGGATTCACCGTAAGATAAAGTAAAACTAACAATGGTTGATAGCTTTTGATTGCATTTAGCGCCTATAGTTTTGATAAAATTTACATTTACTTTATGATTCTAATGCCATTGCTATTTTTATTTATAATAATCTGTTATTTAGAGAAAGACTTTCAACCATGTGTGCTGTAGGCTGTAGATAATGTTAGTAAAGCTACTTTTGTCTAGGATAAGTTCATTCTTGTTTGGTATAAATTTTTAGAGATTTTTGAGAACCAATTGTGGATACTTACCAAGTACCTGTGTACTTTGGTGGATTGGGTATTAGTTTATAACACCTTTAAGGAAGGTGCTGATGCAATCATCCGAAGAAATATTTCTGCCTAAAAGCAGAGATAAAGCGGTGGCTCTTATGATGATGCCCTGTGAATCCTGTGATGCGTCTTTTTCGAAGACATCGGAGGGAAAAGTAATTACACTAAAAACAGAACATTCGAAAGAATCTAATTTAATCATAGTATTGAAAAACATTATATTGATATTGTTGAATAGTAATATTAGAAAGTGAGGCTAGTATAAGATGCTGATGAGATGCTGTTGAGGGGATAATGAGACCTGGCATTGCCTGCTCGAGCATACTGCGGCACTCAGGGTAAGCGTGAGTAGGAGAGGGTGACGGTCCCTGTTAGTAGACAACATAGGTTTTCGTCACGCCCTCAAGTGATTATTACGAAATAACTATATCAATCAATGGAGGATAACAGGCAGGTATAGAAGTACTAGAAGGGAATACTAGAATACTGGTCGTTTCGTCCTCAGTAATTTTTTGTAGGCCGTTAAGAAAAACGGAAAATGAAGGATCGGCATAGAAAAAATATGCATGCCCCCTTTGTAGCATCTGGGTCTTGTTTCAAAGAAAAGTATTTCTTAAGTTTTGCGCTAGAATGTTTGAAAAGCATCTTTAAATTAAATCTTCGATCTGCCTCTAAATTATATTTCGTGTAATATAGGATGCTAAATGCTAATAGCTAGATTTTTAGCTAGCTTCTCGAACCAAGGCCAAATATATCTGGTAAGTTAATTGAAATTAGGAAATTATATGCAACTTCGTGTGGTATCTACCCAAAACAAAAATTAACAATTTTTTTAAGTTTCGGGGCATCTAAGGCTTAGTATATTGCTAATAATACGACATATAATTACTATAGTAAGTTTGAGTTACGACTTTACGACTCGAGTCCGTGTTAACTTATGACTCATATTTTTGTGTTTAATGAAATTTTAAGAGCTTTTAATATTATTATCTCATTAATTCAGGTCCTGTAAAATAATTATCATAGTATTCTCTGAATAGAAGGTAGGTAGAAGGTACCTGTACCTTTGCCTTTCAAGTATTTTTGGATACAACCAGCCTTTTGTAATGCTGCGCTAGCGAACATTAGGATGCCAATCATTTGTGAAAATTTTCTGATTGTAACTGGTGGTAGTTGAGAACACTTCAGAACCAATTCTATTATTTTATTACGTTTATGGCTTGTAAGTGATAAAGTCATATTTAAGTCATCTACTTAAATCCTGAAAATTTGTAATTATTTTGTGGCTATAAGCTACTATTTTCATAGTTTATAAAAAAGCCCAAGCACTCGAGTGATTTGAGTGTAAACCTAACTTAATTTAAATATTCCATGTAACTACGGTCTATGTAAAGGATATCGTCACATACAAAAAATTACCGATTTTTGACCAAATGAACGCAAGTGACCTACGACCCCTTCTTTAATCTTAGTAAAAGTTCTAGGCGCTATCGTGAGCCAATAAGATAAGGCATTGAGTTGAAATCATAGGTGGGTAACAAGATTCTGTGTGTTCACATCTTTAAACAGGAAACGTAGGTAAGTATTTACGCTAGTTTTAAGCGACAGAAATAAAAAGTTACGAGACATTTTAGGTCAATAGATGCCATGTAATAATAGCTTGCATGCTGTTCTGCCATTTCGAAATGAAGTTTAGTTACTTACAAATTTATTTAACAGTTTTAGGTTAAAATTAAATCTCTTACCTCCATTTGAATTGGTGTCAAAAAGGTTTTAGATACGAGTTCTAGCAAATTATTAGTTGCGATTGACATTTCTTGTTGTTACTGTGCTAACCATGTTACAACAGGAACATATTATTGCTCAAGTGGAAAATTAGAAAAAGATTTAATTATACTGTTACAAATCCAATTAAGGATACCTTTATTGTTTGTGATATACAACCAACACATTTTAAAAATATTGTACTGAATTCTGCCAGAATGGTGGTTGAGCACGTGGCCTGATTTGGGTCGTTCTCTAAACGTGCGACTGCGTCGGTATATGGGTCGTTGTAATTTGGAGCTTGACGAGTGGTATCTTCGTACTCTGGCCCTGGCACGCCCCCCCCTTGTTTTTCGCAAAGCGAGGAGGGCCTGAGTTTTCCTGAAACTGCGGCCAAGCTGTGCCCGTGGAGCTCGTAGAGGCGGCTGTGTTGTGTAAGCAACAGTATTTCTGGGAAGACTACTGTCTTCCTGATTTGAAGGCATTGCTGTTCAATTTTTAAGCTTTATTTAATTTTCTCTAAAATTTGGCACCGAACAGTGCTTCATCTCGGATACTGTACTGAAAGACATTCAAAAACGTCTTGGTCAGAACTGGTGCAGTCTTTTAAATGCGAGCTTGTGTCTCCGAGCTATAAAGGTCGCATGAACTACGGGAGCCCTCGCTTAGAATCTTGATTGCCTCTATTTTATATCTTGAGTTAGGAGAATGGCCATGGCCCTACTCCCCGATGTGATGTGAAGTCAGTCCAAGTTGAGATGAGAGTATTTTAGTATTTAGCTTTGAGGCTTGAACCAATATGTAGTTGCTAGGTATAGTATATTGCTGAAGGATTTTTTCCTTGACTTCTCTAGCCATTTGAGAGAGATTATCGTAGATTCAATCACACAACTTTAGTTCATCATCCAGGGCTTCGCCCAGGGTTAATAAAATTTATGGGTCCAGTTCCGGAAATTTAAACTTTGCCTCAGGGTCCGAGTTCAATTGGTTGTTGTAACCGTTACCAGTTCCAATAAGGAAGTTATTGCTGGTGCTTGGACCTGTTTTTGGTGACGGTATTGAAAGTGGTCACTGTTAATGCAGTGGTGGCAATTGGCACTTGGTATGTCGCCATCATGATTTTTGGTGATTCAGTCTCATTTAGACCTGATCATGGGTTGTAGGGAATAGTTTCGGCTAGAAATATATCCTCATATTCGAATGATATTTGCTCTGGGCACATTCACATTGTAAAGGCGTTTCGCCTACTGGAATAAGAAGAAAAAAGAAAATTATGCTTTTTATATTTTTATACTTGCATGAAAAATGATTATTATTATTTTTGCATTTTGCCGCGTTCCTATTGGAATCTATGGCAGTATGGTAGCCTGGTTCATATTTGAATCTCTGGCTTTGCAAAAAAATTTATTTTAATGATAAAAAATGATGTACAGTTTTTAATTTTGCCGCGTTCCTATTGGAATCTATGGCAGTATGGCAGCCTGGTTCTTGTTCGAATCTATGGCTTTGCAAAAATATTTCTTTTACACTTTTTAAATGTAAGTTTATGCAGAATTTCAATTCGAAATTTCTGTCTAAAAAATTTTTTTTTTTTTTTTTGAAGGTAGGTAAGCAGATGAACTTACCGTAACATAAGACATTGTCTCTCGATTTATAGTATGAGGATAATGAAATCCATCAAAGTTTAAGTAACTCACTTATTTTTTTGTTAAAATATTCGGTATCTTGAAAAATTAATTTTTTGCGAACAAGATCCGAACGCGTGCTTTCGTTGCCTCGCACGGAAAAAGAATGACAGGCTTGGCGGACGCTGCTAGTGATGGGCGCGTAGAGTGGTAGGGATGGGAGCATGGGTAAATTTCAAATTAATCGAGTAATCGATATCGATTAAATCGATCGACTAATAGTTATTTGTAAGAACGTGCGAATGTTGCCTTGTAGGTGAAAGGACTACCTAGTGAAATGATTTATATCGAAAATGAAACCACAAAATATAATATAACGGCATTAGCTGTTTTACCTTTGGATGAATAATAGTATTATGAAACATTGTAGAATGCTTAATCTTGTGGAGTGGCATTAAAGTGGAACATCATTATGTTCTATACAGCGTCTAGCTATTTTAAGTGTCTTCGGATACATATAGTAGCGTTTTAAATTTTACTATTGTCTCCTATCTTTATATTGTGGTATGACTGTGAGCATTATGTTTTACTACAAATCTGTTGTGTAGCTTTTAGCTATTTTGGTGCAGTTCTCGCCACGCAGCCTTGGCTCTGATCAAAATAAAGAGGGGATGTGCACAAAATGCGCGAACAAACGGAACGACTGCAAAGTAACGGGTCGAATAGTATCATTGCGTTGACTCAGCAAGTTTAGAATAGCCAATAGAGCGCTAGCTCGCGATGCACAATCGCCCCACCCCCATGTGGTTTCCTGATTTTTATTTCTGCGCGTTCAAGGTCAAAGACAAAGTTACATGGCGAGGCCTGTATTTTGCATTTTTTAAACTATATGGTTCTGTCCTTATAAAGAATATCCTAATAGTATAGTTTGGGTAACCATATTGTTTGGCATTTTAAATCAACAAAGTGCTTTTATACGTCCAATTGTTTAAATCGAAAATATGTGAGGTGTATTTTAGTGAGTACTATATTTCGTCTGTAGAGCTAATTATGTTCTTCTCTAGGTCCAATAATTTTGGGTTTTTCAAGTTAACATTTTTATAATTCGATGGTGAAGTTAAAAGTAGCGTAGATTTGTTAATTTTCAGTTCCTTGATATACCTAGTATAAGTTAATATGTATGTCGTATAAGGAAACAACATATTTTTAGTATGTATTTTTAACTTCATTTGTCTGGTTTCCTTCTTTTATGATATGATTATATCTGGTTGTTTAATTGATAACTGTGCTCTAGAGATAGCTTTATTATTATTAAGTAGTAAGCGCCCCGCGGCTCCGCCAGTGCATCTCAAAAATTCAAGTACCCGATTTCCCGTGGGAACTTCGGGACAAGAGTAAGTCCCTTAGTCCCTAAAGTCCCTTCTCAGGCTCTAGGTGGGCTATATACAATATTTTCAGCAGTTTTCTCAGGAGGGCGAGACAGACAGACAGACAGAGGGAGCCACTCTCGTACTTAAACAAAATTGTATTATGGAAATGTTGGTCAGGTTGTATATTATGTTTAATAACTAAGATGTAACAGTTAATTGTTGTATTTTATTTGTTTATAAGACTATAAGATATTTAATACTTGTATTAATTAATTCTTTGTTTATTTATGCTATAATTAGGTAAGTTTTGAGTTTGTTTGGGGTTTGGGGTGATCATCGCTTATTAGTGAATTGTCAAAGCAAGAGCCCGACATCTCTCTCACGCTTCCCGCCAAGCAGTCCTATTTGTATTCATTTGGAAATAGAGTTATTTTAGTATATAATTTGCTCATTCTGGGCAGGCAAAGGAACTCAGTCCACACAGCCAAGTATTCAGCAGATTATTTTTAATATTTATACATTTAGTGTTCGCACCGACTACTTCACTTGACATAGATCAGAATAATTCGGGATCAGCAGCTTTTATTTTTCACTTCACTACACAGCTCTCCAGCTCTCCACAAAGGGCACGTCACTATACCAATTCCACCACACTGGTGTTGAGATAGCAACGGAAGCAAAGTGCCGCCAATAGTGGTCATGGCAACAATCCTCGGATCGTCTTGTTCCTTGCTAAGGACCAAGCAGGGTTATTCAGAGTCACGCTGCGCCCCAATGTCCGATATACGACTCAGCTCAGAGGATACAACCTCCTATCGAGAAAGGCGTTAGCACCACTTGTACACCGGTTCTCAAGTTTCGAGAATGAAGGATTATTAGTTTATTAATTACTAGGTGACTCGGCGAACCCCGCGCCGCCCGACCCATCACTGTGCTGCTTATGTACTACACCTATAAACCAGGAGTGCATGGATCGATGTATCCACTAAATCAACTTCGCCTCAGAATCCGTTCCACGGTTCCAAAGATCCAAGCATTCGCAAGAACAGACGCGGTAAGCGACTCCGCTTTGTATTATGTATCATCAATACATAGTATAAAACAAAGTCGCTTTCCGCGTCTGTCCCTATGTATGATAGATAGATAGACTCTTTATTACAATCAATGAACTTAAAATATTACAATATTCTTAAATTAAAACACTGATTGCAATGGCTGATTGTATGCTTAAATCTTTAAAACTATGCATCGGATTTTGATGCGGTTTGTATTAAAAGGTAGAGTGATTCAAGAGGAAGGTTTATATGTATAAAAGATGCACCACATATTAATTGGTTAGGCGGTACGAAGTTCGCCGGGTCGACTAGTTAATTATATTATGGAGAATGGTTTTTCTTTTATTTATCATCTTTTCGTATTTTAAGAGCTTTATAGCTTTTTAGCTTTCCTTAGGTTTGTTTATAATGCTCAGGGACAAAATATTAGTGTCTTTGGTACCGTGAATTTTCTTCAGGTTTAATTTTTGTTGTTCATAATTAATTGAGTTCTAATTTTGTATGTACTTACTTGTTTGTTTAGTTATTAAATTGTTTTTTTTTTATTTTGTTTTTTATTTTTATTACTATGCATATTCAAAATAAGTTGGATTTTTGAGAGTGTAATTTAAATTTGGAAGAAAAGAAAAATACAATATTAATACTCTACGGTGGTTGTGGAAGGAAAAAAAAGATTGGATAAAATGTTGTCGGGCGAGAGTTTGCGGATTTCCCTTGTGGAATTTAAAGCGAGTATGGGAGCGTATGGCCGGAGGATGCTAGTGAAGTTGGCCGATGCTAGGATCAGCCAGGAGGAAATGATGGTGTTCGTTTCCTATGTGGTCAGGGAGGCTGACAAAGTGGGGACAAGGAAGAGAGGTGAAATGCTTGTTTATTGGTTGTGATTTGATAAGGTCCTTAGTACAGCCTGTGTAACGTGACAGGCCGTTCGTCGAATCCTTCTGTTGCTGTGAATTGCTTTGGTATTTTAATGCGGGAAATAGTAGAAAAAAAGTGGAAGATAGATAAGGCAAATACAACAGGTTGTTCGTTATGCTATTGCCGCAGGTTCTTTAATTAATGTTTTGTGTGTTTTGGAAGTGATGTTAAGATCTGCGTATGTGGTGTGGAATGAGTATATGTTGATGTGTGTTCATATAATTTCATGGTCTATAGTGGATGACCCAACTAGTGTACGACTCAACCGGTCTTAGTTAGACTAAGTTTGTTAAGATCAGTGACACAGAATACTCATAATTACAAGTTAGTGAGCTATTAATCCAGTGATCTGTTGAGCTATTGGATGTTACAGTTATGTGCCTATGATTTATTGTTTATTAGAAGCAACGTCAGTAGCGTTTTAATATGAATCTTAAAACAATGTGTACAAGTCAAGTGTGGTGGAGCCATCTCCTTGTCTCTTTGGCGGTCTCAGGTGGAGCAGCCAAGGGCGTGCAGGTTTTGCTCATTGTTTATGATAGTATTTCGTATGGTATGGGTACTCCTTGTCTCCCTCAGTAGGTGCGGATTACCCAATCTTGGTTACCTCTGGGTTATTGTTCAGTGTTAATAAAGTAGTGTCGCTCGCCATACTTCACTTACGTATGGTGCGCGTGTATGTACATGAGTTGCGAGGTAGTGTGATTTCTATGGAGTATCTAAGGTGTGTTTTGTTGTTGCTTTGTTGCGATTGCTGTTTATTTGTGTGTGTAGGTAGGACTGGATTAGGAGGTGGTTTTATAGGAGACTGTTCCCTAAGTTTTACCATTTATGGTTTGTTATTAGGTATGCATGTGGTATTAGCAGATGTTTGAGTTCAGCTTGGGCGTGAATATAGCGTGGCGGGATTATGTTTGAGTTAATTGATTATGGTGGTTGGTAATATATTTTTATTGTTGTGATGTTGGAGGGACAGGGGTCCATCTAGTAGTGCTAGTGTGTTCATTAATCAAGTAATAACGATTGGTTTGTTTACGACAGGTATAGAATCCGGATCCGGTGACCAGAAGCCTCCTGAGAAGAGGGCATGAGGGAGTGGGGCGTGGGATGGTTGACATTAATATTATACATGTTTGTTATTTACAGATAGTTTTTGTTTTATTTACTTAGTTGTGGGAATTTGGTTTGATGTAAGATATTATTTAATTGATTTAATAGCTATAGTATGGTGTAAGCTTTAGCATTTCCGTCCTAGGAACATCCCGAGTTGTGGTAGTCTGGGGTTTTTTGAATGAATTGGCTGTGTGTAGGTTAGAGATTGGTTGTTGAGTGAGTAGATGTCTTATTTGAGGAAATGGAGAGAGAGGGTTTATGTTGGGTGGGAGATAAGTTTTAGCTTAGGAGAGGAGTGACACGGGCTAAGCCCCCGTGATTGGCCCCGGGATTGGGTTCAGTAATTTGATTGTTATGTATTACATACTTATTTTTATTTAAGGGTTATTACTTAGTTAGGGAGTTATTGTTGGCGCCTGTTGTGTGATGGGTGGGTGATGCGAGGGGTATAGGGAGTTTTAGTAGGGGGAGGGTTATTTATATATATGGCATGATGTTACAGGGTATTTACCAGTTATAGATAGGGGTAGGGGTTATATAGCTTGGACTATTAAAGAAGACCTTCGTTCCTTCCGGAGACCGCATGGAGCCACGCGCATAATAGCGCGAGAGAGGAGCCAGAGAAAGATGGCCCACGTAGCAGCCGCCACACCCAAACCACCTTCTCGTGCGTGCAGGTTACAGAGTGGACCAGTTCAGCGTCGCGTGGTGGGAGGTGGGTCTAAAGATAGTGTTTGGATGCTTTTTGTTGAACTCTTTGGTATTCTTGACTATGTGTTTGAGCAGAGTGTGGAACGAGTCGATGCTAGATTCTTTCTTCATAATATCAATTAAGGAGGTGGGGTCGATGTTGAGTTGGTTGCATAACATGATGTAGTTGAATCGGGCTGCTTCATATCTAGGACATGTGTATAGCAAGTGTTCAATGGTTTGGGTGCTGGAGGAGTCGCATGGGCAAGTGTCATTGTCACTTAGGTTAAAGCGAAAAAGGTATTCTTTGTGGTAACCATGTCCGGTCAAGAATTGCGTGATTGCGAATGTGGGGGGTGCCTTGCAGAGGTATTCTTGTAAAGATTGGTATGAGGGTAAAAGGCCGCGGATACGGGCGCTGGTAAGTAGGTATAAGTCTTCGGATGCCTTTTTGCAGAGAAGCTTGTTTTGATGCTTAACGAAGCTGATTGGTGCAAGTGAATAGTCTGGAGATTTGTGCATGGTCGTGGCCAGCTTGGCTGCGGCGTCAGCAGCTTCATTCCCTTCGAAGCCTGCATGAGCTTTGATCCAGGCAAAGTTTATTTGCCTTCTTTCCCCTGTTGAGTGGAGCAGGTGATGTGTTGTTGCGGCCAATTGATTTTGGGTGTTAGGGTTGCCGAGTTCTACCAGGCTGGAGCGGCTGTCTGAGAGGACAATGGCTTGAGTGATTTCCTTACTTATGATCCATTTGACATTCTCGTATATTGCAAGAAGCTCTGCCTGGAAGACTGTGCAGCCCTCGTGGAGTTTGAATTTTTTAACGATTGGTGTTCTGCAGGTGGGGGTGATGTTATCATTCTGAGGTCTAGGGGGGTAAGCGACAAAGGCAGCGCCGACTTTGGCGCCGTCAATTTTACTCCCATCAGTGTAGAGTTTCCAGGTAGAGGAGTTGATGGCTGAGGGGCATGGGTGATTGGTTTCCTCTTTGCTGTTAGACATATAGTTGTTGTTGCTGCTGTTGCTGTCATTTCTGTCAAGGTTGTTGCTGCTGGGTTGTAGGAGTTCATCAAGTTCTTGAGTTGTGGTTATGATGGTAAATTGAATGCCCTTCCGGTAGCAAGGGTGTAGCATCTGCTCACCCTTGATGCGAGATTCTAGTGGGATATCAGAGGGTAGGAATCTGGTACTACCTTTAAGTTTAGATATTTCTGTATCTGCGCTTGCCCTGATTTTGTCCGGTAGTGGGGTGAGTCTTGCAATAGATATGGCAGCTGCCGTGCTGACTGTGCGGAAACCCTGAATAATTTTAATTGCAAAAAGTCTCTGAATTGAGAGGAATTTGTTGTTGATGTATTTGTATTTGAGTGCCGAGGACCATATACTGGCAGCGTAACAGATTATTGGTTCGATGACCTGAAGGTAGATTGTCTTTACATTTTCGGGGTGAACTCCCCACGTTGGTTTAACGAAGAGCATGAGTTTGTTGAAGAGCTTCTTGGCTTTATCAATGATGTGTAGGGCGTGTTTGATGAAGTTGAGTTTAGAGTCGATTATAACGCCTAGGTATTTAATCTTTTTTGATAGTTTTATGAGGTTGTTGAAGACACTTATTTTTGACTTGATTGCTTTGTTGGTAAATGCAATGATTTGTGTTTTGTCGGCTCCAAATGCAAGTTTGACCGAGTGTCCCCATCTTATTATAGAATCAAGGGTGTTATTTAGGGATAAAATCCTGACACTGACCTTGACTAATGGCGTCTTGGATCTGGGTTTCCTGCCACCGCTGATCTTTGGGGCCACTGCACTTGTTTATCACCTTATAACTTGTGCATTAATCCATAGGTGTGAATGTCCGTGTTGTTTCTGGTACTTCACTCGCGAAAGTAAGGAAAACGCCGTGAATTCAGTAAGAATTGCAATTAGCGTGCGCGTGTACTTGTGTCCGTAGCAAGAGAGAAGAGAAAAGTGTGTCCGCCATCAGGGCGGAAATGCAATCGTATCAGGCTTCCGGGACATCTCGTCGCATGATTGGTTGGTTGGTTTTCATGTGCCAGTCAGGGTTACAAATAAGAAAAAATAAAACTAGCATCTCCCAACCAAAAGGCGTTGTCTCAATTTAAACAAATAAAATAAATTTGAACGCATGAAATTGGCTTAGTACTAAACATGCCGCTCACCTTAAAAGTACTCAGTATCTTTTAAAGCAACTGAAAGAAAGGGAAAGTAGAAAATGTAAATTAGAAAATACTCTACCACCTTGTTAGGTATTGAGTATGGAAACTAAATGTAAACTAAAAACTATGAAACTGGAAAGGGTAATATAAGAAACTGTAATAAAATTATTCTATAGGAAGAGGACAAATCTTCACCAAAGCGCGTTTGAAAAAGGTAGTGCCTCTTTGTAGAGTTACTACGCGCGTAATACCGTCAGGTCCGGGGTGTAGAGCGTGCACACGCGCCAGCTGCCATTGTGAGGGAGGAAGGTTGTTATCACAAACCACAACAATAGTTCCTATGCGAATAGGAGAGCCCTGATCCCTATACCATTTGCTTCGCTGCTGAATCTCGGGTAAATATTCTAAGCTCCAACGCTTCCAGAAATGTTGTGTGGACTGTTGAATTAAGCGCCATCTAAGTAGGCGGCTAGGATTTTCATCCAGCAACGAAACATCGGGCAGGGACGTTAAAGGTTCACCGATTAGAAAATGTGATGGAGTGAGGGGGAGGGGGTCCTCCGCATCCACGCTCATCACGCAAAGCGGACGCGAGTTTAAAATCGCTTCTATCTGGCACAAGAGTGTGTGCATTTCGTCGTACGTAACAATCCGAATGCCTAACACGCGGTGAAGATGATGTTTGAAACTTTTCCCCGCAAAATCAACCGAAGCTTTAAGAAAAGCACGCTCGGGCCGCAATCGTACTGCGGGCAAGGGAGCCATGCGCGGCTGCGGGTGCGCGGGCCGCGCTCGAAAACAACAGACGCAGCGATGTACGCGGCGCCTTATCGCATCACGACTGGATAGTATCCAGTATTTTTGAAAAAGGAAATATTGCGTACTCTGAGCACCTGCGTGTAAATTTGACAAATGTGCATCGTCTATAATAAGATCAGTAAGTTTATGTTTTTTTTGTAAAATTAATTGATGTTTTGACTCGAAAGGTAAAAGAGATTTGTGAATTCGACCACCAACTCTGAGAAAATTATTTGAGTCAAGAAATGGGTTTAATCTTATTAATTTATTGGATGGAAGTTTGCCATTTGCCAAGTTATTAATGTCAGAGTGAAAAATAGAAAGTTGTGTAATTTGTATTAATTTGTTTAATGCAAAATTATACTTTGAAACAGTGATATAGGAGGGAAATTTACCCTGAAATTTCCTACATTTCTTTAGGAAACGAAACACTAAGGCTGTAACTCTAACGAGGGAACCTAAAGTGGAAAATCGTGAAATGATTTCGACCTCATCAGGAGGCGAAGAAACCGTTAAGTTTGAATGAATAGAAGTACGCTTCTCTTTATCCGTCGGAAGTATGGACCCCAGCTGGGGCCAGAGATTATGGCTCTCGCTTAACCAACGTGGGCCATGAAACCATATATCGTGTCTTAGAAAAGTAGAGGGCAACATGCCACGTGACGCTGCGTCCGCCGGGTTGTCGGCGGAGGGGACGTGACGCCAGCATGAGGCAGGAAAGGTTTGCAAAATCTCCGTAACCCGATTGGAAACAAAAGTTTTCCATTCATGAGGAGATGAGCGTAACCATGAAAGTACGATGGTTGAATCAGACCAAGCATAAACTTCGTGGAGCGAAACGCGATCACTGTAAGTAAGTAGAACCTTTTTTAACAGCCTGGTTAAAAGTAAGGCCGCCATTAACTCGAGTCGCGGTATGGAAATCCTTTTTGTCGGGGCGACGCGTGTTTTAGCAACGAGCAACTCCGATTTTACATTGCCATCATCCAGCTCTATACGTAAAAATATAGAAGCGGCGAAAGCCTTTTCGGACGCGTCTGCAAACCCGTGTAGTTGAATTGAAACATTGTTGTTTGGAAATATGTAACGCGGAAACTCGAGTTGAGATAAGAGCGGAAATTCGCTTTTAAAAGTTAACCAAGACTCAACAATGTCTTGTGGAGGGGATGCGTCCCAACCTACTTGAGCTATCCATAGCAATTGAATTAAATGCTTTGCAAATAAAATCACCGGTGAAAGCAAACCGATAGGGTCGTAAATCCTAGCGATTTCGGAAAGAATAGTGCGTTTAGTGCAAATGTCGTTGCCACATTTGACACTGAAAGAAAAGGTGTCAGTCTGAGGGTTCCACTGTAACCCCAGTACTTTTATAGTGGAGTCGTTCTCCATTTTGGCAAAATCTACCTTATCGGGCCGCTCACCATGCGAAACCTGGGCGGTGCCGAGTAAAGATGGACAGTTGCTATGCCATTTATGGAGTTCGAAGCCAGCGGACTTGCAAATTTGAATAAGTTCTTGTTTTAGTGCTAAAGCGCCGGACTCCGTCTCGTCCCCGGACACTACGTCATCAACAAAAACATTATGTAAAATAATTTGCGAGGCGTTAGGAAAACGTACTGCCTCGTCAACCGCAAGTTGCTGCATAGTGCGCAGCGCAAGGTACGGTGACGAGCTAACACCGAAAGTTACCGTTCGTAAACGGTAATCGCGAATTGGTTCGCTTGGGGATTTACGCCAAACGATTCTTTGAAAATCGCGATCTGTCTCACGAACTAAAATATTGCGATACATTTGTTTAATGTCCGCTGTGAGAGCAATTGAATGTAAACGAAACTGAAGTAAAACGTCAACAATATCCTTGTGCAACTTAGCGCCTGTTAATAAAACGTCATTGAGCGCTAACCCATTGTTACTCTTACAACCCGCATCGAAAACTACTCGGGTCTTAGTCGTCTCGCTGGATTCCTTGACCACGCAGTGGTGCGGTATGTAGTAGGTGTTTGAGTCATCCTGATTATCCACGGGCTCCATGTGATTGAGGTCAAGGTACTCTTGGAGGCAAGCGTGATAGTCATCCTTAAGTTGCGGATTGCGTTCGAGTTTGTACTCTAACTTTTGAAATCTAGCGAGAGCAATAGCCCGCGACGAGCCGAGTGGCTGTGCTTCAGGCTTGAACGGCAGTGCAACTACATACCGTCCGGAACTGTCACGCGTGTGTGTGTTTTTGAAGATGTTTTCACAAAGTGACTCCTCAGGAGTGAGTGTCCTTTGTTCTGAAATTGATTCCAGTTCCCAAAAACGTTGGAGGTCAAAATCGTTGTTAACGGAAACATGACACGCCTGTACAGGGAAAGGAATCGGAATAGTAGGAAAATTTAATTTACCTAACAATAAATATCCGAAGATGCTATTCATAGCTATAGGTGAGCCGACAGGACCCGTAATAGTATTATGCAACAGAATTTGTGATAAAGAATCGGCCCCGATAAGCATTTCTACGGGCTGTGGCGTGTGAAACTCGGGGTCGGCAAGAGTAATGTTTTTTATATGCGGCCAGTCAGTATAAGGAAGGGGACACACGGGTATTCTACTCGTTATTAATCTTGGGAGAATTAAGGTATCGATAACCACAACTGGATTATTTTTGTCTCTCGGCGTAATTGTTAATGAAACGGAACCCTTAGGATATACTGGCTTATTTTCCGTAATACCGTAAACTGGTGTAATATTAGCGACGCGTTGTTTAGATAAGTTTAAACGTTGTACGCACGCTTCTGTAATAAAGGAGGCTTGACTGCCGTGATCGACAAGACAGCGGACCGTGTGTCGCGAATTGTTTACCCATACATCCACTAATGCAGTAGCAAGCAGTACAGTACCTGTGTGCATAAGCGGAGTGGAGTTATCACTGCTGTGCACGGATGACGTCATCACAACCTGTCCGTCAGCTGCGGGAGCTGTCCTATCGTCCTCTTGTGGGAGCGAGATGGCAATCTTAGGTGGTGAGTTGTACTCATCGCAATGCAACAATGTATTATGTTTTTTATTACAGGTTCGGCAAGTGAAGCTTGACCTACATTTGTTTAGATCGTGGCCTACATATAAACAATTACTGCAAATAGATTTGTCTTTTAAAAATGAAATTCTTTCTTTAGGTGATATGTTGAGAAAGGTCGAACATTTGTTTAACGTATGTTGATTAAAGCAAAGCGGGCAAATATAAACCTTGGAAGGGTTCTTATGACCTTTAGGATTTGAGCTGCTCGGGTGGATAGTGTTAGTCGCAAAGGAGCGAGCTGCAACATTAGGTATTTTATTGTAACTGCGAAATGCATTCGTTGGCTTCGCGGAATGAGTTTCAGTTTTATTCTGAAATTTATTGAGTTGACCAGGATTAGAATAAGATATTTCGCAAGCTGAAAGTTCTCTTTCAAGAAATGAAATTAGTGAGTTAATGCTGGGGATATCGGTCTGCGAATTCAATGTTAATTCAAAACGTTTACGCAAAGAGTTAGGTATTTTTCGAAGCAAGATGTTGAGTAAGATAAAACTCCAACTATCAATAGGAAATTTCATGACTTCTAGGGCTTTAATATTTTCGTGGTAAGTATTGAGTAGATGACGTAAACTAGACAAATTACGCTCGGAAACTGCTTCCATATCAAGTATATTCTCGAGATGCGATGACGCGATTTTTCTTTTGTTTTCATAGCGCGTGCAAAGTACTTCTAAAGCTATGTTATAGTTTTCGTCAGTAATCGGAATTGATTTGATTAAATTTAAAGGTTCATCCTTTAATGTAAGTAGCAAATATCTAAACTTTTCCACGTTCGTATAGCCACCATTGTTGTGAACTAATGAACAATAAAGGTCGAAATATGAATTCCAGTCGGTCTGGATACCGGAAAAAACCGGTAAAGGCAAAGTAGGCAATTTTGCATTAGAGTTTTGTGGTTCTCTAAGCAAGTAAGTTGAATTCTCCAGAACACGACTAGCGCGTCTGCACTGCTCGTCTACCCCCTTTAGTCGATTTAAATGTGTAATGATCGCATAGTAGTTATCGTCAAAGTCGTTTCGGATTTTGATTTGTTCCTCTTTGTTAAACAACTGAGACTGCATGAGATATTTTTCAATTCTAGTTTGTAATTTAGAAAACTTTCTTTGATGGGATGTAAGATCATTCGTACGAGATCTAAATTTATTGTCGTCTGTGTTAACTAACTGCAATATACGTCGTAAATCATTTAATAAGATTTCTCGTTCGAATAAATCTTGATTATAAGAAAGGTCTGCTTTAGTAAAGCATTCTTGTTCCTGAGTAGGTTCGACCGCCAAGACAAAGTCTTTGTCGGAAGACATTTTGTGACGTGTGGCGTGCAAGAAGATAGGTTAGAAAATGAAATTGAAATTGAAAAGAAATGTACGGAAGTACGAAAATAGCGAAGTAGTTTTGAGACAACACGTACTGGAAGGGAAATCCGGCTCGAAAGGGCCAAAAAATGTTATTTAGGGATAAAATCCTGACACTGACCTTGACTAATGGCGTCTTGGATCTGGGTTTCCTGCCACCGCTGATCTTTGGGGCCACTGCACTTGTTTATCACCTTATAACTTGTGCATTAATCCATAGGTGTGAATGTCCGTGTTGTTTCTGGTACTTCACTCGCGAAAGTAAGGAAAACGCCGTGAATTCAGTAAGAATTGCAATTAGCGTGCGCGTGTACTTGTGTCCGTAGCAAGAGAGAAGAGAAAAGTGTGTCCGCCATCAGGGCGGAAATGCAATCGTATCAGGCTTCCGGGACATCTCGTCGCATGATTGGTTGGTTGGTTTTCATGTGCCAGTCAGGGTTACAAATAAGAAAAAATAAAACTAGCATCTCCCAACCAAAAGGCGTTGTCTCAATTTAAACAAATAAAATAAATTTGAACGCATGAAATTGGCTTAGTACTAAACAAAGGGCTTTGTTGGCTCTCTCTTCCAGGGTGTCCACATTTTGGGCATGAGCAACTAGTAGGATGTCATCGGCGTAAGCTTGAATGTGACAGTTTTCAGGGAGAGCTGTGTCTAGTAGGTCGTCAAGGATTGTGTTCCATAGGAGGGGACCGCAGACTGAACCTTGGACGCAACCTTTGGAGGTTCTTTTGGATGCAGTTTGATCAGAGAAATTGACTTTTGCCTTTCTTCCGGAGACATAGCTGTACAGAAGGTGGTAGATGTTGATAGGGCAGTTGATTTTTCGGAGCCTTTCAAAAATGGCAGGCCACCATGCATTATCAAAAGCGCCTTTAATATCTAATGATGCAGCTATGACTTGTTCTCCTGCATTGCGATCTGAGCGTATTAAGTCAATGGCCGATGCAATGGCCATGGTTGTTGAGGTTTGGAGCTTAAATCCAAATTGTTTGTTGCTGTTGGTGTTTGTGATGTTTAGGTGGTGGGCGGTTGGTGATGAAGGCTTCCAGTAGTTTGCCTAGTACGCATATTAGGCCAATGGACCGATAAGCTGACAGCTCGGTGTAATCAGGTTTATCAGGCTTGGGGATAATTTTGACTTGAGATATTTTCCATGCTTTCGGAAAGTGACTGATTTCTAGGCATCTATTGAAAAGATCAGTAAATAGGTCCGGGGCGGCTGTGATTGCTTGTCTGCAGATATCAGCGGTGAGGTGGTCCGTACCAGGTGATTTTTTGCCATTCATATTTTTGATACATTCGAGGACTTCAGTGGTGGTAAATGGGGGGTCTTTTTCAAAAGACCCATTGGAACTGGAACTGGCTTGTTTGTTGTCGTCGCTATTGTAGATATTATTGTTAGTGTTATGGTTGTGGTTTTTCACGTATTTGTGGATTCTCAAAGTTCATTCGTATTTGATGTTATTCTTGTGTATCGGTTCTGGGGTTGTCGTCAGGGTAGAATTTTTCAAAGAGGGCTTTGCCCGTTTCAAGGGAGTTGGTAGTATATGTTCCATCTTCTCGTTTGAGGGTAGATGGGGGTTGATTCGGAGGCTTGGTTTGGATAATGCGATTGGTGATTGACCAGACATCTTCTTTGCCTTGTGCGGTGCAGAAGTCCCTGAAGTTGGAGTTGGCCGCTTCACAGAGGGCGTTCGAGTATTTTTTTTTTATTATCTCCCTTTCTTTTAGGGTGTAATCAATTGGCTGGCCACGGCGTCTCAGTCTATTCAGGAGGTGACGATTCTGATTGTGTTCATTTTTTAGTTGATCCAGTTCTTCGTTCCACCAGGGGGTTTTGGTTGGTGTATGTTTTGATCGAGGAAGCAGCTCATCACAGGTCTTTTGTATGGCAGAGGTGATTATTTCGATCAGGTTATCAAGTTCTGGGGCGTTGGCGTCCTTTATTTTTTCCGGTTTTGGTAAATTAGAGAGAAGTTTTCCATTAAATTGGACATTAAATTCTCTGTTCCATTTAACATTTGAAGGGTCGTATCTGAAGGTTGTTCGTTTTTTATTCTTGGAAAGACTTAGGTCCGATGTAGATGTGGGTATGGTTAGGTTAGGTTAGGTTAGGTTAGGTTAGGGCGTAACCTAACCTAACCTAACCTGACCCAAAGTGATCCCCTAAAGTGTGATCGTCCGCTGTTGCCCGGGGTGCACCACGTGGAGGTTAATCTGAACCGCACCCCAACTTAACCTAACCTTTTTTTTTTTTTTCGGCGGGGAAACTCCTATCGAGTACCCTGCAGCCCCGAGCCAGTTTGGCTGTTTTGGTTGTTTGGCTTACCAACATGTCGCAGCCAACGGTGGATGCACGTTTAAGAATTCCAGGTGGGGCGCATCACCTTTGAGAGGGGCCTCGGGTCAGTGTGGGTTCGCTGCCCGGTAGAGGTTGCGAGGAAGCTCGCACTGGCTGCGAAGCTGCGGTAAACTGCCCAATGTGCGCGGCGAGCAGTCGGCCCGCCTCGCACAGCCTGGGTGGCAGTTCATGCCAGGTGAAGAAGGGAAAAGGGAGAGGGAAGGGGTCTGGTGCTCGCCCTCCGCCTGCCACCGCAGCTAGTCAGTCTGCGGTGGCGATGGATGTGCTGCCGCCACCACATTGATGGTGGCCCGGCTCCGCGATGGAGGGGCGGCGAGCCCGGCCGGATGGCGGATTCGTTGCCGCGGCGGCGCATGGACTTGAAGCGCCGCCGCACGCCCTGCAGTACCGGGCCAAAGAATAGGACTGAGGTATCCCAATGCCTGTCGTAAAAGGCGACTAAGAGGGGACCCCGGGTTCGTAGGTGTACGAGGCGGGGGCCTCGTGCATTCATTCAACGGCCCCGAAAAGGACGGCGAAACGCGGGTGTCCCGTTTCCGTCGTCGAGCGTTGGGCGAGCTATCCACGCTCCGGGGGGACGACCAAAACGTCCCCCCGAGAAGAGGCTCTACAGCCGATGCTTGGGGGGGTCGCGGAGAATTCCTTAATTCTGGCTTTCCCGCGACCCTCCTGCTATCAGCCGAGAAGGACACCGGCGGGGTTTTAGTGGGTGCGAACCCCACATAACCCTGCGGCTCCCCCCGGGGCTGCAGGGTACTCGTTAGGAGTTTCCCCGCCTTAAAAAAAAAAAAAGGTTAGGTTAGGGTGGGGTGCTGTCCAGAGAACCTCCACGCGGTGCACCCTGGGCAACAGCTGACGATCACACTTTTCGTTTCCCGTTTGGTGTGATCGTCCGGTGGCTAAAAATCTGGCGGGAGTGGCGCTCCACATGCTCTCTGCCCTATCAGAGAGCATAGTGTGAGTCGAGAAGGCGAGCGGGGCTTGAGACTTCCACCACGGCGTACTCCTCGGCGCCGTGGGGGGACTAACAAGCCTTGCTGAACGAGGGGGAAAAAGAGGGGAGGAAGAAGCAGGGTATAGAGATGTGGAGATGGCGGCGTGATGAGTGCGGGAGTTGGAAGCCCCCCAATGGCGCGCCCACGTGGAGATTGATGGCTCGGCTGATTAGAAACCCTGCGTTATTAGATGCCGGGAACAATAGTCCTGCCCACGGTTGGCTTGATGACTACGTCGCCAACCATTAGGATCACAGGTCTACCCGGCTGATTCGAAAGCGCAGGGGAGTAGATGCCGGGCTGTCATTTCTACACGCTTTGCGGTCGTCTTGATGTCGCCGTCGATGCCGCAATGGGCGTACCGATAGGGCGCTCACAATGCGCCGTAGGAGAGGGTGGCAGTGTCCTATTCAGGGCACTGTCACACACGATCGCTGGAAGCTGCGGCCAAGGTGGAACGGCTAGTAGTACCTGGCGGTCGAGGAGAAAGAGGCGGGGACTTGACTCTTCCAACATGGCACGTTACGTGGTGCCATGTGGGGACTGACAAGCCCTGCTCCCGCTCGACTGCTGGATGGGGCGGTCGAGGAGGAGAGCGGGCGGGGCCTCAAAGGTCCCACCACGGTTGATCACATACGCCGTGGCGGGGCCGACACGCCCCGATCCGCCCTGCAGCACCGCTGCAGGACCCCGGGGTCGTTGGG